>CM056059.1:188300355-189500355 GCA_029574335.1 Rana kukunoris
GTGGGGGAGGGACTGACTGGGGGAAGTGACCGATCTGTTGTCTCTATGTACAAGGGACAGAGCATCATAGTCTCCTCTCCCTGACAGGACGTGGAGTGGAAGGAAGCTCTGTGTTTACACACAGAGCTCCACTTCCCTGCTCTAAAACTGCCGATCGCGGTACCTGGCGGACACCCCAGTGGAGCCGAGGCCGTAAAAAGACAGCCTCCCGGATTTTTTAGAGCCACCTGGAGGCCGTCTTTTTACTACGGCCTCGGACTGAAGTAGTTAATGTCCGTAGTTATTAAACGTTCACAGGGTCCAGCAGTGGGATCTTTTCAGAAATAGCCATGGCTTACATAACTGGCTTGCCATGTACACTATATTACCAAAAGTATTGGGACACCTGCCTTTACAAGCACATGAACTTTAACAACATCTTGGTTCAATATGGAGTGGCCCACCACAAGGTTTAGGAGTGTGTCTATTGGTATGTTTGACCATTCTTCCAGAAGCACAATTTTAAGGTCAGGCACTGATGTTGGAGAGATCTGGCTCGCAGTCTCTGCTCCAATTAATCCCAAAGGTGTTTTATCAGGTTGAGGTCAGGATTCTGTGTAGGCCATCAAGTTCCTACACCCCAAACTTGCTCATCCATGTCTTTATGGACCTTGGTTTATGTACTGGTGCTCAGTCATGTTGAAACACAGGAAGAGCCAACCCCAAACGGTTACCACAGTTGGGAGCATAAAATTGTCTAAACGTCTCGATATGCCTACACCTTAAAAGTTCCCTTCACTGGAATCAAGGGGCCAAGCCCAACCCCTGAAAATACAACCTCATACCATAATCCCCCCTCCATCAAATGAATTGAACAGAAAGTAAGATCCATAAAGACACGGATGAGCGAGTTTGGGGTGGAGGAACTTGACCTCAACCCGATAGAACAGTGGTTCTCAACATTTCTAGTGTCCTGACCCCTTGATAACATTTCACAAATTGTGGGGACCCCTAACAGTAAAATTATTTTCATAGCGTGGAACCCGTACTACAGTGGTGTCTCGCAGCAGTGACACCGAAGCTGAAATCAGGAGATTGGGTCTTCAGCCCCTCCCACTTCACTTTCCTCACCAGTCAGCTGACTTCTAGTCTCTGCCCCTCAGCCATGCCGTGAACTGAATGAGCAGCTGCAAAGAGGCTGAGTGGGCGGCCACAGGCTCTAGGAACAGCCCAGCTGGGAGCTGAGAAAAGGCTGGGAGGCGGTGTGGGCTCCAGAAACAGGCCAGGATTTGGTGACCCCTGGCAAATCATAATTCGACCCCCAAGGGGGTCCGGACCCCCAGGTTGAGAACCACTGCGATAGAACAAAGAGTGGGCCACCTCTATATGGAACCCTATGGACTAAGACTGGGATGCCAATAAAGTGTCCCAATACTTTTGGTAATATAGTGCATCTTCAAGATAACTCAGCAGAGGGCCTATAAAAAGTGTCATACACATCCCTCTGGTTGTATGCAGGCACTGTTCTGTCAAGAAAGCTCCACCCAGCCCTTGGTTTTCAGGTCATTGTCATAGTTAGTGTGATCCAAACCCATTTGGAGCCTCTCAGGAAGTGAAGATTATTTATGGACCCTAGTCCTCAAACCACAAAGCAATGCCCAATGCCAGAGTGACCTACCAGCAGACCCGAGAGCATATCTAACAAAATAGCAACATTAAGAAAATCAATATTTGCATTGTTGCTTCAGAAGACAAAACCATACCAAATAAATAAAATCTCACTTTTATGTTGACTTAGCAGACAGACCTACTATGTAGACAGGATAACCTAGAAATTGGATCCTGCAGCTTCTCCAACAGAAGTATGCACAAAGTTTGAGATCAAATTCTATGCAACTTATGTAATATAATATGGCCTTCCCAGTGATGTCCTAGAATTTACTGAATTATGAGCTTTGGTGAGTTAATTGCTAGTCTAAAGGGGCCGATTCACCCACTCTTAAATATGGATTGGATACGCTTGGAAGAGCTATTTAGACCATATGCATCTGTATAAAGAAAAAAGATGACTGTGCCCACAAGGGGAATAATTTAATCTCTTGGGATACACTGGAACAGAGATTTTGTAAACTGATTAATTCTAGAAGTATCATCTGTAAACACTTGCAAAGAAAAAGGTATATATAGATATATATATATATATATATATATATTTTATCACACACAGCTGGTAAAATAAGTATTGAACACATCACCATTTTTCTAGGTAAAATATATTTCTAAAAGGTGCTATTGACATGAAAGTTTTACCATGTCAGTAACAAGCCATGCAATCCATAAATACAAACAAACCAAAACAAATTCAGAAATTAAGTTATGTGTAATAAAATGGAATGACACGGGGAAAAAGTATTGAACACATGAAGAAAGATAGGTGTAAAAGGATATAGAAAGCCAAAAACACCATTTGAAATCTAATAGTAATTAGAAAGCAATCCTGACTCTGGTCAGTGCAAATTAATATCAGCTGGTTCAGTCTCAAATGATGGCCTATAAAAAGGTGTCTCATTACCAGAGTGTCACACAAAAAAAACATCCCATGATGGGCAAAAGCAAAGAGCTCTCTCACAATGCTTGCAACCTTATTATTGCAAAACATATTGATGGCAGAAGGATTTCTAAACTTTTGAATGTTCCAGTGAGCACTGTTGGGGCCATAATCCGTGAGTGGAAAGAACATCATTTTACCATAAACCAGCCATGACCAGGTGCCCCTCGCAAGATTTCTGACAGAGAGTGAGTGAAAAAAATTATCAGAAGAGTTGTCCAAAATCCAATGACCACTTGTGGAGAGCTTCAGAAAGACCTGGAATTAGCAGGTTCTAACTGTTTCAAAGAAAACAATAATTAATGCATTCAGTCACCATGGCATGTATGCACACTCACCACGCAAAATGCCATTGCTGAAGAAAGAGCATGTAAAAGCTTGTTTAAAGTTTGCTGCACAACATTTAGACAAGCTTGTGAAATATTGGGATATATAGTCTGGTCAGGGGAAACCAAAATGTAACTCTTTGGATCCCATAATACACACCATGTTTGGAGGTCAAATGGCACGGCACATCACCCCAAAAATACCCCAATAGCAACAGTGAAGTTTGGAGGTGAAAACATCATGGTGTGGGGCTGTTTTTCAGCATACGGTACTGGCAAACTTTAGGTCACTGAAGGAAGGGTGAATAGAAAAATGTACCAAGACATTCATGATAAAAATCTGCTGCCATCTACCAGGATGATGGAGATAAAAATGAGGGTGGACATTTCGGCAAGACAATGATCCCAAACACAAAGCCAAGGAAATGCTCAACTGGTATAAAAAAATTAAAATAAAACTGCTAGGAAGGTCCAGCCAATCCCTTGACTTGAATCAAATAGAAAATCTATGTAAAGAACTAAAGATCACAGTTGATAGAGGCCCACAGAAACTTCATGATTTGAAGACAATGTGAAGACAATGTGAAAGAATGGGCCAAAATAACACCATGCGACTACAGTGGGTGACCGCGATATTGTGTCAATCTCGCTCCCTTTCTCTGCGAGATTGACCACCTGCGAGCCCCATCGCGAGAGCCAGCGCCGAGCTGGCTTGCCGCGATGGAGACAAAGCTGTCATAGAAGCGACGGGGATCCGACGTGGATTCCCGCCAATTCTACACGTGGGCGGCTTTTGATATGAATCCTGAGGGGGAACTCCCCGCCGGATTTTAAATAAAAATGCGGCATTGGGTTCCCCCCTCAGGAGCATACCGGACCCTTAGGTCTGTTATGGGTTGTAAGGAGACCTCCCTATGCCGAAAAAAACCCCCACAATCCATACCAGACCCATATCCAAAGCACGCCGGCCGGTCAGGAAGGGAGTGGGGGCGAGCGAGCGCCCCCCCCCCCCCCCCCCCCTCCTGAGCCGTACCAGGCAGCATGCCCTCAACATGGGGGGTCAGGTGCTCTGGGGCATGGGGGCGCACTGCGGCCCCCCCACCCCAGAGCACCCTGTCCCCATGTTGAGGACAGGGCCCCTTCCCGACAACCCTGGCCGTTGGTTGTCGGGGTATGTGGACGGGAGGCTTTTTGGAATCTGGGATTTAATAATCACACCCTAAGTGAATAAGTATGGGGTACCCAATTACCTGCAAGAAAAGTGTAAACACAAATAAACCACACAGGGTATTAAAATATTTTATTAGTTGGCCGCCGGGGGGGGGGGGGTGTGGTCGCTTTTATGGGGTCTTCTCCCGCTCTCCGGGGGTCTTGATTCGGCGCTCTCCGGTGCCTTCTTTTTCAGGACTGGCTGCCGCTTCTGTCACGTCTTCTTCTCTTCTCTTCTCCAGATGTTGACTCGACACTCCCTCCCTCTGTTATGCCGGGCGCGCGGCTGCCAGCAACTTATATAGGCTTATCTACCGGAGCATTATGGGACTGCGACATCACAAGATAGGCCTATATAAGTCGCTGGGAGCCGCGCGCCCGGCATAACAGCGGGAGGAAGCGTTGCGTCAACATCTGGAGAAGAGAAGAGAAGAAGAAGACGTGACAGAAGCGGCGGCCAGTCCTGAAGAAGAAGGCACCGGAGAGCGCCGAATCAAGAGCGGAGAGGGGGAGAAGATCCCCCGGAGAGCGGAGAAGACCCACCCCCCCGCCGAAGATGTCGGAAGAAGCCTGACCACACCCCCCCCCCCCCCACGGCGGCCAACTAATAAAATATTTTAATACCCTGTGTGGTTTATTTTGTGTTTACACTTTTCTTGCAGGTGAATGGGTAGGGGTACCCATTCAGGATTCATATCAAATTCACGTGTAGAATTGGCGGGAATCCAAGTCGGATCCCCGTCGCTTCTATGACGCGCTCGCTGGAATGTGCTTTTACTATTCCAGCGAGTGCGAGATGTCGGCACCCTGTCGCCGAGAATCAGCGCGATGCTGTCGTGCTAAAAACACATTCTCGGCGGCAGGTACTGTAGTTTCGCCATACAGGAGGTGTCGTGAAGCTGTCATTACCAACAAAGGATTTTGTACAAAGTATTAAATAAATTTCAGTTAGTGTGTTCAATACTTTTTCCCTGTGTCATTCCATTTTATTACACATAACTTAATTGAGGAACTTATTTGTTTTGGTTTCTTTGTATGTATGTATGGATTGCATGGGTTATCACCAACATGTGGTGAAAATTTCATGTCAATAGCACCTTTAGAAATATATTTATCTAGAAAAATGGTGACATGTTCAATACTTATTTTACCCGGGGTGTGTGTGTGTGTATGTATATATACACACACACACACACACACACACACACACACATATTATATTTGTAATAGTGTAATTGTATATTTATATAGTGTGCCTTTGGCCGGCTGGTAGGTACGCCTGAAAGAGGGCATACCCTTAACAAGAAAAAGTACAATGAAAATGTATGAAAGCTGGGGGAATGGGTGGGTGGGAACCCAGAATCCGACGCCGAACCCAGCCCAGAGAGGGAGGGAGTCTTAAGTACTCTCAGACTCCTCCCACAAATACAGGCCGGCCTCCGGCCAGCCTTCTGACTTGTAATCAGAGTCTTCGAGTAAGGAATGCGTTGACCCTAATAACCAAGGCCTGGAGTGTGCCTTTGGCCGGCTGGTAGGTACGCCTGAAAGAGGGCAAAAGACACATATGTAGGTGAAGAGGGGTAGATAAGTGACCAAGAAGCAAAGCAGCCCGCGCCCGGATGGCAATCGTATGTATACCTGATAAGTAGCCGTTATGACTGGAGAAGCCACCGACTCGTGACCTGTGATAGAAGGAAGCCCCTGCCAAATGCGTGAAGCAGCCCTGAACACGACCAAAGCCCCGAGAAAGATTGGTCCGAGCCTGCGACAATCCATATGAGAGCCTGACACGCTTATGATAAGTGGACACTTGTGGGCAACTGAAACCAGAGCTGGTCCGAGAAGCCCCGCAATAATCCCTTACAACGAACGCTACAACCGGACACCAGAGACGTAGCCCCGTGAGGAAACCCCCCAACCCCTGGCCTACCCATACTTGAGAGGAAAGTGAGCGGGTGAGTAGCAAAAAACCTGACAACTAGCAGGAGCCTAAAGTGCTGGATACCTGATGGACATGTTGACGGAGCAGAAGGACGAAGCCCTTGCGCTAAGGTAACAACAACTTAACATGGCACCATACCGACACACAGAACCCGTTCTTACCTGATAGACTTGGTCAGCAGGTTACAGGCAGAAGCACGACCTGAAGATGCTGCACAAAAAAAGACTTACCTTGCCACCGGCAGGACTGACGAAATTGAGCATGAGGATAGTTGATATCGGTATGGAAGCTAACCCAAATCCCACCCCCCCCCCAACTGCCCCAGTGCTGAAACGCCAGACTACCGACAAGTACCTAATGACAAGTTTGCAGGAGAGAGCAGCCCACACTAGCAATGCTACCAACCTCGCCACTAGGTACCTAAGAGGCCCAGCCCCCCACCTTCAACATGAAGGTAAAGAAACCAGACCAACCACCCCTGGAAAAGCTGCCTCCAGAAACTTGATTGAACGAAAGCATGACTGCCAGCTAAAGCCACAACACTATGAAACCTGATGATGCAGCGATGAGCCCCGAAAGCTGGTCTGAAAGTACCCACAGTAGGGATGTCAGAGACCGGACCCGAAAAAATGATGACGTGGCCGGCAGAAATGGAAGAGCAGGAACTGGGGGTGCGCTGACACAACCTAGACAAGACAGAAAACACACATGAATGAAACAACAACGCCCTCTGTGCCTACCTAAGACCGCTGCGCATGAAAGCACCCGATGACACCCCAACCCAGTGTGACTGGCACGTGAGCCTGAGTAACCTGCCGCGCAGAGACAGGCAAAACTGAACACTCAGGGTTGGTGTACCCACGGACTGCTGTGGGTAATCGTGTAGGTGTAATGAATGCACGTGCAACGTATGACGTATGTGAACAGGCGAGAAGATTGTGGACAACAATCAATTAAAAACGAAACCTCAGCCCGTATGAATCTGTAGACGTGACAGATCCTGAGATGTGAGCCCTAGCTAAACAACCCAGATGCAACGTGGACAAAGTACAATGAGACATGGTAACCACGAAGACAACGCCAAGACAAACCAACACAGACAGGATTCGTGGGGGCAGCCAAGCCATGACAGAAATCGTGGGGGCAGCAATGCTGCGACAGAACTTGAGGGGGACAGAAATCGTGGGGGCAGCCGAACTGCTGAGACTGAAAATTTAAGGCAAAACCTGGGGCAGAAATGGTATGGGAGACCCGCTGAACCTGAAAGCTAAGGCAAAAATATAGGACAGAAACCTGGGGCAGAAATGGTATGAGAGCAACGATGAGGCAAAAATAACAAATAAAACAAACCTGGAGCATAATGGTATGAAAGCAACACTGAGCCTGAAATGCCGAGGCAGAAATACAATGACAGACAGCAATGACAAAAATTAGGGGCCGTAGTGCCCAGACAGAAAAACGGGGGGGGGGGGCCGTAGTGCCCAGACAGAAAACGTGGGGGCCGTAGTGCCCAGACAGAAAACGTGGGCCGAAAAGCTATGGAAGACAACGCTATGACGGAAAACCTGGAGCAGAAACGCTATGACAGAAAACCTGGGGCAGAAACGCTATGACAGAAAACCTGGGGCAGAAACGCTATGACAGAAAACCTGGGGCAGAAACGCTATGACAGAAAACCTGGGGGGGCAGAAACGCTATGACAGAAAACCTGGGGCAGAAACGCTATGACAGAAAACCTGGGGCAGAAACGCTATGACAGAAAACCTGGGGCAGAAACGCTATGACAGAAAACCTGGGGCAGAAACGCTATGACAGAAAACCTGGGGCAGAAACGCTATGACAGAAAACCTGGGGCAGAAACGCTATGACAGAAAACCTGGGGCAGAAACGCTATGACAGAAAACCTGGGGCAGAAACGCTATGACAGAAAACCTGGGGCAGAAACGCTATGACAGAAAACCTGGGGCAGAAACGCTACGACAGAAAACCTGGGGCAGAAACGCTACGACAGAAAACCTGGGGCAGAAACGCTACGACAGAAAACGTGGGGCAGAAACGCTACGACAGAAAACGTGGGGCAGAAACGCTATGACAGAAAACGTGGGGCAGAAACGCTATGACAGAAACGTGGGGCAGCAACGCTATGACAGAAACCCTGGGGCAGAAACGCTATGAAAGAAAACCTGGGGCAGAAACGCTATGAAAGAAAACCTGGGGCAGAAACGCTATGAAAGAAAACCTGGGGCAGAAACGCTATGAAAGAAAACCTGGGGCAGAAACGCTATGACAGAAATGTGGGGCAGAAACGCTATGCCAGAAAACGTGGGGCAGAAACGCTATGACAGAAACCCTGGGGCAGAAACGCTATGACAGAAAACGTGGGGCAGAAACGCTATGACAGAAAACGTGGGGCAGAAACGCTATGACAGAAACCCTGGGGCAGAAACGCTATGAAAGAAAACGTGGGGCAGAAACGCTATGACAGAAAACCTGGGGCAGAAACGCTATGACAGAAAACCTGGGGCAGAAACGCTATGACAGAAAACCTGGGGCAGAAACGCTATGACAGAAAACCTGGGGCAGAAACGCTATGACAGAAAACGTGGGGCAGAAACGCTATGACAGAAAACGTGGGGCAGAAACGCTATGACAGAAAACGTGGGGCAGCAACGCTATGACAGAAACCTGGGGGCAGAAACGCTATGACAGAAACCTGGGGGCAGAAACGCTATGACAGCAAACGTGGGGGCAGAAACGCTATGACACTAACGTGGGGGCAGAACCGCTATGACAGCAAACGTGGGGGCAGAACGCTATGACAGCAAACGTGGGGGCAGAACGCTATGACAGTAAAACGTGGGGGCAGAAACACCATGACAGAAAAAGTAGGGGCAGAAACGCTATGACAGAAAACCTGAGGACAGAAACGCTATGATGGAAACCATGGGGCAGAAACGCTATGACAGAAACCATGGGGCAGAAAAACGCTATGACAGAACGCAGGGGCAGAAAAACGCTATGACAGAAACGCAGGGGCAGAACTCCCCTGACCTCAGTAAAAAGGTAGACAGCAGCCCCCCCCAATGCTGCTAGCATGACCCCAGGGATGCGGGAGGGCAGCCCCCCCCCCCCCCAAGTAGCCAGCATGCGACCCCTGGAAAAAAAAAATGGCGGACACCCCCCCAGCAAGACCCATGCCTGAACCGCTCCTCATACAGCCCCCCCCCCCATGCCGCTGCTGGAGGAAGAAACATAGTGGGCGGGCATCCCCCCCCCCAGCGTGAACACCGGGGGAAGCAGCAGGCGGCTCCCTCCAGCAGGAGGGAGAAGAAAAAAAAAATACAGCTGGCGGGCATCCCCCCCCTCCCCCCGGCGTGTACACCGGGGAAAGCGGCGGGGGCGGCTCCCTCCACGCTGGAGGGAGAAATACAGCGGACGGGCAGGCATCCCGCCCCCATTCCCCAGCGAGAACAAGGGGAACGGGCGGGCAGCGGCTCCCTCCATGCAGGAGGGAGAACTACAGCGGGTGGGCGGGCATCCCCCCTCCCCCCGGCGTGAAAACCGGTGAGAGCCCCGGGAGGAAGAGAGACAAATGGGCGGCCATGCTGCTGCTGCCGGCGTGAACCCGGCGGAGACAGGCGAGAGGGGGTTGGGAGGGGGCGCCCGCACGGACCAGGTGAAAACACGGGAGCCATGCGGGAATCCCCCACGTGCGGACCGGAATGCGAGCACCCCCCCCATGGACCCGGTGTGAGAACCGGACCACGAGCGACTCCCCCCACCCCCTGAACAGCTCGTGAGGACAGAATAACTGCTGAATCAGACCCTCGCAACGTGGGTGGAAAACACCTGAGATGGCTGCTGCTGACCGCCCTCTCCAGGAAGCCGGAAGTGACATGCATCGGCCGCGCCCCCTCAACCCAGAATCCGACGCCGAACCCAGCCCAGAGAGGGAGGGAGTCTTAAGTACTCTCAGACTCCTCCTACAAATACAGGCCGGCCTCCGGCCAGCCTTCTGACATATATATATATATATATATATATATATATATATATATATATACAGGGAGTGCAGAATTATTAGGCAAATGAGTATTTTGACCACATCATCCTCTTTATGCATGTTGTTCTACTCCAAGCTGTATAGGCTCGAAAGCCTACTACCAATTAAGCATATTAGGTGATGTGCATCTCTGTAATGAGAAGGGGTGTGGTCTAATGACATCAACACCCTATATCAGGTGTGCATAATTATTAGGCAACTTCCTTTCCTTTGGCAAAATGGGTCAAAAGAAGGACTTGACAGGCTCAGAAAAGTCAAAAATAGTGAGGTATCTAGCAGAGGGATGCAGCACTCTTAAAATTGCAAAGCTTCTGAAGCGTGATCATCGAACAATCAAGCGTTTCATTCAAAATAGTCAACAGGGTCGCAAGAAGCGTGTGGAAAAACCAAGGCGCAAAATAACTGCCCATGAACTGAGAAAAGTCAAGCGTGCAGCTGCCAAGATGCCACTTGCCACCAGTTTGGCCATATTTCAGAGCTGCAACATCACTGGAGTGCCCAAAAGCACAAGGTGTGCAATACTCAGAGACATGGCCAAGGTAAGAAAGGCTGAAAGACGACCACCACTGAACAAGACACACAAGCTGAAAAGTCAAGACTGGGCCAAGAAATATCTCAAGACTGATTTTTCTAAGGTTTTATGGACTGATGAAATGAGAGCGAGTCTTGATGGGCCAGATGGATGGGCCCGTGGCTGGATTGGTAAAGGGCAGAGAGCTCCAGTCTGACTCGTACGCCAGCAAGGTGGAGGTGGAGTACTGGTTTGGGCTGGTATCATCAAAGATGAGCTTGTGGGGCCTTTTCGGGTTGAGGATGGAGTCAAGCTCAACGCCCAGTCCTACTGCCAGTTTCTGGAAGACACCTTCTTCAAGCAGTGGTACAGGAAGAAGTCTGCATCCTTCAAGAAAAACATGATTTTTATGCAGGACAATCCTCCATCACACGCGTCCAAGTACTCCACAGCGTGGCTGGCAAGAAAGGGTATAAAAGAAGAAAAACTAATGACATGGCCTCCTTGTTCACCTGATCTGAACCCCATTGAGAACCTGTGGTCCATCATCAAATGTGAGATTTACAAGGAGGGAAAACAGTACACCTCTCTGAACAGTGTCTGGGAGGCTGTGGTTGCTGCTGCACGCAATGTTGATGGTGAACAGATCAAAACACTGACAGAATCCATGGATGGCAGGCTGCATGAGTGTCCTTGCAAAGAAAGGTGGCTATATTGGTCACTGATTTGTTTTTGTTTTGTTTTTGAATGTCAGAAATGTATATTTGTGAATGTTGAGATGTTATATTGGTTTCACTGGTAAAAATAAATAATTTAAATGGGTATATATTTGTTTTTTGTTAAGTTGCCTAATAATTATGCACAGTAATAGTCACCTGCACACACAGATATCCCCCTAAAATAGCTAAAACTAAAAACAAACTAAAAACTACTTCCAAAAATATTCAGCTTTGATATTAATGAGTTTTTTGGGTTCATTGAGAACATGGTTGTTGTTCAATAATAAAATTAATCCTCAAAAATACAACTTGCCTAATAATTCTGCACTCCCTGTATATACACACACACATACAGTGCAGAAAATAAGTATTTGAACACCCTGCTATTTTGCAAGTTCTCCCACTTGGAAATCATGGAGGGGTCTGAAATTGTCATCGTAGGTGCATGTCCACTGTGAGAGACATAATCAAAAAAAAAAAATCCAGAAATCACAATGTATGATTTTTTTAACTATTTATTTGTATGATACAGCTGCAAAGAAGTATTTGAACACCTGAGAAAATCAATGTTAATATTTGGTACAGTAGGCTTTGTTTGCAATTACAGAGGTCAAACGTTTCCTGTAGTTTTTCACCAGGTTTGCACACACTGGAGGAGGGATTTTGGCCCACTCCTCCACACAGATCTTCTCTAGATCAGTCAGGTTTCTGGGCTGTCGCTGAGAAACACAGAGTTTGAGCTCCCTCCAAAGATTCTCTATTGGGTTTAGGTCTGGAGACTGGCTAGGCCACGCCAGAACCTTGATATGCTTCTTACAGAGCCACTCCTTGGTTATCCTGGCTGTGTGCTTCGGGTCATTGTCATGTTGGAAGACCCAGCCTTGACCCATCTTCAAAGCTCTAACTGAGGGAAGGAGGTTGTTGCCCAAAATCTCGCAATACATGGCCCCGGTCATCCTCTCCTTAACCACTTAAGACCCGGACCAATACGTTGGCAAATGACCCAAGGGGTTTTTGCGATTCGGCACTGCGTTGCTTTAACAGACAATTGCGCGGTCGTGCGACGTGGCTCCCAAACAAAATTTGCGTCCTTTTTTTCCCACAAATAGAGCTTTCTTTTGGTGGTATTTGATCACCTCTGCGGTTTTTATTTTTTGCGCTATAAACAAAAATAGAGCGACAATTTAAAAAAAAATGCAATATTTTTTACTTTTTGCTATAATAAATATCCCCCAAAAATATATAAAAAAACATTTTTTTTCCTCAGTTTAGGCCGATACGTATTCTTCTACATATTTTTGGTAAAAAAAAATCGCAATAAGCGTTTATCGGTTGGTTTTCGCAAAATTTATAGCGTTTACAAAATAAGGGATAGTTTTATTGCATTTTTATTAATTATTTTTTTTTTACTACTAATAGCGGCGATCAGCGATTTTTTTCGTGACTGCGACAATATGGCGGACACTTCGGACAATTTTGACACATTTTTGGGACAATTGTCATTTTCACAGCAAAAAATGCATTTAAATTGCATTGTTTACTGTGGAAATGACAGTTGCAGTTTGGGAGTTAACCACAGGTGGCGCTGTAGGGAATGTGTGCCCTAATGTGTGTGTTTACAACTGTAGGGGGGTGTGGCTGTAGGTGTGACGTCATCGATCGCGTCCCCCTATTACAGGGATGACGCGATTGATGCTCCGGCCACAGAGAAGCACGGGGAAGCCGTGTGTACACACGGCTCTCCCCGTTCTTCCGCTCCAGGGACGGATCGCCGCACTGCAGCGGCGATCGGGTCCGCGAATCCCGCGGTCCCGGAGCTTCGGACCGGGTCGCGGGCGCGCGCCCGCGACCCACGGCTGGGTACTAAAACCAACGTATATATACGTTGATGTGCCCAGCCGTGACATTCTGCCGACGTAAATGTGCAGTAGGCGGTCCTTAAGTGGTTAATACAGTGCAGTCGCCCTGTCCCTTGTGCAGAAAAACACCCCCAAAGCATGATGCTACTACCCCCATGCTTCACAGTAGGGATGGTGTTCTTGGAATGGTACTCATCATTCTTCTTCCTCCAAACACGGTTAGTGGAATTATGACCAAAAAGTTCTATTTTGGTCTCATCTGACCACATGACTTTCTCCCATGACTCCTCTGGATCATCCAAATGGTCATTGGCAAACTTAAGACGGGCCTTGACATGTGCTGGTTTAAGCAGGGGAACCTTCCGTGCCATGCATGATTTCAAACCATGACGTCTTAGTGTATTACCAACAGTAACCTTGGAAACGGTGGTCCCAGCTCTTTTCAGGTCATTGACCAGCTCCTCCCGTGTAGTCCTGGGCTGATTTCTCACCTTTCTTAGGATCATTGAGACCCCATGAGGTGAGATTTTGCATGGAGCCCCAGTCCGAGGGAGATTGACAGTCATGTTTAGCTTCTTCCATTTTCTAATGATTGCTCCAACAGTGGACTTTTTTTCACCAAGCTGCTTGGCAATTTCCCGTAGCCCTTTCCAGCCTTGTGGAGGTGTACAATTTTGTCTCTAGTGTCTTTGGACAGCTCTTTGGTCTTGGCCATGTTAGTAGTTGGATTCTTACTGATTGTATGGGGTGGACAGGTGTCTTTATGCAGCTAATGACCTCAAACAGGTGCATCTAATTTAGGATAATAAATGGAGTGGAGGTGGACATTTTAAAGGCAGACTAACAGGCCTTTGAGGGTCAGAATTCTAGCTGATAGACAGGTGTTCAAATACTTCTTTGCAGCTGTATCATACAAATAAATAGTTAATAAATTGTGATTTCTGGAATTTCTTTTTTTTGATTATGTCTCTCACAGTGGACATGCACCTACGATGACAATTTCAGACCCCTCCATGATTTCCAAGTGGGAGAACTTGCAAAATAGCAGGGTGTTCAAATACTTATTTTCTGCACTGTATATATATATACATATACACATACAATATATATATATATTATACACAAACACACACACACACATTATATATATATATATATATATATATACACTCTGTAGATGCAACATTGAAATAACCTATAAATATTTCATTATGCATCCAGCAATAGCAGCTGTGTTTGCTTTCACTTTGTCGACCCATCCTGAAAGTAGGTTGTTTAAGCCCCCGGGCTACCAGAGAGGTTGCAGAGGCACGATGCAGCCACGTGACTCTCTGGGTGGGAAGGGGTTAAACAACGTGAGCATCTGCTCCTAGTGCAGTATATGGAGGGCTGTCTAGTGTCTGAGCCTGGGACCACATGTTCGGCTGTCCTCCCATCCTGCCATCTCCCCCAATTATCTATTAACATCCAGGGCTGTGCACATGCTCTCAGGGGCTCTTTAACAGGCTTCTAGGAAAAAGCAGGGCAAGTACACAGCAGGGCTCTGGGAACACAGTAATGCAGAGTATGGGGAAGCAATCGCCTCTCTGTCTGCCTAATGGCAGTTTACTCACTGGCTTAGTGTTGTACCAGCCTTGTTAAAAATGTAACCCTTTCATAATTCTCTACAAGGCTCAAAGGACTTGGCTAAATGCTATTTTATGTAAACTAGCCACAATACTCAAACTTTGTAAAAAAAAGTTCTAATTTTCACCTCTGCATGTGAGCATTGTTCATCAACCTACCTTAGCTGCTCTGAATAAAGAAATTGTTCAGCTCACAAAATGTACTGGAGGCTTTCCCTGCTCTTTTCCTGCATGTTTTACAGTATGCCATCAATTAACAGGACTGCAGAAAAAAACTAGCATACAGTATTAAGAGATTGTTTACAATTGCAGTAGCCCTCAGAAGTGCAATCCATGAGAAGACAGGTGGTGAGGAGGCATTATGTCACCTCCTTACTGTCTGTTTTAACCCCTTAAAAAAAACACACAATTGGTTGCTGGTTGAGGGGGGGTTTGAGTTGCGGTGTAGTCTAATTTTCTTGAAGTCACATTCGGTAAGTAATACTGCCTGCCAAATGTGACAGGTAGGATCGTTACTACTCCCATGTTTTTACTGCCCCCAGCCACAAGTGTAAACTAGGTCTAAGGGTATCCACCCAAAGGTTTTATACAAAACAACTTTCACCGTATGGAAAGCAGGTGTGAGGAATAATTTGCTGTATATAGCGATTTGATTAAATCCTTGTTTTCAAACAATATCCTCATTTTGGACTGGACTTGGATCCCTTTCATTAGAAAAGTAGTCCGATATCCAAGGCTTGCTATGCACAGACAATCTTTTATCCAAAAGAAAGAAGATTGGATACTCCTACAATATTGTTATACATTGGCTTGTGGTGCAATGTGATGTCACAAATGCTTAAAGTGGTTCTAAAGGTTGAACATTTTACTTACCTTAATGCATTCTCTGCATTAATGTAAAAAGCCTTAGTGCAGATCCCACCCCCCCCCCCCCCCACTCTCCCCTTGTACTTATCTGAGCCTAATCTCGATCCAGTGATGTACACAAGATCAGAGCCGCCTCTCTCCTCTCTCTTCCTCCTCATAGGCTCAGATACAGTCTTTGTGGTAGACATTGGCTCCCACTGCTGTCAATCACAGCCAGTGAGGCCGAGATGTGGTCTGTGGGTCTTTGGACTCACAGAGTCATCTCAGGAACGAGCCCTCATGAATGCCCCATAGCAAGTGGCTTGCTGTGGGGCATTCAGCAGGGGGGAGAAACCAGGAGTGCTAGCTGGGAACCTGTGAAGAGGAGGATTGGGTCCTCTCTGTGAAAAACGATCATAGAGCAGGTAAGTATAACTTGTTTGTTATTTAAAAAAAAGGGGGGGTGTACGATCACTTTATGTGCTTCCTACAGATGCCCACTTTTTAGATTAATGCCATGCTGTTGGCACAAGTCGCTATTGTACGGATACAACACCTACTTTGTTCCTGAACAGGAACCTACAGGATTGTGTCAACGGGCTTTGGACTTGTTTTACAGGCATGCAGCTTGCTTTCTAATGCATTGAGGATCATCTTGAGATGATTCTAACAAAAATCAGAATTGGCAAGGGTCTTTGACCTGCAGTGAACCTCCTCTGGATCTGCATTTAGCCTCCTTGAATATGTTTTCTTAGTTAAATTATAACTAAAGGAAAAACTTTTATTCAGATTTATATAGACTGGTGAGGGGTTAAAACGATGCCACCAGAACAGCCATGGAGAGGAAATCTTCAAATGGGGAAATTAGTTTCAGTGACAGCTATCTAAGAGGGGATTTTCCTTATATAGTTAAGAGTCATGTTAAGTCTACAGAACAATATATATATATCTAAGCGACTCGCTCTAGGCTTTTATATGAGTGGCTGGCGCGCGGCTCGCAGCAAGTTATATAGGCCTGTCTTGTGACGTCGCAGTCCCATCATGCTCCGGTAGGTACCACGTGCTACCTACCGGAGCATGATGGGACTGCGACGTCACAAGACAGGCCTATATAACTCGCTGCGAGCCAGCCATAACAGCGGAAGGAAGCGCCGCGTCAACATCTGGAGAACAAGAAGAGAAGATGACGTCACAGAAGAGGGGACTCGAGTCCTGAAGAAGAAGAAGACCCCCGGAGAGCAGAGAAGACCCCCGGAGAGCCGTAGAAGACCCCCGGAGAGCCGGAGAAGACCCCGGAGAGCGGGAGAAGACCCCGGAGAGCGGGAGAAGACCCCCCCGCCGCCGAAGATGTCGAAGGAAGCCCGCCGGGTGGTGGGTGCTTTTATCAAAGCGCCCCCCCCGGCTGCAGAAGAGAACCAGACGGCGGTGAAGAACAGCGGCACCCACCCCCCCGCAGAAGCCCGCCGGAGGGGGGCGCTTTTATAAAAGCGATCATACACACCCCCCCCCCCGGCGGCCAACTAATAAAATATTTCAATACACTGTGTGGTTTATTTGTGTTTAAACTTTTCTTGCAGGTGAATGGGTAGGGGTACAATGTACCCCATACTCATTCACTTAGGGTGGGGGGCCGGTATCTGGGGGCCCCCTTATTAAAGGGGGCTTCCAGATTCCGATAAGCCTCCCGCCCGCATACCCCGACAACCAACGGCCAGGGTTGTCGGGAAGGGGCCCTGTCCTCATCAACATGGGGACAGGGTGCTCTGGGGTGGGGGGCTGCAGTGCGCCCCCTGCCCCAGAGCACCTGACCCCCCCATGTTGAGGGCATACTGCCCGGTACGGCTCAGGAGGGGGGGGGGGGCGCTCGCTCGCCCCCCACTCCCCTCCTGATCGGCCGGCCGGCGTGCTTTGGATACGGGTCTGGTATGGATTGTGGGGGGACCCCCACGCCGTTTTTTCGGCGTAGGGGGGTCTCCTTACAACCCATACCAGACCTAAGGGCCTGTTATGCTCCTGAGGGGGGAACCCATGCCGGATTTTTATTTAAAATCCGGCGGGGACTTCCTTCTCAGGATTCATAACAAACTCCGCCCACGTGTAGAATTGGCGGGAATCCGCGTCGGATCCCCGTCGCTTCTATGACGCACTCGCTGGAATGTGCTTTTACTATTCCAGCGAGTGCGAGATGTCGGCAGCCTGTCGCCGAGAATCAGCGCGATGCTGTCGTGCTATAAACACATTCTCGGCGGCAGGCACTGTACATGTAGAAGGAAAAAACAAGCAGTTACAACAATCCAGTCTGCATGGCCACGAGTTCCACCGGTGTGCTCGCTCACAAATCTAGCTCTACTGATGCGTTTCTCCATAATTGGTGTCCACTGGGATAGGAGACTTACTAATGAGTGCAATCCTGTCAGTTAACAGGCTTGGCTTTTTGTTCCAGCACTTTGAACACTGGAGCACGATTTTGTTTACATTCGAGCACTGGATGATCATATGTGGGGATTTGGACTTTTTCACATACTCATGAATTGTTAATGATTTCTGATATTATAGTAATCCATTGTTTAAATATATATTATTGATTGGTTACTTATTTTATTATATGTTTTTATCTAGACACTCCTTTTTTGGTAAAGGTGAACTAACCTTTGATGGTGGTGCTCTAAAATAGCTATTATATTGCATACTGTAACTTATTTTGTTTTTACAGAGTTGTCATGGGAAAAATTTGAGGTTTGAATTTAAGTGTAGGAGCCTCATATCTGCTGCCTCTAAGGTCTGATGTAATGCCTGAACACAAAACTAGTCTGATGGGCAAAACTCTGATACTTTCTGGTAAAGTTCAAACTTTAGTGATCTGAGCCACTCCTATTGGGCAGTCATCATGATGGGTGGGATTCAGTGGCAAGAAGGGATGTGTGGGAAGTGGGAGGGATCAGGAAATCTTCAATACTAGCAAGACATGCTTTGCCAGTCACAATGGCTTGGTATTTGGGCACAAGGGCACAGGCAGGTATTTGCAAACACTTCTAGGTGTCTTTAAATTATAGCTGAAGTAGGGTTTTTATGTTAAGTGGCAGATTTGCTTTACAGGAAAAAAACAAACTCTTGGTCCCGATATTTTCAGCATATCACTGCGGCTCGAAAAGTTTTTAGTTTAAAAAAAAAAAAAAATCTATAAAACCAGTGTACATGATTCAAAACATCTAAAGCCATCAGACTGGTAAAATAACCTATATTACATTTTTTTCAGTACAGGTCTTACAGGAAAAATAGCCTAACAGCAAAAAGAAAACTGAGATTGGTGCACTACGTTCTAGAGACAGAGCTAAATGTTAGCACACACTTCGGCACAACTGACAGCCCCTGCCAAGAAAAGCACTCTCTCCGAGACAGAAGGGTTATCTAGGTCAGGCCTAAAACGTTTTTGTACGGGAGAGCAAGTAAAGAAAAAGCACTTTTAGCCTCTCTTTCTATAATATAAGGCTCAAATCCCAGACAAATAAACTAGATTCTTATCCCATCAAACACAATACAGCATCTTAGTATGTCAGACACAAGATGGTGTAAAGAGACGAGCACAAAGACTTGACATGCCACAGAAATACAGTATTGTTTAACGTCGGACAACAACCGCCGAAGTCACGCAGCCTTTAAAAGTGGCAAAAAATAAATGAATAAAAAAAATATATATATAAATTGTAATCTTATGCAAGAGAGTGATTTCTATTGCGTCAATTAAAAACACTAAAATGTGAATGAATTTTTCAATAAATATTTGCTGATAAATGCAGTATAAACATATAATTCCTGCCAATTCAATGGCTCACCCTTCTGGACTTTTCATATTTTTACAACAGTAGGTCAATGCCTCACAGGAGGCATACACAAAGCTGATAGCCAGTCCAAAGTCCAACTGAAGGAATGCACACAGCAGGCTGACAATGCCAATTGCAAGACAGTGGCTTAACGTTTTTAGGAAACAATAAATGCTCCTACTGGCAGGATCACCAGGTAAAAATCTTTGCAAAAAAAATAAAAAATTGCCTAAGAAAACGACATTATGTCAAATATACTCTAACTATAGATTTATGGTTAAAGGATAATGCACTTTTAGGCCGCGTACACACGATCAAATCTATCTGCTGAAAACGGTCTGACAGACCGTCTCAGCAGACAGATTCGATCGTGTGTACGGGCAAACAGACGGATTTGGCCAGCCGACAGATAACACGCTAACCAGCAGACATATCTGCCCGCACATGCGTCGAATGGATTCGACGCATGCGCGGAAGTCAGCGCGCCGTCTGCCGGTGGGGATTTTGGTTTGATCGTGTGTACACGATCAAACCAATACATCCCAGCAGACAGATTTGTTCAAATCGGTCTGTCCGACCGATTTGAACAAATCTGTCTGCTCGTGTATACGGGGCCTTAGACAAAGCATACTTATGCCTACTGCCCCATCACAAAGATGCATAATTCCCTTTGCTTTAAAAGAGAATGTTTTTTTTTTCAGGTTTATTCTTACCTAGATCAGATGCTGCATCTCTCCCCCAGCGCCTCTGCACTGAGAACTGAGTGATCGAACACCACCGATGGCTCAGTTCTCACAGATCCATGAGCAGAGAGCTGCTGACTGTCAATCAGCTTCTCTACACTCTGCCCCCCCCCCCACCACGCTCATTGGAGCACTGAGCTGTGGAGGGGCGGGGAGCAGCCATCTTAGGCAATCAGCGGCTCGCTGAGACAGGTATCAGTCCAGGCACCATTCCAGACTTTATTATCATGACGATGCGATGCCTGGAATGATCTCTATGACGTCAGCAGAGAGCGGACTTCAAACCGCTCTCTGCTGAAAACGGGTCACGGGAGTGCAAAACAAATTGCACTCATGTGACTCATAGAAGAAGCCCAGCCAAACGAGCTCAGGCTGGACTTCTCCTTTAATGCTCAGGTGCAGCCAAGATGTAAACAAACGCAAGGCTGTGGCTGTCGGATCTATGCAAGTATCTACAGTATGTGGAAGCTGCAGTGCCTATATCAAGGCTCCTCTGTATAATGTAGTCCTAACGCGATATCATTGAAAGTTTCCACGTTGGAGTATATAAAGAAGTGGCAACCAACCAAATTTATAATTGACACTATTTATAATTCACATTAGGAACAGAGGTTTGCGTTACACACATTTTCACACATATGTGGAAAAAGGCAAACTGGTAAGTGTGCTGGGAAATTGTCTGTCTGTGATGTATATTTCCATCCATGTGCACCTTACTGCAAAGACTAGTTATACATTGGGGTGGTTGCCATCTTTTTTTTATAGCTTGTTCACTGGATCTGGAGTGGCGGTACATTGGACACCTTCAGCCTCCATTGTGCTCTTAATGGGTGTTCAAAGTGGGCTTCCTCCAGGCAAACTGGCTCCAAATTTATCCACTTCTATATATGTTCCAACTTGGAGACTCTCAAAAATGTTGCGTTAGGACCGAAGTATAGAGAGGATCCTTGGCACTGTGGCTTTCCCATACATTTGCAATTGTGTGCAACTAAAACCTGTTCCTTCTTGAATTGATAGAGAGGGTCAATTTGTTTTTTTGCTGGTAAGTGTGCTGGTAAATTTTTGTCTGTTTGTGATGTGCCTTCCCCTTCCATGTGCACCTTACTGCAACGGTTAGTTATAACTTAGGGTGGTTGTAACAGTTCTTGTAAAGGGCATAACTCGGGTTGCAGACCTTCTTGCGGGCTCTTTACCTGGTGGGTGAAAGTCTCCACATCACAGCATGGCCTGAGGTTTCTAGGAGATGAGTTGTTAGGTGCAAAAATATATTAAAAAAAACATTGCGACACAGGTTTTCAATCACTTTAATTGACTTTTGCCATTCTGTCTGAAAAAAGGCTCCTGTGCTTTCTTACATGACGAGTAGCAGCATAATGCCCAGGTATGAACCATTGTACATATTGAGAATCTTCATGTTGAGCTTTGGGAAATGCACAAGAAACTGCTCAGGTGTGAATGGGGGCTAAAAGTGCACTAATCTATTAACATACACACTTGGAACTATACATACAGATACAATGAATGCTTTATGGGCTAGCTGTATCAAACAGCTATATATTTTATGTATATGAACTCGTGCCATACAACACGGTAGTATCTGCATGTTCAGAACTAAAAGGAAACCCTCTTACACTCTCAGAGACAATTCAGCACTTTCAAATATGACACAGGATAAAAGAGGCTTTCCTGTCCATCATCCAAATTTCAAAGGAGCCAGTACTTCAGCCTGGGTTGTCAGAACAATGGATGACAGGCTTGCATTGCCCAAAAAAAAACAGAAGCATGCCTGAGCTCACCTGGATGAGATGTTCTGGCAGTGTAATGAAACACACGGACAGAGATGACCGCAGGAGACCTCGGAGAGCATACAGAAATCTGGTTAGGCTGTGGACATTGTGTGGGCGTTCGTCACTGCAGATGTCATCACCCCAAAGCACTGATCCCAGAGACTGGATTCCAATCCGCAGAATGTTCTTTTCACCTCTCTGCTGGAAGAAAATGAAAACGCCACATTTAAGTAGTAATACACAAGCACATCACAATAAAAGGTGTACACACCAGAACTAAAATTGATCTGTATTCTGTGTATTTTGCCAAGCCATTTAAAGTGGTCGTAAAAGGCACAAGATTGCATGAAGGTTAAAAAAAAAAAAGCAGCCCCCCCGCCCCCCAAATATGTACCTGAGCGCCATCTTGATCCAGCGATGTCCAAGAGAGCCTTGCCACTCCGGGGACTCGCAATCCCGATTGGCTTTTGGCAGCAGGGGGAGCCATTGGGTCCTGCTGCTGTGAACCACAGCCAGTGAGCCAATCAGGAGGCAGAGGGGTGGGACAGAGCCAGGGCTCTATGTGTAAATGGATACACAGAGCTGCAGTTCGAGAGCTTGCCTGCTTGAGTGTCCCCACAGCAAGCTGCATGCTGTGGGGGCACCCGGCAGGAGGGAAGAGCCAGGAGCGCCAGCGTGGGACCCGAGAAGAGAATGATCTGGGCTGCTTTGTGCAAAACCATTGCACAGAGCAGGTAAGCATAACTTGTTAGTTATTTATAATAAACAAGGCTTTAATATCACTTTAAAGCTTGATTTTTAAGTATCTTGCGGAACCAAAATGGCTTGTTTCTGTTTGCTGCCAACACAAACTGCAATACATCAGTAATTCAATATGTGTATGTAGATTTGTAGACCTGGCAAACATACATAAATGGCATTAGAGCACCTGCACCTACAAAAAAAAGAAACTTGAAAATAAGAACTGACCATAAAGACTTAAAGGGGTTGTAAAGGTAATTTTTTCCCCCTCTTTTCCCCGGGGGGGCGGGTAAACACGGACATCCGCCCGCTTGTCCCATTTCGCTCCCGGAGACACGGGGACCTCCGCACGCTACTGGGCGAGGACGTAAATTTACGCCCTTGTGCCCATCCGTGCCATTCTGTGGCCGTAAATGTGCGTGCGGAGGTCCTTAAGTGGTTAACTTTACAACCCCTATAATACTTACATGTCCTGATGCCCTGCTCACTTATCTAGACCCTTAATTGCGCTTGCAGCCTTGCAGGCCAAGAAAGGAAAGGGGAAGAGGCGAAAGGGAGAAGTGATGCAAGTACTCCCCCAACCCCCTTTTTTGAACCAAAGCATTAAGGGTCTGGTATGAAATTTGGGGAGGACCCCAAGCCATATTTTTTGTGGGGTTCCCCTTAAAATCCATCCACAAGGTCTTTTTCTTTGATTTGTTTTTGTGAATGGTAAGCCACTTGGGTTCGCTCTATAAATGATCAGGCTCTACTCCTCTGGTTAATTTTTCCTTTCATTCACTACTGTGAATGGCAAGCCATTTATTCAGCTTTGTATGTCCCGTTTTTCTTGTGTTTGTTTTATTCTTAGAGCAGCCTTATGACTGTAGTAAGGCCACACCAGTTTTTGCTTTCTAAATAGAGCCTTTGGAGTCTTTAGGGATTTTCTAGCTGGATCACAAATTACAGACACTCTTTCGTTTTAACCTCCCTGGCAGTATGATTCTGTCTGGAATTACGTACCAAAAGCGGTACAATTATTTTGCATGAAAATTTGGCATTTTATACTGTAGGCTTGTAATTCTTAGGAATAACTGTGCAAACCAGAGTCTAGTAGACATCCCAGGTATGATAAAGTTTGAAACACAAAATCATAAAACTATAATATAACAAAATAACTATAAATAATTATAACAAATGATAATGTAATTATAATAAAAATTATTCAATAATGTAATCAAATCAAAAATCACTGAAATTTGCTCAGTTGCAGAATTGTCGCTGTCATTACTTTTATTGTTTTATGACGGATTTCCCCACAAATCGCTATCGCTCAATTCTGCAAGTGATTATAATTTATTATCGCTGTTTTCTAGCTGCTCTAAAACCATTTTTGACATAAAGGGACACTTTTGGTTGCTATGGACAATCTACAGTTTGCAGGCACAAAAAAAATGTTTTTATTATATAAAAGTACATGTAGGGCACTGGGCAGACCACTAGGGACAGGGGGGGGTGTGTATTTTTTACATACAGTACTGTAATCTATAAGATTACAGTATACCCTATGTAATGTGTTTGTTTACTTTTTTTAATTTGGTGCCGGTCACCGCCCCCGTGCACGCGGGCATTGTGTGAATCGAATGGAGGAAGCCGCTCGCTCATACAGGGTGGATGCATCGCTGGATCCAGGGACAAGGTAAGTACAGTAACCTGCCTGGAAAAGGTAAGCCAGCATGCGCTGCACACTCTGCACATCTACCCCGAGCGTGACTCGGGGTTACCGATTTTTGCATAGAAAATCCACCCCGAGTCACGATCGGGTTTACTGCTAAGGGGGTTAAAGTCCCCTAGCACCTTCTCTTTAGCTCCCTAAATGAAGCTAACCTACAGTGCCTTGAAAAAGTATTCATACCCCCTGAAATTTTCCACATTTTTGTTAATCAAAAACGTAAATGTATTATATTGTGGCACATAATTGTGAAGTGGAAGGAAAATGATATATGGTTTAAAACATTTTTTTTTTGAAAACTGACTCCAAGATGTGGCATGCATTTGTATTCAGCCCCCTTGAGTCAATACTTTGTAGAACCATCTTTTGCTGCAGTTACAGCTGCAAGTCTTTTTGGTGATGTCTCTACCAACTTTGTACATCCAGGAGAGTGAAACGTTTGCCCATTCTTCTTTGCAAAATAGCTTAAAGGGTCACTAAAGGAAACATTTTTTTTTAGCTAAATAGCTTCCTTTACCTTACTGCAATCCTGGTTTCATGTCCTCATTGTTCGTTTTTGCTTTGAAGTTGCTGTAATACTTCTCTGATCTCCACACTTCCTGCTCGTCTGTTTCCTTATGAAAAAACTCATGGGAGCTTCTGTCTGTGGTCCCTGATCAAAGAGGTGTGATTACTGTGTGTCTAAAACCCCTCAGAACCAATCAGATTCAAAAACTGCACTGTGTTTGTTTTTGTTCTGTGTGTCTCTGTACTTCACAGAAACATGAAACTAGATTAAAAACAAAACTGAAACTGCAGGCACATTATATGATTGATTTTTATCTATTTTTAAAAGGAATCAGTTAACCATTATGTCTCTATACCCTTTCAGAAAAAATAAATAAAAATTCCTTTACAACTCCTTTAAGTTCTGTAAGATTGGACGGAGAGCGTCTGTGAACAGCAATTTTTAAGTCTCACCACAGGATTCTTATACACAATTTGAAAAATCAGCTGAAATTTGGTCATTCATCATTCAGCCAGGTGGTTCGTTTTTTCGGCCAGTTAATGGGCACAAAATCGATAACTGTTGGGACGTTTTTGAGCCAAAAAACAAAGGAAAATTTGGGAAATTTTCTGCCGAACAAACCATAAATTGAAAGGTTAACGTGGTTCCCGTCCGAATTGTTTGCACTAGGTATATGTAAAAAAAAAAAACGGATTCATTCATGTCCAATGAACGATTTATCGGTCATTACATGATGGCACTATCGTTTGCTGTTACGGCCAAATGTTGTTGTTTTTTGGACGATGGGATCGGCTGATTTTTTGTATAGTGTATGACCAGCATAAAAATTGGATTTAGGTCTGGACTTTGATTGGCCCATTCTAAAACATGAAAGAATGCTTTGATCTAAACCAGTGGTCTACAACCTATGGCCCGGGGACCGGATGTGGCCCTCTGCTTGCCTTTATCTGGCCCATGGGACACTAGGCCTCCCACTGATACAGCATACTATTTCTCCCACTGACACCAATGATGGGGCATAATTCCTACCACTGACACCAAAAATGGGGCACTTTACTAATTAGGTGACTTCTGAAGGCAATTGGTTCCACTAGATTTTAGTTGGCCCCCTTTCACACTGAGGCAGTTTTCAGGCGTTTTAGCGCTTGAAATAGCACCTGTAAAGCACCTGAAAACCAACTCCCATGCTAACTGAGTGCTTTCACACTGGGACAGTGCATTTTCAGGACGTTGGAAAAAGTCCTGCAAGCAGCATCTTTGGGGCGGCCTGCTCATTGAAATGAATGGGCAGCACTTCCGAAGTGCCTGAAAAGCTCCTCTGAAGCGCCGCAACACTGGTGCTTTCAACCCCATAAGTGGTTAAAAGTGCCCCACTAACGCCCAAAAAGTGCAGGTTAAACAACGCCACTAAAAACGAGTGGCGCTTTAGCTCTAACCTTTGGGCAGTTCCAGTGTGAAAGTAGCCTAATGCTGTGTACACACGGTTGGAATTTTTCTGTTGGAATTTCTGAAGGACTTAGATAGAGCAGGTTCTCAATTTTTGGGAAAATCCGTTTGTCTGCATGGAATTCCGACGGGAAAAAAAACATGCATGCCCAGAAACAATTTGTCGCATGCTCGAAAGCATTGAACTTATTTTTCTCGCCTCGTCGTAGTGTTGTAAGTTCACACGTTCTTAACGCTCGAAAGTTCAGAAAACGTTGGTGTGACCGTGTGTAGGGGGAATTCCGCAGTTTTTACGATGGAAATTCCGCTCGTGTGTACAGGGCATTAGGGGTATCAGAATAAACACTTTTCAGATATTTGCAAAAAATAAAAAAAAATAAAAAAAAATTATAATTTTCCTTCCACTTCACAATTATGTGACACTTTGTGTTGGTCTATCACATATAATCCCAATAAAATACATTTACGTTTTTGGTTGTAACATGACGAAACATGGAAAATTTCAAGGGGTACGAATACCTTTTCAAGACACTGTATAACAAAACCTCGTCCATAGCATATTTACCTTTTTGGGGCAGTGGAAGATAAAATCTTCTCTGGAGTCAGCTGTGCCTTCACAGTAATAAACATAATTAGAGCCATTCCTTAACAGCATGTCCCAAATGGAGAGGTAAACTTGCACCAGGGTGGGCAGTGGGGTTTTCTAGGTTAGATTCGCCTAGGGACTAGGAATGAAAGGCCATGGGGATTTTATAGAGCAATAGAAGCTGCCCTGTAGGCATACAACCACAACTGAAGATCAGTATTCCACCCAGTTAGGCATACAATCTAAATTGGGTGTCTGTGGTTTAGAGACACGGCTTAAAGAGGACATGGTTAACCACTTGCTTACTGGGCACATAAACCCCCTTCGTGCCCAGGCGAAATGTCAGCTTCCGGCACTGCGTCGCTTTAACGGACATTTGCGCAGTCGTGCGACGTGGCTCCCAAACAAAATTGACGTCCTTTTTTTCCCCACAAATAGAGCTTTATTTTGGTGGTATTTGATCACCTCTGCGGTTTTTATTTTTTGCACTATAAACAAAAAAAGAGCGACAATTTAAAAAAAATATATTTTTTACTTGTTGCTATAATAAATATTCCATTTTTTTTTAAAACCATTTTTTTTCCTCAGTTAAGGGCGATACGTATTTTGACGTATTTTTGTAAAAAAAAAAAATCGCAATAAGCGTCTGGTTTGCGCAAAAGTTATAGCGTTTACAAAATGGGGAACAGAATTATGATTTTTACTAGTAATGGCGGCAATCTGCGATTGTTATTGGGACTGCGATATTGCAGCGGACATATCGGACACTTTGGACACAAATTTGGGACCATTCACATTTATACAGCGATCAGTGCTATAAAAATGCACTAATTACTGTATAAATGTGACTGGCAGGGAAGGGGTTAACACTAGGGGGTGAGGAAGGGGTTAAATGTGTATCCTGGGTGTGTTTTAACTGTGTGGGGGGAGGGGGGTGACTGGGGGAGGTAACCGATGCTGTGTTCCCCTATGTACAAGGGACACAGCATCGGCCTCCTCGCCTCTGACAGCACGTGAAGCTCTGCGTTTACACACAGAGCTCCACGTCCCTGCTGTCACCTGTGTTCCTGCCGATCGCATGTACCCGGTGGACATCGCGGCCGCCAGATACACGCATCGGCTCTTCAGCGATGCGCCAGGACTTTGTTTACCCTCTGCGCATCACCCAGTGGCGCGTGCGGGTAATGCACTTTAAATGATGTCCAAAGACGTCAACTTGGCACTTGAGAGCCACGCTGTGGACGTCTTTTGTCTATAGCGCGGATCTCAAGTGGTTAAAGAAGACAACACTGAATTTAAAATCAATATATTTAAGCATCTCACTATCTTTCCAAGGTTATCCTTAAAAATTGCAAATTTATAGGTCCTGCCATTTGGCTGCAAATTTTAGAGCAGAAAGGGTTGATTGTCTAAAACTGGAGAGTGCAAAATCTGGTGCAGCTGTGCATAGAAACCAACCAGCTTCTGAGTTTTATTGCCAAAGCTTATATAAATGAGCTAAAGTTAGAAGCTGATTGGCTACTCTGCAGTTATAGTAGATTTTGTACTCTCCAGTTTTAGTAGATTATCCCCACTGGACACCCTTTAGCAGCTTAGCTTCCTTGCAGTGAATCAGCAGCCTTGCAACCTACCAATCGAATTTAAACACAGAACAGAGGAAGCCGAGCTGCTAAATGAACCAACTTCAGTTTTCTGTGAACTTTTAGAATAAATTATTCCACAGTGCCTGTAGTGACAAAGGCCATTAAAGGCCTGTTTATCCATTTATGGCTAGTTAAGGTCAATTGCCTAGCCACAGTTCTACTTTAAAGCCTACTTTAGCCCAGCATAGGAGTGCCAACTATAAATGTTCTTCAGAACACTGGATATAGCACTGCTAGTATCTTAGTTTGTCTAATCTTCCATTAAATCATGTATTTCCTTTTCCAATGTTTACAGAAATCATTGCTAAGTTCTAAGTATCCAGCTTATAAACAATTCACCAACACTTAATTAGTGAATAAATACTTTACGTCTGTATCTAAACCCAATTACTCCCCCATGGGGTGCTGCCATTCTGTTTCTCAGACAGAAAAGATACAGTGAAGCCAGGCAATCAGTTGAAATCTAAGTGTCAAAAACATGTGCCACTGACTGCATGGCAATAGGCATAAATCTGGCCAGGGGGTGTGAATAATGATGGGTACAGAAGCATAATGTTTAGTACAAGTCCTGCCCTAGAGGGCTTTACATCACAGTGGCTGGACTTAAATTTGGTCAAAACCATTTCCCTTACTGTACAGATCACAATCTACTAGAAAATGTGATGCATGTCCATTGGATTAAACAAGAAACTCTGTTCAAAATAATTGTAATACATAACACATACCCACATACCAAAATAAACAAACAATCAGTATACATAGGTTTTCATTATTTTCTTCACTTCCACTTTTAGTCGTTTTGGTTTTATTGCTATAGAGCAGTGTTTCTCAACCGGGGTTCCGTGGGAAGTCCCCAGGGGTTCCGCGGGAAATCTATAGTTTCCGTCAGGCTGATGATTTAAAAGCCGTGCCGCGCCGCCGCCTCAAAAACCGCGCCTTCTCTTCAGACTGTTCCGTGATAGGCGGAACACAAATTTTCCCAGCAGGGCCTCTGTTCAGTGTTCCGCCTATCACCGATGCCTTCTCATCCTCGGACGAGAGGACATCCGTGATAGGCAGAACACTGAACAGAGGCCCTGCTGGGAAAATTTGTGTTCCGCCTATCACGGAACAGTCTGACGAGAAGGCGCGGTTTATGAGGCGGCGGTGGCGCGGCTTTTAAATCATCAGCCTGACGGAAACTGATGGCACAGTGGTGGCAAGTGGCACAGTGGTGGCAAGTGATGGCACAGTGGGGGGAAAGTGGTGGCAAGTGATGGCACAGTGGGGGGGAAAGTGGTGGCACAGTGGGGGGGAAAGTGGTGGCACAGTGGGGGGGAAAGTGGTGGCACAGTGGGGGGGAAAGTGGTGGCACAGTGGGGGGAAAGTGATGGCACAGTGGGGGGAAAGTGATGGCACAGTGGGGGGAAAGTGATGGCACAGTGGGGGGAAAGTGATGGCACAGTGGGGGGAAAGTGATGGCACAGTGGTGGCAAAGTGATGGCACAGTGGTGGCACAGTAGTGGCAAAGTGATGGCAAGTGGTGACAAAATGATGGCAAGTGGTGACAAAATGATGGCAAGTGGTGGCAAAGTGATGGCAAAGTGGTGGCAAGTGGCACAGTGTTTGCAAGTGGCACAATGGTGGCAAAGTGATGGCACAATGGTGGCAAAGTGATGGCAGGTGGTGGCAAGTGAAGGCAAGTGATGGCACAGTGATGGCAAAGTGATGGCACAGTGGTGGCAAGTGATGACAAGTGGTGGCAAAGTGGTGGCAAGGTGGTGGCAAGGTGGTGGCAAGTGATGGCACAGTGGGGGCAAGTGATGGCACAGTGGAGGCAAGTGATGGCACAGTGGAGGCAAGTGATGGCACAGTGGAGGCAAGTGATGGCACAGTGGGGGCATGTAATGTAATGGAACAGTGGGGGCATGTAATGTAATGGAACAGTGGGGGCATGTAATGGAATGGAACAGTGGGGGCATGTAATGTAATGGCACAGTGGGGGCATGTAATGGCACAGTGGGGGCATGTAATGGCACAGTGGGGGCATGTAATGTAATGGCACAGTGGGGGCATGCAATGGCACAGTGGAGGCATTTAATGTAATGGCACAGTGGAGGCATGTAATGGTATAGTGAGATTTGAAAAAAGCCTGTTTCTGTCAGCGGTTGTTCCCGTCAGCGGTTGTCCCGGCTACCCCTCAGCTTCCAGAAAAGCTGTGTTTGGCACTGGTAAAGCTGCTTATCTCAAGTTCGACTCAGAATTGAGCATCTGTGCAGAAAAAAGCAAGCCCAAGTTTCACATTAAGGGGGTAAGTGTTTTTACAATATATATTCTATTATTTGATACTGTTTCTTTATTGCTGTTATATCTACAGCTCGCTGATCAGATCCAATGATCCGTGAGCTTTAGATCAGAATTTTTTTCCAGGGGTTCCCCGAGATCTCAAACTTTTTGCCAAGGGTTCCCCGAAGGCAAAAAGGTTGAGAAACACTGCTATAGAGGTTTCATATGAAGAATTCTAACTAAATAAATATATATACTTTGATATCTTTGCACGGGTTACCATTTATCTGCTTTTTTTCTTTGGTCTTACTACTGTTTTTCTTTATATTTTCTTTATTTTTTAATTCACTGGAATACACCAATGTAGCATTACACACATTGACAACAGTGTATGTCTGTACCAATACATGACGCAGCATTAATGTATGCCAATCAGTGTCACTTCCCATCATTTTCTCCAAGTCACTATTTTACCCTCAGTGTCAGTCAGGGTTAGAATCAAAAGGTCAGTAGGTTAAAGCTAAGAATTTGGGAGTTAGGTTAAAGTGGAAATCTCTCAAATTGTTTTCACTTCCCTAAGTAGTTCCAAAGAAAGTTGAAAACAAGGTATTGGATTCACGTTTTCCAAAAGGTGCAATTAAATTATCATTGAGCACCATATCTTTAGTTTGGCAGCTCATCACAAATTGGGGGGCAGCTCATAGGAACAGAAGTCACTCAGAGCTGAAAATCCAAGTATGAGCATCACCAAATCAATCATCTAAAAGTCTAAATTATTTTTAAGGAAGAAACTGGTTCACAACAAAAACATACATAACAGCCAGCGCATTTTGGGGACTAACACCTTCATCTTCAGGGCTCTTAAATGATGAGATTCTGGAGATCGTATAGTAACCAAAGATAATTTGTTTGTGGTGTTCAAGTCATGAAACACCTTAAAACCTTGCGTCATAAAGATGCATTCGAGGCGTTTTATTACTTCCCCAAAATTACATAATTTTCAACAAGAGCCCTGAAGAAGGGGAAGTTTATCTGACCTCCGAAACACATTGATTGCTTTGTACATTTTTTGCTGTTAACCAGTTTTAATCATTAAAATATGTTAGACTCTTGGATATTTGCTTTGGTGCCTTTAGTAGACTGTCCATACTAGTTAGTTCCAAGACAGGACTAGATGCATACACGTGCAGTACCAACTGGAGATTGCCTGTAAAGCATCGGTCTATTAGGATTTTATGTTGGATAGAGGTTTGTAGGGTCACTCAACGACTTCGTAATTTATTTTAATTTAGGGTAGAGTAATGCCCCGTACACACGATCGGAAATTCCAACAGCAAAAGTCCGAGGTGAGCTTTTGTACGGTAATTCTGACCATGTGTATGCTCCATTGGACTTTTGCTGTCGAAATTTCCGCCAACAAAGATTGAGTGCTGGTTTTCAAATTTTCTGCCGTAAAAATTTTTTGGCAGAAAATCCGATCATCTGTAGAAATTCCGACACATGCTCGGAAACAATTTGATGCATGCTCGGAAGCATTGAACTTAATTTTCTCGGCTCGTGTTGTAAGTTACCGCGTTCTTGACGGATGAAAGTTCAGAGAAGTTTGTGTAACCGTGTGTATGCAAGCCAAGCTTGAGTGGAATTCCGTGGTAAAATCCGTTTGTGTGTACGGAATGAATAAAGAACCATGCCATGAGTCTTTGGTATCTTTGCCCTATTAGGAATAATTTAATTTACTGTAATTGCCCTCTACACACTACAGGAAGTGGGAGGAAATTTCCCCAAGTAATGATAAATATTACCTTTGGTAACGGTCACTGGAACAGACTAGCAATTAGGAAAACAGATGATTTATTTTGCAGCAGCTGTAACACTGGGGAGTTGATGTCAGTGAAGTCTTCTGAAAAAGTAAATGAAGACTATGCTGACATTGGTGACCTCCTATAAAACTGAGGTTGGTCATCACCCCATTCTTGCACGCCGTTTCCTAGCTGTAGACTCAAATTTGAAATTCAGCTCCACTTTAATCTTTAATTTTTCAAAAAGAAAGAAAAGGAGAACCAACACCCTACAGCCTCCCCCCATCCCTGCTGTACTTACCTCTAAACCCTTTAAGAAACATGACTGAGAATCATTACTAAATTGTACTAATACAAATACTGCCCGCATCATTGCGGTGGCATCTTTTCTGCTGTATGATAGAAAATGAATGCTGGAATCAGACTGACATTCATAAACAACCTCACTAATTTTATGTTACACTAGTTTAAATTATTAAGTCCGCAGAGCACTATCAAGCCCTAAAAAACACGTATTTCAACATTCTGAGTCTCTACCGTGAAATGGAATGTAAAAGCTGAACATTATACAGACAAGATGACCTTGTAATTAGGAGAAAAAAAAGGTGAAAAGTTTGACTTTATAAAAAAAGCAATCACCCTTAGCTGACAGGTGTGTGACTACTGGTGTCTGCTATGTGGTATGACGGACAGAAGCTGATCACTATCACACGTCTTGCTAGGGCTGTGCTATCACATAGCCAAAAAATGTGTTATAAAGGCCCTGCAGTGATAGGGTCCCGATCCAGCCTCCCAATCAGCCGCCACTGACAATTTCAGCTAATCCATTGCCCCAAGCAAGAACATATTAAGGACTCACAAGTTGCACACATAGTAAGGAACACTGCATACTTTTCGGGGGTTAAAAGGTTGGTGTGAATGAATTAAGCAGCATGCAGTAATGCTAAGTCACTATTCCCGTCTCCAGCTATCCTGTTGGGGGTTGCGTGCTTGTCTATTTGTATGTGTATGATAAACACTGAAAACCTGCTTTTTCTAAAAGACGCCTTTGCTTGCAGCCATTTTATTTTGCCAAAATAAAAGTACAGCAAGAGGAAATACTCACACAAATTCAATTAGATCGACAGATTAGCAGTTTCTGGTCTAGGACATGCAATACCATGTAAATGCTCAATTTATTTACATTTTCAAACAAATCTAAACCCATTAAAAATATCCTGCAGCTTACTAGTCCATAGATGTGGTGGTTGCATTATTTAAATTTTTGTAGGCTTTTTTATTTTATTCTATACTGGTAATCCTACAAATACCACTTCCGGTCCCTTGGGGGCTGTGCTCACTTATTCAGCTGTTCTATGGAGGAAGCCCCATAGCTCGACATCACATCTTCTCTTTATCCTCTCTGTATCTTCATTACATGGGGGATTAAAAGTTTAAAGAAATTAGATGAATATATTTGTGTTTTTAGTTGAGCTCACAAGAAGTGAGAATTTTGCAATACTGGCGGGATCAGCATGTATTTTTTGTTACTTGTTAAAAATGTTTTTAAAAGAAAAAACAAATGCATCACTATGTCTATGGATGGGTAAGCTACAATATATTACACATTTTTTAATTGGATTTTTCCAATATGCATTATACTTGCACAATAGCGCTTTGATACCTCTGTAAGTCATTATTCATATTGCTTTTGCTCATAGGGGTAAGCCTACAAATACTTCATACAGATATGTATTTTTGTCACATACAACATGTTGACTAGAGAGTTGGTTACAAGTGACAAAGAGAAAAGAACCTTCATTAAAAACATTCTTGTACTCAGTTTTTTTAAGGAGACAAGGAGGGGTATAACAAACAACACGTTATGGTTAGTAACACAACACGAAATATACATTTGTGGCTAATAGAAGCCAGTGTTCAAAAAATACTTAAAAACGTAATGTGAAAAAAACCACCAGAACCAGAAGAGTTACACCTGAGAGTCCTCAATGAATGTAACATGTTAGAGCAAAGCAATTATTCACAATCTTTAAAGACCGCTTAGAAACTAGAATGGCACCAGCGGATTGGCGAAAAGTTAAGGTATTACGGATACTCTAACAAAGGGGTAAGATACATACCTGGAAACTAAAGACTAGTGAGCCTACAATCAATAGTATGTAAACTATTAGAGGGGATGATAAGGGAATATATCCAAGAATTTGCTGACGAACAGGGTATCATTAGTAGTAACCAGCATGGATTCATGAAGGATCATACTTGCCAGACCAACCTGTTAACATTCTATGAAGAAGTAAGCTAAAATCTGGATAAATGAATGCTTGTGGATGTGGCGTATCTGGATTTTGACACAGCTTTTGATGCTGTTCCCCATAAATGCTTAAAGCGGATATCCCATGCAAATACGTTTTTTTTCTTCTTGTGGGTAGTTAAATAGTTAATTGCGGGGCTTAAATAAACTCACGTATCTCGTCTCCAACGTCCGCTCCTCTCTCTTTCTGCCTGCAATATACACTTATATTCCTTTCTGTCCCCCGTTGCCATTTTAACTGTGGGCATTAGAATCCCACGAGCAGGGACTTCCTGTTGCGGTGATGCTGTTGTCCCATCATCCAAGACTCGTTCAGGACACTCGCTGTGGGGAGCAGCAGCGTCAGCGTCTGTGTTGCCATAACAATGGCAGGCGTCGTAATTAAAAGTTACTGCCTCTGATGTAAACCCAGGCTCACAGCTGCGCAGTGAACACAGGGAGCTATGAGAGAAGCTCCCAGAGCACACTGCATCGAATGGGAAGTGACGCAATGCCCGAGGAATACCTGCAATCATGCAGACCAGAAGGCTTACTAATATACAGGTACTGTACATATTTTGAAAACAAAAACATCAGTTTTTAGCATTTTTGATAGCAGCAGTACAATTAAGCTACTGTTGGAATTAGGGTGGAGCTCCGCTTTAATTTACAAATTAAAGCTAAACTCCTAACTTTCTTTTCGCTAGAACTTAATGAAATGATCAGTCCCAGCATAGATCATTTCTCTGTACCATGTTCCTCAGTTGTCTGAAGATCGCTTAATATTATAGATTTAGTTGTGGCTTTGTACCATGTGACACTCTTTAAAAAGACTGCTATAGACTGTCTCTTCCACAGCCACATGAAAGCCACATGACCTCCAGCGCGACTTTCATTCCTGTGCAACATCGATCATTTTTTTTTTCTTCCTTCCAAGCACATTTCATTCACAGCTCAGTGTAGTTGAAATGCATGTTCTCGATCGTGGTTTCTTGAGCATTTTTGAAGCGTAAATGTGCACTTACAGTACCTCAAAAAAGTATTCATACCCCTTGAAATCTTCCATCTTTTGTCATGTTACGACCAAAAATATAAATGTATTTTATTGGGATTTTATGTGATAGACCAACACAAGGTGGCACATAATTGTGCAGTGAAAGGAAATGATAAATGCTTTTCAATTTTTGTTACTAATAAATATCTGAAAAGTGTGGCATGCATTTGTATTCAGCCCTCTTTACTCTGATACCACTATCTAAAATCTAGTTGAACTAATTGCCTTCAGAAGTCAACTAGAGTCCACATGTGTATAATTTAATCACAGTATAAATACAGCTGTTCTGTGAAGACCTGAGATGTTTGTTAGAGAAACTTTGTGAACAAACAGCATGAATGCCAAGGAACACCAGTCAAGGATGAAGTTGTAAAGTTTAAAGCAGGGTTAGGTTATAAAAAAAAAAAAATATCCCAAGCTCTGAACATCTCAGAGCACTGTTCAATCCATCATTCGAAAATGGAAAGAGTATGGCACAACTACAAACCTATCTAGACATGTCCTTGTACCTAAACTGACAGGCTGGGCAAAGAGAGCAATAGTTAGAGAAGCAGTCAAGAGGCCCATGGTAACTCTGGAGGAGCTGCAGAGATCCACAGCTCAGGTGGGAGAATCTGTCCACAGGATAAATACTAGTTATGCACTCCACAAACCTGACCATTATCCACTTCCCGCTCGAGGTACGTCATATGAGTGGGGATATCTGAATACTGCCCGCAGCTACAGATTTTTTGAGCTAAGCCTTTCCAGCCTGGAGGAGAGATGTGGGGTCTCATTGAACCATTCCTATTACAAAGGGTGTTTACATTCCTTCAAAAAAGAGTAAAAGTGATCAACATTTTTTTTTAAAGTGAAAGTGTAAAAATAAAGTAAAATAAAGAATAATAAAAAAAAATGTAAAAAGCACACCCCATCCCCACATGCTCGTGCACAGAAGCAAATGCATATGTAAGTCCGCCCACATATGTAAACGTCGCTCACATCACACATGAGTAAAAGCAACAATTCTAGCCCAAGACCTCCTCTGTATGGGCTCTTTCACACGGGGCGGATCAGTAATGATCCGCCCCGTGCACCTCCGTTTGCTCAGCGGGGATCGCTCCATTGATCTCCGCTGAGCTGCCGGATGACTGGGCGGTCCCCGCACACTGTGCAGGGACCGCCCTGTGTTTTCTCCGCTCTCCCCTAGGGGGGGATCGGATGAACACGGACCATCTGTCCGCGTTCATCCGATCCGATCCGCCAGACGGAAGGAAAAGTAGGTTTTTCCTCCGTCATACTTTGGCGGATCGGAGCGGGTCGGATGTCAGCGGACATGTCTCCGCTGACATCCGCGGCTCCATAGAGGAGCACGGAGCGTCCGTTCAGGTCCGCAAAAAAAACTGGCAGGCGGATCTGATCGGACGCTTCGTGTGAAAGAGCCCTAACGCTAAACATTAACAAAAATGTAAAGTGTCACCTATTAAGTACTGAAGTTTTGCGCCATTTCACGAATGTGTGCAATTTTAAAGCGTAACATGTTAAGTATCTATTTATCGGCTTAACATCATCTTTCACATTATACAAAAAATTGGGCTAACTTTACCGTTTTTTTTTTTTTGTGTATTTTGCACAAATACCGTGCGACATAAAAAGTTGCAACGACCGCCATTTTATTCCCATTGGTCTATGCTAAAAAAAAACATGAAACACGAACTGCAGGTGACATACAATCAATTTAGTTGTATACCAGGATATATAAGTAGGACATTTACTAGCAAGTAGCCAATCCCATGAATAAGTCAAATCTATGACGAAACATGTCGGGGGCGTGGCTACACTAAAGATCTTTTGACCAACGTGAAATAACCTGCATGAGATTCTCTATGCGAGTGACCAGCGTTTGAGGATACTACATACATCTTTTTCCCAACAAAGAGGAGGTGTTCAAGTAAAGGGGAAGCGGTGAGATACACCTGGTTTACTTTTCTGGGTCCGCCATGACCACAGTTTATCAGCCTGTGAACATCAAGGAAGTTTATTTGGATTTTTACACGGTTGTTTTTGGAGTTTGCTTTTGTGAGTGCAACCTTTGTAGGTTCATGTGGTGTGTCAATAAATTGTTTTAGCAATATCACACTATTATACTTTTTTGTTTTTTTCACGTATGCGGATCTCACTTCTACATTTTTGGATATGAATCCTGAACACTAACTTGAGGATTGTATTACATGCCTTTATGCCAAACACGTGAGTGTAAGGCTACGAGTTCTGGTGAGTGGCCAATCATATTGGTGGAGGAGTGTTCGTTACACTGGTGTGGTGGAGGACTACTCGTTGGAGAGATTCAGAAGATTTCTTCAGACACTTTATGAACTGTTTACCTTTAGACTCATTTTCATTCACGGGTCTTTATATTCATACACTTCTTGTGTTACTTATTGTTCATTTATTTAGTTCACTTGTGTGGATTCACTACACATTAGCGCTGTTTGTGCTATCTGTACTTATTTTACTTTTAAGTTCACTAGACAATTTTTCACTAAAAAAACATTGTTTGGGGGTTCTAAGTAATATTCTAGAAAAAAAATTATGCTTTTTAAACGTAGGAGCGAAGTGCCAGAATTGGCCCGAATGGGAAGTGGCTAAGGAAAAGTGGCAAGAAGAAAGCCATTGTTGAAAGAAAGCCATAAGAAGTCCCGTTTGAAGTTTGTGAGAAGACATGTGGGGGACACAGGAAAACATGTGGAAGAGAGTGATCTTGTCAAATGAGACCAAAATGTATTTATTTTTGCCTAAAATTAAAACACTATGTGGGTACATAACAGAGCTAAAAAATATATACTGTATTATATATATGCATAACTGCAATAATTGGTGTTCCTGAATATCTGCCTGGAGTTCAGCTTTAAAACTTTAGCAACAAGATTCATTTGCTGGTGTGGGATGTTTTTGTCATCTTTAAGAACTTTGTGACTCACCAATGACTGTTCTCGCTCCCTTAATCATGCTTGGGCCAGATCCAAATGTCAGCAGAGCCAGTGTGGGTGCCGGTAGTGCGTGATGTGGAGGACAGCAGGCAGTTCTCTCATTCAGCTTTGATAAGTAAATAAAGGGTAACAAAAACAAATACTTAGCTCGCCCGAAGACATCACTGACTTGTTTTTGGATGTTTGAGCAGTACTGGTGGGAGACTTGAACAGCATTTTCTCCTGGAAAATTATTTCAGCCTAGACAATACTTTTTTTTTTTTTTAGGACAGTTATCACAATTCTAAACTAAAGTATGTAAATTATTATGTCAGATAAGTTCTTGCGTGCCTTGAGAGGACCTTTAATTTAAGGTCTATGTGGAACTATTACCAATCCAATGTTAAAAATGCAAACAGGAAAACTATTAATTGCAAGAGAGACATGCTTTGTCTCTTCTGCAATAGATCAGGTACCTGCTTATATATATATATATATATATATATATATCAGTCCAAAAGTTTGGACATACCTTCTCATTCTAAGAGTTTTCTTTATTTTCATGACTATGAAAATTGTAGAGTCACACTGACGGCATCAAAACTATGAATTAACACATGTGGAATTATAGACATAACAAAAAAGTGTGAACCAACTAAAAATACATGTCATATTCTAGGTTCTTCATAGTAGCCACATTTTGCAGCAGGCACATCTCTAGAACAACTGTTAAGAGGAGACTGTGTGAATCAGGCCTTCATGGTAGAATATCTGCTGGGAAACCACTGCTAAAGAAAGGCAACAAGCAGAAGAGACTTGTTTGGGCTAAAGAACACAAGGAATGGACATTAAATTTCCACTGGTCTAATGTCCATTCCTTGTGTTCTTTAGTCTAAACAAGTCTTTTCTGCCTTTCTTTAGCAGTGGTTTCCTAGCAGATATTCTACCATGAAGACCTGATTCACACAGTCTCCTCTTAACAGTTGTTCTAGAGATGCTGCAAAATGTGGCTACTATGAAGAACCTAGAATTTGACATGTATTTTCAGTTGTTTCACACTTTTTTGTTATGTATATAATTCCACATGTGTTAATTCATAGTTTTGAGGGAGAGGGAGAGAGAGAAAGAATATACAAAAAAAAAATGACCTCCTTGACTCAGAAGATGGTGTTAAGCACCTTCAGTAGAAATTAGTTATTGTGGGCATTTGGTATAACTGCCCATCAATCTGACATCAACATAGTGCTTTTTTTTTTTTAGGTAATTTCTCCATACAAAATGTCTTCAGTTGCAAGATGTTTTAGGTTTAGGTTTTTCTTGCATAGGATTACTTGTTTTTCAAATCCTCGCACATTTCTATGGGTTGAAAAATCAAGGCTTTGACTAGGGAAGTTCATAACTTATATGTGTGCTTCAAATCATTAATATATTGAATGGCCCAAGGCTATCACATGGTACCTGGGCTAAACAGAGCACTCTGTATCATGTGATTAGCTATAACCAATCATTAATCACTAGTGGTCATGAATGGGTAACCGATTTAAGATGGTTAAAAACGTTGCTGTTTTTCAGGCCAGGATTTCCGTACTTACAATGCCCACGCTTGCATCTAAATCCGATTGAAGAATAGGCCCTGGGTGCAGACATTGCGCAATTCCTGGACAGGTAATTAGCTGCTGACTTAAAAAAAAAAAATCTAGATTGGAGCTCCTCTTTAACACATAAGAACAAATACAAATTTTGTATAATATATAAAATATATTTATACATGACTTGGCTTTCCCTGACTAATTATTTTGTACTATTTATTTACCTGTCATGGATTTAGGATAACTGACTTGATAATATAGCAATGGTTGAACGGCCCCTTTGGTATCAGGGCATACAGCAGCCAGCAGATCCCACAGCAGCAGAGAAACAGTTAAGTCTCATGAGTGACAGCATGCACCTGAGACTCATTAAAGGACCTTTAAAAATGAGTCAGAGATGTGGAGCAGTACAGTGATGGAGGACTCAGTTGTCCCTGCTGTGGTTAAAAAAAAAAAAAACAATAAAATAAAAGGCTGCAGATGGAAAAGCGGGCCCTGGGAGATCGTGGGAAGCCAAAAAGAAGCAGACAAGCTGAGGTGCCAGGAGAGTATGCTCTGCGAGTCTGGCACTATTTCGGGATCAAGCAGTCGACAAGCAGAGACCACACTGGATTTAGAGTGATGATTGTCTATATACACTGCTGTGGGGGTGGAGGGAGAGGCAGAACAAGCGCACACTGCAAATATTTATTTCTACCATTTATTTATTATCTGCTATAAGCTATGATACAAACAGGCACAGAGTTTTAAATTATGCAGATATTTTATTGACGACATTTGTATTTGGTTGGTAATGTGTCTAGAAATATGCCGCTTTGATTCATATACGTAAAGAAACAACAACCAAAATAGTGCTACTTGTAAATTGTATAATTATGATCCAAAATCACTGTATAACAGTCCTTCAAACAAATATCGGTGAATAAGGTTGTGATAAAATATACCAATTGTGATCAGACCACAAACAGTTCAATTTGATGAGAACAAATTGTGTGATGGCAGACACCTCACCCAATCTCCTTTTGGCCACACTCTCATCTGAGCTGATCCTCATTAGAAAGGTCCAAGGCTAGCCGAATTTCGAAAGATTTTCTTTTGAAAAGCCGAAATTTTGTGCGTTTTGTGATCCGATGATGCCATCGAAGATTTTGAAATTTTCAAAAGAAATTTCGAAGGCATTTTCTTTTGAAAATCATATTAAAGAATTTTCGTTTGAATTTGGCACCATTAGTGTGATTTTTGTGCGGCTATCGAATTTGAGCAATGGGGCAAGTTGGAAATTTTTTGAAAAATGAATGGGAGAATCATACAAGAATTGTAATCAAAAGAGAAACACGCATATGCAAGAAAAGAAAACCGGAGTTAAACTTACCTGTAACTCTTTTTCTAGGAGTCTTCCAGGACAGCCTCTGAGACCTTGGGCTCCTCCCTCTGGGCCAGGAAACACGCACACCCATTTCTTTAAAGGTGGTCCTCCAGGCCTCCCTCCTCAGTTTACTCAAGAACTACCAGAAGGACCTGAAAGACATAATACACTAACATAACAAAACACAACGTCAGTTCATAATTCCAATACAAGTTACATAATGACACCGGGTGGGAAAAAACCCGGCTGTCCTGGAAGACTCCTAGAAAAAGAGTTACCGGTAAGTCTAACTCCGGTTTTCTCAAGTTGTCTTCCAGGACAGCCTCTGAGATGATAAGCAAGAAACTTACTTGTTAGGGTGGGGCTACTGTCTGGAGGACCTTTCGTCCAAACGTTTGTTCTTTGTCCGACAGTTAATCTAAACGATAGTGTCTTGCAAATGTAGAATAGGACGACCATGCCGCTGCTTTGCATAAATCCTCCAGGGAGGCTCCGGCTTTCTCTGCCCAAGATACCGAGACTGTCCGGGTTGTGTGTGCCTTGACCGAAGGAGGCCGTTTACCCTCTCACTGATAGGCTTCTATGATTGCCATCTTTAACTACCTAGCAATGGATGATTTACATAACCCTTGCGAGCCCCCGCAAAATTAACGAAAAGTGAGTCTGAGCGCCTAAAACCTTTAGTGGCCTCTAAAAGTCTAAAAGACTTCTTTTAACATCTAACAAACTTAAAGACTCCCCCTCATTATCCTCTGAGGGGGAATGAAAGGTTGGTAGGACAATGTCCTGGGTCCTATGAAACAAAGAAGACACTTTCGGCAGAAAACTAGGATCTGTTTTAAGGATTATCCTATCATCCAGAATTAACAAAAAAGGCTCCCGAATAGACAGAGCTTGCGGATCACTGACCCTCCTGGCCGACGTGATCGCTACTAAAAAAAACAGTCTTTAGTACAATGTATTTTAGCGAAGATTTCTCCAGGGGCTCAAAAGGTATACCAGTAAGGGCCCTAAGGACTAAAGATAGGTCCCAGGCGGGGCAGGCTCTCACCTTCACTGGTTTGGATCTTGCCCGGGTCTTGATTTTTTTTTTTTTTACAAACTGATTTTTCTGGAGTGGAAACTGGAGGAAAATACTCAGAGCTGCTGTCTGCACCTTTACGGTACTGATAGATAATCCCATATCAACCCCTGCTTGGAGAAAATCCAGCACCGGCTAGGTTCCCCTCCAGGTGGGCTCCCCAGCCTAGCGCGCTGACATTGGTTGTCACCACCAAGGTTGTAGGTGCATCCCAGGAAAAACCCTTTTCTATGTTGTGGTGGGTCCACCAGCACCATAAGGTTATGTTGATCCTGGTTGAAATAGGCATATGTAGGTCCAGACTTTCTTTTTTGCCGTCCCAATGTCTCAGCATAAAATTTTGTAGCGAACGTTGATGAAGCCTGGCCCATGGCACTGCCGGGAAACAGGCTGACATCAACCCTAAGACCCTCATCACATCTCTGACTAGGGCGACCTGACTGGTTTGAAGTTAGGCTACTGCCAGCTCCACCTTCTGAACTTTCTCCTTGGGAAGAAAAACTTTCATCTCCACCGAGGAGATTCTGTATCCCACATACAGAACCTCTTGAGACGGAGTCAACAAAAGGATAGTATATTGTGCTAAGGAAATGGATTGAAATGTGAGAAACATATATATATATGCGTGTGATAAATACATTTAATTCAAATAAAGCTGCAACACCTAAAAAACATGTGATATACATGTAACAGAATAAAAAACAAAGGAGAATAGGTTGCGCTAAAAACACTGCAACCTGATTGTTGTGGGTATGTGAATACCAATTATTAAATGAGTGAACTTATAAATATCCCATAAAGGTATAAATTAATATCATAGAAAAAAAAATTCTAAAATCAATAGGTAACAAAAATTGTCCAATATAAATTGAATAAGAAGTGGTCCACCCTCACCACCTTACCTGGGAGATGCCAGAGCCTTTTGAACCAGAGTCTGTAGCCTGCCCAGCTTCCTCCATGGTTCCCAGCGTCTGCGCGGCCCCCCGCCGCGCACTTAACACCGCTCCGGATGCCAGGGGCTCCTCCCAGCACAGTCCTGAGACCCGGAGCTCCCAAAGTTCCCTTAGCGTGCCCCTTCCCGTCTAGCAGGAAACACAATTACAACTGAGGAGAGAGGCCTGGAGGACCACCTTTAAAGAAATGGGTGTGCGTGTTTCCTGACCCAGAGGGAGGAGCCCAAGGTCTCAGAGGCTGTCCTGGAAGACGAATTGAGAAAAAGAAGATTCCCAGCTATGGAAATTATTTTCTGTAGCAACAGGAGGTGAAATTGGTTGGTCAAATTTTAAAAAAATCACAAGACGCACAACATTTCAGATTTTCTAAAGAACATTCTTTCAAAACGCGACCATGTATGGCCAAGCCTTATTGCACCTTTAAACAAATAAATTGGAATCCACAAACCCAGCTGGACTCTCACAAGGCTCAAACAATCCTGCACAGAATTCGCACTTGGTAAATCCAGCACTCCTCTTAGCTCTGGTGATATAGCATGGATCAGTGCTCAGAAAGATACAAAAGCTGATAGTGCTCACTTTTCTTTCTATTAAAAAGTGAAGAAAATGCGCTTGCATAATAAATTAATATAATCGCCAAAACACTTTATAAACATTCCAATGCTGCTCTGTTGGAAGGCTCTAACATTGGTAATACACAAATACCTCCAGCCACATAAAAAAAAAAACAATTTTGCAAAGCACTACCAGGCCATGCCCTATGCATTTCGTCGGTCTGACATCATCATGGACACCAGGAATGTTCCACTAAATCCACGTTATTATTTAAAGAGCACCTGTGGCAGAAATGGCTGCAAACACTGATCATCATTGTACTTAATGAGCAATCACGATGGAAGAAAAATTTGGAAATGTTTTATATCAGATATGCAGTCAGGAGGGCGACATTCATTGTGAGGAGGCTTCTCCTTATTCTGCCATGCCACGATACTAGATCTGGCCTGTGTTTTAAGAACATGGACCTAGCATCAGATATACACCGATCAGCCATAACATTTTGACCACCCATCTAATATTGAGTTGGTCCCACTTTTGCTATGAAAACAGCCCTGACCCGTCAAGGCATGGACTCTACTAGACCTCTAAGGGTAAGCTGTGGTATCTGGCACCAAGCCATTGGTAGCAGACCCTTTAAAGTGATTCTAAAGGATATTTAAAAAACTAACAACAAACATGTTATATTCACCTATACCGTGTGTTGGCAACTTTTGTACCTTTGCCGTGGCTCCGGTAATCTACCTCAGGGGTCCTCATACTGCGGGCCGTGGAGGACTTTAAACAGGCCCGCCATCACAGTGTTAATAGTTCGGGCGCGCTGTGATAAATGTCCCGCCCTCCTCCTCCTAGAAGACTAGCTCGTGTGATAGATCCAGTGTGCTGTCTGTCACACAAGCTGGTCTAGAGGAAGAGGGCGGGGCATTTATCAGCGCACCAGAACTGTTACCAACAGTGGGGGAGCATCGTGACAGCCGGACCGGGAGTCACAGAACAGTAAGGAGAAAGGTCGATTTTTTTAATGATGATGATAATGGTGTGGGGGGGGGGGGGGCTGGCTTGCGATGATGAGGGGAGATGACGACGACTATGACGATATTAATGATGGTGATGATGATGATGATGATATTAATGATGGTGATGATGATGATGATATTAATGGTGGTGATGATGATGATGATGATGATATTAATGATGATGATGATGATATTAATGGTGATGGTGATGGTGATGGTGATGATATTAATGATGGTGATGATGATGATAATATTAATGATGGTGATGATGATAATATTAATGATGATGATAATGATAATAATAATGATGGTGATGATGATGATGATATTAATGATGGTGATGATATTAATGATGATGATGATATTAATGATGATGATGATGATGATATTAATGATGATGATGATGATATTAATGATGATGATGATGATAATAATGATGATGGTGATGATATTAATGATGGTGGTGATGATATTAATGATGGTGGTGATGATATTAATGATGGTGGTGATGATATTAATGATGGTGGTGATGATATTAATGATGGTGATAATGATAATAATGATGGTGATAATGATATTAATGATGATGGTGATGATGATGATATTAATGATGGTGATATTAATGATGGTGGTGATGATAATGATATTAATATATTAATGATGGTGATGATATTAATGATGGTGGGGCTGATGGTGATTTAATTAATGATGGTGGGGCTGGGCTGATGATATATGCAGTGATATATTTGTTTGAAATGTCGCAATCGTTTTGCGGCTACCAGTTTGTTTGTTTTTCCTTCGGAAACGGGTCCAAGTGGCTCTTTGTGTCTTAAAGGTTGCAGACCCCAGACCTATACTGTAAAACGGTTTTGCACAGAGTAGCCATGATACTCCACTTCTGGGGTCCCACGCTGGCTTTCCTAGCAGCTCCTCTTCAGCAAGAGACCACCATAGAAATCTGTTTCCTATGAGAGCATTCCTGCAGTCTTGAATGCATTAGGGTAAAAATCCTTTACCTTTAGAAGCACTTTAGGTCCTGTAGGCTGCAAGGTAGAGTCTGCATCCCACAGATGCTCAATCAGTTTGAGATCTGAAGTACTTGGAGGGCAAGTAATACCTCAAACTCGCTGTGTTTCTCCAACCATTCTTTAACCATTTTTGATGGGTGGCAGGGAACATTTTCCTGGTGAAAGAGGCCACTGCCATCAGGTAATACCAGTTCCATGAAATGGTGTACTTGATCATCATCAATGTTTAGGTACGTGTCAACATAACATCCACATGAATGACAGGCCTAATATTTCCCAGCAGAACATTGCACAAAGTATCACACTGCCCCTGCTGGCTTGCCTTTTTTAAATAGTCCAAAAACAGGAGATCGAGGGCTGAGATAGATAGGCAGATCCGAGGTGCAAGCAGGAGGTCAGGGGGTGGAGATAAGCAGCAAATTTGAGAGACAAGCAAGGGGTCAGGTCCAGGAAAGAAATCAGAGCAGTCAAGCCGATGCGGGTCACAACAAGTTCAGGTACAGGTAACAGGAAGTCAGGTTAAGCAGGAGCTGACAACAAACCAGCAACCTGTCATGGGGCCTGAGCCGACTTATATAGGCCTTCCAGGATTCTGATTGGTGCGCTAGTGCGCATGCGCCGTGCCACTGGACCGTGCATATGCGCGCGCCGTGCCACTGGACCGCACGCCGTTCTGCTGAGCCACGTGCGTGTCGAAGTATTGGCACCACAGCAAATATTATTTCTTGGTTAGGCTAGAAAACCTACTGTAAAAGTTGGGACTCATTGAGTTTGGCATGGTATCTGCTATATGCCTAACATTACCCTTGTATACATACGTACGTCTACATTAGTAACATTTGTTTGTAAGCTTTGATGGGACATAATATGTCATGAAGATTAAACAAGTACTTTGTAAAAGTCCTTAAAATGCTTGTACAAGTATGGGAAATAAATAAAGATCAATATGTACTGTATATGTCTTTGAAAAAAAAAATCTATTTGTGATCTTTTCCTCTGGCTCTGCTTGCCTGGTATCCTCCTGATCCTAAGTTGATTTATCATTTAGGAGGAGCACAACTTTGCACACTGAACTGTGGGAAATGTTATGACATGCCTATTTCCATAGTTACCACAGTAAGCGGGGAGCTGTTCCTGTCAGGGACCAATTTACTTCTCCAGAGGGGCACTGCCACCAAAGGCAAAGCTTGCAATGCCCAGGAGTCTCCACAGACTGAAATCGGAGCAAAGCAAGCTAAATGAACAGAGATTCCACACTGCCAAGGCAACTGGCAAAAGAAGATAAAGATGCCAGATGGCTAGATGCAAAGCAGATTAGAAACAGGACATTTAATTATTGCTATATCAAAGCATGGTGGAACACAGACATTCACCAAGGAGTGATGACTGTTGTTTTTAGTCACAGTTATTAGTACATATCTACTATTTAGGTGTATCCTGATCTCACCTACAAAAAAAACTGCAGAGATTCACTGATATGAACGGCTACCCCTCCGGAGTATGTGGATTATGCTGAATGAATGGCTTAGCTACCAAAGGGCATTTCACAACTATGACCTCTGAACTAGTGATGTGAGTTTCCTGTAACAATTTGAGGATTATGTCTTTTAAAGTAATCAAATACAGGGGAATGTTTTACCTTAGTATTCAACCTGCAAACATTCCAGGACAGCAAATTAAAGCAGACCTATACTCTTTATTCCTTTGAAGAATATATGGGAATCTTGAACCTTCAGCAAGCGGTTGACCATTTGACTAATGCAGAAGGACCTTGGCTTACCCAAACCTTTTTCTTATTCATTTTTTTACAGAAACTTCATAATGGCACTGGCCATTAATTCTTTTTTTCTTGGATAGAGTAGGAGAGAGATAAAACTCCTTTCAGGTTTTTTTTTTTTTTTTTTTTTTCTTTAAAGTGTATTTTTGTGCGTGAACTCGAGAGAGAGGAGCCGGACTGCAGGAGTTGGGAGTAGGCAGACCCTCCCCCCGGAGGCAATCGCCATCCTTCTCCATGCCCCTGGTGGCAATGGCGGGTGTGAAGGGGGGCCTCCCACTCACCCCGCCCTACCTGCTCCTCTTGGGAGCCCAACTGGGGCCCAACGGGACCCCAATGGGGCAGAGGGACTCCCCCTATGAGGGAGTGAGGGGGCCTAGCCCACCCAGCCAGCCCTGTAGGTCCTTTGCCTCTCTTTATTTTAAGAGACCGCATGGCCAAAGTGCATGTGTTTTAAACCAATTTTGTGTGCGTGCAAGTGTGGTGGTTTTTGTGGGGGGGGGGGTGGGCATACTAAGCACAGGCGTACCTTGCATAGCACACCCACCGGGAGCCGGGCTGAGACCACCAAACTCAATTCACATGTAGCCGAGACCGGGATCCGAACCCTTGGCTGCAGAGGTGAATGGCTTGTCAGCGCAGTGCCAATCACGTTGAGCCACCACAGCTCCCTCCTTTCAGGTTTTTACTTTGGTCAGAGGTCCCACTGGAAATTAGAATGCCTGTCAAGATACAATACCTGTCGCCGAGAATGTGTTTCTCGCTGATTCTCGGCGACATGGTTCTAGCCGTGGCGTTTGGTATGAATCATGAGGGGGAACTCCACGCCAAATTTTAAATAAAAAACCGGCATGGGTTCCCCCCTAGGGGCATACCAGGCCCTTAGGTCTGGTATGGATTGTAAGGAGAACCCCCTACGCCGAAAAAACAGTGTGGGGGTCCCCCCACAATCCATACCAGACCTGTATCCAAGCACACCGCGGGTCCCGGAGCATGATGGGACTGTGACGTCATAAGAGGCCTATATAAATCGGTGCGAGCCGCGCACTCGGCATTACAGCGAGAGGAAGTGTTGCATCAACATAAGAAAAGAAGAAGGCAGAAGACGGCAAAGAAGAGCGGGCTGCGCCGCCGCTAGTAAGAGAGCTAAAAAGAAGATATCGGTGGCCAGCCCTGAAGAAGGCACCGGAGAACCGGGGAGCATCGAGACAACAGCGGAGAGCGGAGAAGATGGAAGAAGACCCCCCGAAGAGTGGAGAAGACACCCCCCGGAGAGCAGAGAAGACCCCCGGTGCTGACTAATAAATTATTTTAAAACCCTGTGTTGTGTGTTTATTTTATTGACACTTTGCCTCCAGGTGAATGGGTAAGGGTACGATGTACCCCATATTCATTCACCTAGGGTCGGGGGCCGGTATCTAGGGGCCCCCTTATTAAAGGGGGCTCCCAGATTTTAATAAGCCCTCCGCCCGCAGACCCCGACAACCAACAGCCAGGGTTGTCGGGAAGAGGCCCTGTCGTTATTAACATGGGGACAGGGTACTTTGGGGTGGGGGGGGCCACAGGGCGCCCCCCTGCCCCAGAGCACCCAACTCCCCCATGTTGAGGGCATGCGGCCTGGTATGGCTCAGGAGGGGGGGCACTCGCTCGTCCCTACTCCTTTCCTGACCGCCCGGCGTGCTTAGATACGGGTCTGGTATGGATTGTGGGGGGACCCCCACGCTGGTTTTTCGGCGTAGGGGGTTCTCCTTACAATCCATACCAAACCTAAGGGTCTGGTATGCCCTTGGGGGGGAACCCATGCCGGTTCTTTATATAAAATTTGGCGTGGAGTTCCCCCTCATGATTCATACCAAACGGCGCGGCTAAAATTGGCGGGAATCCAAGTCGGATTGGTGGTCAATCTCGCCGAGAAAGGGAGCGAGATTGACACAATAACGCGTTCACCTACAGTATCGTCTTCCTGCCCAGGGATCACCACTCCCTTCATTTATATTTTTTAGTCAGACGGAAGAATGGTAAAATCTCTACAACAGGGTCACAGACAGAAAAAAATATATAAAAAACAGTCTTTCCACATTTTTCTAAACTAGCCTAAAACATTTTGGCTGGAATTTTACTTTCTTTTTGTTGTAAATGTTTTTATTTAGATAAATATAAGTATAACAGGAAAGTCAGCTAAAGAGTATACATACAGATTAACGGTAACATTCCATTTTCAAATAATCCAAATAAGGGAGTTGAACAAAAGAAATAGTATATTCATTGTCGTTTACTGTATGACAATAAGTAATCATTAGAGAGCAAATATTGATAAACATGAGATAGAATTATTGGGTGAAAATGAACTAACCATGTTTAACAAATATTATTGTAAATTAAATTAAGATGAGGGTGGATGTGATTCATAAGTGGATTTAATAATGTAACACTGGAAGGTGGAATTGTTCGTAGATAGAAGAATAATGAAGAAATACAGTTAAAATCTCCATATAAGTAAAATCAGTAAGAGAAGACAGTATTTGTTCTTTAGGACTATTAGTCCTCAAATATTCACGTATGAACAAACAATAACAAGAAATCATTGGATATAGTTATCGTTTGTAAAAAAGAACTGTAATAACAAACTACATTTTTAATAAGGGGAAAGGGATGCGGAGAAAGAGGGGGACATAAAGGGCATAAGGGGAACCCGTCACAGCTCTTTCACTTATTAGTCTTCTATAAAGAATTAAAGCCGCATAATTAGAGTAGTGCACATTTGTATGTGTCAGAGGAGGTGAAGTCAATCCAATAAGACCATATGGAGGTAAATGTATTCTGTGTATCTCTCGCTTGGTGGATCAATTCCTCCATTTCCATAGTTCTCTGTATTCGGTTGAACCAATCTCTAACCAAAGGGGGATCAGAGGAACGCCATTTCATAGGTATGCACATTCTAGCTGCATTGACTAAGTGCATGGCTAAGGAGTGGCGGTATTTGGGAATTAAAGAGGATGAATGGTGGAGCAAAAATTGAGCAGGAGTGAAGTCTAAATCATAGGTTGTTATCTGGGAGATAAGTTTGTGAACCTTTACCCAAAAAGGTTGAATAAGAGAACATGACCACCAGATATGGAAGAACGAGCCTATGTCTGTCTTACACCTCCAGCAGTACTTGGGGAGTAAAGGATTAATAAGATGGAGTTTTAGGGGGGTTGTATACCATCTAGATAATAACTTGAAGGCATTTTCTTGAATTTGGACGTTTATTGATCCTTTATGTGCAAGCATGTATATTCTTTCCCATTCGGAATCAGATAGGTCAATAGATAGGTCTTTTTCCCATTTTTGATTTGACCAATTGAATTTAGGAGACACATCAGAGAATAATAGGGAATAAGTAGAGGAGATTAAGTGTCTAATGGGTTCTTTTTGTAAACAAAGGTTTTCGAACTTGGTGGTGTGTCTGGACCAATCTGGTCGGGGCTTGATACTATTAAAGAAATGTCTTATTTGGAAATAGGACCAGAAAGGGAAGGACTTGTTAATCATTTTGGATGATAGGGCAGGTTGAGTGAGAAGATGGCCTTTATCAAAGAATTGTCCTGCTCTTACAGTGTCATAAGGCCAGTTGTCACGTAAAAATGATTGATGTAATCCGGGAGTAAAGTCTGGATTGTGTCTCAATGGCGTCATAGGGCCGAATAGTGAAGAGATGTTGTGAGTCTTGCAGGTAGCATGAAAGATTTTGAGTGTAGGGTTAATTAGAGGGTGCGATTTGCATTCTGAAGGGATATTAGTGGGTGTAATCCATGGGGTTTGACCTAAAGGAAAAGTTGTGAAGGACTGTTCTAGTTGGATCCAATCCTTCAGTTTATGGTGAACGTTCCAGTCGACAATTCTGGTCAGACAACAAGCTTGGTGGTACTTGCGTATATCGGGTAAGCCGATTCCTCCTAAATTTTTAGAGGCTGTAAGTCTATTATATCCTAGTCGTGGGCGTAGTTTGTTCCAGAGAAACGCAGTACAGGCCTTCTTATAAGACGAAAAAAATGTTGGTGGAATTGAAATCGGGATGGTTTGTAAAATATATAGAATTCTGGGTAAAATGTTCATTTTAATAGCTGCAGCTCTCCCAAACCAAGAGAATAGACCGGAAGACCATTTTTTAAGATCAGCTAATATCTTATTTAGAAGTGGGATATAGTTCAGGGAGTATAAGTTGGATAATGAGGATGGTAGTTGAACACCTAAGTACGTGATCGAACGATCGTTCCATGTTATTGGAAAGTCATCAGTACATAATTTGCAAATGTCTTTGGCCAAGGAAATATTTAGGGCAGTAGATTTCGAAAAATTTATTTTAAAATTGGATATGATTCTAAAGCTGTTGAAATCCTTGAGCAAGTTGGGAATTGTGATAATCGGGTTTTTGAGAAAAAGCAGCAAGTCATCTGCAAATGCAGCGATTTTATAGGTATTACCACCCAAATCAATGCCTTTAATATCTACGTTTCTTCTCAAACGATTCAGGAAAGGTTCAAGGGTAAGTGTGAATAACACAGGTGAAAGGGGGCAGCCCTGGCGTGTGCCATTGGAAACGGAGAAGGCATCCGACAGGCAACCATTCACTCGGATTCTCGCCGTGGGACCAGAATATAGAGCAGAAATAAAATGTATCAACGTATCAGGGAGATCTATAATTTTCAAGGTTGCAATCATGTAGTCCCAGGCCACTCTGTCGAACGCCTTCTCCGCATCCAACGACAACAAAAATCCTCCATCTTTTGAGGATTCCAGCCTATGGATAATGTTAATTGCTTTCAGGGTATTATCCCTCGCCTCCCTACCTGGTACAAAGCCAACTTGGTCAAGGTTAATTAAATGAGGGAGGAAAGGGAGTAACCTATTAGCAATAGTTTTGGCGTACCATTTCAAATCTACATTAAGTAATGATATGGGTCTATAATTAGGTACTATTGAAGGGTCCTTGTTTGGTTTAGGGATCACTACTATGTGGGCAGTAAGAAGATTGCGCGAAGGAGCAACATGGTCAGCGAAGGAATTAAAGCCTGATAAAAAAAAAGGAGTAAGAATTTCTGCATAAGTTTTATAATAGCCAGTTGTAAGGCCATCCGGTCCTGGACTCTTGCCAGTTTTTAGTTGTTTTAAAGCCATGTCTACCTCCGTTTTAGATAGTGGAGTCCCTAATTTTTGTTTAGCATCTTCAGATAAAGGAGGAGGACCATATTGGCTTAAAAAGTCTGTAATCATTTGTTGTCTGGACCATTCGGAGTTGTTGATTTAGAAGTGGGAGTATTATATAATTTAGTGTAGTATTGAAGGAATTGATTTGCAATATCAGTAGACTTTGTCAATTTACGACCTGTCTCATCAGTCAGTGAATGAATTGTCGATTTTGCCTTTTTATTTCGTAGGGCATTTGCGAGCATTCTACTAGCCTTATTGCCAAACTCGTAAAATGTTTTCTTAGTAAGAATATATCTGCGTTTTATTTGTTTGCCAAGCATATCCAGTAGATCAGAGCGGGCTTGAATTAGCTCATTTAACGTATTGACAGCTTGAGTGAGTTTATGTGTATTCTCCAGTGATCTGATTCTAACAATGAGATCCGTGTACATTTTTTTTCTAAGCCTATTACGTTTGGCAGCTGCTGCAATAAAAATTCCCCTAACAACGCATTTATGAGTCTCCCAATTTGTAATGTGAGAGGTGTCATTTGGATCATTTTCCTGGAAGAAATGATGGAGACGAGAACCCATTTCAGTAGAAATGGAAGGGTCAGTAAGTAAGGAAGGGTCAAGCCTCCATATTTGTGAGCGGGGAAATGTTTCGGGAAAAGTCAAAGTAATTGAGATGGGATGATGATCTCATAAGAGCATAGGCTCAATCGTTGCGTGTGAGCATTGGTAAATCTTCTTGTGAAATAAATATGTAGTCAATTCTGGAGTACCTGTTGTGTGGACTAGAATAAAAGGTATAGTCTCTACCATTGGGGTTTAATGTCCGCCAAGAGTCATGGATCAATAAATTGCGGAGATGTAAGTTGATTTTTCTCAACATTGCAAATGGAAGAGAAGAAGTACCAGTGGATGTGTCTTGGACTGGGTTAAGTGGAGCATTGAAGTCACCACCTAAAATGAGTGAGCCTTCTGAAAAACTGGATAATCTATTGAATAAGGTGTTAAAAAAGGAAACTCGACAATTATTCGGTGCATATATGTTAGCTAAGGTGATCTTCCTATCCCTATAAGTACCTTTTAGAAACAGATATCTGCCCTCCTCATCGGATATTATATCAGAAATTTGAAGGGGGCAATGTTTGGCCAAAAGAATCGAGACGCCTTTCGTTTTGGATGTGGAGTTGGTAGCGTGGTACACTAAAGGAAAATGCATATTTTGTAGTTTAGGTATAGAGTTAGTCCTAAAGTGGGTTTCTTGCGATTGACGGATACCCTTTGGTGTTAGGCCAGTCCGACCCCCACACAGTGTTAGGAAACGGTCTTGTGGTCTCGCTCATACTTGAGACCAATTTTCTGTCACTGTCTTAATATACCGGAGAAACGTTCTCAACTGTTATCGATGATGCAAACTGACAAAGCAGACATAGTGTTTCTACAAGGAATTTTACTTTCTGAACGCTTTAATTTGTAGTGTCAGCGCAGGATCCATGTATAGTTGCCATATAACAAACAAAAGTCACTGCCCCTACCTATGTCTAGGGGTGCAACGGATCGTCACCGATCCATGATCCGAACGGGCCACCCCGTTCGGATCGGCACACCCCGCGATCCGCGGAACGCTCCGGAGCCTAGGAAAGTCCACGGCTTCGGCCTAGCTCCGGAGCGGCGGCCATCTTTCTCCACCCAGTGTGCTTGCCAGAGCCCTGAGCACAGCGTGACACGCCTCCCCGCCTCAGCGCGTTGACTTCTGTAGTCAGCGTGCTGAGGAGGGGAGCTGTGTCACGCTGTGCTCAGGGCTCTGGCAAGCACACTGGATGGATAGAGCAAGAAGGGACTCAACTTCATTCTTATTCTAAAAAGGAAAGTAAGTTGGCAACACTAAGCAGTAAGCACATTGTCATGATAATTTAGTTAAATACAAGCAGATAATTCAGAGCACATCCCTGGCTTCCTTCCACAGGCTTGCACTAGATCAAAAAATGGTATGATTTTGGAAGATAATAGTGCACCTTTCCTCCAATCTTTTGTAGGCAAACTTTTTTTTTTTAAATATCCTTTTATTTAATTTGCCACCGTTTTCAGCAATAAGTGCAGGGAATGTTGATACCATTTATGGAGATCAAAGCTTATACGGTGTGGTCATTTTAAGGAGATTACTTTTTTATCTGTACATTTGAAAATTTTTCTTTATTGCTGATCCGAAAAACGATCCGAGGATCGATCCGATCCGTGAGTTTTTTGATCCGTTGCACCCCTACCTATGACTGGTCTATACAATAAGGAGCGCTAGAATGGGAGCATATACATACAAAAACATAGAATATCCAGGCTTAAACTTACCGACCAATCAGCAATAAACCAAATTCACCTGTCTAACTGTGCGTTAAAAACAGAGGTTTAGTTGCACACATTTGCAAATGCTTGTGTAAGCTGCAGGCCCCGTCTATTTTTAATGCACACAGTTAGACAGGTGAATTTGGTTGGTTGTTGATTGGTCGGTAAGTTTAAGCCTGGATATTCTATGTTTTTGTATGTATATGCGCCCATTCCAGCACTCCTTATTGTATAGACCAGTCATAGGTAGGTGCAGTGACTTTTGTTTGTTGTATTTATGTCATTGTGGTCAGGGAGCACACTGGCACCTTTGCTTCCATGTCCTGAGTGTGCAGTGTGCTCCTGCCCCTTTAACCACTTTAGCCCCGGACCATATTGCTGTCCAAAGACCAGAGCACTTTTTGTGATTTGGCACTGCGTCCCTTTAACTGACAATTGCGCGGTCGTGCGACGTGGCTCCCAAACAAAATTGGCGTCCTTTTTTTCCCGACAAATAGAGCTTTCTTTTGGTGGTATTTGATCATCTCATCTATTTTGAAAAAAATGCAATATTTTTTACATTTTGCTATAATAAATATCCCCAAAAAAGATATAAAAAAACATTTGTTTTCCTCAGTTTAGGCCGATACGTATTCTTCTACATATTTTTCGTAAAAAAAAAAAAAAAATCGCAATTAGAGTTTTTTGATTGGTTTGCGCAAAATGTATAGCGTTTACAAAAAAAGGGGGTAGTTTTATGGCATTTTTTATTAATATTTTTTTTTTACTAGTAATGGCGGCGATCAGCGTTTTTTTTTTCGGTACTGCGATATTATGGCGGACACATCGGACACTTGACACATTTTTGGAACCATTGGCATTTTTATAGCGATCAATGCTATAAAAATGCATTGTATTACTATAAAAATGCCATTGGCAGTGAAGGGGTTAACACTAGGGGGCAGGGAAGGGGTTAAGTGTGTTCCTATTTGTGTTCTAACTGTATAGGGGGGTGGACTCACTAGGGGAAATCACTGATCTTCTGTTCATACATTGTATGAACAGAAAATCAGCGTTTCCCCCGCTGACAGGAACGAGAGCTATGTGTTTACACACATAGCTCCTGTTCCCCGCTCTGTAACGAGCAATCACGGGTGCCTGGCGGCGATCATACCGGCCGGGCACACTCGGGGGCGTGCAGGGGGCGCGCGCACCCCCTAGTGGCCGAAAAAGAGAGGACATAGAGCTACGTGCTCTCGCGAAACAGTGCCACCGTCCTGCAGAAATATAACGGCAGGGCGGTCGGCAAGCAGTTAATGAGGGCTGGGCTACCTCCAGTCACCTGCCTCTTACCTATCCATCAGCAGTCATGTGCTCCTACTGAGGAGACATAAAATGCAATGTTATAGTTGAGACTGCAGTATACAGAGCGCCTTGACGAGGCCTGCATCTTACACATGCATCTGCAAATGCGTGCAACTAAACCTTTGTTTTTAACGCACACAGTTAGACAGGTGAATTTGGTTGTTTGCTGATTGGTCGGTAAGTTTGAGCCTGGATATTCTATGTTTTTGTATATAGTTGCCATATACACAGTTCATCAACATAATCCATCAATGAGCAGCCAGTATAGTTGGGGCATTTGTCTGTTTTTTCCCTTCTCTATCCTTCATCTTGGGTGGAATGGCAGTGTTGAGTAGTAACCTGCATATATTAAAGCTAGCCATATACATAAATCCATAGGTTCCCCTCCCTTGCTAAATGACATCAGGAGATAATTTGCGTCACATATGGCAAGCTTAAACCATGCAAACCACTGAGTTCAATAACCAGTCTGGCCTACCACTGCAATCCTATCACTAGTTTAGCTAGTACTGGTGACATGTGATTCTCCTTGCATGAAGGTAAAAAAGGTTTAGGCATTAGCATCACCCTTCAACCTCGGTTTTACTTACCTGAGCCCTCATTCAATCCGATCCAGCACTGTGCACATCTGCAGCTTCTCTCTCCCTCACTTCTGGGTCTCGCTGGCTTTGCTGGGGCACCGTGAGCCATAAGCTCCCAGTGCTATCAAACAAAGCTATAGACGAGGGGGCAGTGCCAGGTCCTGCTGTCTGTGTCACTGGACGAGTGCCCCCATGGGAAGCGGCTTCCTGGACAGAGAGGAGGAGTCAGATGCGCCAGCGGGGTCCCCAGAAGAGGAGGTTCATGGCTGCTCTTTTCCAGGAATGATAGGCTCAGGCTCCAGTTGCAGCTCAGACTGCCTCTGTCAATTCTCCCACTGTTTCTTCAAGGTCCCGCAATGTTCCTCTTGGGCCTTTGGGTGGCTAATTATGATGTAGCTCCTGTGTATGTGCACAGGAATTACAGCATCCCAGGCACCCAGCTCTATTTTTTAATGTCCCAAAAATGAGCAGGGGTGTAAACTACATGGGGGGAGGTTATTTGGTTGTTTTTATTGAAAGATAATTCCCATTCACCTTCTATCAGGTCACAAATTGGTAAAGGGGTTCACAGGGATACATACACGAGTTATTACTGTATTCTTATTATATTAAAACAGAATTATTATCCAGGACCTCCTAACGCATGTAACCACTCGGATGTGTGGTTGAATGTGTACAACCATAGTGTTTGTCAGCTTGTCATTGATTTGTATAGACTGCTGACAGCAGCAGTACGCAAACACCTGTAACTCCTGGGTGCAGAAATATGCTCCATTTTGACAGTGCACGCCTCTTGGCAGCCATGTGGACTAAAACCTGAAAGAATCAAATTGCCCTGCTTTATATGTTTGTCATTAAATCTTAAAGCCCAAAGTAAAGTTAGTTGGATAATAACCAACCTTGACACCAGGTAAACTGTGCATACAATGCTTTTAAATTTCAAAATACATCCAGATCCAAAACACCTGCTATTGTTGGTTCAACTTTTGAAAGCAAAAGCTAGTTGATATTGCTAGGACACTGAGCTGAGCTAGAACACAGGGTAAAATATTAGTCCCCATCTGTTTGGACCATTAGTGGTCAGCTTATTTTAAATAAAGGTCCTCAAAGGCAGCCCCTGACATTACCAAAGGAACGCCAATAATATTTAGGAAATGTAATTCTACAGAAAGCCGTCAGAGACTGTAGACATGGAACAGAAGATGGCCAGAGACAATAGACATGCTATAGGAAATTGACAAACTATTGACATGCTACACAAGACAGTCAGAGAATGTGAACCTGCTATAGAAGCTGCTGGAGACTGAAGACATGCTTCAGAAGACTGTCATAGACTAGAGATCACAAATATTAAAACCCATTAACCACTTAAGGACCGCCGCATGTACATTTACGTCGGCAGAATGGCACCGACAGGCACATCAACGTATATATACGTTGGTGCCTTGGGGGGGATCGGGGGTCCGATCGGACCCCCCCCCCGTACATGCGGCGGTCCGCGCGGCTGCAGGAGCGATCCGACAAGTGGGGGCGGCTATCCGTTTTCATCCGCCCCCTCCGGATCGCTCCCAGCCAATGCGCGCGCCCGCCTGACCTGTCACTTCCTCCTCCTGTGTAAACACAGGAAGGAGGAAGCGACGTGATCTCTCCCTCGGCGTTTGTTTCAAGCGCCGCTGAGGAGAGATCACTACAGAACAAGTAAGTCCTGCACCAAACAGCACACTGACACACACATTTAACCCCCGCGATCGCCCCCCCCCCCCCTCCCCCCTGTCACAGTGTCACTGAATGCAGTAATCATGTATGATTACTGTATTTAGTGTCAGTGTGACAGACAGTGTGACAGTCAGACAGTCAGTAGTGTCAGGGTAGCCCCCCCACCCCCCCCAATAAAGTTTTAACCCCTTGATCACTGCCCTAGTTAACCCTTTCACTCCCTATTGCCAGCGTCACTAAGCGATCATTTTTCTGATCGCTGTATTAGTGTCGCTGTTCCCGCTAGGTAGCTATTTTTTTTTTAATGCGATTTTTTTTTTACTAAAGACATGTGGCTAAATAAATTTTGGCCTAAATGTTTGACTAAAATTTAGTTTATTGGTTTTTTATTATAACAAAAAGTAAAAAATATTGATTTTTTTTCAAAAATGTCGCTCTATTTTTGTATATAGCGCAAAAAATAAAAATCGCAGAGGCGCAATTGTCTGTTAAAGCGACGCAGTGCCGAATCGCAAAAACCCCTTGGGTCATTTGCCAGCGTATTGGTCCGGGTCTTAAGTGGTTAACAAATTAATGCTTCCACATTTGTGTGTGCTCCTTACAGCCCTCCTGTGACACTGCAATTCAGGAATTCTACTACAGTCAGGTGTCTCCAATGTGACTCACCTGTTGCTGATTCGGCTCGTCAGTCCTGCCTACTTAAAGTGGAGGTTCACCTAAAAATAAAAATAAACTTTTAACATTGCATTTATGAGATTAATGACAATTAGAATCGGCCGTTTTTTTTTTTTTTGAAATACGTCCATACATACCGTTTCCTATATGTATTCTTAACCCGGCTTCCGGGTATGATCGTCGAGGCTGGGCGTTCCTAATTGATGGACAGGCATCCGACCGACACATACAGCGCGTCACGAGATGCCGAAAGAAACCGAACGTCGGTGCGGCTCTATACGGCGCCTGCGCACCGACGCTCGGCTTCTTTCGGCATCTCATGACACGCTGTATGCGTTGGACAGATGCCTGTCAATCAATTAGGAACGCCCAACCCCGTCCATCATACCCGGAAGCGGCTGTGAGAATACATATAGGAAACGGTATGTACAGACGTATTTTTTTTTTTTTTAAAACAGCCGATTCTAATTGTCATTAATCTCATAAATGCAATGTTAAAAGTTTATTTTTAGGTGAACATCCACTTTAAGCCTTCCTGTTCACTTGCTCTATGCCTTCGCCTTGGTCAACATCACAGAGACTATCTCCTGCGTTCCTGCTGTTGAAGACTTGCTTGGCTGACATTCCTTCTGGTTCCTGATCCTGCTGGCTGTTCTACTACGTTCTTCTCTGACTCTATGACATTAGGCTCGGCTGACTATCTGATCTGGTTCCTGAACTCAGGCTATGTTTTGACTACGCTTACCCTGTTTATATTTTAATTTTTATTATTAAACAAGTGTGATTTAACTGTACTTCTGTCTCGGTCCGATTCATAGTTTCTGACATCAGGTTATACTGACTGCCACATTCAAGAGGCTGAGACACTGGCAAACAAAATAAAACTCTGCAAAGACAGTCCCCACGTAACCCCTCCTCTATCCAGCATGCCACAGTTTTGTAAGCAGCAGTAAACAGGACCAATAATACATAAAGATAGGACCCGTGTCCCTTGATGGACTCAAAGATAAAAAATATTTTAGGGTGTATGCGAAATTCCTATTTTCTTTATCAGCCATTGAGGGACACCAGAAATCAAGAATTATTTTACAATTAGGACCTCCAAAAGCAATTGATAGACCAAATACATGTTTGAGGACTATAGCATGTCAGAGTTATCTGAATGAAACAATTCACAAAACAAGCTAGATGGAGACACCTTCGCTAAAGAAAACCAGTTTCAAGGGGAACTCCTGATTGAATGAGCAAAGGGCCTCTGCCAGTGATAATAAGGGCTGACCAGCAATCAACCAGGGGAGAACAGACCAAGAACTGTTGAGTCAAGAGAGATTCCTCCATCTAACATACAGAGTGTATCAGGGGATAGAAAGAGAACACTGTACTTCTGTCTAACCAGTTCCACAACACATGATTACAGGAATCGGCCAACCTGTCCCACATCTCTGCCTCCTGCTGTGCTGAAGATCAAGTGGTAGGCATTTTAGGATCTTTACAAAAAGAGTACTCACCTGATTAAGAACAGAAAAAATAGGAGGAATTTCCTCAAAATAATACAAGGTTATCCAGGTAAGAATGTCAGGGTAGGGTATTAGGGTAAACGCCAGATTTACTAGTTAAAGTACACCCGGGGGATGCTAAATTAAACAGATCCTTATCAACAAGAGAACCAGCCAACGCGGATTTACTTCGAGCTTACGGGTCAGGACATCCTTCAGTAATGTGTAGGATTGATGGTAAGCAAATACTCAAAGGACTCAACAGCACCCAAGGGTTGGCTTGCTCCCCTTTAAGAAGGGGTGCAAGTTCAAGATGGGAACAACTCTTTAGGTAAGTTCCTGCAGAGGAAGGTAACAATGAACCAAAAGTGAGGGGAACAGTTGAATGGCCAATTTAGCCTGAAGCTACCGGAAGTGATCTGAACACCCAAATGCTAAGAAGGTACCTTGCGCACTGATCCAGGAGAACAAACAGCTCTCCAATCTAAGATGTGGAAGCACACCTTTGTGCAGAAGGTTGAGCAGAAGAGATAGAGAAGAGTGGCTACAAGCCCTACTTCTAGAATGAGAGGAAGGCTCAGACTGCTAATGTGCTACTACTGCTGCAGTAGACAAAGGGGAAAGGGGGCAATTCAACCCTTCTACTGACCTCCTGTGTTGAGGCAGAACCACACGCCGACCACCAGTAGCAATTCTATGATAGTGTCAAGAACAGGTCGGGAGGGTTGACTTCCCTCAAAAGAACAACTGGCTCAGATATTTCTTGTGCGTATCAATGGTGTCCTAAAAATGTAGTCAAAGTGTTCTATGCATGTGAATATAGTGTAAAGCCATAAAACTGCTTAGATGCTTGCAAATGGCAGTCACAGCTGAAGTGCAAGGTTCCAGACATTTGTTTTAAATGTCCAGTGAAAAGAGGGCCTACCCTAGCAATGACAGGGCCTTTCTGAGACACTTAACCCACAGTGACACATTTCAAAAATCAAGGTCACCGACAACACAGGTAGCAAAATTTCTTTGGTCACTATGTCCCATTGAGGAAGAGATCTTTTGTGGATGCAAAACGCTGGGTTACACTTTGCAATAATAAAAGTATATACTGATTGTACCAAAGTGCTGGTGATGGCTCATCCTTCGACTCGAGTCTATGGCCGCGTACACACGATCGGTCAAAACCGATGAAAATGGACTGAAGGTCTGTTTTCATCGGTCCAAAGCGATCGTGTGGGGGCCCCATCGGTCAGTTATCCTGCGGTCCAAAAAAAGAGAACTTGCTTTAAAATTGAACCGATGGACGCCTAACCGATAGGTCAAACCCGATCGTTAGTATGCAAAAGCATCGGCTAAAAAGCCGCGCATGCTCAGAATCAAGTCGACGTACAGTGCAGAAAATAAGTATTTGAACACCCTGCTATTTTGCAAGTTCTCCCACTTGGAAATCATGGAGGGGTCTGAAATTGTCATCGTAGGTGCATGTCCACTGTGAGAGACATAATCAAAAAAAAAAATTCCAGAAATCACAATGTATGATTTTTTTAACTATTTATTTGTATGATACAGCTGCAAATAAGTATTTGAACACTTGAGAAAATCAATGTTAATATTTGGTACAGTAGCCTTTGTTTGCAATTACAGAGGTCAAACGTTTCTTGTAGTTTTTCACCAGGTTTGCACACACTGGAGGAGGGATTTTGGCCCACTCCTCCACACAGATCTTCTCTAGATCAGTCAGGTTTCTGGGCTGTCGCTGAGAAACACGGAGTTTGAGCTCCCTCCAAAGATTCTCTATTGGGTTTAGGTCTGGAGACTGGCTAGGCCACGCCAGAACCTTGATATGCTTCTTACAGAGCCACTCCTTGGTTATCCTGGCTGTGTGCTTCGGGTCATTGTCATGTTGGAAGACCCAGCCTCGACCCATCTTCAAAGCTCTAACTGAGGGAAAAAGGTTGTTGCCCAAAATCTCGCAATACATGGCCCCGGTCATCCTCTCCTTAATACAGTGCAGTCGCCCTGTCCCATGTGCAGAAAAACACCCCCAAAGCATGATGCTACCACGCCCATGATTCACAGTAGGGATGGTGTTCTTGGGATGGCACTCATCATTCTTCTTCCTCCAAACACGGTTAGTGGAATTATGACCAAAAAGTTCTATTTTGGTCTCATCTGACCACATGACTTTCTCCCGTGACTCCTCTGGATCATCCAAATGGTCATTGGCAAACTTAAGACGGGCCTTGACATGTGCTGGTTTAAGCAGGGGAACCTTCCGTGCCATGCATGATTTCAAACCATGACGTCTTAGTGTATTACCAACAGTAACCTTGGAAACGGTGGTCCCAGCTCTTTTCAGGTCATTGACCAGCTCCTCCCGTGTAGTCCTGGGCTGATTTCTCACCTTTCTTAGAATCATTGAGACCCCACGAGGTGAGATTTTGCATGGAGCCCCAGTCCGAGGGAGATTGACAGTCATGTTTAGCTTCTTCCATTTTCTAATGATTGCTCCAACAGTGGACCTTTTTTCACCAAGCTGCTTGGCAATTTCCCCAATTTTGTCTCTATTGTCTTTGGACAGCTCTTTGGTCTTGGCCATGTTAGTAGTTGGATTCTTACTGATTGTATGGGGTGGATAGGTGTCTTTATGCAGCTAATGACCTCAAACAGGTGCATCTAATTTAGGATAATAAATGGAGTGGAGGTGGACATTTTAAAGGCAGACTAACAGGTCTTTGAGGGTCAGAATTCTAGCTGATAGACAGGTGTTCAAATACTTCTTTGCAGCTGTATCATACAAATAAATAGTTAAAAAATCATAAATTGTTATTTCTGGATTTTTTTTTTGGGATTATGTCTCTCACAGTGGACATGCACCTACGGTGACAATTTCAGACCCCTCCATGATTTCCAAGTGGGAGAACTTGCAAAATAGCAGGGTGTTCAAATACTTATTTTCTGCACTGTATGCTTGGAAGCATTGAACTTTTTTTCAGCATGTCGTTGTGTTTTACGTCACCGCGTTCTGACAATGTTTTTTTTAACCGATAGTGTGTAGGCACATCAGACCATCAGTCAGCTTCATCGGTTAACCGATGAAAACGGTCCTTTGGACCGTTCTCATTGGATGGACTGATAGTGTGTACGCGGCCTATGTCTACTAAAGAATGTCCTCTGTCTCCAGCAATTTTAATTACATGTTTTCTGTCCCTGACTATCTCCTGTAGCATGTCTGCAGTTTCTGACCATCTCCTATAGCAATCCTCAAGCCTATGACAATCATCTGTTGTAAGTCTACAGTCTGGCAGTTTTTGGCAACACTAAATTTACTGGATATTATGTGTGACCCTTTGGTGATGCCATGGGCCACATTTGAGGCCTACTATATCAATATAGATTGACAAAGAATATTACTTGTGCCAGATTTGATCTTTCTCTCAGAAAGATCCATCACCCAAGATCAGAGGGAAAAAAAACACAAAAAGAGAAAAGGGATTGAAAGGGCACAAAAAAGAAATAATTAATTTCTCCACTGGCTAGAGTGGGCACGTGAGCCACAAGTTGGGCACCAGGGGTTTGGATGCTTAAAATGAATACCCCTCCAAAAAAGGGATTTTTAAATACAGCTTACCTGTAAAATCATTTTCTTGGAGTACATCACGGGACACAGAGCGGCATATTCATTACTATATGGGTTATATGGAGTACCTTCAGGTGTGGACACTGGCAATCTCAAACAGGAAGTCCCCTCCCTATATAACCCCCTCCCCTAGAGGGAGTCCCTCAGTTTTGTAGCAAGCAGTATGCCTCCCAAAATGTTTCCCCAAAAGAGGGGTGGGAGCTCTGTGTCCCGTGATGTACTCCAAGAAAAGGATTTTACAGGTAAGCTGTATTTAAAAATCCCTTTTTCTTTCTCGTACATCACGGGACACAGAGCGGCATATTCATTACTATATGGGATGTCCGAAAGCAATGCTTTAATGAGGGGAGGGAGACATCTTCCAAAGAAGGATTTAATTTAGAGGTATACTCAAATACTAGTAAATCCAACTTAAACAAGAAATGTAAATCTCAAATCAAATCAAGGGAGCCCCCTCAGATCCTGAGGAGCTTGAATCGCGGCCTGTAGTACCGACTGCCCAAAGGCTGTATCCGCATTCCTTCTTACGTCCATTTGATAAAATTTTGTAAACGTGTGGACTGATGACCACGTTGCTGCCTTGCATATTCGAGCCATAGAGATCTGATGATGTGCTGCCCAGGAGGTGCCCATGGCCCTGGTAGAATGGGCCTTTTACCGACAAAGGAGGAGGCAACCTCTTCAAACCGCAGGCCCGAACAATTAATTGTTTAATCCATCTTGCGATGGTGGATCCAGCAGCTGCCTGACCCATCTTGGGCCCTTCCGGTAAAACGAACACCACATCTGTTTTCCGAACCTTCTCTGTAGCTTTAAGATAGGCCTTTATGGCCCTGACAATATCCAACGTATGCAGCAACCCCTCCTTTCTAGAGGTGGGTTTTGGAAGAAGGATGGAAGTACCACATCCTGGTTCAGGTGGAAACTGGATATAACCTTTGGTAGAAAGGAAGGATGAGGATGGAACCCCGCCCTATCCTTATGAAAAATGAGATATGGTTCCTTACAAGATAAGGCTGCCAATTCCGATACTCTCCTGGCCGAAACTATGGTGATCAGAAATACAGACTTTCTAGTCAGTAAAACCAAAGGTACCTCAGCCAACGGCTCAAGGGGTTGTTTCTGTAGAGATGACAGAACAAGATTTAAGTCCCATGGACAAAGTGGTGATTTGACCGGAGGATTAACACGTAAGACTCCCTGTACGAAGATCTTAACCAGCGAGTGGGCGGCCAGCGGCCTCTGAAACCACACTGATAAGGCTGAAATCTGTCCCTAGATCGTGCTTAATGCCCGGCCTTTATCCACTCCTAGCTGGAGAAAACGTAATACTCTATCAATGGTATACTTGCGGGAAACCCATCTCTTAGCCTCACACCAGCCTACGTAGGCCCTCCAAACCCTGTAACAAAATTACCCTGGAGGCCGGCTTTCTAGCCTTAATGAGGGTAGGGATTACCTGCCTAGACAGACCTCTACCCCTGAGAATCAGGGATTCAGCCGCCAGGCCGTCAATTTTAGACGCCGTAATGCAGGGTGGAGGATCGGGCCTTGTGAGAGTAGGTCTGGCCATAGAGGAAGAGTCCAAGGGCCTTCCGCTGCCAATTTCAGGACTAGTGAGTACCATGCCCTCCGGTACCAAGCTGGGGCTACCAGGATAACCGGCCTGTGCTATGATCCTGCTCCACAGGCGGGGTAGTAACTGCAGCGGGGGAAATGCATATAGAAGCTATGATTGATGCCAAGGGCAAACCAACACATCGGTTCCGCAGGCCATAGGGTCCCTCGTTCGAGACATGAACCTGTCTAGCTTCTTGTTGAATCCTTATGCCATGACCTCCACGTCTGGCACTCCCCACTTCTGGCAGATTGTCTGAAAAAAACTTGTGGATGCAGGGACCACTCCCCCGGCGACAGGGTTTGGCGACTTAGGACGTACGCCTGCAGGTTGTCCACCTCGGGAATGAATGTCGCCGATATGCAGGGTACATAAACCTCTGCCCACCGAAAAACCAAGTTCCTCTCACTCTGAGTGGCTTGACTCTTGGTTCCCCCTTAGTGGTTCACATATATGCCACCGCTGTGGCATTGTCTGAATGACTTCTCACCGAGGACCCCTGTAATCTGGATGTCTATGCCAGGAGGGCTAGCCGAGCCGCTCTGATCTCCCAGACCTTGATGGGCAGCTGCCTCTCCGCCTCTGCCCAAGTTACTTGGCGAGTGAACCCGTTCCAGACCGCTCTCCAGCCTTCCAGACCACTGGGCAGAACCAAGGCTGCTAGAATTGCTGTCTGTAGGACCCGAGTGTGGAAGAGTGTGGTATCGCCTCGAACATGGCCATTAGTTTGCCTAGTAATCGCATACATAGGCGAATAGTTGGTTCTCTTTTGCTTAGAACCAACTGAATTAATCTTTTGATAGCCTCGACCTTTACCAGGGGCAGGAACACCCATCTTCTGTTCTGTGTCTAATCTCATGCCGAGATATTCCAACTGCTTTGTAGGTTGAAATGCTGATCTTTCCCCAGTTTAGGACTCAGCCGAACCTCTCGAGGTACTGAACCATGAGGGTTACTACGCATTCCACCAAGGAAGCGAGTGATCTATGATTACGAGGTCGTCCAGGTATGCTAGGACCGAGATCCCTTGGATCCTTTAGACTGACTAGAATTGAAGCAAGGACCTTCGTGAATACCCGGGGGCCGTAGCCAGCCCGAAGGGGAGCGCCACAAATTGGAAGTGACGCTGTATCACTGCGAAGCGTAACAACAAAAATATTTGATGTGGCTGAAAGACTTGGTACATGAAGGTAACCATCCTTTATGTCTATAGAAGCCAGATCCTTCTGGAGTGTGGCGGCTGCTGACCGAACGGATTCTGTCCGGAAAGAGCGAACCCTTAGGTAAGCATTTAAACCTTTTAGGTCCAAAATTGGTCTGACATCGCCGATGGGCCTTGGTATGACAAACAGATTGGAATAGAAACCTAGCCCCTGTTCTTGGGCTGGTACCTCTACCATTATGCCCTGGTAAGCAGATGAACCAACGCCGCCCGCATTGAGGCCTTCCTTGTGGAGGAAATTTTTAGAAATTCTAATCTGTAGCCTGCGGCCACAGATGATCGGACCCCCTCTGTCGGGGATCGATTCCCAGAGGCCTGTCCTTGCGATCCATTTTAAAAGTTTGATCGCGCAGGAGGTCCGTACTGACTGGAATTTGAGGGCCCCGGAACAGGGGGGGGAACTGCCTTTTAAACGCAGGACCCCGGAACTTCTTTTGACTGGTAAAAGGGTACTTTTGCCACTTGAAACAGTCTGAATGTATTTATCCAGATCTTTCCATGGAAGGGCAAACCTGTCAGCAGTCTTTTACATGGGCTCGGCCGCCCAGTTCTTCAACCATAAGAGCCTTCTCATATGCACTAAAAATAGTGACAACGAGACGCCTGCTGGATGGAGTCTTTTTATAACCTCTACCGCAAAGCACAGAGCTCTGGGAATATCCAATAACTCCTCTGCCTATTGGGCAGGGATGTCTTAAGCATCTGTTTTGTCTGGTTCTTTAACGCCTGACAAAACTCCAATTGCAGCCCCTGCTGGCTGTAGCCAGGGATGCTGGAAAAAGTGTCTCTAAACGTTTATTGACCGGGACCTTAAACATTTGTATGTTTCCCCTTAGGCCAGTTAATGATTTATTCACCCATGAGATGGCTGCGTCCACAGTTGGGAGCGCCCCCTTTCTTAGAAAAAATGTTTTTTTTTTTTCCATAGGGTAAATAACAGACAACCTTCCAGGTGGTCTCCCATCCAGGCACTAACCAGGCCCGACCCTGCTTAGCCTCCGAGATCAGACGAGATCGGGCGCTTTCCGGGAGATGCGGCCTCAAGGACCTCACGGGTAGTTGAAAAGCAGTGCCCGAACCGGGACCTGAACCCTGGACCCTCAGATCAAAAGTCCGATGCTCTACCAACTGAGCCATCCGGGCCCCTTTTTAAAGAGCACTTGGTCAGGGGAAAGAGTGCCTGCAAGCACAAAAAATTCCTGGCAGACGCGCATAAAGACTACCCTTTCGTCAGCTTTAGGCGGCAGAAAAAATTCTGTCCGGTCGTCCCAATCCTGGAAAAACCAATTCCTCAAACAGAGGATGGGCCAGAAACGCTGCGTTGCTTAAAGGCGTTTTTAAAAGAACCCAAAGAGGATACCGCAGGAACCTGAGGCTCTGGAAATGGCAAATTGAATGCCAAGCGGGCCATGTCTGTCAAAGACTGGACCCACAGACTCTCCGCCTGGGAGGCTGAAAACGATTCTACAGTGGTAGATCCTCTAGGTTCTGTCCCTTTTTGGCGATGGGGATCTAGTCCGCTTCTTGCCAGAAAAAGAGCCAGCGATCATAGCTGTTAACCTCTTTTCTTTAGCCCCCCTAGGGTGACGGCTAGCATCTCCTCTGTGATAACACAGGGTTGGGCCGACCTGGGCCAGCCTCAGCACCAGACCCCCTTAATGGCTTATCCAGGGTGACCCCTATAGGAATAACCTGTGGGGAAAGTATTGGCATATTATCAGAACCAGAGGAGGAACCCCTTTGACTTTGCCTTTTCTCTTTTTTTTTTTTTTGATCCTGAACCCTTGGAAGCCATAATACAAAAGCGAAGGACTCCGCTTACAACAACAGACTGTTATAGCCAGGAGTACAAAAAAATAAGGTTTAGGGGACAATAGGATCACTAATGCCCCAAAACCGGTGGGGCTCAGTATGTTTTTCTTTTATATGTTATTCACCACATACAGCCCCACCCCCAACATGTTTGCCAGCATTCAACCTGTTGCCAAGGGGATTTTGGCTTAACAAAAAGTATTTGAGCTGACTCCAGTATGTAGTACCCCTTCTCGCCACCGGGAGTCACTGTGCTGCCAGCTCTACGTCCTCTCTCTCTCTCCAGCTCAGCTCTGAACTGAGCTAAGAACGCGCCTGCTGTGTATAACAGCAATTAAAGGCGCGCCCACTCTACACTGCAGTCACACTCCCGCCCCTCCCGAACGGCGCGAAAATTTTCTATATGCATGCGCGTGTGCACGCGCGCGGGCGCGACTGTCGGGGGAGGAGAGCCCAGGAGGAGACGCACTCTGGAGCCCAGGAATGCAGGTTGGAGGACGCATCAGGCGGCAGATTTGAATCCCGGCAAGGTAAGGCTAACACAGGCCCCTAAGGAGTCCCTTTAGCCTAGAGACAGATCTTTTTTTTTTTTTTTAAAGATCTTCAACCAGCGAGCAGCAGGTAGCTAGCAAACATACATAGATAGGTAGGGGGATCAAGTTATGGGGGGAAACATTTCAGGGCATCCTGTCTATCAGACATAGTGACCATGGTGCCAATGCAGAGCATACTCAGGCTACCCCCCCTTAAGATCCCCCTGGAGAGCCTGCTGTCGAACCAAGTCCCGCAGGCTCCCCACTTACCTGCTCCATGCAGCAGGACGTTTTGCAAAACGGTCCAATCTTCTCCCATCTCCGTGGGTAGCGTAGTAGACCTTCAGGCCCTGGGGTCCTATGAAGGTACCCACTGTCCTGGACCTATATAGCACCCTGGCAAACAGGAACTTATGGTTTTTACAAACTCCAAGTCCTGGGCCCAGGGTCCAGCCCTCCAAAGAGGAGCATTATAGGCAAAACCCCACGGTTTGGGGCCCGGGTACTGTCCACTTTGGCACTGAGGCTCCTTGGACAGATCCGGTTAGCCCGCCCTTAATCCCAAGGATGTGGAGCAAAGCTATTCCGTGACCAACACCTAAGACACTGGCGAAAAAACTGAGGGACTCCCTCTAGGGGAGGGGGTTATATAGGGAGGGGACTTCCTGTTTGAGATTGCCAGTGTCCACACCTGAAGGTACTGCATATAACCCATATAGTAATGAATATGCCGCTCTGTGTCCCGTGATGTACGAGAAAGAAAGTCAAACTATCTCATGCAATAGGGTCTGTCTTGGGTAGAAAAAAGGGATTTTTAAATACAGCTTACCTGTAAAATCCTTTTCTTGGAGTACATCACGGGACACAGAGCGGCATATTCATTACTATATGGGTTATATGGAGTACCTTCAGGTGTGGACACTGGCAATCTCAAACAGGAAGTCCCCTCCCTATATAACCCCCTCCCCTAGAGGGAGTCCCTCAGTTTTGTAGCAAGCAGTATGCCTCCCAAAATGGTCACCCAAAAGAGGGGTGGGAGCTCTGTGTCCCGTGATGTACTCCAAGAAAAGGATTTTACAGGTAAGCTGTATTTAAAAATCCCTTTTTCTTTCTCGTACATCACGGGACACAGAGCGGCATATTCATTACTATATGGGATGTCCGAAAGCAATGCTTTAATGAGGGGAGGGAGAAATCTTCCAAAGAAGGATTTAATTTTAGAGGTATACTCAGATACTAGTAAATCCAACCTAAACGAGAAATGTAAATCTCAAATCAAATCAAGGGAGCCCCCTCAGATCCTGAGGAGCTTGAATCGCGGCCTGTAGTACTGACTGCCCAAAGGCTGTATCCGCATTCCTTCTTACGTCCACTTGATAAAATTTTGTAAACGTGTGGACTGATGACTACGTTGCTGCCTTGCATATTCGAGCCATAGAGATTTGATGATGTGCTGCCCAGGAGGTGCCCCTGGCCCTGGTAGAATGGGCCTTTACCGACAAAGGAGGAGGCACCTCTTCAAACCGCAGGCCCGAACAATTAATTGTTTAATCCATCTTGCGATGGTGGATCAAGCGGCTGCCTGACCCATCTTGGGCCCTTCCGGTAAAACGAACACCACATCTGTTTTCCGAACCTTCTCTGTAGCTTTAAGATAGGCCCTTACGGCCCTGACAATATCCAACGTATGCAGCAACCCCTCTTTTCTAGAGGTGGGTTTTGGAAGAAGGATGGAAGTACCACATCCTGGTTCAGGTGGAAACTGGATATAACCTTTGGTAGAAAGGAAGGATGAGGACGGAACCCCGCCCTATCCTTATGCAAAATGAGATATGGTTCCTTACAAGATAAGGCTGCCAATTCCGATACTCTTCTGGCCGAAACTATGGTGATCAGAAATACCGACTTTCTAGTCAGTAAAATCAAGGTACCTCAGCCAACGGCTCAAGAGGTTGTTTCTGTAGGGATGACAGAACAAGATTTAAGTCCCATGGACAAAGTGGTGACTTGACAGGAGGATTAATACGCAAGACCCCCTGTAAGAAGGTCTTTACCAGCGAGTGGGTGGCCAGCGGCCTCTGAAACCATACTGACAGAGCTGAGATCTGTCCCTTGATTGTGCTTAGTGCCAGGCCTTTATCCACTCCTAGCTGGAGAAAACTTAACACCCTATCAATAGTATATTTGCGGGAATTCCATCTTTTGGATTCACACCAGCCTACGTAGTTCCTCCACACCCTGTAATAAATCACCCTGGAGACCGGCTTTCTAGCCCTAATCAGGGTAGGGATTACCTGCCTAGACAGACCTCTACCCCTGAGAATCAGGGATTCAGCCTCCAGGCCGTCAAATTTAGACGCCGTAATGTAGGGTGGAGGATCGGGCCTTGTGAGAGTAGGTCTGGTTGTAGAGGAAGAGTCCAAGGGTCTCCCACTGCCATTTTCAGGACTAGTGAGTACCAAGTCCTCCGGGGCCAAGCCGGAGCTACTAAAATGACTGGCTTGTGCTCCACTCTGATCTTGCGCAACAGGCGAGGGAGTAACTGTAGCGGAGGGAATGCATATAGAAGTTTGAATTGATGCCAAGGGCAAACCAACGCATCGGTTCCGCAGGCCATAGGATCCCTCGTTCGAGACACGAACCTGTCTAGTTTCTTGTTGAACCTGGATGCCATTATATCTACGTCTGGCATTCCCCACCTCTGGCAGATTGTCTGAAAGACCTGGGGATGCAGAGACCACTCCCCTGGCGACAGACTCTGGCGACTTAAGAAGTCTGCCTGCAGGTTGTCCACTCCGGGAATGAATATCGTCGAAATGCAGGGTACATGAACCTCTGCCCACTGAAAAATCAAGCTCACCTCCCTCTGAGCGGCCCGACTCCTGGTTCCCCCTTGGTGGTTTATGTATGCCACCGCCGTGGCATTGTCTGACTGGATTCTCACCGGGAACCCCTTTAATCTGGAGGTCCATGCCAGAAGGGCTAGGCGAGCAGCTCTGATCTCCCAGATATTGATGGGGAGCTGCCTCTCTGCTTTCACCCCAGTTCCCTGGCGAGAGGACCCCTCGAAGACCGCCCCCCCCAGCCTGCCAGGCTGGCGCCTGTGGTAACTACCTTCCAGACAACAGGGCTGAAGGATTTTCCCTTTAGAAGATTCTGGGGGTTCAACCACCAGGCCAGGCTTTGTCGGACCCTTGATGATAGCGTCAAAGGGGACTCTAAGGCATGTGCCCTCTTGCCCCAGGCTGCTAGAATGGCTGCCTGTAGGACGCGAGTGTGGATCTGAGCGTATGGTACTGCCTCGAACGTGGCCACTAGCTTGCCTAGTAATCGCATACACAGGCGAATAGTTGGTTTTTTCTTGTTTAGAACCAACTGAACCAGCCCCTTGATAGCCTCGATCTTTACCAGGGGCAGGAACACTCTTTGCTGTTCTGTGTCTAACCTCATGCCGAGGTATTCCAACTGCTTTGTAGGCTGGAACGCTGACTTTCCCCGGTTTAGGACCCAGCTGAATTCTTCGAGGTACCGAACCGTGAGGTTTACTGCCTTTTGCAGACCCGGTCGTGAGTGATCTATGATTAAAAGGTCGTCCAAGTATGCTAGGACTGTGACCCCTTGGATCCTTAAATTGGCCAGAACTGGGGCTAGGATCTTCGTGAATACCCGGGGGGCCGTGGCCAGCCCGAAGGGGAGCGCCCTGAATTGGAAGTGTCGCTGCCCCACCGCGAAGCGTAAAAATCTTTGATGCGACTGAAAGATTGGTACATGAAGGTAAGCATCCTTTATGTCTATGGAGGCCAGAAAATCGTCTTTCTGAAGCGCGGCGGCTGCTGACCGGATGGATTCCATCCGGAAGGAACGAACCTTTAGGTAACCGTTTAACCTCTTTAGGTCCAAGATTGGCCTGACATCGCCGTTGGGCTTTGGTATGACAAAGAGATTGGAATAGAAACCTAGCCCTTGCTCTTGGGCTGGCACCTCTATTATTACGTCCTGGTAGAGCAGGTGATCCAAAGCTGCCAGCAATGATGCCTTCCTTGCTGGATCCCTTGGTAGCCTTGATTCTTGAAAAATGAGGCGGAGGATACCTTAGAAACTCCAGTCTGTAGCCTGTGGTTACAGATGCCCGGATCCATTTGTCGGGGATCTTGGCTTCCCAAACTTCTGAGAAGAAACGAAGCCTTCCCCCCACCCGCGAGAGTGGGGGCGCCCCTTCATAAGGCAGACTTAGGGGCTGTCTTTGTCGGCTTGCGATACCATGGCCTCTTACCCCCAGGGGCCTGTCCCTGCGATCTACTGTTAACGTTGGATCGTGCAGGCGGCCGTCGATACTGCCTGGAATTTGAGGGCCCCGAGACAGGAAAGAGCTGCCTTTTAAATGTAGGACCCCGGAATGTCTTTTTGACCGGTAAAAGGGTACTCTTGCCATTTGAAATAGTCTGAATATATTTATCCAGATCCTCTCCGAATAGTCGTCCTCCATGGAAGGGAAACCCTGCCAGAAGCTTTTTGCATGGGGGCTCCGCCGCCCAGTTCTTCAACCAAGAGCCTTCTCATGTGCACCAAAAATAGTGATAAACGAGAGGCTTGCTGGATGGAATCTTTTATAGCATCTACAGCAAAACACAGAGCTCTGGGAATGTCAGAAAACTCTTCTGCTTGTTGGGTAGGCATGTCCTTTAATATTTCTTTTGTCTGGTCTTTTAACGCCTGACAAACACCAATTGCAGCCACAGCTGGCTGTACCACTGCTCCTGCCGTAGCAAAGGATGCTTTTAAAAGTGTCTCTAACCTTTTATCAACCGGATCTTTAAACATATGTATGTTTTCCACCGGGCAAGTTAGTGATTTATTCACACATGAGATGGCTGCATCCACTATTGGGAGCCTCCACCTCTTGGAGAATCTTTCCTCCATGGGGTAAATGACCGCAAATCTTTTCGGTGGCAGAAAAATCCTGTCCGGCCGTACCCAATCCCGAAAGATCAATTCCTCCAAGAGAGGATGGACCGGAAACACTGCGTTGCTTAACGGAGCTTTCAAAGAGCCCAGAGAGGATACCGGAGGAACCTGAGGCTCTGGCAATGGTAAACTAAATGCCGAGCGGACCATGTCCGTCAAAGACTGTACCCACAGTCTTTCTGTCTGGGAGTCTGAAAATGGTTCCTCAGAGGCAGATCCCTCAATCCCTGAACCCTCTTGGTTCAGGTCTAGTTGATCCTCCTGTGATTCCAATTCCTCCGGAGAGAGAATCTCAGCATCTGAGGATACACCTCTTGGTGATGGGGATCTAACCCGTTTCTTACCAGGAATAGCTCTAGCGATCAATGCTGCTATTCTCTCTTCTAGCCCCCCTAGGGATACGGCTAGCATCTCCTCTGTGATAAACACAGGGCTGGGCTGATCTGGGCCAGCCTCCGCACCAGATCCCCCTAATGGCTCATCCAAGGCACCCTTTATGTTAATAAGTTGCGGGGAAAGTATCGGCATATCATCAGAATCAGAAGGGGAACCCCTTTGTTTTTTGGTCTTTTTTGTACCCTTTGACCCCGAGCCCTTGGAAACCATAATACAAAATCGAGGGACTCCGCCCACACAACAGACTGTAGTGGCCAGGAGTACAAAACCAGAGTTTAGGGGACAATAGATCACTAATGCCCAAAAACTGATGGGATCTCGTATGTTTTTCTCTTTTTTTTTTTTTTTTAAATATATATTATATATATTTTCTTTTTTAGAAACATACAGTGACCCCAAACTTAGTTTGCCAGCCTCCAACCTGTATGCAAAAAGGGGGATTTCTTGGCTTAACAAAAAAGGCATTGGAACAAAGTCCAGCATGTACTACCCCTCTTCCGCCACCGGGAGTCACTGTTCTGCCGCTCTGCGTCCTCTCCTTCTGAAATCAGCCTCAGACTGAGCACTGAAATTGCCTGCTGATCTATAACAGCACAAGGCGCGCCCCTGTATGACGCCGCAGGCACGCCCCCCCCGCCCTCCTGTCTGAACGGCGCAAAAAACGTCTATAAGACGTGCGCGCGCACGCGCGCGCGCGCGTATGCCGGAACAGGAGGAACATGGAGGAGCCGCGCTGCTGGAGACCCAGGACTGCAGAAACAGGCGGCAGATTCAAACCCCCGGCCAGGTAGGACTCCAAAAGGCCCCTAGGGATCCTTACTAGTCCTAGGAAGAAAGCAGCAGGTTAGCTAGCAACACATTCTTAGACAGGGGAACCTAGTGATGGGGGAAAAAGGTGTCATCCTGTCTCTCTTAGACATAGTGAGCAAGGTTGCCCATGCAGAGCATACTTAGGCTGTCCCCCCTTTTAGGTTACCCCGGAGAGCCTGCTGTCGAACCAAGTCCCGCAGGCTCCCCCTTACCTGCTCCATGCTGCATGATGTTTGTCCAGCAAACTGATCCAATCTTCTCCCATCTCCGTGGGTAGCGTAGTAGACCTTCAGGCCCTGGGGTCCTATGAAGGTACCCACTGTCCTGGACCTATATAGCACCCTGGCAAACAGGAACTTATGGTTTTTACAAACTCCAAGTCCTGGGCCCAGGGTCCAGCCCTCCAAAGAGGAGCATTATAGGCAAAACCCCACGGTTTGGGGCCCGGGTACTGTCCACTTTGGCACTGAGGCTCCTTGGACAGATCCGGTTAGCCCGCCCTTAATCCCAAGGATGTGGAGCAAAGCTATTCCGTGACCAACACCTAAGACACTGGCGAAAAAACTGAGGGACTCCCTCTAGGGGAGGGGGTTATATAGGGAGGGGACTTCCTGTTTGAGATTGCCAGTGTCCACACCTGAAGGTACTCCATATAACCCATATAGTAATGAATATGCCGCTCTGTGTCCCGTGATGTACGAGAAAGAAATATTACCCTTCCTGTATATTTTTATGTGTAAAATTAAACCCTGGAGCTGTAAAGAAAAATATATTACTATAGGGAAAACAAAGAACAATACGTGCCTAGTGGTAATTGAACACATGATAGGTCACGGTACTAGCCAGTAAGCTACTGTTATGTGCAATAAAATCAAAGCACAGAGTTTACACTCAGATGTGTTCTGCCCTCATTCCTCCACTGTGAATCCAGTTTACATTCCCTCTCTTCAGACACCATGTGCAGTTAATCAGCCATTAGGAGAAATATTGCGCTTAAGCATATTTCAGAAATATGGTTGAGTGCTTTCGTGCTGTCTTGTCATGTCCACTGAGAACGCATTACGTAATACCATTTCAGCTACCTGGCCTTAATCTCCCTGTTTACATTATCGGTGCTTAGAAACAGCTTGTGCACTGTTCCTTTTTCCAAGACCTTTTCACAGGCCCCAGAGAGATGGCACAGCACAATTAGTTACATGATGACAGGCCAGATAGTAAAGGTGCTGGGTACCTGGGGATTAGATCCATCAAACCCTCCCTGGTGAATTGCTTGCTGGATAGAATGCAGGAGCTGGCTGTAGTCACAGGTCATCTTGCTTGAAGAGCTAGAGGGGCAAGAGAGAACATAACAATAAACAATCAATTATCCACCTGTTTACTTCAATTTTCAGTGATTCTATCAGTCTTTCCATTAAAGGATAAGTGCACACACACACACATATATATATATATATATATATATTACACACACATCTTTTTACAGGAGCCTGGAAAGCATTGCACCCACAATTGGCAGATCGTGGGTGCATTGCAAGGCTCTTGCAGGCTCTGTGTGTAAGATATTTAGCCACACATCATACAGCCAAGCAGTTACACATTAACAGGAAGCATCACTGAACTACCACAGCACTCAACAGCACCGTGGTAGTTCATTAAAAACAAGCCGACAGCTGCAAAGGCTGGGGGATCTTGTAGTTTTCAACTCACAGAACTCTGAATGAATGACGTGGCAGGCGGGCGGAGCCCAGCACTGCCGTGTTCTCTGCAGCCACTGGCAGGGAGCAGGGAGAGAAGATCCCATCCACCCATGACTTCGGGAAGCTGGAGGGGTGGGGGGGGGGGTGACTGGATTTGGAACATGTTACATGCTGAATATGGGTGTAACATGTTACAAAAGGTGAACTTATTCTTTATTAAACTCATGATGTCATATTACACTATGACAGTATACTTCAAACTTTAAAACTGGGCTTCGGTCAGCCTATAAAAATAACATTTTGGTGAGCCCTCTTTCCCATATAGTAAGGGTCTAATTGTTTAGTCTAGGGCAGTGGTCTCCAAACTGCAGCCTGTGAGCCAAAGGTGGCTCTTTGCTAGCCTATATCTGGCCTTGGGGCATTAACCTTCTGAATGACACCAAGAGTATGATTCATGTCAATGACACCAATGATGGGGCACTATTCATCCAACATGATATTAGTTATGGGCACTATTCCCTCTACTGACGAGAGGTGCTATGCAATTTCTATACTCCTACTGACCACAGAGCCTGTGTCTTTGTTTATTACCACTGAATCCGGGATAGTTTCTACCCCCACTGGCCATAATCCAGCCCCCCAAAAATCTGAAGGACAGTAAACTGGCCTTTTGTTTAGACTGTTTAGAAACCTCTGGTCTAGGGGATAGAACAGAGGAAATCTTCCCTAATATTTCACAATTCCTGCAGACGGCACTCTTCTCTGCTCCCACTCCAGACCTGGAACGTGTGGGGGCCCTCAATGTACAATGCAAAACAGCTGGTTCTGTATTGTACATGATCATGTCAGTGAAGGAGTGGCTGCACAACTAGAAAAGACAACTTGTTTTGTCTAGGGCAGTGGTCTCAAAACTGCGGCCTGGAGGACAAATGCTAGCATATATCTGGCCCTTGGGACACTATCCTTCCCATTGACACCGAAAGCATGATTCTTGTCACCGACACCAATGATGGGGCACCATTTCTCCAACATGATATCAATGATGGGGCACTATTCCTTCTACTGACAACAGGCGCTATGTAATTTCTATACTCCCACTGACCAAAAAGGCTGTGTCGTTTATTGCCACTGAATCCAGATTATTTTCTACCCTCACTGGGCAAAATCCAGCCCACCTAAAGTCTGAAGTACAGTAAACTGGCCCTATGTTTAAAAAGTTTGGAGACCTCTGGTCTAGGGGATAGAACAGAGAGGAACTCTTCCCATATTTCTCACTGTTCCTGCAGTTGCCACTCTTATCTGCTTCCACTCCAGACCTGGAATTTGGGTGAGCCCTCAATGTACAATGCAAAACAGCCGATTTCTGTACATGACCAGGTCAGTAAAGGAGTGGCCATGCGACTAGAAAAGAGAAGTGGCTTCATGAAAATTGGAACCAGGAGGGAGGAAGCCTGCTGGAAGAAGGAATAGGGTAAATATTCAAGTTCTGGTACATCCTCCCTAGCTTGAATAGGCATTAGATCGGGGTTCGACAACCTACAGCCAGCATCCAGCCCGCTGCCACAAAATGTCCACCCCATCAGTGCACTTGATGAATTCACTTGTACCTGGTCCATGGACATTTTAAGAGCAGAGCAGAGAGCAGGAAGCTGAATGAGAACACTGGAGAGACACACAGCAGTGCTGGGAAGACAGCGGGAGCTCCGGAGTTAACCTACCAGGTGATTGGTTGCTAGGTGGTCCTAACAAACAATCACCAGCATGTTAATATGAAAAATAAACTTCGGAAGCTCCCTTTGTCTCATCAGCGCTGCTGTGTCTCTCTCCTATGTTCTCATTCAAGCTTCCTACTCGCTCTCTGCATGGGGCAAGGTAGAAAAGGGCAGAGCTGGGGGGGGCTGTGTGATGTGCAGGGAGCCATGTAATGTAAAGGGGTCCAGAGGTAGGAGGGCTGTGTAATGTAAAGGGGTCCAGAGGTGCGGGGTTGTGTAATGTAAACTGGTCCCGAAGTACTGGGCTGTGAAATGTGAAGGGATTCAGAGGTGCAGGGCTGTGTAATGTAAAGGGGTCCAGAGGTGCAGTGATGTGTAATGTAAAGGGGTCCAGAGGGCTGTGTAATGTAAAGGGGTCCAGAGGGCTGTGTAATGTAAAGGGATCCAGAGGGCTGTGTAATGTAAAGGGGTCCAGATTATTATCTTAATTTATTAGCAGGTGAAAAAGGTTATTGAACCCTGCATTAGATCCTTAGTATGCAGAAAATAAGGGAAGGGGGTCCGCGTGTCATTTTTCTGAAGCTGAGTTTGGTTTATAAAATGTAGTCATTAAAAATGTACCTTTTGGAATTTTACAAGAATGCTTAAAATAATTTCTTTACATGTCACACTACACAGAAACAGTATAATTTATTTTATTTTATTACTTTTTATTATAAAGCAGTCCTGGACTTAAGTTTTTGCTTAACCAACCAAATTTTGACCTGTAGAATGCCAGCTTTACTTTCTGGACTATGTGTGTGTTGGAGTGCCATTAAAAATTTATGGCACTGCACCATTGCATCTGCAGGCAGTGAAAATAACCTGACTTGCACTATTGCATGTCACAACTCAGAGATAAATGTTCTGTGCATTGTGGTGCTTTGCCTGGCACAAAAATTCAAAAGGTGCGTTATTTTGTGCGTTAAGTGCCTTTTCAAAATGAAATGAAAATGAAGCACAAAAGCGCTTAAAAGTAAATGTTAAGTTACTGCAATTCCTCATGACCAACCTTGCTTTTTAATCAAACGAAATTCCTTTTCTAATATGCATCTTATCTGATTAAAAGGCTAGAAGACTTCATTGTACAATTCTATACAACATATTAAGATGCATATCAATCTCTCAAAAGGGACTTCAGAAGTTAATAAGGAATAACTCCAGAGTGTGAAAGTTAATGCCATCGATACCCAACGCTGAACCATCTGAAAACAAATGTGCCGAGTGTCTTGACTCTATGGAAGGCACATTGAAGTGGGAGGTGACGTCTGCACAGCGGGTGTAGCAGATAAGAAAGGGTTATAGGTGAAGGTGTAGGAAACTTCGATGACTTAATTATATCAAGCCTGCCTCACAATAGAGCATGTAATGAATCCGCCATTGCATTTAAATAGTAATCACAGATAATTAACACATAGTTAATGAGCTGCTATCCCAAGTACACCTGATCATTATACCTCTGAGCCCATAGTTTGTCACCGCAGAGAGCAGACTCAAAATAAATGATAAGCCTACTCACTGCAGTTTGTGTACATATGTTAAGTACATATTTGCAGGCACAGTGCAGACGTGTTTTCCAGAATAAAAGCAAATGTAAAACTTCACATGTTCTAAGTACAATTTATTTGATGTATATTTTTTTTTCTTATCTAAGTGATTGTAAAATCTTGTTTTTGTTTCTCTTAAAATAACAAACATGTCATACTTACCTCCTCTGTAAAGTGGATTTGCAAAGGGCAGCCTGGATCCCTCTCTTCTCAGGTCACTTTTCGGCTCTCCTGATCCCTCACTCCTGTCGAGTGCCCCCACAGCAAGCAGTTTGCTATGGGGACACCTGAGTCACAGCTCTCCCGGCACTCACCGTCACATTTTAAAAACAGTACAGCTGTGAGGGGCTCTGGGTTCACAGAGGACTGGGAAAGAAGAAACTACAAGTTCCCTCTTCCACCACGGCAGACAGCCATGGCAGACAGACAGAAATGTGTATTTATCATTAGTAATAAAAGCTGTTTCTTGCTACAGGTAAAAGGTAAACAGAATGATTGCCAACACATGCTCTAGAGGGGGAAAGAGAGGTTTGGGCATACATCTTAGTAATGCCTGAACATACTGTACACTTTAAAGCAGGGGAGAGCTCAACCCATGGCCCGGGGGCTCTCTGATGTGGCCTGCGACCTCAAACCAGGAAAGCCCATAACCATGCTTTGGGATGTAAAATCAGAAAGCCAGAATCACAATAAACAGGTTGCCAAATCGCCACCCCATAGCATCAGAGCACATGGAGCCGACGTGGGCAGTGGAAGAAGCAGTCAGCCTCGGAGGGAGCAGGAGCCTCATATGTTCTGTAGTGATGGTTCCTGTCCAGGCGAAGTGATACCAAGTGCACTGGGCCTGGGACCTTTCTAGCAGCCTAGAAAGAAATGAAAGCAGAAGCTGGAAGAGGAAACAGTCAGTGTATTAATCAACACATACACTGCACTTTTGCAATGGGCATATTGGCACTTATAAAGAAGGGTTATTAGGTTGTTTTCACACCGATTCTGTCATGGAAGCATGAATCAGACGTACATAAACAGATAAATGAATATGAAGATTTTATTGAAAACCAAAACAGCAAGGTCAAAGTCCAAACTGACGATCAAACAGCCAGAAGAGTCGTCCACCAGTGCCAGGGTCGGTAGCCAGGGATGAGAGTCAGTCAAGCCGGATTCTGTAGCCAGAGAAGTCGTGAAACAAAGCCGGGAATCAGGAACCAGAAGGAACATCCGTGGAGGCGGGTCGGTGACCAAGAGCAGCACAATCACAGAAGGGGTATGAGACAAAAGGCCCAAGTGAGGAAATGCTGCAGCTGCCGTCTATATATATATATATATATGCTGAGCAGCCAGCTCCTCCCAGTGGGAAGGAGGAGCTGCAGGGTGTGGCAGATTACAAGAACCCCATGAAGCAAGATGGCTGCTAGCACATGTCAGTAATGAGAAGCCTGCAAAGATGTAAGACCATGACAGATTCATAGGTGAAGCGGAGTGCATCTGTGGCTTTCCTAAGAGTGCACTGAGCTAAAGATTTCTATTATATCCTGTGGGAGATGAATATAGGGGGCTCAGGAAAGTAAGGGCTTGTTGACATTTGTGGTTTGGGGGGGCAGTAAAACCACAAAGTTCATTGTGGCCCGCGACCGGTTACCAAATCATTTAAGTGTCTCTCACTCTTCAAAAAGTTGAGGAGCCCTGCTTTAAAGCGTAACTTAAAGTGATTGTAAAGACGGCAGGTTTTTTATCTTAATGCATTCTATGCATTAAGATAAAAAGCCTTCTGTGTGCAGCAGGTCTCCCTCAGCCCTCCATAATACTTACCTGAGGTTCCTCTAGATTCAGTCATGTTAAAGGAGTGTCTCGGATGTCTGGAACTCACCTCCTCATCGGCTGAGACAGCAGCGTGGTGCCATTGGCTCCGTGGCTCAGTGTTTGAATAGACACAGGGAGCTGTGGCTCGGCTCGGCTGCCCCAATAGCAAGCTGCTTGCTGTGGGGGCACTCAACTGGAGGAAGGGGCCAGGACCACAGAAGAAGGACTCGAGAAGAGGAGGATCTGGACTGCTCTGTGTAAAACCGCTACATAGGGCAGGTAAGTATAACATGTTTGTTATTTTTGACTATCACATAGAGTAAAGAGGGATTAAAACAGGTATGTCCCGATTAAGGCACTCTCCATTTGTGCTATATCCTCCCAAATCCCCAAATTTAAGTAATAGAGGGGAAATCTTCCAATAGGGACACTAGTTCTGGTGGTAACCGGGGATTCCTTCACTTTGGTGGGATTTCCTTTTACTTTCCGTTTTGACTATGGGATAGGAAGTAAAGGAAAATTTCCCCAATGGGACACAGAAGGTTAACAATTAACAAGGGTTAAACTTTCTTACTATATTGAAAATGCTTTAAGCCACGACAGTACCTTGTGTGACCTATCTTTAAAAGTAGTTACTGAAGGGTCCAACAACAAACAGATATCAGCTCAAACACTAAAAGGGGAAAATCTGAACGGGCAAGGTTTATGAGAGACACTTCCCGATACTAAAAGGGCAGAAACAGGACACAATAAGGACCCATAATAAGTTGCTGATAAGAGTCAACAATCTATCAACCTACATCTGTTTTCCAGAGTAATTAATCTCCACCGTACATCTCTCTCTGCAGACGGGAAATGCTCTTATGGCCCCCGATAGAAGCTCATAAACGCTCCAGTATGTACTTATATTTTCTGTACAACTATGGTTTCTAGATACATTTGGCTAAAGCAGCTTAAACAACAGTTCCTAATGGAGTCCACCTCCAGATAATAAGCCTATTTGTCATATCTTTGATAAACTAACCTTTCATAAATGCTTAGAAACTGTATCAATAAGGAAGTCGAAGACTTGCCCGTAGCCTAGATACTCCCTTGCCGACTCGTGTTTTATCAGTTACTAGAGTGCTGGCCCAAAGGATAAAAGTTAATTAGCTTAGAACAATTGTTAAAACGAAGAGATGTTTGGTAACAAAGTGGCCCAGTAAATGGGACACAACACGATGGATTAGGCATTTATTTTCCCATGTTTCTAAAGTGTCCTGTGCGTCTCTGTGCTTACTGTATCGTAATATAGTTAATGTTATTCTCCGGTTTAAAACAGACCTGTATGTTTGTGGATTAGGTAACTAAAATCACCTTCGTAAGAATGAGATCTGCAATAATTACTACACGTATTAAAAAAATACTCTCCAGTCAATTGGTAAAAGCAAGATATTGTTTAAATATTAGAACAATTTCCCTTACAATTCAAGAGCAGATTAAAGCAATTCTGAACAAATTTTATAAAAATGTTATTAATTTATATTTCTATAGCTCTTTTTTTCTATGGGTATTCAAAGCACTTATTACATTTGTGTAGGGGCAGACAGGAGGTAAAGCAGACATCTTGGGCGTGCTTTAAGACAGGAGCCAACCTACCAAGCTCTTTGGAGCTTGTGGGGAAACTGGGGAACCTGCAGAAAACCCACACAAGCACAGGGAGATCATGCAAATGGAGCAGCAGGTTTGTCAGAAACATTTAAAGTGTCACATGGGAGATAGGCTTATCCCTATGCATAAAGCAACTTCAAGAAAGTCACATACAAGGGACTCGGTAGCCCTGCAGTGGTGGGTCTTATACTATCCTTGCCTATCCCTTTTTACTCCATTTAGCCACTGGGAGCAAGAGAAATACACATAGCTTTCATTTATGGGGGGGGACGCACTTCACTTACTACATACGATGATTGCTTAGTGACTGCTCTAGCCCTGTCACTCCTGTAGAAGCTTTGACTGGAGCGACTCAGAGTTTACACCTCTGCTAAATTCTAGCAATTGGGGGTGGACTGGGGGGGGGGGGGGGAGAAGAGGTGAAAATGTAAAACCGAATGGCTTTGGCTTAGTAGGGGGTGTGCCAGACCTCAAAAGAGAAAACTGCATCCTCACAGTAATTAAGGATTTCACTGTGCAGCATGCTGGCAGGTGACAGGCTGTTCTACTCAGGATGTGGCTGCTTTAGAATAAGATTTGTGCACACATTTTTGTTTTAAAGCAGCTGGAATGCATTTAGCGGAATCAAACGGAAGGTTCAGTTGGGGTTTAATCCCCTTCAAACGCAGAGCAGCAAGATGAATAAGAGAAAAAAAAATAACCCCAATAATAAACAAAGTATGGGACATTCATGTTTCTTCAGCTGGAATGCTATATTGGTGCAGCCCTCCTCAGACTGGGGAGACTGGGGAGACTGAAAATAAAAAAAAAAGCAAAAAAAAACAAGAGGGTGCAGAGCCTAGTGCAGTAGCAAGAGCATTTATTGGACTAAAACACAAATGCCAAATGAATACTCACCATAGTAATATAGGTAGTATATCACAGCAAACACAGATCAGTGGTAATGTAGCATCACTTAGTCCTATGCATCACTCAGCTGGCAGGCTGATGCGTTTCAGAGGACACACCTCTTTAGAGCTTCAGGGCATTGCTCTGAAGAATGGGGTACATCCTTTCCAAAAGTGTCAGCCTGCCAACTGAGTGATTCATTAAATTAAGTGACGCTACATTACCACTGACCTATATTTGGTAGGATATACGGCACATATCTTATCTCTTGTGAGTATTCAATTGGTATTTGTGTTTTAGTTTGATAAAAGATTTTGATAACGCACTAGAGTAGATCAGGTAGCCTCAAGTCTTAGTGCTTTCTTCATATTGAATGCATTGCCTAAATTATGGTGGCCAACTATTATGACGTGCACACTGAGTTTATTTTTTCTGGACCCTATGAAAGGAGATGCATGTTATTGTTCAAATTGTAACTGGATATCCTTATAATTTCCATTTTCTTTCTTATGGACCCTGCTTTGAACACTTATGACCCATGTCTGGCCTAGTGTTAATAGATATGATTTTGTACTTGCTCTTCACTTAACCGAAATAAAAAAAAATGTAAAAAATACAGACAAGAGTTGGCTACTGTGAACATTTATGGGCTGTACCCACCTACAAGCTTGCATTTTAATTCAGTCTGACCCCAACCAGCTTACTGAAATATGCTAGGATTAAGTGGCCACAAACATGTCCACGCGTGTCTGACATATATGGGAATGAGAAGAGGATTTTTTTGTTCATGCAAAATAATCACCTTACCCAGATTGTGGTTGTGTTATGTGGTTGTTCAGATCCAAAAGTTAAAAAAGCTTTTTTGTGTTCCTAGTATATGGAACCACTACGGTTGAATATATCCTATCGTTCAAAAAACTGCTAGAATGAATGCCAAGCACATCCCCTTGCCTGTATCAAGGTTATGGGCAGTATGAATGCCACACTATGCATCTGCCACCACCTCAAATGTAACCAGTGATTGTGAAGGGAGATGTATGATCTCCCATTATTCATATGGTTAGGCTCCAGGCTAAGTCACAGATGCGTCCTGACCTATTTTTTGGCAAGGGACGTGTTTCTGATGACATATGTAGTCTTTATTAAATAACTAAATGTGGACACCGTGTAATCAACAAATGGCAAATGGTTGATGACAATGTTGAATGAAAAGATTGCACTATAAGAGGGCAATATTTGAAAAACAAAACAAGAATTAGCTGTATTTGGAAGGTTTATTTATATGGCACATCCACATAATCTTTTATGATATTATTTTATTTGACGCTTTGTAACTTTTCAGTTTGATATCAGGCCTATAAAATAGGAACAACCACAGTTGCAAATTCTTATTTCTCCATTGTAAGGGTAATTAATGTTCTCATGATGGGGGTATTTTCATGATCACAAAGGGGTTTAAGTGTCTGGGAGGGGGAGCATGTGAAACACATGTGAAAGAATATTTGGCTCAGTCAGAAAGGGTAAAGGATGTTTTTTTTTTTTTTTTTTTTTTTATTTTTTTAACAGGCTTGTGCATAACATAACAATTTGATTTTGTCTACAGCTTACCTGTTAAATCATTTTCTTAAGAACATCTCAGGACACAGAGCCAGTTATTATAATAACTACTTGGGTTATACACCACCTATACGTGATTGGACACTGGTAGAGCAACAAGATCAAACAAACAGGAAGCCCTCCCCTATATAACCCCTCACACACAGGAAGTACCTCAGTTTTGTAGCAAGCAATACATTTCCCGGACACAGAGCTGGTTATTATAAAGATGGCATAGGCTATAAGAAGATTGGCAAGACCCTGAAACTGAGCTGCAGCTCAGTGGCCAAGACCATACAGCGGTTTAAGAGGACAGATTCCACTCACAACAGTCCTCACCATGGTTGACCAATGAGGTTAAGTGCACATGCTCAGTATTATATCCAGAGGTTGGCTTTTTTTTAAATAGAGGTTGCTGCAGAGGTTGAACGGGTGGGGTGTCAGCCTGTCAGTGCTCAGATCATACGCTGCACACTGCATCAAATTGGTCTGCATGGCTGTCAAACCAGAAGGAAGCCTCTTCTAAAGATGATGCACAAGAAAGCCTGCAAAGTTTGCTGAAGACAGATAGATTAGTGGAAACGTGTCCTTGTGGATGAGACCAAGATAAACTTATTTGGTTCAGATGGTGTTGAGCGTGTGTGGCGGCAACCAGGTGAGGAGTACAAAGTAGGGTTGTCCCGATACCTATACCGAGTATTTGCGGGAGTACTACTCCCGCAAATACCCCCGATACCTAAATAGAATACTCCCCCCCCCCCCCCCCCGCCTCCGCATACCGCAAAGCCGCCGCGTTAATCCCGTGCATTACAGCGCCGCACTATACAGGCATCTTTCGTTTGAATACTCCTAATCCTTGCCGCGCCATGCATAGACACTCCCCTTCTCAGGATTGGACGGATCTGACCAATCCCGAGCAAGGGGGAGCGTCTATGCACGACATGGCTGCATGTATGGCTGACATGACATGGCTGCATGTGTGAGGGACAGGACATGGCTGCATGTGTGAGGGACAGGACATGGCTGCATGTGTGAGGGACAGGACATGGCTGCATGTGTGAGGGACAGGACATGGCTGCATGTGTGAGGGACAGGACATGGCTGCATGTGTGAGGGACAGGACATGGCTGCATTTGTGAGGGACAGGACATGGCTGCATATGTGAGGGACAGGACATGGCTGCATATGTGAGGGACAGGACATGGCTGCATATGTGAGGGACAGGACATGGCTGACTATGTGAGGCACAGGACATGGCTGCATATGTGGGGGGACATGGCTGGATATATGTGGGGGGACATGGCTGGATATATGTGGGGGACATGGCTGGATATATGTGGGGGACATGGCTGCATTTGGGGACACATTTAAAAAAAGTATCGGCGAGTACATGAAAAAAAGTATCGGTACTTGTACTCGGTCCTAAAAAAGTGGGATCGGGACAACCCTAGTACAAAGACAAGTGTGTCTTGCCTACAGTTAAGCATGGTGGTGGGAGTGTCATGGTCTGGGGCAGCATGAGTGCTGCTGGCACTGGGGAGCTGCAGTTCATTGAGAGAACCATGAATGCCAACATCTACTGTGACATACTGAAGCAGAGCATGATGCCCTCCTTTTGGAGACTGGACCCCAGGGCAGGCCAACATGATAACAACATCAAACACACCTCAAGACAACCACTGTCTTGCTTAAGAAGCTGAGGGTAAAGATGATGGACCTGCCAAGCAGATCTCCAGACCTAAACCCTATTGAGCATCTGTGAGCCATCCTCAAACGGAAGGTGGAGGAGCGCAAGGTCTCCAAAATCCACCAGCTCTGTGATGTCCTCATGGAGGAGTGGAAGAGGACATGAGGGGACTCCGTAGAGGCGGGACTATTTTGAGGATCCTGGATATGGGGTTGCATCTGAATTTATGAACAAGGACAAGATAGTCACCTTTGAGGAATAAGTAGATATATGGTTATTATGTTTTAAAAAAAATGGGACATAATGTATTATTGTCCAGTTGATACAGTAGGCATCAGTGCCTAGGTTATGTATGTTCTTATGTAAGATGGCCGCCTTGTTTTCTTAATTTAATCTGCAAATAACTTCACCATGATTTGTAACAGAAATTGAATTTTTGTATTGTTATTAGAGAGCAATTATATATTATATTTATAAAGTGTAATTACAAGCTGCCTCCCTTTCCAGACTGAAATAAAAATTGTTGTTTAGCATAATGTTGCTATAAACCCAGCTCTTTTTTTTTTTTTTTACTATGTTTATTATCATTAGGTTACATGCCCATTTTATATACTACACACACACTTTTTGCCACAGTTCACTATGCATGTCATTTTTACTATAGTTCCACTGCAAATGTAAAGATTTGATATCCTAGCATATTTAAACTAACATTTTAAATGTACAAACCAGAGATAAATCCACTCGTCAACCACCTAATTCTAAATATACGTCATTACTTTGACGTTAAATACCAGGGTTATGGCTGCAGCTAGATGCCATAAACCATGGTATCTTTTTTTCTAGTTAGGCGGCTGGCTTTCTGATAAAAGTGATCCCAGGGGCAGATTCACCATATGTTCACTTTTATAGGCAGTGGGAGAGGCGCCTCCCACCGATTCAAAGTCGTTTGATTTTATTGGAGCCGTCGGTAAGCCCGGAACCGCTCAGATGTGGCCGATGGCTAGGCAGGAAGTTGAGTGAGGGCACGATAGCCCCCACTCAGTTCTATACCCTTGGAGGACCAGACAGACCTTGGGTTTAAAGGGTAAGTTCACCTTTACAGAAAATCTGTAAGGTGAACTTACACTGGACCCCCTCCCCCAGTCCTGCTGTACCTGAGGCCAACAATCGCCCGCTAGGAGACATGGGGTCGCTGCTTCACCGGTCCAGGGATTTGAAATCCCCATGACTTAATTTCCTAAACGTACCTCGGAAAGGTACGTATAGGAGACATTCTAATTGGTTGCTGCCAACCAATCTGAACCCACCTAGCCCATCCTGTCAACGGGGGAGAAGAAGAAAGAAAGCCGCTGGCATTTCAACTCTCTGGAACGGTTACGCGAAGAACCGATGTCTCCTAGCGGGTGATCGCTGGCCTCAGGTATAGCGGGACCAAGGGGATAGAGAGGGGGTCCAGCGTAAGTTCACATACATATTTTCTATAAAGGTAAACTTACACTTTAAACCCAAGAAAAAGAAGTGATGTTAGAGGTTACTCCGGTCCTCCAAAGGCATAGAGCCGAGTGGGGGTTGTCTTGCTTTCAAGGGTAAATGAGAGATCTGGGGTCTATTTGACCTCAGATCTCTCAATAAAAAAGGCCTGTCGTGCTTTATTTATAAAAGGATGTTTACATTCCTTGTAATATGAATAAAAGTGAGAAAAAAAATGAAACAAAGGGAGTGTAAAAAAAAAAGTAAAATTATATTATATTTTTTTTTAAAGCGCCCTAAGCAAACGCATACCCAAGTCGCTTCCACATATGTAAACGCTGTCGCAATCGTTAAAGCAAGAGCAATAATTCTATTGCTTTAACGATTGCGACAGCATTTACATATGTGGAAGCGACTTGGGTATGCGTTTGCTTAGGGCGCTTTAAAAAAATATATAATATAATTTTACTTTTTTTTTTACACTCCCTTTGTTTCATTTTTTTTCTCACTTTTATTCATATTACAAGGAATGTAAACATCCTTTTTTATTTATAACATTTTATTCCCCCCCCCCCAAAAAAAATACGTTAGAAAGACCGCTGTGCAAATAAAGGTTGACAAAATATTGTAATGACCACTATTTTATTCTCTGCTAAAAAATATATATAATGTTTGGGGGTTCTATGTAATTATCTAACAAACAATACTGTCAGAAAAAGTCAAGTGGTTAAGAAAGTAAAAACAAACACTTCGCTATGGAGTTTATTTTAGCTTCTAGGTAAAACTAAAGAATGAGCTTTTGGGATTGTCCCGTATCCTGCTATGTATAACACCCCCCAGAACAATGAAAGCTCATCTTGTTTTAACAGTGACTTTACATTGTGAAGCCTGCCTTGCAGCTTACCGGGATCCAGTAGGCCACTTTGAAATGCAGGAGTAAACTGATGTTCCTGTTCGTTACTCCCCAGGACAAGCCAGGAATTAGGACCACTTGTGGGTTTAGCATCGCAGACTAATTTGCTACCTTTATTTGTTGTGATTGCTAATCAATCTTCTTATTGTCATTCTACCTGAACAGAAAAACAGAAGGTCACTTAGACTAATTTGCCAATGTGTCCTTCTGGTAGGGAGTGACAAGATAAAAGCTCCCTATGGGGTGAGAAGCATACGGAGTATATACCTGGCTAAATAAAGATGGTAAGCAGCAAACAAGTTATATCAGCAAATCTATTCATGGATGGAATTTTCCTTCTTGGTGAGATAAGTACACCTCTATTGACAGTCTTTCAATATATTAATCCATTAACAGGAAGAAAAAAAAAAAAACAGCCTGACACAATTTGAAAGATACCTTCTGTTTTAAGAAGGATTTGCTGTGCTATGTACCAATTCCCGTTGGGATCTTTTCGATTCCTAAAGCCAGACATAGATGGTTCAATTCTTGGCCAGTTCAGCAGGGAATGGCTGAGATTTGAACCATGGATGGACAGACTGAATGTACCTAAGTTGACCGATCGATCAGCTTTTCAGACTTTACATGCAATTATTTCTAGCAGCTAGTATAGCTGCTAGCAGTAATCAGAGTGTTCTCCTCGCTGGAAGAGGACAATGGCTCCGCGTGAGGGATTCCCCCCCCCCCCATCAACACAGACTGTGTTGATGGGGAAATCAAGCGATTTTCTTTGCTGCAAACACAGGAAATCGCTCCATCTATGGATGGCTTTAGTTCCTTCCCATCATTTCCTGTATGGTTAGATTGTCTCCAATCATGGTTTCCATACACTGCACTGCTGATTAGCAAAAATGAATAGCAAAGAGCCTGAAACAGCTGTATGCAGTTCTGCAATCAGTGTACCATTGGGGGGGATTTCCCTTCACATCCTGTTCCATAGCCAAAAACGGAAGTACAGGTGACAACTCAGGACAAATAAGGAGAGTAAATCTTGGTAGGGGCTCTTTCACAGTGGCAGCCATGGGCAATAAAAACAGGTGGCTGAGCTACGGTTTTACCTCCCACCCAAAATAATTCTAACAGTACAGCCCAACAAGGCTGTACACATGCCATGACCATGATTGGTTTACTTCAAGGCCATTGACATATTTACTTAAGCTGCAGAGTTTGACAGGTGGCACCGCTTGTTAAACTCACCCATTGAGATCAATAGAGCAGCACCATAACCATGACCCATAGAATTGGTTCACTTTCCTTCCCCCATTGAGGGGAGGCTGGGTGGGGGGTGGGGGGGGGGACGGCCTTCCTCCTCGGCACAGAATGTTCCCGTTAGGGGTGTCGGGGTGGAGGGAGGTCCCCCAGAGACCTACCCTCTTATCAGATCAATACAATTGATCTATTATTTTTTATTTTATTTTTGAAACCTCAGCTTATATTACAATGCTTTCAAATTGCTTGCTTACTAAGGGAACTTATTTTTTGTCTCTAAAATGCTTTGTTATCTTTATTAATTCCCACTCCTCAATCGTCTACACCTATTTTACCATTTAAAAGCTACTAGGGGAAGGAGGAGGGGACGTGGGGAAGTACAGATACGAAATTAAATTTATTGTCCACTATTTCGATTGTCAACATGATGTTTCCTGATGTATTTACTGTACTACGTCTACTACTTTGTATGTTCTTCATTTTTGTGTTACCTTTTTTTGAAAATAAACTTAAACTTGAATGATAAAAAAAAGAATTGGTTCACAGCTGTAAAATTACTTTATTTGCAAAAAAAATTAAAAAAATAAAAACACCTCCCAGCTGCTGCTACACCACCCTGCCTGTCTGTAAGAGCTCTATTGGGGCACAGACAGCAACAAAAAGCTGACATGTTTCTAATTCCTCACAAGCCTATCCAAAACTAAAATAACACGTTTGCCTTTAGTTATACTTTACAGAACTGCAAACAAATTCTCTTTTCTTCCTATGCAAGTGGGATGACCCAGCTAAAAAAATTGCATGAAGGTTCTAGATTCTACCTCTTCTCAACTATATGCAAATCTAAAAATAAAAGCTTTTTTTTATTTATTTTTTTAGTTAACTATCAAACATATTATACTTACCTGCTCTGTGTGATGGTTTTGCACATAACAGCCCCAATCTTCCTCTTCTGGTTGCTATAGTCGCTTGCTATGGGGGCACTTGTGTGTGCTCGCTCCACAGCCCCACCCCCTCCTCACTGGCTGCGATTGGGAGCAGCCAATGGCTCCCACTGCTGTCTCTGAGCCAATAAGGAAGGAGAGTACTGAGGAAGCATCTGCTCTCTTGCACATCACTGGATCGAGATTGGGCTCAGGTAAGTATAAGGGGGAGGGGGAAATAGAGGCAGGCAGAAGGTTTTTTAACCTTCATGCAGAGAAAGCATTAAGGTAAAAATATTTTCTGCCTCTAGAACTACTTTAATCATAGTGCCAGGACCTGCCACTGTCCTCCATGCAACTAGCCCAAAGGACTAAGGTGCACATGTTTTTGATTTTAAATCTCAGTGTTCAAAGAAAATTATCAGCAAGTCAAAAAAATCCTCGTAATCATCAACGATAACTAATTCACCCCCATTAAGATAGTCCTAGGCAATCTAATTCTTGTTCAAGCCTTCATCGGGGTTGGAATTGGTCTATTCATGTTCACACACAGCACTCCTCTAATGGGTATCGCTAGCCAATTTTTTTTATTTTTTTGGGGTCATATTAGGAAACACCTTTGTCGAGTTTTTATTGCTACCTATGTCCCTATTGGGAAGCTTCATTCTCTCCTTAGAGGTCATAGTGGCTATTCTTTCAATGGGGATAATTATTCCATTATTTATGATGGATTCCCCTTCACTTTGGAGAGAATTCTGTTCACTTCCTGTTGTGTATCAAAGACAGGAGTTTTAGGAAAATTTACTAGACAGACCACAATACAAATCTTGACCAAACAATACAATTACCAAAATGTTATATTAAAATGTATAGATTTTATTAAAGCGGAGGTCCACACAAAAATGGAAGCTCCGCTTTTTGGAACCCTCCCCCCCTCCGGTGTCACATTTGGTCCCCATTAGGGGGAGGGGGTGCAGATACTTGTATAATACAGGTATTTTCACCCACTTCCGGGCATAGTCCCTCGCAGAATCTGCAGGGGTCCATGTCCCTCCCCCCGCCGTCTTCTGGGAAACACACTGGTCACAGAAGACAGCGGAGACCAGTGAGGACACGCATGCGCAGTAGAGAACCTGGAAGTGAAGCAGCAACGCTTCACTTCCTGATTCCCTCACCGAGGATGGCGGCGGGGGCAGCCGAGAGTCAAGCGATTGATCGGCTGCCGACATCGTGGGGAACCCTGGACAGGTAAGTGTCCATTTATTAAAATCCAGCAGCTGCAGTATTTGTAGCTGCTGGCTTTTAATATTTTTTTTTTTCGGCGGACCTCCGCTTTAAGGAGATTTTTATTATATATATTTTTAGATGGAATTCCTTTGTTAGACTAGATCATTAATAAAAATGAAACTGTAGTGATTTTGTATTGTTTTAAAATGTAATAAATATATATATGCTAAAAAAAAAAAGAAAAAAAAGAAAAAAAAGGAGAACCCCAAAGGATCTTTACCGCTGTTCACCAAGTTGGTGGCTAGTAACTCTCCTGGTTCAGAAAGTAACTTCCTTATGCCCTGATGAAGTTGAGGGGTCTTCAGGCCCCTGAAACACATTGAATGTCTTTAATGCAAGCCAATACATCCATTTGAACTCTTATCATTGGTCTGGCACTCCTATTGGTACATGTTTTTTTCTGGTAACCTTCTGGGCACCCACTGGAAGTTATCCCTGTCTTTTAAAAGCAGCCCAACCTAAGCCAGTGAGCAATCTGAATGTTTTTTTTTATTCTTCTAAAAATCTTATATAAAACCAAGAGCAAGTCCCAGTGCCTCTTGGATGCTTTTTTTTTTTCTTCGTCAGAGTCATAGAACAAATCTGACAAGGATTTTACCTTTTCCATACTCTAGTTTTGGCTACAGATCCACCTTAATCTACAGTACACTGCTGCACTCCAGACTCGTAATGCGTTTCTCAGATCCGCATGCTCTCCGCAGGGAGCGGTGGAGATGTTTCCATTCACAAATTATATAAAAACGTATTGAAGGCCTGAGATAAGGCTGTTTCTGGGATATGTGTGGAAAGGTTTATCTGTAAGTGCAGTTAACAGGCTTAATGTTATTTACTATTAAAATAAAATCCTTAAAACCCTTCTCCATTTTCCTAGGGTGTACAGATTGCTTTATTTACTGACCGGAGAAGGTCTAACAGAACGGATGATGGAAATCGCTGCGACCTTTGTCCATGTCCTCTGCTGCCTGTAGTGTTGCCAAACAGCCCTTTCCATGCTGTTTGCATTAAGGGTAAAAAGGTAAATACTTAGCACTAAACATGTTTGCTTTAGCTGCCAGAAGGGCTTATGAACGAGCCTCCCACCACCTCCAAGCACACACATGTATCAAAGGCTACACGTACGTGTCAGTTCCCGGGCCCTGTCCTCCCTACAAGGACTGGAAACATTATGGATGTTCTCTATTTAACTGATAAATCTTTGTAAGAGATAAATAGAATGGACAAATATTTAAAATATAGAGGAAGATGGCACCAATCACTCAATTATCTATTGAGGCTGGCAAAAAAAATGTGCAATCTTTGTATTTACAATCTCATTTCTTTATGTATTTATTATAAAATACTTTCATGCAGCTTAGAACAATAATTTAGCAGTGATTGCATGTTAAATTGTTTAAAGCTAGCCATCTAGAAAGAGCCATATAATGCATGGAGTCTGCATGTTCTCCCTGTGCAAGTGTTTAATTCTGCTTGATACTCTGGTTTCCTCCCACACTCCAAAAACATGCTGGCAAGTGAATTGGCTCTTGTCTAAATTGACCTAAAAGGAGAAGTACAGCCAAAGCTTGTTTGGCTGTACTTCTCCTGTGGATCATAGGCGTGTAGTTTGTTCTGCACTCCTGTGAACCATTTTCAGCAGACAGCGGGCTAAAGCCCGTCGTCAGCTGACATCACAGTCCAGGTTCGGGAAAAAATTGTGACTATATTATGATGGGATCCGTCCACACGCCTGGACCAGCACCCAGCTCAGCCTCTCAGCGAGAGGACAAGAGCCTGAGCCAGCCGCTCCCACCCCCTGAACAGCTAATTTCTCCAGTGAGCATGGGGGAGGGTTGTGCGTAGAGCACAGAGCTGCTCACTGGAGGCGAGAACCGAGTGATCAGCAAGCAGTGCTGGTTCGCAATGTTAGAATCAGCAGGGGACAAGTGCAGCATCAAGTTTTGCACAGAGTGGCCTCGATAGTCCTCTTCTGGGGTCTCCCGGCAGCACTGGTTGCTCTGCCCCGCAACAGGTATCCACCTTGGAGAAGAGCTCTCCTTGGTGGACATCCGTGCGGGCGCACGCCTGAGTCCTGCTTCTGCGTGTATTCACACCAAAAAAGTGGGACTCCGCCCCGCCCCATACACCCACGTCATTGGATTTTGATCGACAGCAGCAGCAGCCAATGGCTGCGCTGCTATCAATCGATCCAATCAAGACCTAAGACAACAGGCAAAGAGGAAAAGCGTGTCGCTGCCGAGGAAACGAACAGGCTCAGGTGAGTAAAACAGGGGGGGTGGGGGCCGAACAGTTTCAGAAGTTTTTATACCTTAACGCATAGGATGCATTAAGGTGAAAAAACACAAGGGTTTACAACCCCTTTAATGCATTCTCTGCATTAATGTAAAAACCTTCTAAATGCAGCTCCCCCATCCCCCACACACTTACTGTTCCTGAGCCGGATCTTGAGCCAGAGCTGTGCATGAGAGCATCGGCTCCCTTCCTCCTTATAGGTTTAGAGAACAGCAGAAGCCATTGGCTCCTGCTGCCGTCAATCACAGCCATTAAGGAGGGAGTGTGAGGCAGGGCTGAGCCGTGCTCTGTGTATCAAGTGGGTTGCTATGGTGGGCACTCGGCAGGGGGAGGAGCCAGGAGTACCGGCGGGGACCCAAGAAGGGGAAGATCGGGGCTGCTCTGTGCAAAACCATTGCACAGAGCAGGCAAGTATAACATTTTTGTTATTTGAAAAACAAATATAGGCTTACAATCACTTTAATATGTGTTTAAGTATGCTAGTGAGTTAGGGACCCTTGATTGTTAGCTGTAATAAATAATTAAGTTGAGTTAATTTTTTATCTTTTATTGAATTCAGTGCCTATTCAAAGAGTATGGCTGGTTGTAATGCAAGCACTGGTCTGGGGGAAAAAGCGGGGGGTGCAAGGAATTAGGAAAACATGCTCCACCCACTCTGTTCTAACTCACAGGGTTTCTGTACACAGTGGGCTCTCAGAGACATTTATCAGCTGCCATGGGCCAACACTAAAGCGGTTCTAAAGCCAAGACATTTTTTACCTTAATGCAGTCCCTGCATTAAGGTAAAACAATGTCTCAGTAGTTGTATTGACTATTAACTGAGTCTGATCTCAGTACAGCACTGTGGCTGTCTGCGGTGGTGCTGGTTTGTGTTTCTTACTTCAAAAGGACACAGAGGCAGTTGCAGGAGTCATTGGCTCCTGCTGCTTCAAATCAAATCTTGTGAGCTGGGTGTGGGGCCAAGACACACCATCTGTGTCTATGGACACACACAGCCCAGCTCGGGAGCAAGCCCACAGATGCATCCCCATACCAAACTGCTTGCTATTGAGGCACACACAGAAGAGGAGGAGCTAAGAGCACTGGCACATTACCCCAGAAGAGGAGGCTCAGGGCGGCTCTGTGCAATACCATTGACCAGAGCAGGTAAGTATAACATGTTTATTATTTTAAAGTGGTTGTAAACCTCAGAGATGAAATATGAAGAATGCATATCCCCATATTCCTGTTATTTCTCTCTGCTGCTTCATTCGTCTGCTATCAGCATGAGTCACTTCTGACAAGTTTTCCTGACACCAAGAGAAAAATGGCTGATTGGAGGGTGCTTCAGCTGAATTGACAGACTCAGCTCTGTCCCTGTGTGCTACTGCCCTTCCCTCCAATCAGCCCTCCTCACTGAGCTCTCTGCCCCCTTTTTTTCTGACAGCTCAGACAAGCTTTTTAATACTGTGGCAAGGCGGATGGTCTGTGCAAACTGACGTACCAGTATGTCGGTCTGTGCATGTGGTACTGTGGGCACAGGCGGACTGGATCTCTGCTGGTCACCCACGACTGCGTAAAAGAAAGCCAGAACAGGGATCTGACATTGTAAACAAACAGATCTCCATTCTGACAGAGGAGCAAAGAAAGATTAGCTGTTACTTGTGATCAGGAACAGTGATCTCGCTTTTCTCCCAGGCATCCCATCCCCCATACTGTTAGAAACACCTCCCAGGGAACACAGATAAACCCTTGATTGTCCCCTAGTGCTAACCTCTTCCCTGCCAGTGCCATTTATACAGTGATCAGTGCATTTTTATAGTACCGATCACTGTATTAGTGTCACTAATCCCCAAAAAGTCTCACTTAGGGTCAAATTTGTCCTCCACAATGTCACAGTTCCACTAAAAATTGCAGATCACTGCCATTACTAGTAAAAACATGACAATAAAAAAGAAGTCCCTAAATCTTTTCACTATTTTGTAGAACTATAACAAACCAATTAATAGACGCTTATTGCTATTTTTTACCAAAAATATGCAGCTGAATACATATTGGTCTAAACCGAAGAATACATTTGCTTTATAATATAAATATATATATATGCGCATTATAGCAGGAAGCTATTTTTTTTCAAAACTGACGCTTTTTTTTTGTTGACAGCACACAGAAAATTAATACCACCAAGGTAATCAAATACCACCAAAAGAAAGCTCTATTTGTGGGAAACCGACCGCGCAATTGACAGTTAAAGCGACATAGTGCCATATCGCAAAAAATGGACTGGTCAGGAAGGGGGTAAATCCTTCCTGTGCTGAAATGGTTAACTAAAAAAATAAAAAACACAATCATCCCTTACAATTGCTTGAAGGTAAAGTACAAGTGATATTATACACAAGGGTTTAGATAACACTGGTCTCGCCAGAGGCGATTTAGTTTGCATGTGCTGCCCTATATAAGTTTCTCATTCATTCACTGGTAATTCACACATTTCCAACATAATTGGCCAACTGATCATATACTGTGTATATATATATATATATGGACTTTATTTGTGTTGGTACAGGTCAGCTTTTCTATAACCTTAGCATATAAAGATTTTGTTAGGAAAATGTAACCAAATGCCAAACGTAATGCAGAATAGTAATAATTATACCCTGTGCTCATCACATTTGGCTTAGCACAACATTAACTAATGTGAAGGCACGTAAAGCTGATCTCTTAGAAATATCAAATTCAAGGGGCAGCCAGAAATATTTGGTTCACTCTGTCAAAATCAGTTGGCCATCATCGGAGGTGATCATGTGACAAGTATTCTAGTCGGGTGGTGTGTAAGATTACGAGTCCACTATGAGAGGGGAAATGTACCTGTATGCTTCCTCCAGGGAGATCATCTGTGGAAGATAGAATTGATGTGTCTTCACAGACTGAAACATATCTGGACACATTGGTTTTGATATGTCATAATAATGGCCAAACCTGGATGAAGATAATGGAACAGACTGTGTGAGAGAGAGAGAAAAAAAAAAACACAAAAGCTAAATTAGTAAAAATCAGACTATGTGAAAAAACACTATTAATACATTATATGGATTTCCAAATAAAGTAAAAGTTTTTGCTGAAGTCAATTGGACTTCAGGAGTAAGCAAAATAAAATGGATATTGGCAGTGGTGTTGGATGAGAAAGCCCGGCTCACAGTCTACGCTCTAATTCATGCCAAAGGTGTTCCATCAGGTTGAGATCAGGCCAGTCAAGTTCCTCCACCCCAAACTCGCTCATCCACACTATATTGCCAAAAGCATTAGGCCACCTCTCCAAATCATTTGGTGGAGGGGAGAATATGGTGTGGGGTTGTTTTTCAGGGGTTGGGCTTGGCCCTTAGTTCCAGTGAATAGAAGAACTCTTAAGGCATCAGCATACCAAGACATTTTGGACAATTTCATGCTCCCAACTTTGTGGGAACAGTTTGGGGACGGCCCCTTCCTGTTTCAACATGACTAGGCACCAGTGCACAAACAAGGTCCATAAAGACATGGATGAGCGACTTTGGGGTAGAGGAACTTGACTGGCTTGACCAGGCTCAAAGCCATAGAACCCCTTTGGGATGAATTAGAACAGTATCTGGGGGGTTACAGAAGTGATTAGTTGTTAGTATTTTAGAGTATCAGCCGTAGGAAAACAACCTCAGCCTATTGAATATTCAATTGGCTTAACAAATAACTTTCAAATAAATGGAAAAAAAACAATTAGCTAAATTAAAAATTATTAATATTGAATGTATTTTTACATTTACATTGTATACACACACACACACACACATATTTTATATATATATATATATATATATATATATATATATATATATATACACACACACACACACATTTTTCTGGTTCAGGTAAGCATCTTTTTTTATCACCTTTCCCCTTCCAACTTAGGGGCAATCCATCAGGATCATCACACCAATGACTCACTGTTCAATGAGCAAGCAGGTAACACACAGTGTTAATCATAAGACTGGCTGAACAGAATTACGATTGTTGACTTCATATATATTATTTTACCCTCTGGTGAGTTGTTTAGATTTGTTTTACCATCATTACTGGCATCCTCACTCCACTGCATGATGACCATACTACGAAAGTACATTTTAACAGGGCCGAAACAACTAATCGATTATGAAAATGGTAATCGATTAATTTCATAAACGATAAATCGGCCAGTAACATAATGGGGTTAAAATAAAACTAAAACTAGCCCTTTATAGTACAAAAAGAGCAAATCGCTGTGTAAATATTACTTTCACTGTCCCACAGTAAAAAATGAACCTCTTACAGTAGTGATTATTTTCTATTTTTGTACTACTTTTAGTTTTTTTAACCCCATTATGTTACTAAACATCTCAGGCCTGGGTCACACCACCTGTTTTTTGGTGCTTTTTGCAGAAACACACTACAGTTCATTTACATGGTTTCCTTATTTTGGTTCAATATACTTCAATGAAGAAGCTGCAGAAAAGCATGTAATGCAGCAAAATTACCTTTTTTCTGTTTTAATAATTTTAGCTGATTAATGCTGTATATAGTCACCTTTTTGTGCCTGAACTCCCGGACTTTGGGGACGAAATACCGGCTGGCCGTAAGTCCCCTGGACTCCAAACTTGGCACACGTCTTCTTCTACAAGTGTGCAAAGTTTGTTGTCTGGGGGACCTATGGCCGGGGAGCACCGATTTTTCAAAGCCGGGCACCCCTTCCATAGACTTTCATGTTAAATGGTAATTTCTCTGGTGAATTTGGGGACCTGGTACTAGCCGGTCGTAGGTGATTTTGACCCGGATCTTGGCACACATATAGCCCCACTCTCTCTCTAAAAGTGTGCAAAGTTTGTTGTCCGGAGAACCTACGCCTGGGCGCAACGATTTTTCAAAGCCGGGCACCCCTTCCATAGACTCCCATGCTAAACGGTAATTTCTCCAGTGACTTTGGGGACCCGGTACTGGCCGGCCTTAGGTCCCCTTGGCACACATGTAGCCCCATTTCTCCTCTATAAGTGTGCAAAGTTTGTTTTCTGGGGGACCTACGGCTGGGGAGCACCAATTTTTCAAAGCCGGGCACCCCATCCATAGACTCCCATGTTAAATGTCAGTCTAGTCATGGACACAGTGAGGCATTGGCACAGTGAGGCATGCAGATGGACACCCTAGGCTTATACTGGAGTCAATACATTTTCCCATTTTTTTGGTAAAATAAGGTGCCTCGGCTTATATTCGGGTCAGCTTATACTCGAGTATATACGGTAAATCAATCAAAACAATAATCGGCCAACTAATCGATTATGAAAATAATCGTTAGATGCAGCCCTACATTTTAATAAGCCCGGATTTTTAAAATAGAGATCTCAATATAAATTGACACATTTCTGTTGTTATGCAAACCTATTACTGGTGTGGGCTGCAAAACTGTGGTCAGATCATGTAGTCCCCTGTACAATTTGAGCATGGATTTGTAAGTGTGCTGTCACCATTAGGCTAACGCACTGTGCGGCAATCAAACTAGCACAAAAATTATAAATCATAAATGCTCTTTAATACATTTTGGAGCTGATCATAAAACAACAACGAGCCACCCATGTCTACCTTTGCTTGAAAAATGTTACCTTTTTCCACCCTTCACCTATTAACACCTTCACTCCTATAAACCCCATGTGACAACTTGGGTTAACAAATCTAAAACCAATTAAAAAAGGGTCTGTTTCTGGTCTATAATCTATCTTTTATCCGGATTAGCCATCAGAATGTTTTTATTGCAGTCTCCGCAGAGCTCATCTTTTTATTGTCCTCCTCTGAGCCTCCTTTATGTCGGAGAAACACAGGGCCTGACTAAGTGAACTTTCATCTGATGTCTTCATTGACGAGAACTCCGGGGTTGCTTATTTCAGATGCTAATCCCCCAACGAAGCTCAAGAGAAGTTAGTGAAGATACTGAAAAAAAAAAAAAAAAAAAAAGTAGAAACAAGTATTTTATTTTCTTGCCTCGTCTTAGGATCCTCTTTGGGAATCCTGGGGCACATAGCTGAGTTTAATCCATGCTGCTTGGCGGATTAAGGTGGGTGATAACCTCTTTTGATTGAAGAACGAGGGAGAGGGAAGAAAAAAAAAAAACTTTGGTGCTTACAAACTGGGTGGAGACGGATTAGGTCAGAATGTACGCAATAAAAGCTTGGGTTATATCAGAGGCCCATGAATAGCTCCTCAATGTACTCAATTCCCAAGCCTGGCAGGGAAGCTTGCAAAGACCTACCTGACTCAAATAAGCATGAATAATCTGTCTTAACAGAATCATAGTGCAAAGAAAGACACGGAGTCTGTGCGACTTACCCGGGTCAGCTCTGTCCCTCTGTACATTCCAGCAAGCCAATCGGCAGAAGACCATTGGATTGGCAGCCAGCACAAAATACCTTTCATAATACAGCTGCTGGGTCTCAATGCAGATTTAGTCAGGGGGGTTATCTTTAGTGTTTAAAGCCTTTGGCCATCAGATAAGATTTATCATATCCGAGTGGTATTCAAAACTATGTGCTGCCCGCTGGGAGGGAACTTAGTAGAACTTTGGGGCAGGAAAAACAAAGTTTGCATTGCAGATTTCAAACCACAAAGCGTATAAAAAATAAAAAATCTGTCTCGCTGGTGGAGATAGTTACACAAAGTGAAAAAGGATGCAGCAAAGTGATGATGTGGCTGTGACAGCCAATCAAATCCTAACTTCCACCTGCACTGGAAAATTGGGCACTAGTTGCAATAATAAAAAAATAAACTGTTAATAATTAACACTACATAAAAAAATCTGTAGAACACAGTCCTTCAATTTTGCAAGCCACCCCACATTCGAATTTAAAGCAGAACAAAAAGGCAAAATGTGTTTTCCTTTAAGAAAAAGGGAGGGTTATATCTTTTTGCCATCTGGGTCCCATTGGGGAGATTTCCCTTCACTTCCTGTCCCATGGCCAAAAGAGGAAGAGTAAATTGCTGGTTGTCACTAAACTAATGTCCCAATTGGAAGATTTCTCCTTTGTTCCTAATTCTTGTAAAACCCGAAATGTAAGATTCTTTCACTCTTGGCAATAAGTTACCAAAGAGGGTGAAAACCTCCTCTACATCCCCAAGTCCAATTACAAATCAAAGGGAGAACAAAGATTTGCAGTCCAAGGACCACGGCTATGGAACGCTCTACCAACGGACATCCGCATGGAAGAAAACCATCGGGCCTTCAGGAAAAAACGTAAGACCCACCTCTTCTGAAGGATAAGAAAGACAACAGATGGAAAAAAGCGCCTTGAGGCGATTTAGTTTGCATGTGTAGCGCTATACAAGTTGTTCACTCACTCACTCACTCAATCTCCCCAATGGGGGCACAGACTGCAATAAAACCTGACAAGTGTTCTAATCTCTCCCCACTATCCAAAACAATTTCTTTACCTTCAACTACACTTTATTAAAGGAGCTTAACCACTTTACTACCGCCCACCGTCAATTGACGGGACACAATAATGCTTTAGTTCTGGGAGGACATCATATGACGTCCTCGCCTTGCCGAGCCACTAGGCGCACTCGCCGCGTTACTGGGAACCCGATGCACGCGCCCGGTGGCTGCGATGTCTGCCGGGCACCCGCGATTGGCCAGTAACTGAGCAGGAGCATGGATCTCTGTGTGTAAACACAGAGATCCACGTCCTGTCAGAGAGAGTAGACCGATGCCGTGTCCCTTGTACATAGGGACACCAATCGCTCACCTCCCCCAGTTAGTCCCCTCCCCCTACATTTACACAGTAATCATTGCATATTTATAGCACCGCTCGCTGTATAAAAGGTCCCAAAATAGTGTCAAAAATTTCTGGTGTGTCCGCCGCAATATTGCAGTCACGATAAAAATCACTGATCACCGCCATTACTAGTTTAAAAAAAGCTATAAAATCTATCCTCTATTTTGTAGCCGCTATAACTTTTGTGCAAACCAATCAATATACGCTTATTGCGATTTTTTTTTACCAAAAAAATTTAGAATATGCATCGGCCAAAACTGAGGAAAAATTTGTTTTTTTTATATATATTTTGGTGGATATTCATTACAGCAAAAAAAAAAAATATTGCTTTTTTTTCCCGAAATTGTCGCTCTTTTGTTTATAGCGAAAAAAATCAAAATCGCAGAGGTGATCAAACACCACCAAAAGAAAGTTGTGGGGAAAAAAATATTAAAATTTGATTTTTCATTGTCATTCAAATTGTGACAGCGCTGAAAGCTGAAAAATGGCTTGGGCAGGAAGGGGTGAAAGTGGCCAGTATTGAGGTGGTTAAGTAAGCAAAATGGTCTCCAAACTCTGACCAGTATGTGGCCTTAATGAGGTACATGCCAATGTGTTAGAGGCATGCCATTATTATGTTAGAGTATGGGTTTTATTACGCACACACAAGGTTATGGGTAATGAGCTTTGATACTCCAAAATTTATATAGGCACAGGGATTACCAATTGGCTACAGGATAGACCATTGGTAATTTTCCACCGTGCCACAGAAAATAAAATCATATTTTAATACTTAAAGTTGCAATATAGGTATACAGTAAAACCTTGAATTGTGAGTAACTCGATTTAAAAATGTTTTGCAATATGAGCCGTTATATTTTATCTTTAAACCCTGACTTGATTTGCAAGCGTCGTCTCGCAAGACAACAAGGATTCAAGCCTCTGAGGGGTGTGCAGTACCGCATGTGGCGGTGACACTCGGAAACACTGTGAAACACTCCCATGTGTCTCTGAATGACTCAGTGTTTCCTGTGCCCCCCACTTCTGGCCACATGCAGCACTGCATACACTAGCAGTGTCCCTGGAACAAATTTCTGAGTTTTTATTACCTTTTGTGCAACCACCCCCTACTTTTAGAATGTAAGCTCTTCGAGCAGGGCCCTCCTGTAATGTCCGTATTGAACTGTACTGTAATTGTGCTGCCCCCCTACACATCGTAAAGCGCTGCGTAAACTGTTGGTGCTATATAAATTGTGTATGATAATAATAATGATCTGAGTTTCCATTGATTCCTTTGGAGAAACTTGCTTTGATATACAAGTGCTTTGGATTACAAGCATGCTTTTGGAACGGATATGCTCGTAATCCAAGGTACTACTGTACATATTTTTGCATGATTACATTGGTCCAGTTTGGACCATTGTAAGTATGCATGTGTGGGTATGTGTCATACCTTAAAGATCCCCATGATAGCTGGAAATCACTGTAGTATGCAACACTACCAACGTTGATCGCTAGCTTTGTGATCTCATGCTGACCAGCTGCCCTGCTGCTTAGTGAACACAGGGGGTTGCCCACTCAGCATGGACGTCATTCAGAGAATAGTTTGCACTTTCTCAATGAATGCAAAGCGTTCTCTGATTGGACAAGGTGGGGATGAAAAGCAGTGATGTCACAATCTCCACTTGTGCAATCAGAGAATGCTTCACATTCACTGAGAAAATGCCAAGTGTTCGATTTCCGTCTGTCACTTATCCTTCCGTATTCAGTACAATTTCTAATTCAGTACATTATTTATTTGGAAATTATTTATTTAGTTAAAGTGGTTGTAAACCTTAGTGTTTTTTTTTACCTTAAGGCATCCTTCGGCCAGCCAAATGGTTCGGGACTTAAGTGGTTAATAGTTGTGCATTCAAAGAAAACAAGTTTTTAAACATACAGGGCCAGATTCTCGTAGATCTGCCCTTTGTTAGCTTATCCCCTTTACGCTACGCCTCCGCACTATTTACGGGCAAGTGCTGTATTCTCAAAGCACTTGCTCCGTAATTTGCGGTGGCGTAGCGTAAATGGGACGGCGTAAGGCCGCGTAATTCAAATAGCGAAGGAGGGGGGCGTGCTGTATTAAAATTAAAGCGAGCCCCCGCGCCAAACGAACTGCGCATGCACCGGCTGTAAACTTAGCCCACTGCGCATGCTCCATAGTATGCCGCAAATACATTGATTTAGACAGCAACATAATTAACGTACAGCCCTATTCGCGACGAGTTACGCAAACAACGTATACGACGGAAAAACACGACGCTGTCCCGACGTCCATACCTAACATGGTGTACGCTGGAACTACGCAAGGTTACCCCTTATATAGTGCATAAGAAGCGGCCCCAGCTCTAGTCCCATCTTAGGACTTTCCAGGTATTTTTTGATCTGACTTTTGAATACATTAGAAGAGTTAGATAGATGGATAGGCTATTTATTCATTTTATATTTACCTACAGACAAGGAACTATTGGTTACTGGATGTTATAACATAGTTTCTGGTACCTATTGAAATGGCGTACTGTACCTGATATCCGGGGACCGTTGTTAGTATTCACGTCACTACATGGATCACTGGTATGTTTATTGAAAACTTCTGTCACACTATTTTTATCAAATCTCTTCCTATGTATGAACTTATGTAGCTCTCTTCTACAGTTTGCTTTATGGCCTTCTTGGTAAAAATATACTTTACCTTTATTAGACCCTTCAAGACGCCTTAATAGATGACAATACCTATATTTGAACACCCTGGCACCTTTAATGCCTGAATTCTGTGGATGAATGTACTTATCGTGTTTCACTAGGTGATGTAGCCACTCTATACATATGTGTATATATATGCATGCAACTTCCTTACTTTACGATTTTTTTTTTATGCAATTTCAATTTTGCATTTTTCTACCTATGTTTTATTTGTTTAAATTAAAGTTTTCAGAATGTACTAATACTGTATATGTTGTTTCAGATTACACGACTGTATTACATTCTTCCCCCTCCCTAAAATCCTCTCTGTCTCGCCCTGAAGAAGCCCAACGGCGAAACGCGTAGGCGACTTCAAGGGATTTGCTCAAATACTCTTGTAACCTATAGGGTCACATTTTACCTATGTCAAGTATTTCTTTATATATTGTAAAATTGTATAATTCTTTATTTTTATTTTTGTATTAAAATATATCTTTTAACATACTTCCGCACTGCCTCAAAGTCCGCCATTCTTTCACTTTGTGATTGGATATTTTTTCTTTGCATATATACTATATACGGATGTGGCAAATGTGAGTGCTTTTCCTGTGTATCCTTTCCTTATATGTTTTTCACCCTTCTACCATCCCCCTTCTTTCCTTTTTCTTTTTCCCCCTTTCCTACTTTTTCTTTTCTTCCCCTTCCCCTTCCAAACCCCTTCCCAATTTTTTTATTCATAGTAGGGGTAACCTTACGCTTATGCAAACTACGACAATGGCACGCATATACGTTCGGGAATCAGCGTATCAGGCTCATTTTCATATTAGACGCAGAAATCGTCAGGGAACGCCACCTAGCGGCCAGCGTAACATTACAACTTAGATCCGATGGTGTAAGTGACTTACGCAAGTCGGATCTAAGCAAAATCTATGCGTAACTGATTCTAAGAATCAGTCGCATAGATACCCAGGGCCAGATACAGAGATACGACGGTGTATCTGGAGATACACCATCGTATCTTAGCTGAGAATCTGGCCCACAGTATATATATATATATATATATATTTATATTACTACTATACAACATTAATAAAGCACCAACAGTTTACGCAGCGCTTTACAATATAAAGGGGACAGTACAATTACAATATAGTTCAATACAGAAGGAATATAGATAGATAGATAGATAGATAGATAGATATGTGATAGATAGATATGTGATAGATAGATAGATAGATATGTGATAGATAGATATGTGATAGATAGATAGATATGTGATAGATAGATAGATATGTGATAGATAGATAGATAGATATGTGATAGATAGATATGTGATAGATAGATAGATAGATATGTGATAGATAGATAGATAGATAGATATGTGATAGATAGATAGATAGATAGATATGTGATAGATAGATAGATAGATAGATATGTGATAGATAGATAGATAGATAGATATGTGATAGATAGATAGATAGATATGTGATAGATATGTGATAGATAGATAGATATGTGATAGATAGATAGATAGATAGATAGATAGATAGATAGATAGATAGATAGATAGATAGATAGATAGATATGTGATAGATAGATAGATAGATATGTGATAGATAGATAGATAGATAGATAGATAGATAGATAGATAGATAGATAGATAGATAGATAGATATGTGATAGATAGATAGATATGTGATAGATAGATAGATATGTGATAGATAGATAGATATGTGATAGATAGATATGTGATAGATAGATATGTGATAGATAGATATGTGATAGATAGATATGTGATAGATAGATATGTGATAGATAGATAGATAGATATGTGATAGATAGATAGATAGATAGATATGTGATAGATATGTGATAGATATGTGATAGATATGTGATAGATAGATAGATAGATAGATAGATAGATAGATAGATAGATAGATAGATAGATAGATAGATATGTGATAGATAGATAGATAGATAGATAGATAGATAGATAGATAGAATAGAAATCTATAGATAGATATAAATCTATAGATAGATAGATAGATAGATAAATAGATAGATAGATAGATAGATCACACACACTAGTAAGGAAAGTTCTCCAGGACACCAAAAGGCGTATAACAGACTCAGGTCCCCTTTCTCAGGCAGCACTGATCACTGTGGTCACTTTTATCTGAAGGAAGACATGTGACATCAGTATATCACATCTGTGTCTGTTTAGTTTTTTGCTGAATTTTAAAAAACAGAGATTTCTAGACCTACAGTATATTACATCAATTGGTGGCAGGTAAACAGACTTTCATTGACAACAGACTACCTCCAATCTATCACGTTTAGGTTTGAAAAAAAAGTAAAAGGATGTAGGCTTTTCCATTTTTTTTCACACCAGGATGGACTCAAAAGTAATAGGCTTTAAACTAGGGGTCTCAAATTGGCGGCCCTCCAGATGTTGCAAAACTACAAGTCCCATCATGCCATTGTCAGTGAGAGTCATGCTTGTAACCGTCAGCCTTGCAATGCCTCATGGGACTTGTAGTTTCGCAACAGCTGGGGGGCCACCAGTTTGAGACCCTTGCTCTAAACAGTTGTACACCCATTTATTTACACCTGCCCATTGATTTTTATAGAGCTTCCGATCAGGTAGACTGTCCATGTGAAAGGGGCCAAACAGTAATAAAACATAAATTAGAGAATCTAACTCTTTCCCAGCTATCTAGAATAATTGTTTTTACTGCTATCTAGGCCCTCTTTGGGAGATGTGCGCTCATTTCCTGTTCTGTCTGACACCCGTCAGAGACCTCTGGGGGCCTACACTTCATACATGTCAGCAGTATTCTGTTGTCCTAAAATGACAGTCTCTTTAACCACTTGCCGACCGCCGCACACCGATGTACGTCGGCAAAATGGCACGGCTGCACATATTGGCGTACAGGTATGTCCCCTTTAATGTGCACCGCCGGTGGCGTGCTTACGACCCTGTCGGGTACTCAGTGACCGCGCCTGTGGACCCGATCACTGCTGGTGTCCCGCTATTGGGTCACAGAGCTGAAGAACGGGGAGAGGCAAATGTAAACAAACCTCTCCCTGTGCTTCCTAGTCAGACTGTCACTGATCGTCTGTTCCCTGTCATAGGGGGCAACGATCAGTGATGTGACACGCAAAGCCACGCCCCCACACAGTAAGAATCACTCATTAGGTCACAGTTAACCCCTTCAGCACCCCCTACAGGTTAACCCCTTCACTACCAGTATAATTTTCACAGTAACTTCATTAGCAAAAAGTGCAGTGCAATAAACACAAACATCAAGTGACATCTAAAATTACAAAAGTGAAATAGGCGAAGAAAGTCCATATAAAGTGCACTAGTGAGTAGAATAGTCTGATAATGCTCCAATCCAATCGTGACTAGGTGCAAAAAATCCAAGATCAGTGACCCACAGGACAGATCCTCCACCAGATAGTTATAGATGGCCTCTCACCTGAGCTAATCGACCCAGGGCTAGGTCACACAGCATAAACATAAGCGCATCCAGATCTTTATAATAGGGATACCAAACAGCAGGCAGCTCAGCAGTTCCCGGATCCACAAATAAGTTATGCAAATAAAAGAAGGGAAAGACTAGTGCTCTCTGTAACAAACTATTTTAATAAAATAACGGTATAAAACTCACATAGCTGACACTCGCGGCAGAGTGTATGGTAAAATGCAGTATGCCCTGGATCTCCAGGTTTCCGGAAGGACAGACGGCAAACAGGTGTGAGACGGCGATCGCGGGTGACGTCACGTGACTCCTCCCCCTCGTACGCATAACGTCCCAGTGGGCGGTCCTCCAGGCCCCTTGCCAGTCTTCTCGAGAACCGTAGGACTTCCCTGAAAAACATATGCATAAATATACATAACTTCCATACAAAAACCGGGTGGGAATCCGGCTGTCCTGGAAGACTCTCAGAAAAGGAGTTACCGGTAAGCCTAACTCATTTTTTCTCCCAAGCGTCTTCCAGGACAGCCCATGAGACGATGAGCCAGAACTTACCAGTCTAGGGTGGGACAACTGCCTGAAGGACCTTTCGACCAAACGCCTGTTCTTGAGCAGATAGCAAATCCAGGCGATAATGTTTCATGAAGGTCGAATAACTGGACCATGTGGCAGCCTTGCAGATTTGTTCCGGTGTAGCACCAGCCCTCTCAGCCCAAGACGCAGACAAAGCTCTCGTTGAGTGCGCAGTAACAAAAGGGGTAGGAACTTCTTTAATTTTATAGGCTTCTGAGATGGCCTGCTTAATCCATCTAGCCAATGTGGCTTTAGATGCACTCTTACCCTTGTGTGTGCCTGAAAAAAGGACAAATAAAGCGTCTGTCTTTCTGAAGGTCTTTGTGACCTCTAAATAGATGAGAAGAGATCTTCTTACGTCTAAAAAACTAAATTTATTTTCCTGATCACCCTGTGGTGAACTACAGAAGGATGGCAGTACAATATCCTGTGATCTGTGGAATGCACTAGCCACTTTGGGTAAAAACCCTGGATCCGTTTTTAACACAACACGATCCTCAAAAATTGTGAGAAATGGCTCCCTTACTGACAAAGCCTGTAACTCGCTTACCCTACGAGCTGAGGTAATTGCTACTAAAAAAACAGTTTTTAGGGTAAGTAATTTAACAGAAATATCCTCTAAGGGCTCAAAAGGAGGTTCTACCAGAGTTTGAAGCACCAGGGACAGGTCCCAAGTTGGACAACTTCTTATCACTACTGGCCTGGCCCTGGAAAAGGATTTAAAAAATCTCGCTACCGTAGGATTTTCCAGAAGAGAAACCTGGAGGAAAACACTAATAGCTGCCGCCTGTACTTTCAAGGTACTAACCGAAAGACCCTTGTCGACACCCTCTTGAAAAAATTCCAAAACAGAAGGAACATCATGCGTTGATCTTTGGTTTTCAGACAACCATGAATTAAACTTTTTCCAAACCTTGGAATATATGGCTCTAGTGACTGTTTTTCTGCAATTCACCAAAGTTTTGATCACTTTGTCAGAAAACCCCTGAGCCTTCAGTATCTTCTCTTCAGATACCAAGCCGTCAAGCTTAAGGAAACTATCTGTGGGTGTGACACTGGACCCTGTGACAACAGGTCCTCTCTCTCCTGAAGTCTCAGTGGAGGCTTCGAGACCAGAGACTGTAGCAGGGAAAACCATGACCTCTTGGGCCAGAAGGGGGCGATCAGAATAAGGTCCGTTTCTTCTAGGAGAAACTTCCGGAGCACTTCTGGAATAAGCCTGATCGGCGGGAAGGCGTAGCAGAGGTCAAATGGCCACGGATTCGCCAGAGCATCGATCCCCAGTGATCGATCTTCTGGGTTTAGAGAAAATAACTCCTCCGTCTTGCGGTTGAGCTGATTTGCGAACAAATCTGCTTCGGGCCAACCCCATTTGTTGGTGATCTCTGCAAATACTTCTGGATGAAGCGACCAATTGTCTCGCTCCACCCTGTGGCGACTGAGGTAGTCTGCCAGGCAGTTTTTCGTCCCCTTCAGGTGCACGGCGGAAATTGAGGCTAGATTTCCTTCTGCCCATGTAAAAATTCCCTGAGCAACCTCTTGAAGTATCCGACTCCTCGTGCCTCCCTGCTTGTTGAGGTACGCCACTGTTGCAATATTGTCGGATAGGATCTGGAGATTGTGACCCCTGATCTCCGACTGAAAGGCTTGCAGGGTTCTCTGAACTGCTAGTAGTTCCCTCTGGTTCGATGAAGCTTTTGCTTCTTTCCCAGACCATTTTCCCTGTGCGACCTGGTCGCTGAGGTGGGCTCCCCATCCCCAGGAACTTGCGTCCATTGTGATCCTTTTGGATACAGGAATGGACCATGGCAGGCCCCTTGTTAGGTGAAGATGTGTCCTCCACCACCATAGGCTTCTTTTCACCTTGGTAGGTAACAGAACTTTTGACTGCAGAGACCTTGCATCTCCATCCCAGTTTCTCAGGAGAAACATCTGCAACGGTCTTTGATGGAATCTTGCCCATGGCACTGCCGGAAAACATGAGGTCATCAGACCTACAGTACTTGAAATCTCCCTCAGCGTGACCAACTGACTGGTCAGGAGAGCTGAAACTGCTTGCACCATCTTGGAGACCTTTTCCTCCGGGAGAAAAACCTTCTGGTTTACTGAGCAGATGTCGTAGCCCAGATATTTCACCCTCTGAGCTGGATTTAGGGAAGACTTCTCCCTGTTTATGAGCCAGCCTAAGGACTGAAGGAAGTCCTGTACCGTCTGGAGATCTCCTAGTAATTTCTGGTAAGAATCTGCCACTATTAACAGGTCGTCCAAGTAAGGGATGACAGTTATTGCTTTCAACCTTAGCGGAGCCAGCGCCTCCCCTAACACCTTTGTAAAGATGCGTGGGGCTGAAGACAGACCAAAGGGGAGGGCTTGAAATTGAAAGTGCCGGATTCCTGTTCCCAATTTGACCGATATCCTCAGGAATCTCTGGAATGCTGGATGGATCGGGACATGTAGATAAGCATCCCATAAGTCCAAAGTGGCCATGAAGCAGTTTGGGTAAAGCAGATTTCTGATTGAGAACACTGTCTCCATACGGAAATGCTTGTACCTAATCGATCGATTTAGAGACCGAAGATTCAGAATAAGCCGATACTTTTCTGACGGCTTTCTGATCACAAAAATATGGGAATAGAACCCCTTGCCTTGATCTGATTGGGGAACAGGAACCAGGACCTTCTGATCTAGCAAGTCTCCTATTTGGAGACCCAGAGCCCTCGCTTTCTCCCGATCTTTGGGAAGAGAGGTGATCAATAGTCGCTCTGGTGGTTGGCAGGAGAATTCCAGCCTGTATCTATTTGCCACTAGATCCAGGATGAAGGGACTTGAAGTGACTGCTGCCCACTGTGGGAGAAAGGCCCTCAATCTTCCTCCCACAGGGAGATGCTGGTCACTGTGGCTTGGCGAGCTGTTGAGGTGTGTGAAACAAAACACCCCCCCTACCTTTGCCCTTGTGCCCGGCCCAATGCTTCTTGGGCCTACTGTCCTTTTCTCTAGGACCCTGCTGCCTGTATTGGCCACAAATTTTTTTTCTGGCTGTCTGTTTCTTTTTGTTCTCTGGAAAAGCCTTTTTTCTATCGGCCGTACGTTCCAGTGCTTCCTGCAGCCCTGGGCCGAAAAGATGATCCCCCGTTAGGGGAAGCCCACATAGGCGTAATTTAGAGGCTGCATCGCCTGACCAGGTTTTAAGCCAAAGGCTTCTTCTGGCTGAATTCACTAAGGCCGAAGTCCTAGCCGTCATTCTTACCGACTCTGCGGAAGAATCTGCTAGAAAACCCACAGCATTAAAAAGAAGCGGAAAGGATTTTAGAATCTCTTCTCTTCTGTGAAGGAGAATATCTCCTCTTTTGTCCATCGGGTCCTTAAGCGTACCCATATCATCAAACGCTAAGTCCGAATTTTTTGAAACTTTTGAAAGAGGTGCGTCTAACTTTGGACTTTTTATCCACGGCTGCGCTGTATCCTCATCAAATGGAAACCTTCTTTTTAGGTTACCAGAAAATAAAGGTTTTCTTTCTGGATTTTCCCACTCCAGCTTGATAGTATCAAGGAGGGAACTGTGCACAGGAAAAACTTTAGATTTCTTTTTGTGCAAACCTTTGTACATAAGGTCATGTTTAGACAAATGTACCTCCTCCTCTTCCATTTCCAGAGTTGCATAAATGGCCTTTATTAAGCTATCCACTTCTTCCAGAGACAACTTAAATCTTGAGCCCCTAGAGGATTCTCTATCCCTGGGCCCTGAATCTGACCCCGATTCCTCTGGAGAAGAACGGGTAGATCTAGCTTCAGTCTCAGAGTCTTCACTCACCACATTTTGTTGTGTAATGTTACTAACTGTGGATTTTCTGCTTGAAGACGGACCCTCTGAGGGAGCCTGCAATTTATCAATTAGATTTCTGAAAGAGCTAAAAGGTAGATTTAAGCTCATCACTAACTGAAGTCAGTATTTTCTGACATGAGGCTACCGGTTCATCTTTTGTTAGGCCTGAAATACAGGAGCGGCAAACTGGTTTACTCCATGAGGAGCTCAGTTTACTACCGCACACTTCCTTTTTGGTGGCTGCGCTTGGGCTTTGTCCTGAATCTTGGCCTGCAAGAGAACAAATAACCCTATAAATACACTTGCCACATACCCTCCATCACACCCCGTGCAGGAGAAAAGAAAAATGTGCACCCTTTCACCTAGTCCTTACTAGTTACAAGGGGAAGAAAGACACTCACAGGTTTGTGCAAGAAGAAAGCATTACTTCAGGCTTACCTGTGAGGAGCTGGCGTTTGGGCTTAATTCCACTGCCTGTGCAGGAATTTCAAAGGAGTCCATCCTGCCCCCGTCGTGGTCCGCAGCCTGTGCTGGGTTACCGCTTTTTAAAACGCCAGTCACCCAGCGTCCCTGTTCGCGCCGTTTTTTGAGACAGGAACCAGCGTCTCCGGCGCCCGCCAATGACGTCATACGCCCCGGAAGTGACCCCTCCGGGACTTCCTGAACCAGCGTGGAGCGCAAGTTCCGCCCCTTCCTGCCGCGCGGCTTCCTCCTTCCCCTGCATGTTCTAGCCTGGCTGTACTGACAGGGGAAAAGCCGCTCTGCTGCTCCACCGCAGCGCTGTAAAAAGAACCAATGATTCTTTGCAGGGGGAGCACGGACACCATGATGGTACAGACACTCCCCATGTACCGAGAACAGGGACAGCAGCCACAAACCAACTCCCCGATGGATGTGCCGCTCTGGGTAGGAAGAGGTAGGAAACAAACACTCACCCATCGCTCCAGGAGCCCTGCTCTAGAGACCTAGGGGAACCAGTTCCAGGAAACATGTTACCCCCCGTCCGGAGGAAACACTAATACTGGCATGGGGCCTGGAGGACCGCCCTTTTATCTGGTGGGGGTTAACGTGTTTCCTGTCCTGGTGGGAGGAGCCCTAGGTCTCATGGGCTGTCCTGGAAGACGCTTGGGAGAAAATTGGTATTTCTCATCCTTACAAAATATAAAATATAAAATATACCCCAATACACTAAATAGCAAAAATTACTGGTTAGATATAAAACAGTTGAGGTTGAACTCAATTTTTTTGATTTTTTTTGCATATTTGTATGTATACAAGTATTTTCTCTCATTACTAATTATTGTGGTGATATGTATACCATTTATTGTTGTTATGGGAGATAACCTAACGATATTGGTAATGTTTATCGTCATATTTGTTTTAGTTGTAATGAGGAGGCGATTGCGGATGACGTCATTAATTATAATCTTTTAATATTAATTTTAAATATTAAATCCTTGGTGTAGTCTTTACTACATTTTTTCATTATTTGATTTATATATTTATATATATATAATCATATATTTGATCTATTTTTATTTGTTTATTTTCAATTGAGACCTTCATTCCTGCTTACTGTTTGCCTTGATGGCAATAGGTGCTTGCTGCCTTTAATTAAGTGAACACTAGGTGGCGCAGGTTTGCAGGTTTCGATTGTGTTCATGTTGCTGTGGCAACGGCACACTATTTAGATCAGAGCGGCACGTTCACGTTGATCTCTCCACCCCACGCTGATGAAGTCCCGCCCACTGGGACATAACGCGTATGAGGAGTCACGTGATGTCACCCACGATCGCCGTCTCACACCTGTTTGCCGTCTGTCCTTCCGGAAACCTGGAGATCCAGGGCATACTGCATTTTACCATACACTCTGCCGCGAGTGTCAGCTATGTGAGTTTTATACCGTTATTTTATTAAAATAGTTAGTTACAGAGAGCACTAGTCTTTCCCTTCTTTTATTTGCATAACTTATCTGTGGATCCGGGAACTGCTGAGCTGCCTGCTGTTTGGTATCCCTATTATAAAGATCTGGATGCCCTTATGTTTATGCTGTGTGACCTAGCCCTGGGTAGATTAGCTCAGGTGAGAGGCCATCTATAACTATCTGGTGGAAGATCTGTCCTGTGGGTCACTGATCTTGGATTTTTTGCACCTAGTCACGATTGGATTGGAACATTATCAGACTATTCTACTCACTAGTGCACTTTATATGGACTTTCTTTGCCTATTTCACTTCTGTAATTTTAGATGTCACTTGATGTTTGTGTTTATTGCGCTGCACTTTTTGCTATTGAAGTTACTTTGGGACGTTTTATTTGAATTGATCCTTCAGTGCTGGCTTGCATCATTGTAATTTGTTTATTGTGTATGATTATTTTTCCAGCGCTGAATTCTTTTCTTTTTAAATTTTCACAGTAATCAGTGCATTTTTATAGCACCGATCACTGTAAAAATGACAATGGTCCCCAAATGGTATCAAAAGCATCCGATGTGTCTGCCATAATGTCGCAGTCACGATAAAAAACACTGATCTCTGCCATTACTAGTAAAAAAAATATATATATTAATAAAAATGCCATAAAACTATCCCCTTTTGTAGACGGTATAATTTTTGCGCAAACCCAATTAATAAATGCTTATTGTGATTTTGTTTTAACCAAAAATATGTAGAAGTATACGTATTGGCCTAAACTGAGGAAAAAAACAATTATATATTTTTGGGGGATATTTAGTATAGCAAAAAGTTAAAAATAATGTTTTTTTTTTCCAAAATTGACACTCTATTTTTCTTAATAGCGCAAATAATTAAAACTGCAGAGTTGATCAAATACCACCTAATGAAAGCTCTATTTGTGGGAAAAAAAAGGACGTCAATTTTGTTTGAGAGCCATGTCGCACGACGGCGCAATTGTCAGTTAAAGCGACGCAGTGCCAAATTGCAAAAACGGGGCCTGGTCCTTTAGCAACAAAATGGTCTGGGGCTTAAGTGGTTAAGGCATGGTAAAATAAGATATGAGAATACCGACTGAGAGCCCACTTTAAAGCACGTCTCCAGCGTTAAGTGATCACTGACACTAAGTTACTCCCTGGCTACATCTACAAAACTCTAAGGAATATCCAGCAGTCAGCAAAATGTAAATGAACATTCCAACTCCTTTTCAAAAAGCATAAGTGTTTTCACAATAGACATCTGTACATCAAGAGTAAAAGACAGACACTTTCAGTGAGTAAATTCCCAAAATTGAATGTTAAAATACAGATTTCACTTTTTCTAATAATTGTCTTTAGCCTTGTTATAAAAAACACATGATTAAATAAGACTGACTGAACAGGGACTAATGTGGCTGAATTAATAAGTGTTCCCAAGATGGCTGCTTTGCAATCTCAGATGGAATACGTCTTGGGCCCTGTGGGTAAAAATGCTAAGTTAAATTAAGTTATCCTTATTAGAAGAGATGTTAGCAGATTGAGTGCTTTCACTTTGTCATTTGCAATACAAGTTGATTAGTAGGTGTTTTCTCTAAAAAAAACAAGATCTACTTTTTTTTTTTTCTTTTTTTATCTGCTTTTTAATAACTCCTCGGTGCCTTGCGACGACGGCGCACCAGCTTTCACCTTAATAAAAAGGGATGAGATTATGAGATCTGCCTGGAGGCTGTTTGAGTTGGCCCGTCACCATGTGTAAAGCATTTGGTAATACAAACACTTCCCATGTCTGCACAAATCCATAGATAACCAAACATGCCAAACCTTGTCTTGTCCCACCCCACTTCTCGATCTGTGGTTAGAGACTTCATACCAAATGCTCATATAGCGGCAAGAGCCAATAATAAAAGGCTTCAGAAAATACCAGAACTTTGGATTGAGGCACAGATAGAGAACAACATACTGATTGAAGTACAACCTAATAACCTAATCATCAAATGTCATACGAAGAAAACTTCTAATAGTCCACTCTGATACTTTGATACTTGGTGCACAAACCAGGGCAATGCAGATTGGGTCCCAGTCCGGGGGTAAATTATATTTTTAAACAATACAGATGACGGAAGTATTACAAAAATAAATTTAAAAAAACTTTTAAAAAAAAATTATTTGGGTATTCCATAGTGCAGCAATGCTAAGAAAAAAAATCGGAAAGAAATAAAATAAAAAACAGACTTTGCTCAGAGATCATAAAAGAAAAACTGTGGAAAGTGGCGAAAACGAATGGACAGCCGCACTCCAAAAGACACTTGAGTCATCTTTATTGATAAAACAAAAGCATGCACCACAAATACACAGCAAAAATCGTAGAACAGCCGACGCGTTTCACACTTGTTCATGACTAAGCTCTGAACAAGTGTGAAACGCGTCGGCTGCCAGCACCCATTGTAACCTGGACTAATCCTTGATTGCATTCAGACCCACATAGAGCAGTGAACCTTCTCCAAAAGAAAAACTGTAAAGGTGTGATGAAAAATAAAAAGGGAAAAGTCATGAGGCAGTATAAAAAAAAAAAAAAAAATGTAATGGCCTAGCATCTAATCCAAAGCTTCACCTACAATCAGGGGTGAGCAGGACAATGTGGGAGGAAACTGAGAAGCATGGAGGATAGAGGAAACCCTGACAAATCTTGCAAGCGCGGCAGTAAGAAAGATACTAGTATTAACATTACAAAGACTTATACCGCGTACACACGATCGGAACTTCCGACAACAAAACCGTGGATTTTTTTCCGACTGAATTTTGGCTCAAACTTGTCTTGCATACACACGATCACACAAATGTTATCGGAAATCCTGAACGTCAAGAACGCGGTGACGTACAACACTACGACAAGCCGAGAAAAATTAAGTTCAATGATTCGCGAGAATGCGTAGGATGTTCGTGCGTCGGAAATTGCAAAGGTCCGATGGAGTCTACACACGCTCGGAATTTCCAACAAAAAGCTCACATCGAACATTTGTTGTCGGAATTTCCGATCGTGTGTACATGGCATGGCATTTTTAGGATAAGATTAAAAGAGAATGACATGTCCATTAGAAGGTGTCCACCCGCAACGGTGACTGGGTTCAAAGTTAAAAGATTTTCTTTTTAAGTATGATAAAGTGGTAGCTGTAACATTAATATAAATAGAAGCCCCAATGATTCAAGAGTCTCTAAAAAAAAAATTTGACTGGTGGTCAAGGACTACCTAACTAGTGATCAGACTCAAGACATTCCAACTCCCTGTCTGAGAGTACTGGCACCTGGAAAAAACTAAAGTGTAACTACACTTTTGTTAAGAAAATATAAAAAAAAAAACATTCCCCTCTGGGTGATCTATGTACATTGCAAGGATTATAACAACCTTTGCTGCAGATTCCCACCTTTTAGTATTCTGAAGAAATCCATGTTTGTCTGTGTCTCTTGGCCAAGTGAGTCTAATGGGAGTGGTTTCATCAGTCAGCTGTGGCAGCTGCAGGGAACTAATGAGGAAAGCTGCTGGGCCTGGACCCCTTTAGAAGTGTTCCTATCGGGAGTATTTTGCCAAAAATTACATTTGTGTTGCAGGGGATGCCTGAAATCTGACTTGCGTCTTAGGCAGACTTCTGGGAAAATTGGGGAGCCAATCACACAAGCAGGAAAATATGTTTCTGGGGAGTGGTCAGTACACACTCTGTGTACAGAACAACTCCAGGTAGCCATATTGCTTTGCATTTATAGAAAATTATACCCAAAAGTGGAGTTACCCTTTATAGTTCAATGCTTCTGTGGCATGCCACTAAATGACGTAACGTGTAGGGAGAGAGGAGAGGGTGACACAAACCGGAAGTAATGCACGAAACATCAAGGTTTTTCATGTTTGAAGCACAGTTTTAATGTAATAAATGTGAGTGCATTCATCTTAAATTAATAAGTAAGTTGGTGGTCTTAATACTACACTATGGGAGCCCATGCATCTGAGGTTTCTTCCCTCCCCATAGTGAGTTATGCAGAATGAACATATGAAAACTGAAGTACTAATATAAGAAGCAATATACAGTATATACTCGAGTATAAGCATACCCGAATATAAGCCGAGGCACCTAATTTTACCACAAAAAATATTTGAAAACGTATTGACTCGAGTATAAGCCTAGGGTGTCCATCTGCATGCCTCACTGTGCCCATGACTAGACTTACATTTAACAATGTAATCCTCCAGACAGCAAACTTTGCACACTTGTAGATGAGAACTGGTGCTACATGTGTGCCAAGTTTGAGCACGGCCTACGGCTGGCCAGTACCCAGTCCCCAAAGTTACCAGAGAAATGGCCGTTTAACATGGGAGTCTATAGAAAGGGGTGCCTGACTTTGAAAAATCGGTGCTCCCCGGCCGTAGGTCCCCCGGACAAAAAAAAATTAGAACACCTATAGAGGAAGAGTGGGGCTATATGTGTGCCAGGGGACCTACGGGTTCGAGTATAAGCCAAGAGGGGCAATTTGAGCACAAAAAAATGTATACTCGAGTATATATGGTACTCATATTGCATACTAAGGAAAAGTAATTGGAGAGGAATACCAGTGAATAGGAGAAGAAATAGACGCCAAAACAAAGAAAGGTATAGCAAAATAAAGCTTAAATGATATGTGGTTAAGGTGAGAGTTCTGTGCGTCTTGAACACATGGTGTGGTGACATTGTTTTTTGGAATCAGAGGTTATTGGTGACAGGTGAAGGGACCCAACATGGAGTATTCCAACACAGGAAAAAATTGTGAATACTTATGGACTTTTAATCATTAAATGAACTAATAGCATTTTATTTGAGTACAAAGGATCACCATGTTAAAGCGGTTGTAAAGTTTTTTTTTTCTCTAAATAGGTTCCTTTAAGCTAGTGCATTTGATTTCCCTTCTAAGGCCTGGTTCACACCGTCCCCACAGGCAGCTAACAGCAGGGGTCTGGTGCATGCTGGTTCACCGGTTAAGGTCCGATTTCAGACCGAATTTTGGGCTGAAATAGAACCTGAAACACACCAAAAACAGGCACAAGTTTTTCCGGCACACCGCACCAGACCCGCTATATGTGAACTAGCTCCATAAGATCACTGTAAAGGAGGATGCATTTCTAAAGTTATGCAGGTTGCAGTATGCAGTATTGTATGCAGTATTGCAAATGATTTCAGAAGGTACACTGGCATGGTCATCATAATACTAAACAGAAGTAGGTAAAAAATAAATACAAAATAAACAATTTGCAAAAAATCATCGCAATAGATCCGTTTTTTTTTTTTTGGGGGGGGGGGGTTTCTTTACTTATGGACATTCAGGGTGAGGTGCGTGGCTGATACTCATGCCAGTTTTGGATACTGGAGAAGGATTGAACATTTCCACTAAATTTGTAGAAGGGTTAAAAATCCGTCTGACAATTTTGTGCTGTGTCCAACTGGGTAGACTTCCCTGGACTTCCTGTCCCAGAAAAAAAATAAGAGGGGAATTACCCTCTCAGACAGCTGTCACAAAAAAAAAAAAAAAAAGTACCATATACCCCCTCGGCTTATACTCGAGTCACCTTTTTGCGCCTGATCTCCTGGACATTGGGGACCCAGTACTGGCCGGAGGTCCCCATGGACCCCAAGCTTAGCACACATGTAGCCCCACTCTTCCTCTACAAGTTTGCAAAGTTTGTTGTCCAGGGAACCTACAGCCGGGAAGTACTGATTTTTCAAACCCAGACACCCCTTCCATAGACTCCCATGTTAAACGATAATTTCTCTGGTGAATCTGGGGACCCGGTACCGGCTGGTCGTAGGTTCCCTGGACACGGAACTTGACACACATCTAGCCCCATTTCTCCTGGGGGACCAATAGCTAAGTAGCACCGATTTTTCAAACCATAGACTCCCATGTTAAACGTCAGTCTAGTCATAGACACAGTGAGGCATGGACACAGTGAGGCAACGTGAGGCACAGTGAGGCATGCAGATGGACACCCTAGGCTTATACTCGAGTCAATACATTTTCCCATTTTTTTGTGGGAAAAAAAGGGGCCTCTGCTTATATTCGGGTCGGCTTATACTTGAGTATATACCATATATTTTAGTAAAAAGGAATCTGTACCTCTTCTGAGGCTCTAATGAAAACTAGCATTCTGGATTTTACTTATGGCTCGTATACACACTATAAGAAAATCGGCTGAATCGGTGGAGTGTACACAACTTTTGACAGAAGATTCCGACCTCCCGAATGAAAGGACAAACTCCAAAAAGATGTTTATATGGGAAAAGAACTAACAATTTTAGTTTAGTGTGTATGTTTTCCGTACAAGAAATATCATATATAAAGGACTGCACATGATCAGATAACAAAAAAAAAAGCCTTTGTCGTACAAGAATTTTTGTACATTATTTCTATTCTCCGATCATTTGCCCGATTTTCTCATAGTGTGTATGGCGCTTAACTCTCTCAGTGGCAATAGTCATCATGACAGAATTAAAAAGAGTTAAGCAGGCCATAAATGGATAACATTTCAAACAGAAACTTTTAGCAAAAGAAGGTTATAGTACAGCAGCCTGTCCGACATCATTGGTGGGTCAAATCAAAATTTGTTTTCAACCGCAGTAACAAGATGATTTCCAACGGTGTATATGGTTTTTCTTTGCTTATAATATTTGATTTTGGAATGGATGCACCAAACAGACGATACACATATTCTGAGGATTTACCTATGAATGTTTTCTAGGACTTTTCCTAAGAATGTTTGTTTGAAATTCTATCCATCCATGACCAGCTTAAAAGAGAAGTTCACCTTTCTAAATTTTTTTAAATAAATGCACATTTATTGCAGGTATTTTCATTTTTTTAGGAGCCTGTAAAGCATTGCACCTATGATCTGGAGATCACAGGTGCCATCTCAGGCTCCTGCAGACTGTCAGTCTATCTGTCTGCTCGTACCTCAGTAGGCAGCTACACAATGACAAGAAGACTCCATGAACTACCTAGAGCGATCACTAGCGCAGCAGTCGCAGCCGCAAAAGGATGTCGGTACTTGTAATTCATTCATTCACAGATCTGTGTGAATGAATTATATGGCTGTGTGGGGAGAAGATTGCCAGCCCGCTGTTACAATGGGGGCTGTAGGAGTGGAACATGTAAAACGGGTGGAACTTGTAACATGTTCCCAAAGGTGAACTTCTTTAAATCTCACCAAACGTGACAGATAGCAATAAAAACAGGTGTTTTTTAGTTTTCCCCCCACTCTATTTAAGAATGAAAAAAAAAAAAACATTGGTTTGACATACACTTTCAGGCATTTCCATGTAAAAAAACGCTAATGGAGAAGTACAGCAAACGTTTGTTTGTTCTGCACTCCTTAATCCCACTATTGGCTGATGTCACAGAGCCGCCCAGGCTCAGGCAAAATCATGGCAATAAAGTCAGGATCCGCCCACATGCCTGGACGAATCCTTGTTCAGCTGCTTAGTGAGCTACGGAGACCCCGCTCTTGCCCCCTCCACAGCCCAGTGCTTCAGTGAGTGGGGTGGGGGAAAGAGAGCAGAGAGTGGTGACCGACAACCACCAGCTCGCTGCTCAGGGAGCCCTGAGAACCGAGCGATCAACGACGTTTGATCATACGGTTCTCAGTGTTAGAGCTGGCTGAGACAAGTATGATTCCGCAAAAAATTCAATACTTCTCTTTTAACAATCAAAACATATCGTAATTCTGGGTGATAAAGAGAAAGATTGAGCTTTATATTGTTATAAACCACTTAAACAGTTCTTTAAACCAAAGTTTGATTTTATTGTTACCATCACTAGCCAAACATTTGGGAATAAATAGACAAAAATAAAACTGAAACAGTTAATTTCTTGCAGAAAACGTGTTCAATATAATGCAGAGAATATGCTTGGCAATGGCTAGATTTCCCAGCATGCAGCAGACACTGAATGGTCACATGAAGTTTAGTGTAACAGCTCTGGGTCTTGGCATTTGACATTTACAGAAAATATTTCAAGAATGCTACAATTGGTATTTCTCATGATAAGTAATGTGCGACAATAACGAAGGATATGCTACAATTCAGCATCTGTCCATGGTGTAACATTCATCCTAAGTTTCATTGCATATCAGATGTCTGACTTGAAGAAGGTAGAAAAGAATTAATGAGGAGGAACGGCAGGCCTCTCCTGCTGTCTGTATCACCCATTTCAATGTACGGCCAAACAAACAGAAGACTAAGTAGCCCAAGGATATACATAACAGGCAACACTAAAAGCTGTAAAAGAAGTGACCACTGTGATTACTTCTTACGGGCTTGACTTCCCAGCGATTAGCTTCTAGTGACAGTGAAGCTGATACAATCTCAAGTGCTTACTTTACTTATTACGCACATGGTTAAGCAAGTCAACAGTGTGCTTCAATACTTTCACTAGAGGGATTTAATAAGTACTGCTCAGTCAACCTTTCAGGCTTGCGATGGAGAGCTATGTCCAAGATACGCCTAACATAAACACTCTTGTTGGGTGACTGCTCCTTCCCCCTTCAATTCTGACAGGGGCAGCAATGTGCCACAAACACTCTTAGGACTCAGTGAATTAAAGAGATTTTTTTTTTTCGTAAACTGGCAACTTGTGTGTGGTCAACAGCAATTACCCCTTCCCTCAACAATGGTCCCTCTGATACTTTAAGTTAAACAGCAAACATATAAAAAACAAAAATAGCAACTGGTGTTTTAAATATGGTAACAAGCCCATGTTGCGCTAACCCAAACAAATTAAAATATGTCATAAATAGTATTATAGTGATAAACAGTTCATAAGTTCAATGTGAAAAGAAAATTCAAGTTGAAAAGAAAAAAAGTGCAAGGTGGTCCAAGAAATGGACAAGATCCACCATGGTGATGATTAGCAGAAAACAGCGATTTGAAAGAAGACAAACTCCACCACCAAAATGCATCCAACGAGGCTTACCAGATAGCCATTACCTCCTTATGACGGGTAGCTCAAAGTGAGCATCTGCCCCAAAGGCTATGTTGGTCTTTAAGCCTGGACCCTCTGGATATTGAGACGGTGTCACTCGTCATATAAAGTACCTACTCTCAATCGTGGTATCATACACATACATATCAAAAGAAAAAGTGCCACACAGTGTGTACCAATAAAACCAATTTTATTAGTAAAAAGAAAGGCACTCACATTTAAAACTGAATAGTTTGGCATTCAAAACATCAATTCCAGCCAGTTAACAAAATGGCTGCACATAAACATCTGGCAGCACGATGACATCACAGCAGGCTCTGCCCTACATGTTTCATCACACCTGACATCTTTCAGGGCAGGGTGTTTTAAATATGAATGGAGATGAACTTAAAAGACCAAGGGCTTTTTAAAGCCAACTTTAGCACTGTAATAATTATAATATAATACAAAAAAATAACTTAATTACAGAAAGTGGCCAGTCCCTAGCAGAAGGGGATGCCCAGCACAGGATTCCCAATGCTTAGCGTGATATTGAGCCTGAAGAACTTGTGATGGGGAGGAAGTACTGGGATCCCCAGGAACATGTTCCTAAGGGAGGGGAGGACACTGACTGGTCAAAAAGGTGGTCCAAAGAGGAATAAAGGAGAAAAAAGGGACGCTGCTTCACCACCCAAATCACGCGAGATGAGCAGCCAGCATAAGTAAGGATGGATGGGGACAGCACAAGGAGGAGCTTGTTCCTGTATAATGTTTCTTATTTGAAGGATAAACACAAATACTGACTAGTTCAGGAAAATTACCTATTTTCAAAGGGTTTGTTGGAGGTATTGCCCATTTCCTATGTGATGTCTTGAAAGAGGATTTGGGAAAATACTTTTAATTGCAACTAATTAGAGCTGCAAGATTCTGGCTAAAATGAGAATCATGATTGTTTTGCTTAGAAGATGGATCATGATTCTCACAGCGCAACATCATCTTTCACATTAAAACGTATTGATCTAAGAAGGAAGTTAGTTACAATGTTTCATGTTGTTAAAAACTTGGCAGACTGCCTGGATTTTTTCTTTGCACACACACACAAGTTTATCCCTTTGATCTAAACTTGGCAGACTGATATTTTTGAGAAGATAAAGTGAGTGAGAAGATAAAGTCTCTCCACTCATTATATGAAAGAATCAAGATCACAATTGTTTTAACAATTAATTGTGCAGCTATACAACTAATGAACAGTGCATGTACTCAAATAAGTATTGATCTCAATATCCTGTAACCCCCTGTACAGCTGTATTCAAACTTGGAGAGGGAATGTTCGTACTAGAAACCAATCAGGCTATTCTACAGTATACATGTAATGACAGGGAACATGATGGCAGTGGGATGATCTTATTAGTGGGCTGCTGCTCCTTCACTGACCATTCAAAAATCTTTGAATGTTGAGGTGTTTTTAACCTAATGGATTCCCTGCATATGGGTAAAAAATAAAACACCACTACATGTATTCTTCCCCTCCCTAAACACTTGCCCGACACCTCTCATGGTCCATCGCTGTCCCTGCTGGTAGCCCTGCTCTTTTTGCTTTCTGCATTCACTGGCTACACTGGATTCACTGGCTACACTGTCATTCAAACCAGTGTCATTCAAGGAGGGAGGGGGGAAAAGGGAAGGGTGGCTGAGCCATGCTATGCTGTATGATAATTTTAATATAAAATGAAAAACCCTTTGACTTTAATATCAATTTACTAAACTATGCTGCCACTACAGTGAAAGCCAATGACCTGATATTTCTGTCTTGCAGGGGAGCCTGGATCACAAGATTGGCTGCACAGAATTACAAATTCTTTGACAGGTAAAATATTTTCGATATATGTACAGTATTTCAACTGCCTTAAGAGTCGAACCATATTATAACCATCACGTCTACTATAGATTAGAAAATAAAAGGAAGCGTTAATGTGGCTGTAACACTGCCAATCCAGTTACTTCCTACAAAAAAACAACATTACATAAATGTGTGCTTGCATCCAACTTAATGTTACCTTGACAGGAAAGATGGAACCACCTGAACACAGGATTAGACATATTCCCAAGCATCCCAGTAGTCCTGTTACATAAACCTTGACTTTAGCTCTTATGCCGCGTAAACATGATAATTTTTTATAACCCGAAAAACTACATTGTTTAAAACCTCGTGAAAAAATAGAGCATGTTCAATTTTTTTTTTTTTGTCCTTTTTCAGAACCCGGAAAAATGCTCTGAAGCCCACACACGATCGTTTTAAATGACATTTTTTAAAAATGTTTTTTACAAGTCGAAAAACGATCGTGCGTATGGGGCATTAGAATATACTTATGGCACTTTCCTCCTGCATGCATTATTGGTCCGTCAATGTGACTAGTGTAGGATTGGGGAATCAGACTCCAATGGTAGGTGGGTTTTTCAGTGAGCACACCAGTCCAGAACTGAGTTTTTAAGGGCCTGGTAGCCCACTTATTTAAAAACATCAAAGTTCACAGATACAAAAACAGCCCTCGCTGGGGGGTTTCCATCATTCCTGTATCTGGCAAAAATCAACAGTCGCATACATCGTCTGATTCGCACACAGCGACTTATCCGCACACAGCGTTTGAGTTTCTTGGACGCACACAGCATCAAACTTCTTGAAGCACACAGCTGTTTTTCTAACAGAGAGATACCAGCCGGCATCTGCCTCCTGCAGATCTGCATGCGTTAGCTGCAACCCATGCAGCCTCTCTTTCCTCTCAGAGATAGGAGCTCATCTGGCTCTCAGGAACAGACCTCCTGTCTGTAGGGTGGGGCCCAGAATGCTAGTCAGATTAGACTTAAAAAGCCCAAGACACAGCTGTCCAATTAATGTGTCTTTCTCTCCAGAATTTGGCGAAAAACAGCCCTTTTTCACACAGCACAGGGTCCCACCCTTACACTAGCTAGCTCACTGAGCACTAGTAAGACACACAAGGGGATATGCCAGAGCTTGACTGTCCAAAATCAAGCACCCTGGGTTTAAGGGGTTTCAGGGGTACTTGGAATGATACCAAAACATGTGAAGACACTTTTGTACCTACAGTGCTGTGAAAAAGTGTTTGCCTTCTTCCTGATTTTTTTTTTGCATATTTGTCTCACTTAAATGATTCAGATCATTAAACAAATTATAATATTACACAAAGATAACTTGAGTAAATACAAAATGCAGATTTTAAATGATGGTTTGATTTATTAAGGGAATAATATCTGTCCAAACCTGCCTGGCCTTATAAGAAAAATGAATCCCCCCACCCCTTGCTAAATCATGAATGAACTGTAATGAACCACATTTTTTGGAAAGCCAAGTTAGATTTCACCTGCCACACCCAGGCCTGATTACCGCCAGACATGTTGAATGAAGAAATAACTTAAATAGAGGCTGTCTGACAAAGTGAAGCACACCAAAAGATCTAAAAAAAAAAAAAAAGGAACATCATGCCACAATCTGAAGAAATCTAAGAACAGATGAGAAGACGAGTCTGGTGACCCCCCAGAACCACACTATATACAGTCCCTCATATTCTGTCTGACAATAGTGTCAAACCACAGGTACCTCTTGTGTGGAGATAGGTCTGCTAATCCTTGAGTAGTTTTATGTGTGTCTGGTGACTCCACAGATCCTAGACCCTAACCATACATACAGTTCAACTTCTGGAGTCAGCGCTAAGCCCAACCAACCCAGAACAAAGCCCCTTCATTTAGCAGTTCCCTGTGGTAGTCTCCACAGTTGGTGAAGTTTTCCACTTTGGCTCGTCCCCGGCATCCTCTTCTCCACGGAGTCTCGGCATTGATTGGATAGATTCATAGCAGCGCAGCCATTGGCTCTCATTTTGGACTCGCAACAAACAGGGCTTAGTTATTAGTTAGCTGGAATTCAGCTGGAAGTCAAAGCCGGAGCTACAGGCTTTGAAAACTTGCATTTTTATGATCACCTAACAGGTAATTTCAAAGTTTAATTTGTAAAAAAAATACTGAGTCACCAACACATTAAAATGTTTAAAAAGTATGCATTATGATTGTGAAATTCCTTTAATTATCCTCCTTGTTACCAAGGAACTCATGTTTTAACCTCAATGCAAACTAGATTGACCTTTCCTACACTAAACAGTTTCAAGTTACCAGCAGCCTCCCTGCTGTCACCTCATACAAATCCAAATGTTACCTGAAGCTTAACGTACGTAAAAGATGAACTCTGTATCACCTCACCTGAGTGCATATCAACTAACCATACCACAGGTTTGTCCCCATCTTCATTGCCCGCAGCTGACCTGTCACCGCCTCTTGTCAATCCCAACTTCACCTTGTAGAAGCACTACCCTCTTCTAAAACAGTAATTTAAAGTTTCTGGTCAAGAGTTCAACCCTGGAGCAAATAATGTATGGATTCTGTAACTACTGTCTGCCAATCATACATCTGATCCTGTAAGGCATATATATTCAATGATGTCAATGGAATATGTAAAAAGCTAAACACCAAGCAAATGGATAAATAATCCATTAAAATACACATACAGCAGGTAAAATAAGTATTGAACATGTCTCCAAATTTCTAGGTAAATATATTTCTAAAGATGCTATTGAGATGACATTTATACCACATCGATAACAACCCATGCCATCCATACAAAGAAACAAGCAAATAAGTTCAGAAATTATGTTCTGTGTAATAAAATGGAATGACACAGGGACCAAGTATTAAACACGCCAACTGAAATGTATTTAATACTTCGTATACAATCCTTTGTTGATCATGACAGCTTCAGGACACCTCCTGTATGGAGAAACATTGCTCAGGTGTGATTTTGACCCATTCTTTCACACAAATAGTCTTCAAATCTTGAATGTTCCATGGGCCTGTTCTATGAACTGTGATCTTTAGTTCTTTCCAAAGATTTTCTATTGGATTCAAGTCAAGTGAGTGGCTGGGCCATTCTAACAGCTTTATTTTCTTTTTCTTTGAAACTAATTGAGAGTTTCCTTGGCTTTGTATTGTATTTGGGATCATTGTCTTGCTGAAATGTCCCCCCTTGTTTCATCATCCCGGTAGATGGTAGCAGATTTTTATCAAGAATTCTCTCTACATTTCTCCATTCATCCTTCCTGCAATGATATGAAGTTTGCCAATACCGTATGCTAAAAAACAGCACCACACCATGATGTTCCCCCCTTCAAACTTCACTGTTGGTATGGCGTTTTTGGAATGATGTGCAGTGCCATTTGACCTCCATACATGGGTGTTATGGCATCCAAAGAGTTTAATTGTGGTCTAGTCTAACCAGACTATATTCTCCCACTATTTTACAGGTTTGTCTAAATTTTGTGCAGCAAACATTAAACAGCAATGGAGTCTTGTATGTTGAGCGTGCATAAAGGCAATGGTGATTGAGTGCATTACTTAAAGTTTTCTTTAACAAAAATTGTACCTGCTAATTCCAGGTCTTTCTCAAGCCCTCCACAAAAGGTCCTTGGCTCTTGGACAACTCTTCTGATCAATCTTTTTACTCCTCTGTCAGAAATCTTACAAAGAGCACCTGGTCATGGCCGGTTTATAGCGAAATTATGTTCTTTCCACTTCCAGATTATGGCCCCAACTGTGCTCCCTGGAAACATTCAGAAGTTTGGAAATCCTTCTGTAACCAATGTCATCAGTATCTTTTGCAACAACAACAATGTTTCACAATTCTTGAGAGAGCTCTTTGTTTTTACCCATCATGAGACATTTCTGGTGACAACCTGGTAATGAGATACCTTTTTATTGGCCATCAGTTCAGACTGAATCAGCTGATATTAATTTGCACTTGACAATTGGCAGTATTGCTTTCTAGTTTCTGATAGATTTCAGCTGGTGTCTTGGCTTTCCATGCCTTTTGGACCTCCCTTTCTTCACGTGTTTAACACCTTTCCCTGTGTTGACCCGTTTTATTACACATAACTTAATTTATGAACTTATTTGTTTTGGTTTCTTTTATATGTATGGATTGCATGGGTTGTTACCGTGATGTTGTGAAAGTTTCATGTCAATAGCACCTTTAAAAATATATTTACCTAGAAAAATGGTGACCTGTCCAATCCTTATTTTACACATTGTATATATGACCTTTGTCCCCACGGAGGAGATTTACCCTCTCCATTTGTCCTGTTGACCAATGACACGTCGTTAGAATTAAAACATATATAAACCTATACAGAACAAAAATAAAATACATGGCTGCTTGACAGTTCCTAGATGTAGTGGCTATATTAGTTTTAATTTTTCTGCTTTTTTTTTTTTCTTCATACAAATAAAACAAGCTAAAACATCACCTCTACTTTTGGCAAATTCTGGTAACGCCAAGCGATCTTCATACTGTCCCCTGCTGATCCAGGAGCCTCAGGTTCAACTTTACGCTCATCTAGTTTAGGCAGTTCATCTGTAAGAGGTGCTGGGAGGTCCTGGAAGAAAAGGGCTATATTAAACCAAAATATAAACTAAAAGTAAATAAATAAATAAAATATAATGAAAGCTTTTAGAAGAAATTATCCTAGTAATAAACTTGAGTAAAACCCATTTTAGAGAAGTAGTGGGAGGGGGGCTGCCATTGCCAATTTCTCCAACTGAAAATGCAAGCTGACCCCCTGGCATCAGTACTTTGTTAGTCTGGGTTAGTGACTGAACCAAGAGACAGCCAAGTAACTATCCAAGAAACAGAGGTCAACAGTGGAAGTTCAAGTATTTAAGTGCAGTCACCTTAACCCTATCCTAATAATCAATTAAAAAGATGCAATAACTGGATAATACCAAAAGAATAATAATCTAGGCATCAGAATTTTATACATACTGTAGGTTACATTGGTTCAGTTTGGACCAATGAAACTATGTATACAGAATACCTGGTCAAAGCGTTCATAGAGAACAGAAGTGTAAATCTAGAAGAAGTATTTCACACTCGCACCAAAGCACCAGACACTGATTTAGACAGCCATTTTAGAAAATTAGGTCACCTTATGGAAAAGAAAGTATCACTATGGTGGGATACACATACCTTTGACCAATATGTCAAAGACAACATAGCACCTAGACGTGTTAGATGGGATATGCCACCCAATGATGGACTGGACGACAAAGAATCACTTAATGAGTGGTTCGAGTTCTTCAATAACAAAAGTGTTGAAGGAGTTAAATTCCTACTTAAAAGGAAACAGAAAAAACTTAGAATAGTCCAACAACAAATTGAGGAGATCAAGCTGAAACTGGACCCTTTGAAAGATTCCAGTAACTTTCAGAAGCTGGCCATATTATTGAAAAAAGACTTGGCAGCTAAAGACCTGGAGGTTCAACAGCGCAAAATCAAAAAATTCCAAAGAGACGTGGCGGACTACAAAACTGATCAGGTGTTCAAATGGCAACATAAAATAGAACCAGCTCAGTCTAGCTCCACCCATTCGACACCGATTAGAGAAGTAAGAATACAAGACCCTACCACATCTCAGATGAGACCCCCACCGAGGTGGGAGGAACAAGTAAGTCACAGGGATAACACTAGGCCACATTATGACCCTCAGAATAATGGTCAATATACTTACCACACACCTAAAAAACAATGGAAGAAACCATTCAAAAAGCCATTTAGGAAACCCTATAATAGTCGACCCAACAATGGACAACACAATGAAAGAAACCCAAGAGAATATAGAGGACCTCCTCCTCCACCACAAGAACCTTATGGAGGATACAACAGAGGACCTCCCCCTCCTCCTCCAATGTATGATTATTACGGCAACTCCAATAGAGGACCTCCACTACCACAAGAACATTATGGAGGATACAACAGAACCCCTATTGTGACCCATAATAGATTTGAACCCATTAGAAGCTATCAGGACCAATATTACGAAGATCCACGTCCAAGCCATGACCAACAATACTATACAGCACCACGGTCTTTTTTAGACAGGGAAAGGAGGGAATATTCCCCAAGGAGATCCACTCAGGAACCCCACTGTTCCCCCAAAAGAAGGACACAGGAAACAGCAACAAGACCAAGTCCAGAAATAAGAGAGGAAACCGAGCAGGAAAGAGACAACAAAAGAAAAAGAAAAGACGAGGAGAAAACGTGGTAAACTTAACCTCTGTACAACTAACCAGTGAAGAGCTGGCTGTCCTCGATAGGGGATTAAAACATGCACCAACCAAAAATTTAAATAAATTTGACACGTATATTGTTATCCGTAAATATATCAGAAAGCTGAATATGAAAAAATACTTTCTCCATGACAAATTCTTACATCCCATACAAGAAACATCCAGCAACGTACCAATACATAGTACGCTTAAGAATAATTCCACTTTCAACCCACAGGTCTCGGACAACCAACATATAGAAGTCTTCAAAAAATTAGTTCTGGAAGACCTTGCAGGGCTTGAAATCAAAAAGCAATATGATCCGATACATATGAAAAAGGGAATTAAACTATTAACAGAAAGGAATGACATAGTTATCCGTCCTGCGGATAAAGGGGGAGCCATAGTGATCCAAACAAAGGAACAATACCTGGGAGAAATAGATCGACAACTGACAGATGAGGGCACTTACATTAAATTAGCAGGTAATCCCACCAACACCTATAAAAAGGAATTGAAACTAGTAGTAAATTTAGGAGTCAAGAAAGACATCCTAAATAAAAAAGAAGCCAAGTACCTCATACCGGAATGTTGCAGAATTCCAATTATCTATACGGTGCCCAAAATCCATAAGTCCAAAGATAACCCTCCTGGAAGACCCATCGTTAATGGCATCGAATCACTGACATCTAGGATGGGCCAATACATAGATTTTTTCATCCAACCAGCAGTTCAAAACACTAGAGCCTATCTAAAGGATACCAAACATATTCTCCAACTGTTAGATACAACTATTGTACAAGAAGGATGTACTTTACTTGCCACAGCAGACGTCACGTCTCTGTACACGATAGTGGGCCATCATGACGTTGCCATGCCACTAAGTGGTTCCTACGCATGCATAGCAACTTGGCATGCAAGCAGCGTAAATACCTCATCAAATGCCTTGAGTTCTGCCTCAAATTTAACTACTTCTGGCATGACCAGAACTACTTTAAACAAGCCATAGGCATTGCTATGGGCGCTAAGTTTGCCCCCAGTGTGGCAAATGCCTTCATGGCCCAATGGGAAGAAATGGCCATATACACCCACAAGCCAGAGGAACTTATACTGTACAAAAGGTACATAGATGATGTCATCATTCTATGGAATGGCAACAAAGACAGTTTGGAGAACTATATGTTAGGTCTGAACAACAATGAGAAAAATATAAATCTCATCTGGAAGATAGACAACAAAACAGTCGACTTTCTAGACCTGAGTATCACGCTAGAAGGAAACAAAATTGCAACATAAACCTACTTCAAGGCAGTGGATACCAATAGCTATCTGTCAGTGGAAAGCTGCCACCATAAACCGTGGCTCTACAACATACCGAAAGGTCAACTTATCAGATTAAAAAGAAACTGCACCAAGGAGGAGGACTTCAAAATGCAGGCCAAATTCATCGGCAAAAGGTTTGAAGAGAAAGGATATGAACCCTTTTCAATAGAAGAACAAATCCGCAAAGTTGAAACTCTAGATAGAAAACCTATGCTAGAAAATAAGAAGAAAGATAAAGGGAATCCAATGGAAACAACACCTAGCCTCATACTGGACTACAATGTCCAACATAAAGACATAAACAAACTTATTCAGCGACATTGGCACGTACTACTTGGGGACAAAGATCTGAAACCAATACTTCCCTCCAAACCCAGAATTATTTACAAAAGAGCTCCCACTCTAAGAGACCTATTGGTCAAATCGGTAATTGCTCCACCTCCGAAACCTATGTTCTCCTTTTTTAATGGCAAGGGGTTCTATCCCTGCAGGAATTGCTTTGCCTACAGGCATGCCAAATTATTCCAAGGCAAAATGCTAGACTTTGTCAGCAGCAACACAGGACATACTCACCAAATTAATGAATTTATTGGATGCCACACTGAAGGTGTCATATATGTGTTACAGTGTGACTGTAAATTGCAATATGTGGGTAGGACAAAAAGAAAGTTAAAACTGAGAATAGAAGAACATATACGGAATATATCCAATGGCTATACCAAACACAGTGTGTCACGTCACTTTTTAAAAGCACACAATGAAGATCCCTCCTCATTACAATTTTGGGGCATTGAAAAATTGAAAGCATCTTGGAGAGGTAGCCACAAAATATGAGCCATCAGTCAGAAAGAATCACGCTGGATTCATACCCTCAATACTCTGACACCAGGGGGCCTGAATGTTGACTTTGACTTAAATTGCTTTCTTAATAATTTTTAGCCTCTTATCTTTTTTAATTCTAACACTCCGTTTTTGATTTGATCCCAATGGGAATTTATAGTGGTAATGTATTAGTTCATAATTTCACCTGGCTGACCACCCAGTGTATCCAGGATAAAAGTAGGATCCCATAGTGCTAACCCATGTAGGACTTTGGTACTATATGAGCATCACTACATTATGTATCCTAGTCTAGTCTGATGGCTTCGGACCTGAGAGGGTGTCAGGGACCACATATATATAGACCATTACTTCATCCCATGCCCATTTTTCCACCTATACTAATGTGGAACGTAAACATATGAGCCTCTACTATATACCATAGTCCACGAGCCTACATGTGTGATTGCCTAACAATCCGCAAATAGGGTCTACAGTGCACCATTAGGCTATCTTTAGCTACCTTATCCCTAGCCTTTTATCTCATGCATTCTATTATATGGAATGGGTGGATTCTGTAAAAGATGACAATACTGTCCTCTTCCACTATGAGACTTATATAAGAATCACACCCTGTATCCATTATCTTTTTATTTGTATTTTAATATTTTAACCATGTTAATCGATCCAATGGAACTCCTATAGCATGTGGGAAACCACACCATATCTTCCACAATTACTCCAAGTAAATGTATCATCACCAATAAGGATGGCTTGGAAGCCCTATGATGATTGAGCAACGTGTACGCCAGTTCGTTTATTTATTTTTTCATTGTTTCTCCGTTATCCAATCCTGGCCCCTACAAAGCCCACATTCGTCCCAAGAACGGGACTTCAAGAAAATGGCGGCTTGTTTACATCCGGCCAATAGTGAATATAAGCTGTGATCCGTTAACCAATGGGAATCCCCTGATGAAGTCACGAGGAACGTGACGTAACGACGTAGGGAAACTGAGATCACGTAACACCCGCGCAAGCCGGAGGCCAACAGACTTAGCGGTAGTGGCAATACGATCGCTCCGCTTCGTCTCTTTTATTTTTATTTCTATTTTCATTCATATTGATTTTGTATTCAGCGTAGTACATCTCGGACTACAATTTGTTATCTCTGATCCATTTTTAAACAAACCACTTTTTTTTGGCATCGATGTACTTCACCATTGGAGGCAATTTTTTCTTTTTCTCACCCCACATCCTCTTTGATCCATCTATGGAGTACTGAGCCCGGACCATCTCAGACATAAGGAAAAGGAAGAGGGAATCCTACTGAGAAATCGAGGCCTCAAATACAGCAGGATACATCTATATATGCCTATATATAGCAGCCCTAAGGTAAGGGAACTACAATACTCCTTTGGATTCGAAAGATCCTGCACAGCATCCCAAGTGAAGACTCCTATCACACTATACCCAGCTGATTACTCCACCACTTTATAGAGACTGCCTAGTATTTACCATACCTGTTACTTAGTGCTACTCTCATTGGTTGATGAGGAGTTCATCATTGGCACTCAGATACACCTGTTATATGGGACTTGCAGTTTGATCATCTAGCACTTATAAACACAGTTTTCTTTTCACATTTCAAGAATCTTAGAAGTGTTTATGGTTTGTCATTATTCTAATATTATTTGGTGTTTGCACATTTTCGTTTTGAAGCGCTTATCACAATACTTTATCCAAAGCCCCTGGCAGCTGGAAGTCACTGAAGTAGTGATGGCTACAATCTCCACTTTCTTCTGGGTCATGCTCTCCTACATTGTGAACACAGGGGTCAGCCAATCAGCACAGGAGCTATTCAGAGAATGCGTTGCATGCAAATAATTTTCTGATTGGTCTAGGTCTTTACCTGATCCAGAGAATGCTTTGCATTCTTCCAGAAAATGGAAGGCATTCTGTAAAATGGTGCACGTGCTGATCGACTGATCTCCTGTAAGGCATCAGGCATGGGAACCAGAAGCAAGTTAAGTTTACTAAAGTAGCAGTGTCTACTCCAGCTTCCAGCAGCATTGGCCAGGTATGTCCCCTATACATAGTAACATTAGTCCATTCTAGACCAATGTTAACTACCGTATGTAAAATATGATGACACCTGGAATTCTTCATTGACAACTTCCCACCCGCACACCATCATATGACGCCGCAGAATTTGAGTGGTGTTATGTGAATGATGCCTGCAGTTAAAGGCATCATTCAGATATCTTCTTTAACAGCCAGGGATTCCCTGCACCGTAAAAACAATCATAGCAGCTGCTCAGCCGCTGGATTGTTTTTACAGGCGGCGGAAGGGGACATCCCCCCCCCTCCCTCTGATGCTTCTACCGGCTCGCAGGAGAAGCAATTTGCCAGCACCAGAAGTTCACCATAGAGAATACTGCGGGCCAGATGGCAGTCTCTATGTCATTTTGGAGGCCGGGCACAATGTTTTGACGTCATGGCCGGCCTCTGCATTTGAAAATATTCTGCTGCCACAGCTGATCGTTTTTTTTTTTGTTTTTTTTTTCAGGCTTCCCAGCCTAGAGGCGAGATGTGGGGACATAGAGAAGTTAAACTACCACAGGAGGGCAATCAGTCAAATGATGAGATATAAAAAGTAAAATAAAAGTTTTTCATACTAAAAATTTGATAGCCAATAGGTTTGGGGGCTACATAAATCCCCCATATTCATATAAGAAAAGCACAGCCCAAAATGATACACATTTTTATGTACATCTTTTCTGAAATAAGTTGGTTCGAAGTATTGTGTAAAAGATTCCTAAACTTGAATAGTTTCTTAAACATGAATAGAATATAGCGATATTTCAATCCAGTGATGTCAACAAGAGCCTTGCCTCTTCAGGGGCTTGCACTCCTGATTGGCTTTTGGCAGCGGTGGGAGCCTTTGGATGAGCCATTTATTTAGTGGCTGTATAGCACTTTCAGCCCAAACCAGAATTGCACCATCACACTCTATAGACACCCCGGTAGGTTAACTAGTATGTGTGAATGCCAACTGCCAGCTTTTTGGCCAAGATTAAGCACAGTATCAGTTTTTGTTGGGGGGAAAAAGGCAGATGCCCCTTGTTGGGTGGGGGCCCTGGTTAATATTTTCCCTAATGTAATAACCTGGGTAAAGTGTAAGAGCTCTTTTCCTCTTTGGCCGGGTTTACCAGGCTCGTCCCCAGCTAAAGGCAAGGTTCTTCCTAAGTACTAATGCCTTCCTGCCAGAAATGCTGGATTTGTTTGGCCAGGGGCCAGGTGAGAAAAGCCTGTGGGGGCTTGTAACCCTGGAATGGCAATGAGGTGACTCGCTTAGTGTTTACTATGGCACCTTGATCACATCACCCCCCCCCTTGCATGTTTTTTTCTCCCCCACACCTGCCTCCTGGGCTGGGTCTTTCCACCATTACAGCAGGAATTATCATACCGGCCGGAAGGCCAGCACATTGTATTGCACATTGGCACAAAGCACTTATACTTTACCCCTACACCCTTTTTAATGTTTGTTTTGGCACACCACACCCTTTTAATGTTTAGGGTCCGCATCCTTAGCCCTGTGGTGTCCAGGATTCCACTTTGCAGGGTCCAGCGCCCGGAGGTCGCATAACAGGCAAAACCTTGCAGGATCTTGAATCTTCTTGGCGAGGCTCGGGTACCATTTATCTAAGAATATAGAGCCTGTGTCAAATGGATCCGATCTGTCAATTCCTTGTTTCATTTAAGAACCATTTGTGGGACAAAAGAGAGCTCAAACATGCCCATCCACCTTACAGACACTGGTAAAAAAAAACAAATGTTCTTCCTGTATGGGAAGGGTTAAATAGGGGATCACTTCATGTCTAAGACTTGTTATATGGTGGCTGTTTGACATGTATTAGCGGGGTTATGGCACCAGATAGCCACCATAACCTAGGTATCTTTAAAGAGCGGGCAGTCTGCTTTCAGATGAAGGTGGTCTCCGCTGCTTACAGGAGCTGTCAGTAGCAATGGAGACGATTTTGTCCTTTCCCCGTTGAGGTATGGAGTTGAGTGAGAGAAGGATGGTCCCCAACTTGGCTCCAGCCATACCATTGGATGACAAAAGAGACATCAAACATCACTTCTGCCCAATGGTCTTAAAAGGGGAAAAATAAATTATTGAAAAAAATAATGGATTGCTTTTAAGTGTAAATGTGAGGTCTGAGGTCTTCCTCACATTAAATAGGTCCTGTCATGCTTTTCTTCTATTAAAAGGGGTGTTTACATTGCAAAGTGACCCAAAACCCCAAAAGTGTAAAAAGTCAAAAGTAAATCAAATCAGAAAACAAAAATAAATTTAAAGCGTCCCGCCAAACTCGCGTGCAGAAGTGAACATATAAGTAAGTTGCAACCCACATATAAAAAAAGGTGTTCAAACCACACGTGAGGTATTGCCATGATCATTAGAACGAGAGCAATAATTCAAGCCTGGTAACCTGTAGACATTTTTAAACATTGCCTATGGAGATTTTTAAGGGTCAAAGTTTGTCGCCGTTTCATGAGCGGGCACAATTTTGAAGCACGACATGTTGGGTATTAATTTACTCAGCGTAACATTATCTTTCACAACATAGAAAAAAAATTACTAACTTTACTGTTTTATTTTTTTTATAAAAAAAGTGATTTTTTTCCCAAAAATTTGTGCTTGTAAGGACGCTGTGCAAATTTGGTGTGACAAAGTATTGCAACGACCGCCATTTCATTCTATAGGGTAATTTTCTAGCAAAAAAAATAAAAAATTATGATTTTAACTCGTAAACAGCAAGTTTGAAAAACAGGCCTGGTCCTTAAGTAGTTTTAATTAAAATAATAATAATAAAAAAAAAAAACATTTACAAATGCTTGAAACTTGATTACTTATTTTTTTTGTTTTACAAAGGTTGTAGAAAAAAAAAACACAACTACTGCTATTAAACCATTACATTGCCCTTAATACAAATGTACTATGACCTATAGTTTAAGCACAAACATCAGTATTGCTACTCCAATAGAAAACCCCCTTTAATGAGCGCACGTGAATCACTGTGTGATAGTTAGCAACAGATGAAGTGTAATGATAAGGGTAAGCCCTTTGTATTTGTATTTCATAATTAAATGCTTGCATACTACTATGCAGTTATAAATGTCTTCCCTGAAAGCAAAACTATATTCAGACTCTCATCGTGATTAATATATAACCATTTTCATAAACGTAGAGTAGAAATTTATGGTATTTAAGCTTTCAAAAATTACCCAAGCAGTAACAATGATAAAAAGTGCCACCCATGCATTAGTAAATGCAGCAGAAGAATAGACTGTTAAAAGTAATCTATTATTTTAAACAGCAAAACATGTTTTTTTAATTATATCACAGTGTCAGACCATATGATGTGCTGCGTGTGGGGTTTCTGTTCTTTTATTTTTTATTTTTTTTTATATCTTAAAAAGTTGAAACAAGGTGGATGAAATAAACTTTGCTTCATTTAGAGAGGTGCTTCTGGTTTTCTATGATCTAAATATGGAGAAAAGTATCCAAGGAATGTGGTATTTTTGGCAGACCGCACTAGCTTCCTGAATACTCTACTAATAGGGTTTAATAGAGTAAACAAAATAAAGCAGAATGTGAAAATGTGTATTATAGTGCAATAAACTTAGAATTTGTCACTTTGAGTGCCCCTTTAAGTGCCAGTAGAAGTTTAGGACATGCATAAACATGCAGAGCCCAAGCACAACTAGATGGGTCTTTCAGTAAAAACATGAGCAACTGGGGACTTAGGCTATGTTCCCAAGTACTTATTATCCATCTTGTCTTATCTTATGTGGAGTGGAAAAACATGTGGATTATCCACTCATTCATATTTGGGATTAGCTTAAAGATTAGTTGATAGCCAAATATTGAGGATGCTTGTGAAACATTTCTTATCACTATTATAAGACACGGGTCGTTATTAAGAAACCTGTTCAGCAGTGCTCAAAAGAATATTGTCATTAGACATTGCATATATGAGTGTTTCCATTCTAAAATGCTGAGGATGATTTAAGTGTTTATGTGTTAGAATTGATGAATTTTCTAATTAAAAAATAAAATAAAAATGAATTATAAAAAATATATATTGTTATACCACCTGAGCAATAATTGGGATATTGTTTTTGTTTGTTGGCATCCATTACATAATACCCCAGCTAGCAAACTATGGTGGTGCTACCCTAAGCAGTGCAAGCGAAAAATGAAAGTATTATTGTTTATTATTGTTTATTGTTTGTTTCTTATACAAGGCGCATAGTTCACAAAACATGTTTGCATCAATGCGCCTGCTTCCCGTCCAATCACGTTACCAAAAACATGCCAATAGAACAAACTTTAAAAACAACATAAAATCGAGTGGCGGTTACAATAAATATATAGACATTCTAAAACTCGGTACTGCATGTATGCATAATAAAAACGTTAAAAACTGCATAAAAACAACAAAATAGGAAGGGAGGGGAAAGGAAGGAAAGGGAGAAAAGGGAAGGGGAAAAAGGTAAAGAAAGAGATATCTCACCCCAAACCACTAAAGGCCCTAGTAAACAACAGGGTCTTCAGATCTTTTCTGAATACCTGGTACTTCTCCTGTTGTTGCAGGTGGCATGGAAGCAGATTCCATAACTGGGCAGCTTGAACTGAGAAAGCTCTGTCCCCCCATTTTTTCAGCCTATAAGGCCGAACCACCAATCTAGTTTGTGACGTGGCCCATAAGGTTCTCGTCACAAACTGTCGCCGCAATTTCTTGCGGATATAACATGGGCCTAGATTATTAAAGGCTTTGTAAGCAATACAAAGAACCTTAAATTCTGATCTCTCCCGTATTGGGAGCCAATGGAGGCTCTTCAGGTGGGTGGAGGTGGACGTCCGCCCTGGTAGCCTGAGTGCCAGCCGAACTGCCTGATTTTGGATTTTCTGCAAGCGTCTAATCTGGGTCTGAGGCAAGCCCATGAAAAGAGCATTGCAGTAATCCAAATGGGGTAAGACTAGTGCTCTAACTACAGCAATTCTGGCAAAGCTTGACAGAAAGGGTACAACCTTGTACAACAGCCTCATCTTGAGGAAACATACCTGGGTAATACTGCCGATGTGTGCATCCAGGGACAGACCGGAGTCCAACAGAACGCCTAGGGTCCTCACCTTTTCGGCAGTTACAGGGAATCTCCCCTCCTCGTCCGGCCAAGGCAATACCCAGTGTAAGTTCTGGACCGATCCCGTCCGGAGTACCTCAGTCTTTGCTTGGTTCAATTGGAGACAATTGTCGGCCATCCATTGTTTGATGGCCCCAAGAGTCTCCAGAAGATCCGCCTCGGCCCTTGGCCCTCCGGCATCAATCCTGGTATACAACTGGGTATCGTCGGCATACGACTGACATCTCATCCCACGGTCCTTTATCATATCCAGCAGAGGGTGCATGTAGATGTTAAAGAGGAGGGGAGATAAGGGGGAACCCTGGGGTACCCCACAACCAAGGCGTACTGGGCCAGAATAGAATGGGCCCAGTCGTACCTTGAATTCTCTACCCTTTAGGAAGGCAATGAACCAACCTAAAGCCTCTGGACTAACATGCGCCACCTCAACTAGTCTATGCAATAGGATCTCGTGGTCGATGGTGTCAAATGCTGCCGAAAGATCTAATAAGACGAGGATGGAGGTCTGCCCTGCATCTGCCTCAAACAGTAGGTCATCCATAATCTCCACTACTGCGGTTTCCGTACCATGACTGGGACGGAACCCTGACTGCTGCTCCGCCAGCAACCCATGTTGTTCCACAAAACATTGCAGCTGTTGACAGACTATTCCCTCTGACAGCTTTGCCAGAAAGGCTATTCCTGAGATGGGTCTTCTTTCCTCCTTTTTTCTTGGATCAGAATTAAGTTTCTTTAGTATTGGAGTAACAATAGCCTTTTTGAAATGCTCTGGGTATTCACCCTTATCAAAACAACTGTTGATTAGCTGGGCCACAAAACCCTTTATTTCTTCAGCTATCAACTTCATCACGAGACCCGGACATGGGTCTGATGGGGGAGCACTATCTTTAGCAGTGGCAATGCAATGTCCTACTGCTTCTACGGTTACTGGTGAAAAATAAAACATAGGAACACTGCCTATAGAGGTTGGACTATTGTCCAGGCAGTCGTTTCTCCTATCTTGAATAATGTCGGGTATTAAAAGATTATTTTTTTTAGTTTCAACAATATGGTTGGCCAGGCCATCATGTATTTTTTGAGCTTTCTCCATAAAAAACTCCGCCAGAGTCTGAGCATACTCTGGTGTAGCTATTTCTTGGGTTTTAATTGGTTCAGGTTGGAGAAACTCTGTCACTATTCTAAATAGTTCTAAAGTAATAAAAATGATATCTGCCAAATGGGTCCAGTGTATTTTCTTCAAAACAAGGTAATTGATATGGTGCGTGCAAGACAATCTTACCTACCGTATATATTATATTATAAGAAAATATAATAGCCAACACTGCGTCAGCCAATTCATACAATTAAAATACAGATCTAAATACATCATTTTATAAGGTAATGTATTTTTCTTTATTGAACTTCTTTATTTTTCTGCACCTCTTTAGTTAAAACAAAAATCTAATAGTAACCTTATTGGGCAAATTAAAACTGATCTTTAAACACCTTATTAATGTAATTAAGTAGCGTTCATTTATTAGTGCTGTGAATAGGAAAGCATGAATACATGAATAGACATCTACTTTCTTAGTCGTGTGTTTTAATTCTAACCTTGTCTTATAATTATTGTGCTTTCCTTCTAGCTCTTTGAGCAATGCAATTAGTCTGGAGGGGATGACAAAGAACGATAAAGTAAGTTATTCTGTAGCTTACCTTTATGCACACAATGCAGCTAATTGTTTAAAAAAAAAAAAAGAATTATTTACTTTTATAATTTTGGGGAAAAATATGTGAAAATAAAAAACTCCACAGGTTACGAAGTTTATTAAATTATCATCAGAATTGTCTGCTGTCTATACTCCTAGTCCAGAAACGACTTGAATATGACAAAAATCCCAAAACACAAGCTCTGGGGCCCCAACCGACCTCACTGTCTGTTCAAATGGCAACCACTTCCATCTCCCAAACCTAATCTATTGGTTATTTATTCAGATGGGTATCCTTAATGAAATTTTTGCGGGCTTTTTAGGTACCACATCAATAATTATAAATAAAATGTGTAACTTCTACAGTTACCAATTGTTTTCTTGGTGACTATGGTCCTAGCTGCCTTGAGATCATTGACAAGATACTCTAGTGTAGTCCTGAGCTGATTCCTCACTGTTCACATGATCATTTAAACTCCACAAGGTGAGATCTTGCATGGAGCCACAGACTGAGGGAGATTGACAGCTACTTTGTGTTTCTTCCATCTGCAAATAATCACACTGTCATCAACCTCTCACCAACCTGCTTGGCGATGGTCTTGTAGACCATTCTAGCCTTGTGTAGGTCTACAGTCTTGTCCATGACATCCTTGGACAGCTCTTTGGTCTTGGCCATGGTGGAGGGATTGAAATCTAATTGATAGACTGCTCTTTTATACTGGTAAACTGAGATTAGGAGCACTCCCTTTAACCACTTAAGGACTGCCTCCTGCATATATATGTTGGCAGAATGGAACGGCTGGGCACAGGCACGTATCTGTACGTCGCCTTTAAGGGCCTAGCCGACCGATCGCAGCCCGTGTCCCGCAATCGGGTCACAGGAGCTGAAGATTATGGAGAGGTGTGTGTTAAACACACATTCCTCGTTCTTCTCTGTGGCAGGGTCACTGATCGTCTGTTCTCTGTTATAGGTAGAGAACTATCCCCTATTTTGTAAAACGCTATAACTTTTGCGCAAACCAATCAAACGCTTATTGCGATTTTTTTACCAAAAATAAGTAGAAGAATTCGTATCAGCCTAAACTGAGGAAAAATAATAGTTTTTTTTATATAATTTTTGGGGATATTTATTATGTCGCTCTATTTTTGTTTATAGCGCAAAAAAAAAAAAAGTGCTATATAGACTAATAAATTATATAAACAGAAACAAATAACGAGTAAAAAAAATATATACTATGAGATTATATATACATATATATATATATATATATATATATATATATATATATATATATATACACACACACACACACACACACACACACACACACACACACACACACATGTATACATATATAGCGAACAGTTGCAGCCATTCAAAAGTGATCTCACACTAACAATCAAGTAAAATAGACAAAATGGTGCGCCAATTCAATTTATGAGTGACTAATTACATATATAACAAAAAAAAATTGAAAAAAGCTACACCTTAATATACTAACTCCTAGCACTAAGAAATTAATCAATTTCCTTCCATAGTGTGGTGAAAGAATAAAAATTACATAATAATACAGTTTCTCACAAAAGTGAGTACACCCCTTGTAAATATTTTATTATATCTTCTCATGTGACAACACTGAATAAATGACACTTTGCTACAATGTAAAGTAGTGAGTATACAGCTTGTATAACAGTGTAAATTTGCTATCCCCTCAAAATAATTCAACACACAGCCATTAATGTCTAAAAGACTGGCAACAAAAGTGAGTACACCCTCCAAGTAAAAATGTTCAAAGTGTCAATATTTTGTGTGGCCACCGTTTTTTTCCAGCACTGCCTTTACCCTCTTGGGCATGGAGTTCACCAGAGCTTCACAGGTTACTACTGGAGTCCTCTTCCACTCCTTCATGATGACATCACAAAGCTGGTGGATGTTCGAGACCTTGCGCTCCTCCACCATCTGTTGAGGATGCCCCACATCTCAAAGGACTCCTTCTGCCATAATAATTATTCTGCAAGCCCCCTTTTGTTCCTCTGCCCTCTCCATTACCATCCTCCTTTTCTTTAGGACAGTGCAAACCCATTGGTCTAGGGCTAACATCATTGCCATAAATGTGCTCTGACAGTATAGTTCCAGCACTCGGTAGATTAACCTTTGCTACTGCTCACTGCTGCACTTCAGTTGACCTTGCTAGTGTTTATGCTGATCTGGATGCCAAATGTCATCTTATGCCTAGTCCTTACTGTAAATCACTTTGCATGCTAAATTGTGTTATTACCATTGTTAATCCATTATATGCTTGTCAATTTACCAACCATATCGGGTGATATTATATTAAATTTGCCTTTACTTCCTGGTTTGGTGCCCATCTTCTTTGATATGACACGACTGCTGGGCACTATGTATCAATCACAGTTATTTGCAGTAATATTGTATGTTTTTAACAGTCAAACCGGGGTATCAGAGGGGCCAAGGTGCTTGAGCTGGTTAAGGCACAGAACAGAAGACCAATCCTATCTAGCAGCTCCCAGGGGGATAGAACTACAGATATATCCAGGTTTTTGAGCAGCATATGCTCCCATGCAGACAATGTCTTTGTCAGGGAAGGCCTTGCATAGTTCAACAGGAAAATGCTAAACCGCATACTGCATCTATGTCAACAACATGGCTTCTTAACCACTTGACCACTGGGCACTTAAACCCCCTTCCTAACCAGACCAATTTTCAGCTTTCGGTGCTCTCACAATTTGAATGACAATTACTCAGTCATACAACATTGTACCCATTTGAAATTTTTGTCCTTTTTTTCACACAAATAGAGCTTTCTTTTGGTGGTATTTGATCACCTCTGGGTTTTTTATTTTTTGCGCTATAAAAGAAAAACTTCTGTAAAAAAAAAAAAAACTTGTTTCTGTCATATTAGCAGGTTATTTCTCACACACAGCATATGCATACCCCAAATTACACCCCAAAACACATTCTGCTATTCCTCCCGAGTATTGCGATACCACATGTGTGAGACTTTTACACAGCGTGGCCACATACAGAGGCCCAACATGCAGGGAACGCCACCAGGCGTTCTGGAACACCCAGACCAATTCTGACATTTCTCTCCTACATGGAAAAATCATCATTTATTTGCTAGAAAATTACATAGAACCCCAAAACATTATATATGCTTTTTTAGCAAAGACCCTAGAGAATACAATGGCGGCCATTACAACTTTTTATCTCGCACGGTATTTTCGCAGAAATTTATTGAACGCGTGTTTTTTTTTAAAAAAACTGTTTTGTGCTTAAAACATAACAAAACAGTAAAGTTAGCCCATTTTTTTTTCATAATGTGAAATATGAAGTTACGCCGAGTAAATAGATACCCAACATGTCACACTTCAAAATTGCGCACACTCGTGGAATGGCGCCAAACTTCGCTACTTAAAAATCCCCATAGGCGGTATTGCAGAGTATTGGGGTATTGCAAAGTATCATGCAGGGTATTGGGGTATTGCCGAGTATTGGGGTATTGCCGAGTACTGGGGGAATTGACGAGTATTGGGGGAATTGACGAGTATTGGGGGAATTGACGAGTACTGGGGTATTGCCGAGTACTGGGGTATTGTTGAGTACTGGGGTACTGGGGGATTGCTGGGTACTGGGGGATTGCTGGGTAGTGGGGGATTGCTGGGTAGTGGGGGATGGCTGGGTACTGGGGGATGGCTGGGTACTGGGGGATGGCTGGGTACTGGGGATTGCAGGGTACTGGGGTACTGCAGAGCTGGGATGGATTGAGGGATGGCTGGATCTGTGACTGCATTTGTCACAGATCCAGCCACAGCTCATCTGCTGACACCCCCCCCCCCCCATCTCTCCTCGCACACTGTACCGAACGGTACAGAGAGGAGACGCAGGAGAGGGAGGAACCGGCGTCATCAAATGACGCCGCTTTGTTTACAAGTGATCGCACCGTCATTCGACGGCGCGATCACGTGGTAAACGGCCGCTATCAGCGGCAATTTACCGTGATCCGTGATGCGCCGGGTCTTCTAGACCCGGCGAGCACGGACACTTTCGCGAGCGCGTCCCAGGGACGTCGTGTCACAGTAGCTCGACCGCGCTGTAGCAGTATTTTTGCTATAGCGCGGTCGGCAAGTGGTTAATAGAAGAGTCTGGGTGCTTAACTGGTGCATCTTGAAACATACGGCAAAGACGACCTAGGACCATTGAGCAATTAGCATCCAATATTAGGCAAGAGTGGGACAAAATTCTTCTTCCAAAACTCCAGCAATTGGTCAGATTTTTACAGAGTGTTGTTAAAATTAAGGAGGGGATGCTACACCGGTCATGATCCTGTCCTCACTTTTTTGAGACGTGTTGCTGCCATCAATTTCAAAATTACCTTATTTCTTGAAACTATACACTTTCTCAGTTTAAATAGTTGATATGTTTTCTATTGTAGAAAATATGGGTTTATGAGATTTGCAAAATCGTTGAATTTTGTTTTTGTGTCGATTTTACAGCGTGTCCCAACTTTTTTCGAATTGGGGTTGCAGAAAGATTTGAGATTCAATCCACTACCAAAAAAAAAAAAAAGGATGAACACAAAATGATCAGAAATTTCTGATTATTAATAAGACTGTGAGCAACCTTTGTGGTGACACAATACTTACCTAGCCCAACATTTTCCAGCATGCATTACAGAATCCTGATTGACTATAAATGATATGCAGTGTTATATAATAGCGATTGACAAACTTTTTAATACAAAGGGCTGGGTTATAGATTTATGCCTCAGATATACCTAGAGTATGTGTGAATCAGAGGCTGCATGCTTTTTTTTAGGGAAATGCATCAGAACTAAGGCCTATGAAGGACTGGGGATCGTCGGCCTGGGAGGGAAAGACAACCAAGTAGCCTCCGTAATGACAGATTTCCTTGGAATAACAAAAATATACAATTGATTAGTGAGTATCATGAAAAATAAGTGTTCCGAAAGGGACTTGATTTATTGTGAAAAACTTTTCACATCTTCCACTGCACTCTGCATTCAGTCACAAGACATTCCAGAGGTAAAAGGTTGGTTCTGGAAAACTGTCGGACAAATTCTCTACACCAGAGGTCACCAACCTTTTTCAATTAGAAAACCTGGCATGCCAGTAAACAATAGCGCATTCTAGTCTTAGTTTGTTTTATTTTTTTTATATATACGACCAATCAGCTGCCTTACAAACCTTTGAAATTGAGGCCTGATGGTGAAAAGCACAGGATGTACTTACCACACTAGACAAACAAAGATTTGGTGGGCGCACTTTAAAACACCTGAATATTTAAAAAAAATATGGGAATTTGGTCACACCATATATAAACCACTTCCATACCAGGCACTTACGCACCTTCCCGCCCAAGCCAATTTTCAGCTTTCAGCACTGTCGCACTTTGAATGACAATTGCGCGGTCATGCTACACTGTACCCAAACAAAATTGGCGTCCTTTTTTCCCCACAAATAGAGCTTTCTTTTGGCGGTATTTGATCACCTCTGCGGTTTTTATTTTTTGCGCAACAACTAATAAAAGACTAAAAATTTTGAAAAAAAAAATACATTTTTATTTTTTTTCTGTTAACTTTTTTGTAAATAAGTATGTTTTCGCTTTCAATTACGGGCACTTATATGGCGGCACTGATGCGGTGGTACTGATGGGCACCGATGAGGTGGTACTGATGGGCACCGATAGGCGGCACTGGTATGCGGCACTAATGGGCACTCATAGGCGGCACTGATGGGCACTCATAGGCGGCACTGATGGGCACTCATAGGCGGCACTGATGGGCACTCATAGGCGGCACTGATGGGCACTCATAGGCGGCACTGTGCAGGGTACTGTGCAGGGTACTGGGGTATTGCAGAGTACTGGGGTATTGCAGAGTATGGTGCAGGGTACTGGGGTATTGCAGGGTATGGGGCAGGGATGGCTGAGCTGGGATGGCTGGATCTGTGACTGCATTTGTCACAGATCCAGCCACAGCGCTGCTGCTGACACCCGCTCCCCCCCTCTCCTCTCACACTGTACCGAATGGTACAGAGAGGAGAGGGAGGAACCGGCGTCATTTGATTGTTTGTTTACAAGTGATCGCGCCGTCATTTGAAGGCGCGATCATGTGGTAAACGGCCGCTATCAGCGGCAATTTACCATGATCCGTGATGCGCCGGGTCTCCTAGACCCGGCGAGCACGGACACTTCCGCGAGCGCGTCCCCAATCGCGGAAGTGCACGACGACGTCCCAGGGACGTTGTCCCAAGATAGCTCCACCACGCTGTAGCAGTAAAATGGCTATGGCGCGGTGGGCAAGTGGTTAAAGATGAATATATCGGTAACGGCAGCAGCTGCTGCCACAACCGAGGTATCCATCTTTAGCATGAGCTGTCCTGTAAATGGTAACAGTGTTCTCCGCGGCGGATTCGCCGCAAGATCACCGTTATCGGCGGCGGGAGAGGGCCTCCCTCCCACCGCTCACCTGTGCCCTCCACCGCTTACCGGAGCCATCGGTATCAGCGGAGGCGATCAGGTCCTACTGTGTGGGGATGCGAGTGAGGGCAAGATGGCCCCCACCCATCCCCATAGCATAGCAGGGCGGAAGTGACGTCAAAACGTCAGTCCAGCCCATGCGTCTTAAAAGGCACATTTTTTTTTTTGTCATTCTTTCAAATGACAACATTTTCATCTTTTTGACCCTAGATCTCATATTTAAGAGGACCTGCCATGCTTTTTTCTATTACAAGGGATGTTTAAATAAAAATTTAAAGCGCCCTGTCCCGACGTATCATCACGATCGTTAGAGCGAGAGCAATAATTCTAGCCCTAGACCTCCTCTGTAGCTCAAAAGATGCAACCTATAGAATTTTTTTATACGTTGCCTATCGAGATTTTTAAGGGTAAAAGTTTGACGCCATGCCACGAGCGGGCACAATTTTTAAGCGTGACATGTTGGTTATCATTTTACTCGGCGTAACATTATCTTTCACAATATATAAAAAAAATGGGCCAAATTTATTGTTGTCTTATTTATTAAAAAAGCGATTGTTTTCCCCAAAAAAGTACGCTTGTAAGACCACTGCGCAAATACGGTGTGAGAAAAAGTATTGCAATGACCGCCATTTTATACTCTAGGGCGTTAGAAAGAAAATATATTTGGGGGGTTTAAGTAATTTTCGTACCAAAAAAAACTGTTTTAGTCTTTTAAACATCAAATCTGAAAAACACCCAAGGTCCTTAAGTGGTTAAGCACCATATAGCAATATGGTGTGACCAAATCCCCAAATGTTTGGAAAATGTTCAGGTGTTTTAAATAGCCTTGCAGGCGTTAAATTTCATGTTTTGCATGTGTGCACTGTAATATTTTATTCCACCGCCCTAGTAGAGCACAGTATTACAGGAAATGGTGGTTCTTGGCGTTTGGTGGCATACGCTTCTGAAGTGAGATTGTAGTAGTTGCAAGGCCCGTACGTGAGCACTCAACACCCATGAAAAAGGAGTCTGCCTTAAAAAATCTGGCAGTGGCATTTAAGTACATCCAAGAAGTGTAAGGCACTTGCTTAAGGTGGACTGGGTTGGGACACAATGATGGAAGCATGGTGTCATTATTCAGGTAAAAGGCTGACACCACTTTTGACAAAGAGTCTTGGACATAGGGTGACTTTATTGTTATACAGCGGCCAATATGGTATCCTGCAAGAGAACACCAACGGTTCAGATACCCTGCATGCTGAAGTGATGTCCACTATACATCAGGCTAGTGACTGGGTTGTCCACAGCTGTTAGAGGTTTTGGCCACCGTCAGGGGTCACCTCCTGGGCTGTCTTTTGCTTTCTAGTGCACTTAGTGTTCTACTCTTGCAGGTGGTCGATATACCCAGTCCATAATTATCTAAAGCAAGGCTGAATCTTGCAATGTTCAAAAGAGAAATTATTTGAATAATGGAAAATCTACCTCTGAAGGTGTTATACTATATCTGTCCGATAGGGGTTTGATCCTGCCAGAACTCTTGCGAATTGATAACTGCCTGTGCTCTCTGACTCTGCTACAAAACATCTCAGTTACATTGTTCCCAGCTATTTCCGAGGACTAGAAAACTACCCCTTATATAATAGAGTAGAGAGGAAGGTGTCTGATGTAGTAGTATGTACACCTATTGTTAGAAAAGTTCTATACCATAAATGATACATTGGATTTCTTCTTGAAGTGCATTTCCACAGAGTAAAAGCAGACAAGTGTGAACATGCCCTTAAATCCCAGATGAAATCCACAATGGGAGCAGTCACTACAAAACAAAAACTCCAGCGCAATTATAAAATCAAGAGTGAACAGAACAAAACTGCACTTTTTTTTTTAATACTCAAAAGGGATTGTTCTATGAATTAAGATAAAAAGCCTTCTGTATGCAGCAGCTTCTTAGCCTCCCTAATACTAACCTGAGCCCCCTCTCAATCCAGCGATGTCCACGAGTCCCTCGGCCATCCGGGACTCTCCCTCCTGATTGGCTGAGACACAGCAGTGGCACCATTTGCTTCCGCTACTGTCAAAGTCAGTTAGCCAATTGGGAGAGAGAGGGGGTGAGGCCGAACCAAAGCTCTGTGTCTGGACACACAAATCCGCAGCTCGGCTCGGTTGTCCCCATAGAAAGCTGCTTGCTGTGGGTGTACTTGACATGAGGGAGGGGCCTGGTAAAGCAAAGAGGGACCCGAGAAGGAGGATGTAGGCTGCTCTGTGCAAATCCACTGCACAGAGCAGGGAATTATAACATGTTTGTTAGTATCACTTTACGCTGATAGGGTTGCTTAAGAAAACCCATATAGCTCTGTAAGACCAGTGTTTATTAAATGTTTATAGAATAAAAATATTATAAAATTCATAAAATGCACAGAATATCTGTTTAGAAACTTGCGATTTAAAAAAAAAAATTATATTGACTCATTTAAACAATTAGTGTCCATCAGGGGCCAGCTAATACAGTTCAGATTTTTACATTGTGCCCATTATATGACACATAGGCTTCATAGCCTTCATAACCATCTCTTACTTCCTTGCATTATCATTCAGCTAGGGATTTTTTATGTTTTTGGACAAGTCCCTTTACTTTCTGATTACTAGAATGACATAGTACCCAACATCAACACAGTCGCCGTCTCTCCTTCACCCCTTCTCCCAGGATTTGCTTGTTAGATCCGCTTGTCAGATCTTGTTGAGGATCAGGTTCCTTTGATTGCTGAATGCACACTTTTTGGCTTAAATCTTATTTTTATGCCAAGAAGACCATTACACCATTACAATATATTAGGAAAGCCGCCTTCTTCCTCCATTCAGTTCTGGAAGCAATTGGTGAATTCTAGTTTACCTCTGTATCAAGACACCTAACAGTAACAGGAGTTGTCCCAGAAAGTTCACCAAGATGTGGGCATGGTGGCTTGAAGAAGCCTCTATGGAATCTTTAACTGCTACTCAATAGCACCCGTCAACCTCCTACTAGGATAACAGGAGGGCCAGTCTTATCCTCTTTACAATCCTTTTGTATTGCCCCATTGTGGACCCTAGTGCTGATGGGGGCAATTTTCTCATACTCCTACAATAATCCCTATTATTTACATGAGCCGCGAACACAGTAGACATCACCAGATGAGTAGGTTTTATACTGTGCCTACTACTGGGCGGCGCACTCCTGTGTGGGTCATGCTTATTTTTATAAACCAACAACTTAGATTGCTTAACCACTTAAGGACCCTGCACTGTATATATACGTCCTCTTTTTAAAGATGGATATCTCGGTAACGGCAGCAGCTGCTGCCACAACCGAGATATCCATCTCTTCAGTGCAGGGTCCTGTGTACAATAACGGCGGTCTCCGCGGCGGATTCGCCGCGAGATCGCCGTTATCGGTGACCGGAGAGGTGCCCCCCCCCCTCCCGCCGCTTTCCCGTGCTCTCCGCCGCTTACCGTTGCCGTCGGTAGCGGCGGAGGCGATCGAGTCTGTGCGGCTCCTCTGCTGGGATACGAGTGAGGGAAAAATCGCCCCCACCCGTTCCCCATAGCAGCGCTGGGCGGAAGTGACGTCAAAACGTCATTTCCGCCCACTGTCTTAAAGAGACATTTTCTTTTTAAGGCTATTTAAAAAATGTCATTTTCCTTTTTTTTTTTTTTTTTTCTTTTTAAGCCTAAATATGAGATCTGAGGTCTTTTTGACCCCAGATCTCATATTTAAGAGGACCTGTCATGCTTTTTTCTATTACAAGGGATGTTTACATTTCTTGTAATAGGAATAAAAGTGATCAATTATTATATTTTTTTTTTTTCAGTGTAAAAAATGTTAAATTAAATACAAATAAATAGGAAAACAAAAAAAAATTTTTTTAAAGCGCCCCGTCCCGACGAGCTCGCGCGCAGAAGCGAACGCATACGCGAGTAGCGCCCGCATATGAAAACGGTGTTCAAACCACACAAGTGAGGTATCGCCGCGATCGTTAGAGCGAGAGCAATAATTCTAGCCCTAGACCTCCTCTGTATCTAAAAAAATGCAACCTATAGAATTTTTTAAACGTCGCCTATGGAGATTTTTAAGGGTAAAAGTTTGACGCCATGCTACGAGCGGGCGCAATTTCTAAACGTGACATGTTGGGTGTCATTTTACTCGGCGTAACATTATCTTTCACAATATATAAAAAAATTGGACCAAATTTATTGTTGTCTTATTTTTTAATTCAAAAAAGTGTATTTTTTCCAAAAAAAGTGCGCTTGTAAGACCGCTGCGCAAATACGGTGTGACAAAAAGTATTGCAATGACCACTATTTTATTCTCTAGGGTGTTAGAAAAAAAAAAATATATAATGTTTGGGGGTTTTACGTGATTTTCTAGCAGAAAAAACTGTTTCAGTCTTGCAAACACCAAAACTGAAAAACACCCAAGGTCCTTAAGTGGTTAAAAAAATGTATATGGACTACAAACCATATAACTTTTTCTTATATATATATCCATGTTTATAATGTAGTTATCACAAGTTAACTTACCAAGGCCGAGATGCTGAGGGCCGCTCACCTTTGCGACCTGGTGCGATCCGCCCCCTGGGATTGGAACAGAGGGAAGGACGCACCGGGAGGCACCGGTACCAGCGGCAAGATGGTGATCAGGTGCGTGGAGCAGGCACTGGTGGGTCACATGCTGGAACCGGGCAGCAGATGAAGCAAAGATAGTCCAGGGACAAGGTACTTCACAGACAAGGACAGGGCTGAAGACAGATCCGAGAGACATGCCGTGGTCAGGGGTTTTGGAGATAGCAGATAGTCCAAAGTTCAGGCCGGAGGTCAAGGGCAGGAGAGGAACGGGTATCCAAAGTTCAAGCTGGGGTCAAAGGGTTAAAGAAAGTAGCAGTCCAGAACGTAAGCCAAGGGTCAAGTATTTCAGATATCCAACAGGTAGTTAGAAGCAGAACAACACGGAAGCTGTTTTACAAACCAGCAACCAGAGAGGAGGAAGGGGTTGGTTTAAATGAGCCGCTCAGGCCTCCGATTGGCCGAAAGCGGAACGAGCATGTGCACGCCCGCGCGCGCCCGAGTTCAGCCGTGCGCCCGTGGCGTGCAGACATATGCACGCGCGCAGCCCAGTTGAGCGCGATGGTACTGGCCTGTCACGCAGCTGAGGGATCTGAGGCTGAGCGGAGCGGATACCCTGACAGTAGTAGCACATTGCCTGCTTATTGTAGAAATGCAGGCCATTCTAGTTGCCCTCATCTACATAGACAAGAGTCAATTTGGCCCTTTATAGAAACAGCCAAAAGTAATGAATGCCTACATTCCGCAGGTATGTTCAGTAAACGCAAAATTAATTACATCAATTGAGCCTAATTATAAGTCATCAAACTAAGATGAGTCTAACAGAAGTGTCTACAGACATCAAGTACACAATATTATTTCTATTTACTTACTCCATACTGGCAGATGCCCAAAGCTAAATATTTTTCTTTCTCTGCAAATAGTCTGACCCTTATCGCACCTCATGTTCGATCAGGCATAAGGAATGCCATCTTATAATCTTTGAGTAGTTAATGAAGCTGAACCTGATACAATGTTAATTGCTAATACAATCTACACAAAGAAAGATGTATACACCATCATAAAAATCATATCTAAGGATTTAACATATGGTTTTCTTTTTGCATTCAGAACTAAAAATAAAATGGTTTTATTTTTTTCAATCAGATAAAAATGAAAGAATTTCATATAGATTTTTTAAAGGTCTTACAGTCTTCAGGTGAAACGCTAGCTAAGGGCTCTGGCAAATTTCTTCCTTACAAATACTGTCCTAAAAACAGACCACCCCTCCATTTCTTCCAGCAAATAGAAGAGTAACGCCAGAGGAGCAACAACAATCTGGCAGAAAGAATAAAGGTGTGCTGGGATCTCTTAATAGAAACACAGCATTATTAAAAAAAAAAAAAAAAGTTTTAAATAAAGTATTAAAAAAAAAAGAAGAAGAAGAACACAAGGAATGGACATTAGACCAGTGGAAATCTGTGCTTTGGTCTGTCGAGTCCAAACTTGAGAACTTTGGTTCCAACCACCATGACTTTGTGCGACGCAGAAAAGGTGAACAGATGGACTCTACATGCCTAGTTCCCACCGTGAAGCATGGAGGAGGTGTGATGGTGTGGGGGTGCTTTGCTGGTGACACTGTTGGGGATTTATTCAAAATTGAAGGCATACTGAACCAGCATGGCTACCACAGCATCTTGCAGCAGCATGCTATTCCATCCGGTTTGCATTTAGTTGGACCAACATTTATTTTTCAACAGGACAATGACCTCCAGGCTGTGTAAGGGCTATTTGACCAAGAAGGAGAGTGATGGGGTGCTGCGCCAGATGACCTGGCCTCCACAGTCACCGGACCTGAACCCAATTGAGATGGTTTGGGGTGAGCTGGACCGCAGAGTGGAGGCAAAAGGGCCAACAAGTGCTAAGCATCTCTGGGAACTCCTTCAAGACTGTTGGAAGACCATTTCAGGTGACTACCTCTTGAAGCTCATCAAAAGAATGCCAAGAGTGTGCAAAGCAGTAATCAAATCAAAAAGGTGGCTACTTTGAAGAACCTAGAACATGACATATTTTCAGTTTTTTCACACTTTTTTGTTATGTATATAATTCCACATTCATAGTTTTGATGCCTTCAGTGGGAATCTACAATTTTCATAGTCATGAAAGTAAAGAAAACTCTTTGAATGAGAAGGTGAGTCCAAACTTTTGGTCTGTACTGAGATATATCTATATCTATATCTATATCTATATATATATATATATATATATATATATATATATATATATATATATATATATATATATATATATATATATATTTCACACACACATGGAAATTGTGCAAAAGTTAATTTATTTCACTAATGCAACTTAAAAGGTGAAAGTAATATATAAGAGAGACTCCTTACATGCAAAGCAAGGTAGTTCAAGCCTTGATTTGTTTATAATTGTGACGATTATGGCTTGCAGCCACTCAGAAAATTAGAATATTACATGCAATATTACATGCATCCATTAAAGCAAGGATTGTACATAGAACAATATCGGACCTCTGAAAAGTAGAAGCATGCATATGTACTCAGTACTTGGTTTGGGCACCTTTTGCAGCAAATACTGCCTCAATGCAGCATGGCATGGAAGCTATCAGCCTGTGGCAATGCTGAGGTGTTATGGAAGACCAGGATGCTTAAATAGCGGCCTTCAGCTCTTCTGCATTGTTCAGTCTCATCTTTCTCTGGGAAATGCCCCATAGATTTTCTATGGGGTTCAGGTCAGGCAAGTTTGCGGGCCAATCAAGCACAGTAGTCGCACGGTCATTGAACCAGGTTTTGATCTTTTGGCAGTGTGGGCAGGTACCAAGTCCTGCTGAAAAATGAAGTCAGCATCCCCATAGAGCTCGTCTGTGGAAGGAAGCAAGAAGTGCTCCAAAATCTCCTGGTAGACGGCTGCTTTGACACTGTGGAAGCACAGCGGACCAACACCAGCAGATGACATGGCTCCCCAAATCAACAGACTATGGAAGCATCACACTGGACTTCAAGCATCTTGCAGTGTATGCCTCTCTATTCTTCATCCATACTCTGAGTCCTTGGTTTTCAAATGAGAAAATTTGCTCTCATCAGAAGAGAGGCCTTTGGACCACTGAGCAACACACGAGGTAAGACACTTCTGACGTTGTTTGTTGTTCAGGAGTGGGGTGACGAGATGAATAAAACATTTGAAGCCCATGTCCAGGATCCGTCTGTGTGTGGTGCACTTGATGCACCGACTCCAGCCTCAGTCCACTCCTTGTGAAAGTCCCCAACACTTTTGAATGGCCTTTTCCTGACAATCCTCTCCAGGCTGCGGTCATCCCTGCTGCTTGAGCACCTTTTTGTTCCACACTTTTCCCTTCCACATAACTTTCTATTAATGTGATTTGATACAGCACTTTGGGAACATCCAACTTCTTTTGCAATCACCTTTTGAGGCTTTCTCCTTATGGAGTGTGTCAATGATGGTTTTTGGTTTCAGGACAGCATTCTTCCCCATTATTGTAATTCCTACTGAACCAGACTTAACGACCATTTAAAGACTCAGGAACCCTTTGCAGGTGTTATGGTCGAAATACAAAAGCTCAGCAGGGGAGGTTGGTGTACCAACATTGCATAGTTAGTACAATGTCTCTTCCTGAGCTGTCAGGTTTTTTATTTATTTATTTGTTTAGCTTGCTGGGTTGAACTAAAAAACAAAAACAAAAGAGAAAACTAGTGGTGTGCAATAGGTTTAAGTCTCTTTCTTTAAAGCCTGGCCTATAGCCAATTCCTAAGTAGTGAGAGAACCTTCAGTGGATTGACAAATGAGACAGGCAGACAGCAATGATGGCAAGTTCAGCATTTTAAGGGCTATGGTTAGTTTTTAGGATTTGCGGTTAGGTTTTAGGAGGTATAAGGAAAATAGGAATTTTTAAGTAGAAGGAAACCAGTTTTTTCATATGTGCGTGAGCAATATTCTGCCCATTCCTCTGTGCATAAGGGAAATGCTGGACATGCATTAGGAAGTATACACATGTACATTAGCATGCAAACGCGCACAAATTAGCGCTCTTGCGAGGCACTGGTATTGGGGCCCAGTGGCCTATATAAGATGAAGCATTGCACTGCCAAGTGGTGTTCAGCTTGTCCTTGTTTACCTGAGGCCTGACCTACTGATTTGTGCCTTACGGTGTATGACTTGACTTGCCTTCTGGACTCTGCTACTGCCCTTCTGCCTTGTATCCTGTTTGCCTGGCTATTACTGACCTCCACATGTTTCCTGGACTCTGTCTTTGGCTCCTGAACCAATACCACAATGTTCCTGTGCACGATTCCTGCTCTGTTATCTTCAAGCCACCACTTTTACATATCTGGCTGTGACTCGGCCTGTATACTCCAGCACTTGGTCCACTCTGTGCCCCACACTCTGTCACCACCTTCAGGAGTGTTGGGCAGGAAGTGCAAGAGCATCCCTGTCATCTACTCTGCCAGGTACTTGATAGAAGGTCAAAAATGATGTTAAGTTTTGAGTTAATATAGAGAGGTAAACTGCGCTTAGGATAGTGTAAGTGAGGGGAGTAAGGTAAACATAAAATATAAAATATGCGACTGCAGCCCCCCCTAAATGTATAGCTCCCCTAGTTCAGGGTGCACCTATGTGGGTAGGTGATCATAAAAGTACATCAAGTGTTTCTCGCAGTGGATCCGGTGCTCCCCCCTATGGGTCCCCACTCACCAGAGGCACTCACCCCTGCAGGGGTAGAATGCGTGTCAGACGAACAGCTGCTCCTTCGTGCCGTTGCCCCTTATCCTGGGTTCCTGGTGTATGTCCTTGGTGCGAGTGGTTAAGTTCAGTTGGATCTTAAGGTTCCTGGGAAGCTGCAGGCCTTGACGAGTGCCTTGACGCTTGGCCTGCAGCTTCCCAGTCGGATGGTGGTTGGTAGTGCATTCCACAGCCGAGGTCCCTGGACTGAACATCTCCAATCTCCTTTGGACTTGAATCTGGCTTTGGGTATTTGGAGTAGGTTTTGATTTGTGGATCGCAGAATGCGATTTGGGTTATGGGCTTTTATTTTTTCGCATAGATATTGGGGGGTGTTTCCTTGAATACACTTATGCGTTAGGCAGAGTGCCTTGAAAGTGATTCTGTCTTTTACTGGCAACCAATGAAGAGATCTCAGTGAAGGTGAGATTGATTCCCATGGTTTTATGCCAGTCACTAATCGAGCAGCCGTATTTTGAATGACTTGCAGGTGAGTGATTTGGTATTTGGGGAGTCCTAGATAGAGGGCATTTGCGTAGTCAAGTCTGGAATTTATGATTGTGCCCATCACGACTGCAATGTCCTTTTTTGGGATAGAGGGGGCTAGTCGGCGTAGTAGGCACAGCAGATGATGGGATCGCCGACTACAGACCCTATTTGTGCATCCATTGTCATGTAGGAGTAGAAAATGACTCAGAGACTTTTGACTTTGGTGCTAGGGGTGAAAGTTTTACCCAGAATGGGTGGGGGGGTCAAAGTTGACGCGGGGTGACTTTTTCGGTTTGCGTGAAACAGGAGAAGTTCTGTTTTTGAACCATTGAGTTTAAGATAACTGGATGTCATCCAGTTATATATTAGGCACTGTACACACGAGGAGACATGTCCGATGAAACCGGTCCGCGGACCGTTTTCATCGGACATGTCTTGTCTCCAAGGATATTTTAGTCTGATGTGTGTACACACCATCAGACCAAAATTCCCGCGGACAGAGAACGCGGTGATGTAGAAGACACCGACGTCCTCAAACCAGGAAGTTCAATGCTTCCACGCATGCGTCGAATCAATTCGACGCATGCGCGGGATTTCGGTCCGATGGTTAGGCGTACTAACCATCGGACATGTCTGACGGTTAGGCGTGCTAACCATCGGACATGTCCGACGGACAGGTTTCCAGCGGACAAGTTTCTAAGCATGCTTAGAAACTTTTGTCCGCTTGAAACCTGTCTGCTAGGCCGTACACACGATCGGACATGTCCGCGGAAACTGGTCTGCGGACCAGTTTCCGCGGACATGTCTCCTCGTGTGTACGCGGCCTTAGAGTGAGGGATTTCTCTAGTCCAAGAGAGTGATTGCTGATGATTTCAAAGAGGGGGCGGGGATAGATATTGAACAATACGGGTGACAACGGAGATCCCTGAGGGACTCTGCATGATACCGTACATTTTTCAGAAGTGAAAGGTCCCAGTTTCACTGTTTGTGATCGGATTTCCAAGGAGGAGGAGAACCAGGGTAAATCACCTTCCGTGACTCTGGCCACTTTAGGTAGCCTAGCGAGTAGTAGTCCATGGTCTACAGTGTGAAAGGCAGCGCTTAGGTCCAGTAGGATCAGGAGACAAGATTCTCCTTCATCTGCGGCCACTAGAGCGTCATCCCATATTTTGAGCAGCGCCGTTTCAGTTCCGTGACCCGGACGGAAGCCTAATTGAAACGTATCGAGTAATTTTTGGGTTTCTAAATGCAGTTGTTGTACAACTTCTTTCTCCATTATCTTGGAGGAGAAAACATTTAGACCTGTTATGGGCCTCCTGTTTGAGTCTTTGGGGTCAAGGGTGTTTTTTTTTTAGGACTGGTTTTATTGTACCTTGTTTCAGCAAGGTGGGCACCATGCCCTCCTTGAATGATTGATTTATGAGCTGCGCGATAGCTGGTGCCAGTATATCGGCACTTTCTTTCAGCAGTTTAGTGGGAATGATGACATTGGGTGCTGTGCTATTGCGCAGAGTCCCGTTGATATTTTTAGCGGCATTAATGGTAATGGGTTTTAGAGTGAATTTTAGTGATTGTGGCGGGTATATGATGGCATTTGGTTTGAGATTAGGGGAGGGATTAGTGACGATTCCTTTTTGCTCAATACTTTCACAGATTTTTTCAATTTTATTAATGAAATGATTCTTGTGAATCAGAATTGGGGGCCTCTAAACAAGCTGGATTCATCGTCTGCGAAACCAGCTTGAAGAGTTCGCGGGGGCGGCTTAGGGCATTTGTGATGATGTTGGAGAAGTGATTTTTTTTGGCCATAAAGATTTTTGTGATATTTCTTTGTTATTGTCTTGTAAATGGTGTGTTTTTTTTTGAAGAGCTCCTTTCCCAGCAGCTTCTGCATTTCTACGCTCTTGCTTTAGCAATGTCAGTTGGTCATTAAACCAGCTGGAGTTGTTTTTCCGGATGCAAGTTTTGCGTTTTGGTGCCACCCAGTCAGCTGACTGAAGTGCCTTGTTAATGGCGTCAAGTTGTTTTGAAGAGTTCTGAGTGGAGCTTCTTCTGAGATCTAGTCCAGTGAGTTGTCACCGGATTTGTAGTTTTATTTGGCCTGACGATGTTGTTGATTTTGAATTTAATGGCATGGTGATCGGTCCATGGTAGTGGCTAATTTTCCCAGACCTCAATTTCCAAATCCTGTTTGAAAATGAGATCAAGGGTATGGCCTGAGGCATGAGTGGGGCCTAGTATTAGTTGCTGCAGACCTAATCCTTCCAGGTGGTCGATGCTGGCGTCGGCGACGGGGTCCAACGAGGAGTTGGCCCAGAGGTTAAAAGCACCAAAAGGTGTTTGATGCTTAGAGCCTTTGAGGAGATGAATTCTGTCAACGACGTGAGAAGGTGCGTTTTTGGGCCCGGTGGTCTATAGCAAAGTAGAATATGGACCATGTCTTGGGGATTTGTTTGCAGTTGAAGAGTGAGGGTTTCTATGAATGGAAGCAAGTTTTGAAGGACTGGTTTGGTGATCGAGAGGCGAGTCTTTTGGATCACCGCCAGGCCTCCCCCTCTTTGCCCCACTCTGCTCTGCATTTGAATGCGATAATTTGCTGGCACCAGTTCTCCCAGAATGGTGTTGCAGTCTGCTGTAAGCCAGCTTTCTGTGATGAAGAGGCAATCTAGATCATGTTGAAAGAGGAAATCATAGATTTCTTGCCAATGTTTTACTGCCGATCTTGTGTTAACCAAAGCGTATGATATGCGTTAGGGCTGGTGTACCTGCATGCAGTTTTTTACTGTTAATCGTCGATTGATTCTTAACAGTTGCTCACTCTTTAGAGCTTTTTTGGTGACCGTGGAAGTGTAGAGGCGAATGGTTTTAGTTCCCAGATGGTTTCTGCAGAGTATTTCAGATAACCCATGGTTGCAGAAAGACGCAGGGAAGTGATGATGATTATGGGGGTTTTGTCGGCGCTGGGTTTTGTCACTAGTTCAAGTCTTATCTCCCTGAATTGGTCCAGAGGAAGGCAAAAGAAAACAGGCGTGCTGTGCCAATCTGCAGCGACTGGGGAAAAAATTCCTTCCTGATCCCTACTGGCGATCGGTGAAAACCCTGGATCAATTACTTTATGGGTAGGGGCATGGAGGATGCGTATCCCTGGGTTAACCGAAGGGACCAAGTTTCAGGCTGAAACAGCTTGTGGAGGGGGAGGTGAGGGTGAGAGAGGGTGGTGTTTTTGCTTTGGAATGCGAGTACCAAGATGGCCGCGACCGGGACTAGGCCCGAGCCAGGGGCAGCGAGGGGGGGGGGGACCTGCAAGGGCGACGTGGGGAGAGTCCTGGGGGGGCCTGGGTGGTTTTGGTGCGATTATGTGCAGCACGGAGGTTATCAGTACAGAAGTTTTGGATGTCCCGCTGAAGCCGCAGACTTTCCTGGATGGTAGAGGATGGGAAGGGGGGTAGTGGGGGAGATGGCGGTATTGTGTTTGGGATGCGATGGGCGTGCAGAGGGGGGGTGCCGGTTGTCCGATTACCGGGATTGAAAGCCGCGGCTGATCCTGAAAAGGATGGCCGCTTTCAATCCAATCCAATCGGGTAGAAGGACAGACCAGGCCAGATGGTGCAATCCTTACCTTGCGAGGAGCTGCAGAGGAAGGAGGAGGGATGCTGGATCCTGGATGCCAATGAGGCTGGGGACTGGAGACCTGCCTGCCTGGAGCTATAGCCACATGTCCTACTCCTAGGAAGCGTGTGCCGTAATGAGCTCCTGTTGCTAGCCTTGCCTGTGCCCATTAGAGAGACTTCCCCTCACTTTTTGCCTTATGAAAACAACAGGAAGTGACAGTAAAGCACTCTAAAGACGAAAATCTCATCTAACAATTGTTACCACAATAGTGCCATACTTAAATTTTCTCTATATTCCTGTTCATGTGACAGCTTAAAACTTTCATTCACTTTTGGTCCCAGTGATAAAGGTATCACAACAAACAGACCTGGTATACTCCCTAGAGGGGACAAAGACTGCATTAAATGGGTTGTAAACCCTTGTTTTTTCACACTAATGCATCCTTATTTACCTGAGCCCAGAATTTCCGTGGGCACGATTCCACGTTGGTTTCCACAGGTCTTGGCGGCTCTTCATTGGATAGATTGATAGCAGTGCAGCCATTGGTTCCCGCTGCTATAAATCAAATCCAATGACATGGCTGGCGGGGGCGGGGCCGAGTCATACAATCGGCGTGCCCCTAAGCTAACCCTGTCGGGAGAGAGCTTCCCAGAGGGGGTTAGCTCTCGGCGAGGAGCCACAAGAGCCACAGTGGGACCCCAGAAGAGGACCACCGGGGGCCACTCTGTGCAAAACGAACTGCACAGTGGAGGCAAGTATGACATGCTTGTTAATTGGGAGTTAAACTGGCCATATATGGATCAAATTTCCTGATGAATTGGGTGAAATTTTATCTGTGGGTGGCCCTTACGGGACAACCCAAATAAAATAAAGAGTTGGACAGAAATTTGTTGGCTGAACAGTGACATAATTCAATCAGATGCAGTCACTGTTTGGGTATTGTGACAACCACTATTGTCACAATACAACAGCGGGCAGGGGGAATTCATCCATCAATGCAGTTTAGCATGGATAGAGTAATATTTTAGAATCATATCTAACACAATTCTATGTATGTATGACACACTTTAGGAAAATATACAAAGGAAAAGATGTAGATCCTTTGGATAAGATAACAAGGATGCAGATAGAAAGAATTTAATGTATGTGGCTCAAGCCATAAAGACCATGTAGGAAGCAGACAGCAATAAGAGTTACAGCAAATGGAACCCACTAAAACAGCAATTAAATGCTTAAGAGGGACCGTGAAAAAAGAAGATTATGCCACACCTGTTAGAATATGGTATGTGTGTATCATTTATGTTAAGCAGATGTTATATAATTACATGACAAAAACAGAAGCTTTGCCAAGCTGACATGTGTCTTAAGACTGTAAACGACTTAGCCAATTATCTATGGTGCTTAAAACAAAGAAACTAATTGCTTACAAACAAGTCATCAATACCAGCATCAGGCAACCCATGGGCAATTATTTATTTAGTGCAGTTAGGCTTTCTACACATGGGCATTGGCAGTGTGTACAGCAAGCTTTTAAAAAGCATTTGCAAAGCTTTCACCAGGCTTCAGGTAAGCCTTGGAAGCACCCTTCTGCTCCAGAAAGACTTAAACCTGGTACAGGCTGCCTGAGAGACGTCAAAGACCACGAGGCAAGGAGAAGACTGGACGCAGAGGAAGAGGTGATATCACCCAGGGTCGGTGCACCAGTTTCCTGCCACAGATCCATGGCCAGTCCCACCAGAGAGGGCCGGGGCATCTCCAGGCGCATTCCTAAAGGTGTGAGGCATTCCAGTTGTAAGGTAGCCAGTCGGACAACCTGAAAAGCCTGCCTGCCAGGACATCTCCTTTGGGCCTTGATCACAGAATTGGTGAGCGGGCACTTGCCCATCATACAGATACAGAGAGGCACGGCATGCAGCCACCTTTACTCATTCCATCAAACCTTGTAATGGGACCCCTTTTGCATTAGTTACTTTATCTTACTGAAAGGATTACCCAACACATTTGCTAGGACATTTCAAACACACTTTAACTGCTTAGGGACCGCCGCATGTACATTTACGTCGTCAGAATGGCACGGACAGGCACATTGGTATACCTGTACGTCCCTGCCTAGACGTGGGTCGGGGGTCTGATCGGACCCCCCCCCCCCCCGGTACTTGTGGCGGTCCCCGTGGCTGCAGGAGCGATCCAGGTCACTAAGCGATCATTTTTCTGATCACTGTATTAGTGTCACTGTTGCCCCTAGGTAGCTATTTTTTTATTTATTTTTATTGCATTTTTTTTTTATTTTTTTACTAAAGACATGTGGCTGAATACATTTGGCCTAAATGTTTGACTAAAATTTAGTTTATTAGATTTTTCTTATAACAAAAAGTAGAAAATATCCTTTTTTTCGAAAATGTTGGTCTTTTTCCATTTATATCGCAAAAAAAATAAAATCGCAGAGACAATCAAATACCATCAAAAGAAAGCTCTATCTGTGGGAAGAAAAGGACACAAATTTTGTTTGGGAGCCAAGTCGCACCACCGCGCAGTTGTCTGTTAAAGCGACGCAGTGCCGAATTGTAAAAACGCCTCTGGGCATTTAGCAGCATATTGGTCCGGGGCTTAAGTGGTTAAGGATTCATCCGGCATGCCAATTAAGCCATGAACCGGCGCAGCGCATTGCTTTTAGTAAATCAGCCCCTATGTGTCCATCTACTAATGTGTCTGCAGCAACACTGTTTACTAGGTCTGCCAGAGGGGCTGAGACGGTTCTTGGGTTTGAGAGGCAGAATGAAGAACCTAATATATTCAATCCTCTCCTTCGGGCGTGGCGCTACACACGCAAGATAAATTTTGTATGTATAAGGTCTAAAAACAGGCAGATCTACTGTATGCTTTTATGGTCTATGCCAGCCAATAACTCCAACAGAGTTGGTTTCTAAACCCAGGTGGTCAATACACTGGGTGGCTTGGGTGGTGTTTTTCATACAACGGCAAGAAAATAATACATTTTTACTTTAATATTGTGATCTGGCGAAACTGACATAAGCCCCATTATCACATGTGAAGGGTTTACTTCCTCTTTTGTTTCCTGCAAAAGTAAAAGCATAATGGGGGCTAGTATGCATCACATACTAGCCCATTATATGCCACTTCCCTGCAAACTAAGCCTGCGATGTCCCCGCTGGTGGAAGCATCCATCTTTAACCCTCGTCCTTCCCGGGGGCTACGGACTCTGGCTCTGTGACTGGCCGGAGTCGAGTGACATCACTCCCGCCCATGCGCGGGAGCTGATGGTCACAGCTTGGGCCCTGTAGAAAGGGCACAATCATGCCCTTTAAGTGCATACGACAGGGGCACAAGCATATATGGCAAATATCTCCTAAACTGTGCAGGTAATAAGGCTTAAATGTAAGTAAAAGTGTTATGTAAGGGTGTCATTAGCAAGGTATATAAAGTATCACACAAAAGTGAGTACACCCCTCACATTTTTGTAAATATTTTATTATATCTTTTCATGTGACAGCACTGAAGAAATGAAGAAATTACACATTGCTATAATGTGCTACAAGTAATGAGTGTACAGCTTGTATAACAGTGTACATTTTTGTCCCCTGAAAATAACTCACCACACAGCCATTAATGTCTAAACCACTGGCAACAAAAGTGAGTACACCCCTAGTGAAAATGTCCGAATTGGGCCCAATTAGCCATTTTCACTCCAGGGTCATGTGATTTATTAGTGTTACAAGGCCTCATGTGTGAATGGGGAGCAGGTGTGTTAAATTTGGGGTCATCGCTCTCACTCTCTCATACTGGTCACTGGAAGTTCAACATGGCACCTCATAGCAAAGAACTCTGAGGATCTATAAAAAAATATTTGTTGCTCTACAGGCTACAAGAAGATTGCCAAGATGCTAAAAACTGAGCTGCAGCACAATGGCCAAGACCATACAGCAGTTTAATTGGACAGGTTCCACTCAGAACAGGCCACGATATGGACGACCAAAGAAGCAGAGTGCACATGCTCAGTGTCATATCCAGAGGTTGTCTTTGGGAAATAGACATAAGAGCGCTACCAGAATTGGTGCAGAGGTTGAAGGGGTGGGAGGTCAGCATGTTAGTGCTCAGACCATACGCTGTACACTGCATCAAATTGGTCTGCATGGCTGTCGTCCCAGAAGGAAGCCTCTTCTAAAGATGATGCGCAAGAAAGCCTGCAGTTTGCTGAAGACAAGAAGACTAAGGACAAGTATTACTGGAACCATGTACTGAGACCAAGATAAACCTATTTGGTTCAGATGGTGTCAAGCGTGTAGAGGCAATCAGGTGAGGAGTACAAAGACAAGTGTGTCTACAGTCAGGTAAAGTGGTGGGAGTGTCATAATCTGGGGCTGCATGAGTGCTGCCAGCACTGGGGAGCTACAGTTCATTGAGGGAACCATGAATGCCAACATGTACTGTGACATACTGAAGCAGAGCATGATCCCCTCACTTCGGAGACTGGGCCGCAGGGCAGTATTCCAACATGATAACGAACCCAAACACACCTCTAAGATGACCACTGCCTTGTAAAAAAAAGTAAATTGGAAAAGGTGATAAACTGGCCAAGCATGTCTCCAGACCTAAACCCTATTGAGCATCTGTGGGGTATCCTAAAACGGAAAGTAGAGGAGCGCAAGTTCTCCAAGATCCAACAGCTCTGTGATGTCGTCATGGAGGAGTGGTAGAGAACTCCAGTGGCAACCTGTGAAGCTCTGGTGACCTCTATGCCCAAGAGGGTTAAGGCTGTGCTGGAAAATAATGGTGGTGACACAAAATGAGTTTTAGGTTGTGCCCCCCCCCCCCCCCCCCCCAAGTCTTTTACTTTTCAAGTGTACATAAAGCCTTAAAAAAGTTTAATGCAAAAAATGCATTAAAGTAAAAAAAAAAAAAAATTGTTTGTCTTTATAACCAATTTAAGACTATAGAACACCTCCCCCATTTTCTCTTCATGCGGGGGGGGGGGGGTTGGGGGGATTACTTAATCTACAGGTATATCTGGGAACATGGATAACTGATATAAGTACAGATAGATAGTATAGATAGAAATAAAAAAAAGCTTACGCACAGAGCGCAAGCAGTTATCAGCTCACTAGATTTCTTCCTGGATCAACAGACCAGAAGAGAATAAAAATAAGAAAAGTTCATTGTTAAAAGGTTAAATATACATCTTTTTCTTTTCCTTTGTTTTTTCCGTTTTGGATTGGAGTGGCTCTTTAGCAAGACTCTAACCAATGACTCTCCTTTTATCTTATTTGTAACACATAAGACATTATTATAGAGCAAGGCACAGAAGCCTCACGCAGGGTTAAACGGCGCTAGAATAATGACAGTACCCAGAGGCGGGAGAGAGGAACGTGTTTACTGCTGTCTTGCCCTAGTGTAAATTCTAAACTTTCATGTCACTTTCTTGCAAAAGAAAGAAACATTAATTGCTTAAAGCAGTACATGCCCTTTTAGCGTTCGAGAAGCAGAAGATGACAGATGAAAAAAATGTATATTCAAAATGAAATTTCATAGAAAGGCTGATTTCATACTAAATAACGACTACTTGTTTCTAAAAAAATAAATAAAAATAATACAAAGCCATTTTTTTTACAGAAGGTTGCAGCTCATTTGGGAAGTGGGGGTCGTGCGGCGCTGTACCCAAATAACATTTATGTCCTATTTTTTTCCCACATATGGAGCTTTTTTTTGGTGGCATTTGATCACCTCTAGGTTTTTTTTTTTTTTGCGCTAAAAATAAAAAAAAAAGACTAACAATTTAGAAAAAAAATAATTGTTTTGGTATAATACATATCCAAAAAAATAAAAACTTATTATCAGTTTAGGTCAATATGTATTCTACATATTTTTGTAAAAAAAAAAAAAAAACATGAATAAGCGCATATTGATTGGTTTGCACAAAAGTTATAGAGTCTACAAGATAGGGGCTAGATTTATGGACTTATTTTTTTCATGTTTTTACTGGTAATGGATCAGCAATTTTTGGCAGGACTGCGACATTACAGTGGACAAATCTAACCACAAGTGACACTTTTGGGAGACCAATGCTATAAAAATGAACTGATCAATGTATAAATGACAATGGCAGAGAAGGGATTAAAACTAGCAGTGATCAAGGGGTTAACATTTTTATTAACTAGTAGTGGTGGCGATCCGTGATTTTTATATTTTTGGTGATCAAGGGGTTAACTGTGTTCCCTGGGTGTGTTCTAACTGTGTGGGGGCTGGGCTGCCTAAGACAACAAAGAGAGCACCGTTCCTTATCACGAGGAATAGCAGATCTCAGAGCTGTCCCCTGACCTAACAGGGACCTGCATTGTTTACATAGGCACCATTTGTTGTGGACTTATTTATTATTTGAGCACAGAGAACCAATAAATGAATGTGGATGTTTTTTATCTATATATGCGACGCATAGAGGATTAATTAGGAGGTTAAAGGGGTTGTAAAAGTTAATGTTTTATTTTCTATATAGGTCCCTTTAAGTTAGTGCATTGTTGGTTCACTGAACTCTTCCTTCAATTTCCCTTCTAAATGTTTTTTTCTTTGTCTGAATTTCTCACTTCCTGTTTCTTCCTCACTAAGCTTTCCATCCCCAGCCATATTGGCTCCGATGATGGTTAGCCAGCGTGCTCGACCCCTCCCTTGGGACTACATCCCTGCAGGGAGACCCGTGGAGATGTAGTCCCAGGGAGGGGGTTAGCACGCTGACTAACCCCCAGCGAAAATGAATGAATGAAGAACTTGTATAGCGCAGCACATGCAAAGTAAATCGCCTCTGGGCGCGTGTTGGTCCTGTCTCCTTTGAGATCAAAAGAGATGAGTCTTAATCTTTCTCCTGAAGACTAAGTAGTTCTCCTCCAGTCGAATACTGGCTGGTAAGGCGTTCCATAGTCTGGGACCTTGGACAGCTAATCTCCTGTCTCCTTTGGACTTGTATCTGGCTTTCGGTATCTGAATTTTGATTGGTGGATCGTAGAATACGATTGGGATTGGAAACTTTTAATTTTTCGCATAGATAATGGGGAGCATTCCCATGGATACATCTATGCGTTAGAGTGCTTTAAAGGTGATTCTGTCTTTGACTGGTAGCCAGTGAAGGGATCTCAGTGAAGGTGAGATTGATTCCCAGGGTTTTTTCCCAGTCACAAGTCTGGCGGCCGTATTTTGAACGACTTGAAGACGAGCGATTTGGTACTTGGGGAGTCCGAGGTAAAGGGCATTTGCATAGTCCAATCTGGAGTTTACAATCGCTCCCACCACGGCCGCTATGTCTTTCTTGGGAATAAAAGGCGTGAGTCTGCGTAGTAGGCGCAGCAGATAGTGAGATCCGCTGACTACTGCCCCTATTTGTGCGTTCATTGTCATGTCGGAGTCAAAGATGACCCCAAGACTTTTGACTTTGGCGCTAGGGGTGATGACTTTGCCCAGAATGGGCGGGGGGATCCAGGTTGTTGTCGATTGATTCCTACGCTTGGCGTGAAACAGAAGAAGTTCTGTTTTCGCTCCGTTGAGTTTGAGATAACTCTTTGTCATCCAGTCCTCTATCAAAGAGAGGCATGTCTCTAGGTTGAGGTGGTGATCCCTTTTATTGCAAATGCGGAAGTACAGTTGCGTGTCGTCTGCGTAAGAGTGATATAGCAGTTTGTGGGGGTTCGCACAGGAAGTGTGAAATTCAGACAAAAGAAAAAAAAAACCCTTAGAAGGGAAATCGAAGGAAAAGGTTAGTGAACCTACAATGCACTAGCTTAACCACTTCAGCCCCGGACCATTTTGCTGGTCAATAACCGGGCCACTTTTTGTGATTCGGCACTGCGTCGCTTTAACTGACAATTGCGCGGTCGTGCGCCGTGGCTCCCAAACAAAATTGATGCCCTTTTTTTTCCCCACAAATAGAGCTTTCTTTTGGTGGTATTTGATCACCTCTGTGTTTTTTATATTTTGCGCTATTAACAAAAATAAAGCTTCAATTTTGAAAAAAAAAATATATGTTTTACTTTTTGCTATAATAAACATCCCCCAAAAATATATTTTTCCTCAGTTTAGACCAATACGTATTCTTCTACATATTTTCCGTAAAAAAAAAATTAAAAAAAAAAATCGCAATAAGCATTTATTGTTTGCGCAAAAGATATAGCATCTACAAAATGGGTGATAGTTTTATTAATATTTTTTTCTTTATTAGTAATGGCGACGATCTGCAATTTTTTATCGGTACTGCAACCTTATGGCGGACACTTAGGAGACTTTGACACATTTTTGGGACCATTGGCATTTTTATAGCTATCAGTGCTATAAAAATGCATTGATTACTGTAAAAATGTCACTGGCAGGGAAGGGGTTAACACTAGGGGGCGATCAAGGGGTTATGTTCCCTGGGTGTGTTCTAACTGAAGGGGGGTGGGAATGACTAGGGGAAATGACAGATCGCTGTTCATACATTGTATGAACATATGATCAGTAATTTCTCCCCCTGAAAGAACCAGGAGCTGTGTGTTTACGCACACAGCTCCCGGTTCTCGCTCTGTCACGAGCGATCGCGGGTGCCTATTGCAAGACCTCGCTCGTATATCGAGTTAAAATTAATTGCCGAGAGGACGTCTATGGACGTTCTCCGCTCCTCCAGCCACTGAAGTGCCAATGTGCATGCCTGGCAGCCACGATGTCCACCAGGTGCCCGCGATCAGCGGATACAGAGACAAAGACGTGGATCTGTGTGTGTAAACAGATCCACGTCCTGTCAGGGAGAGGAGACCGATGCTGTGTCCCCTGTACATAGGGACACAGATCAGTCACCTCCCCCACAGTAAGAAGCACTATGCAGGGCACACATTTAACCCCTTCCTCCCCCCCTAGTGTTAACCCCTTCTCTTCCAGTCACATTTATACAGTAACCAGTGCATATTTATAGCACTGGTCGCTGTATAAATGTGAATGTTCCCAAAAGCGTCCGATGTGTCCACTGTAATGTCGCAGTTCCAATAAAAATCGCAGATCACTGCCATTACTAGTAAAAAAAAAAAATAATAATAAAAAAAATAAAATCATAATTCTGTCCCCTGTTTTGTAGGCGCTATAACTTTTGCACAAACCAGTCGCTTATTGTTTTTTTTTTATTATTATTATAGCAAAAAAAAAATTTTTTTTCCAAAATGTGTTCTTTTTTTGTTTATAGCGCAAAAAATAAAAAAACGCAGGAGGTGATAAAATACCACCAAAAGAAAGCTCTATTTGTGGGGAAAAAAGGACGTCAATTTTGTTTGGGAGCCACGTCGCACGACCGCACAATCTCGCCTGGTCAGGAAGGGGGTATATGTGCCCAGTAAGCAAGTGGTTAAAGGAATCCTAAGCTAATATACGGAGGCTTCCACTGCTGACCCCTTTTTGAAAATTTGAGTTTCCTGGATGTCTCTATCTTCACTGACCTGGAATGAGCATGCAGCAAGTATAGTCAAAATAAAGTCAGAACTTCTGATTTGCATGCAAGTTCTGGGTGAGAATCTCAAAGAATTGAAGTTATCAGATCAACACGACTGTCTGGGAATTATCATACTCTACAGATTCTTCTCAGGACAGCCCTCACTTACGTATGAAAAATGTATAATTGGCTTTATTTACTTTGTATCTGTCTTCAGACCAGGAATCATTCGAGGTCTGGCAGCCACAGTCCTTACTACTGTCTGATCTAGAACACTGTATGCATAACAGCAGCAAATAACAGAGCCCTGCAGTGCTTTACATTCCTCTTAAAGCTAAATTCCAAGCAGATATTAAACGCACAAATAATGCCCCATAATAATTAATTTACCCTATAAATGTGTTTTTTAATGTATGCAACTACTTTGGTTTGACTTGGTATTTATTAGCCTCTAGCAGTATAATGTGCAGTCTTGTACAGCAGAGCTCACAAAGAGGGAGGAAGAAGCAGCACAAGGAGCCAGTCACACGTGCTTTAGTGCAAGGAGAGTGCTGATTGGAGGAGAAAGCATAGCAACAGAGACGGTAGTGCATCAGTGAACTGTGTCTTCTCTCACAAGATGGGGGTAGGGAAAACACTGTAAGTTAGCCCAGGTCACACTGGGCTGCAGAAAAAAAAGCCATAAAAGTTCAGCTTTGGAAAAAAATGTGGTGTAAACTGCGCTAATAATATGAAATAAACCTTATAACAAAAAACTATTTTGTTTGTTGCTGTGATGCAAACAATAATAAAGCTGCGATTTGCTGTGTTTTATAAACAGTGGACAAAAATGAAAAAAAGGGGGAAAAAAAATCAAAAAAAAAAAAATCGCACTAATGACTGATGAACAAAATACATAAATGCGGTATTTAGTACAAAAACGTATAAATTGAGTTAAAAGAAAACACTAATCAAACCCAAAACATATAATTGTGGATTCATGCATGTATCCTCATATGTGACAAAAGCCTATGGTTCTCCTAAACCAGAAAGGCTAGTGAAATGTCAAAACAAAAAATAAGTCCAAAAAAATCTGGAAACAACAAAGAAAGAAAAGGGGGGGATTCAAATCCTCCTCCACCCAGGTGAAAAAAGTCCTAATTAATGTGAGCTTGCGCAATACATTATGGCTTATGTTGATAGGTGATAATCCAATGTAGACCTCCACCAAAAACAATGCGAATCTGCTTACCGGAACGAGAGGGTCCCTTAATTACAGGGGACCACAAGTCGCATGTAGTGTATAGCAAACTGCTGGGCTCCTTGAGAAGTGGACAGCCTGGTATGGATCACCCCCTTAATCAGTGACTCCAATGGTGATGTTTAACATGTAATTGGAAAGAGACAAGGATGCCTCGATAGTGTAAAAACGTTTTAAAAATGTAATGGTTACAAATTCGTATGGTTTAAAAACTCACAATTTGCAGTTGGAATAACAGCCTTAAATCTGCAGCACCGGCCAGTTGCATGCAGTTAAACCCGTCTTGGTAGGAAACGTAGAGAAGTCCAGGGGGTGATGCCAGTGTGCTGCTCGGTCCGCCCTGACTAGTTTCATGAGATATCACTTTTTCAAAGGGCACGGGATTTGAACCCCCCCTTTTCTTTCTTTGTTGTTTCCAGATTATTTGGACTTTTTTTGTTTTGACATTTCACTAGCCTTTCTGGTTTAGAACCATAGGCTTTTGTCACATATGAGGATACATGCATGAATCCACAATTATATGTTTTGGGTTTGAATAGTGTTTTCTTTTAACTCAATTTATAAGTTTTTGTACTAAATACCGCATTTATGTATTTTGTTCATCAGTCATTAGTGCGATTTTTCCCATAGGAGTTCAGCTGAACTCACACAATTTCACTCCCGCTTGTCAGTCCCAATTTCGGCCACGATTACAGTTTCTGCACAGATGTCAATGCAAAATGCAAGCCGAATTCGCAAAAAAGTAGTAGAGAAACCAATTTTTGAAATCGGTGCAGCAATACAGATGCAGCGCCACACCGATTAGGGCGGTGCCGGCAAATGCAGTCGTTTTGACATGCCAAATCATTTATACAGGGAGTGCAGAATTATTAGGCAAGTTGTATTTTGACCACATCATCCTCTTTATGCATGTTGTCTTACTCCAAGCTGTATAGGCTCGAAAGCCTACTACCAATTAAGCATATTAGGTGATGTGCATCTCTGTAATGAGAAGGGGTGTGGTCTAATGACATCAACACCCTATATCAGGTGTGCATAATTATTGGTCAACTTCCTTTCCTTTGGCAAAATGGGTCAAAAGAAGGACTTGACAGGCTCAGAAAAGTCAAAAATAGTGAGATATCTTGCAGAGGGATGCAGCACTCTTAAAATTGCAACGCTTCTGAAGCGTGATCATCGAACAATCAAGCGTTTCATTCAAAATAGTCAACAGGGTCGCAAGAAGCGTGTGGAAAAACCAAGGTGCAAAATAACTGCCCATGAACTGAGAAAAGTCAAGCGTGCAGCTGCCAAGATGCCACTTGCCACCAGTTTGGCCATATTTCAGAGCTGCAACATCACTGGAGTGCCCAAAAGCACAAAGTGTGCAATACTCAGAGACATGGCCAAGGTAAGAAAGGCTGAAAGACGACCACCACTGAACAAGACACACAAGCTGAAACGTAAAGACTGGGCCAAGAAATATCTCAAGACTGATTTTTCTAAGGTTTTATGGACTGATGAAATGAGAGTGAGTCTTGATGGGCCAGATGGATGGGCCTGTGGCTGGATTGGTAAAGGGCAGAGAGCTCCAGTCCGACTCAGACGCCAGCAAGGTGGAGGTGGAGTACTGGTTTGGGCTGGTATCATCAAAGATGAGCTTGTGGTGCCTTTTCGGGTTGAGGATGGAGTCAAGCTCAACTCCCAGTCCTACTGCCAGTTTCTGGAAGACACCTTCTTCAAGCAGTGGTACAGGAAGAAGTCTGCATCCTTCAAGAAAAACATGATTTTCATGCAGGACAATGCTCCATCACACGCGTCCAAGTACTCCACAGCGTGGCTGGCAAGAAAGGGTATAAAAGAAGAAAAACTAATGACATGGCCTCCTTGTTCACCTGATCTGAACCCCATTGAGAACCTGTGGTCCATCATCAAATGTGAGATTTACAAGGAGGGAAAACAGTACACCTCTCTGAACAGTGTCTGGGAGGCTGTGGTTGCTGCTGCACGCAATGTTGATGGTGAACAGATCAAAACACTGACAGAATCCATGGATGGCAGGCTTTTGAGTGTCCTTGCAAAGAAAGGTGGCTATATTGGTCACTGATTTGTTTTTGTTTTGTTTTTGAATGTCAGAAATGTATATTTGTGAATGTTGAGATGTTATATTGGTTTCACTGGTAAAAATAAATAATTGAAATGGGTATATATTTGTTTTTTGTTAAGTTGCCTAATAATTATGCACAGTAATAGTCACCTGCACACACAGATATCCCCCTAAAATAGCTAAAACTAAAAACAAACTAAAAACTACTTCCAAAGATATTCAGCTTTGATATTAATGAGTTGTTTGGGTTCATTGAGAACATGGTTGTTGTTCAATAATAAAATTAATCCTCAAAAATACAACTTGCCTAATAATTTTGCACTCCCTGTGTGTGTATATATATATATATATATATATATATATATATATATAATGGTTTTTTTTGTCTGAGTATATAGAGGTTTACCTTTAGTTCAGCTTACAGCATATGTGAAATGCTTTTCTTGTAAAACAACCTGTTCAGTTTAAATAAGAAATGTAGGGCAAAACAATTGTGTGTGCGTGTGTATAAATATATATATATAAAAACACACACACAGTGGGTAAAGAAAAAAATCACTCCCTTTAACATAATCACATTTTGTGGTTTTGCAGTCTAAAATAAAGGCAGATACAGTTTTTGTTTTATCCAGCTGTATAAGTGCAACTTTAATAAGGTGGTTAGAGTTCCCCCATAGATATCAATGCATTGATAGGCTATAGATCCCCTATACTACTAATGCATTATAAGGCTTGTTAGAGTTCCCCCTTAGTGATTAATGCTTGTATGAAAATGTATCCTTGAGCTTCTAGGAGAAGCCAGGGACCTTGGCAATATTATTATGTCCTAGGCAAAGAGCATAAACATTAGATAAGCTGCAGTAGAAACGAGATATCTGTCGGGCACAAGGAAGATTGCTATATTTTATGCATGGTGTATAATTGTGACGAATATTACTTGTATAACCCAATAACTTAGATATGATTGGCTGGGACAAGGGCGTCCCTTTCTTGTATGATTTGATTTTAAACAAGTATGCATTAGAAAATAAAGCTAATGTGGACATACCATGTGTGCGTGTTGATGTTTTTCACTGCCAATGCATTGGGGAGCCTCCATACATCCAGATTGTCCTTAAAACCTGGGTCTAGTTGAACCAGCAACCTTACACAACTTATAACATCCAAGTGAAAGACACTACACCAACATGTCAGAAAAAAAATTAAATAAGAGAAACTCAAAAACAGAATCACCGAGTTGGAAAAAGCATCACCCCCTTGTGTCAGAATTTTGTTGAACCATTTTTTGCTTTAACCACTTGACCACTGGGCACTTAAACCCCCTTCCTAACCAGACCAATTTTCAGCTTTCGGTGCTCTCACAATTTGAATGACAATTACTCAGTCATACAACATTGTACCCATTTGAATTTTTTGTCCCTTTTTTCACACAAATAGAGCTTTCTTTTGGTGGTATTTGATCACCTCTGGGTTTTTTATTTTTTTGTGCTATAAAAGAAAAACGACTGAAAATTCTGTAAATTCTGTAAAAAAAAAAAAAAAACTAAAAAAAAAATCTTGTTTCTGTCAGTATATGCAAAGCACAAATTACACCCCAAAACACATTCTGCTATTCCTCCCGAGTATGGCGATACCCCATGTGTGAGACTTTTACACAGCGTGGCCACATACAGAGGCCCAACATGCAGGGAACGCCATCAGGCGTTCTGAAACACCCAGACCAATTCTGACATTTCTCTCCTACATGGAAAAATCATCATTTATTTGCTAGAAAATTACATAGAACCCCAAAACATTATATATGCTTTTTTAGCAAAGACCCTAGAGAATACAATGGCGGCGGTTACAACTTTTTATCTCGCATTGTATTTTCGTAGAAATTTTTTGAACGCGTGTTTTAAAAAAAAAAAACAGTTTTGTGCTAAAAAAAAAAGCAAAACAGTAAAGTTAGCCCAATTTTTTTTCATAATGTGAAAGATGAAGTTACGGGGTACTGCAGAGTATTGGGGTACTGCAGAGTATGGCGCAGGGTATTGCAGAGTATTGGGGTATTGTAGAGTATCGCACAGGGTATTGGGGTACTGCAGAGTATTGGGGTACTGCAGAGTATCGCGCAGGGTATTGGCGTATTGCGCAGGGTACTGCAGAGTATTGGGGTACTGCAGGGTACTGGGGTACTGCATAGTATTGGGGTACTGCAGGGTATTGCAGAGTACTGGGGTATTGCAGGGTACTGCAGAGTACTAGGGTACTGCAGGGTACTGGGGTATTGCAGAGTATTGGGGTATTGCAGGGTACTGGGGTACTGCAGGGTATTGCAGGGTACTGGGGTATTGCAGGGTACTGGGGTACTGCAGGGATTGCAGGGTACTGGGGCATGGATTGCGGAGCTGGGATGGATGGAGGGATGGCTGGATCTGTGACTGCATTTGTCACAGATCCAGCCACAGCGCTGCTGCTGACACCCCGCTCCCCCCCCCCTCTCCTCTCACACTGTACCGAACGGTACAGAGAGGAGAGGGAGGAGATGGTGGAACCGGCGTCATCAAATGACGCCGGTTTGTTTACAAGTGATCGAGCCGTCATTTGACGGCGCAATCACGTGGTAAACGGCCGCTATCAGCGGCAATTTACCGTGATCCGTGATGTGCCGGGTCTTCTAGACCCAACGAGCACAGACACTTCCGCGAGCGCCTCCCAGGGGACGTGCAATCGCGGAAGTGCACGAGGACGTCCCAGGGACGTTGTGTCAAAGTAACTCCACCGCGCCGTAGCAGTAAAATGCCTATGGCGCAGTGGGAAAGTGGTTAATAACCAGACCAATTTTCAGCTTTCGGTGCTCTCACATTTTGAATGACAATAACTCGGTCATACAACACTGTAGCCAAATGAAATTTTTGTCCTTTTTTTCCCCACAAATAGAGCTTTCTTTTGGTGGTATTTGATCACCTCTGCGGTTTTTATTTGTTTCGCTATTAATGAAAAAAAAAACGAAAATTTTGTAAAAATATGAATTTTTCTTCATTTCTATCATAACATTTTGTAAAAAAGTAATTTTTGGTAAAAAAAAAAAAAAAAATGGATATTATTTAGTCTGGGTGAAAGTTATAGGGTCTACAAGCTATGGTACCAATTTCTGAAAATTGATCAAATTGATCACACCTGAAGTACTGACAGCTTCTCTCATTTCTTGAGACCCTAACAAGCCAACAGGCAGCACTGCAGTGGTGCAGGTGGAACTGGTGTGGCACTGGTGGGCACAGAAGGCACTGGTGGGCACATATGGCACTGGTGGGCACATATGGCACTGGTGGGGTGCAGATGAGCACTGATTGGCACAGGTGGCACAGGCGGCACTCGTGGGCACAGGCGGCACTGATTGGCACTGATGTGGCAGTGTTGTGACACTGGTGGGGCACAGGTGGCACTGGTGGGGCACAGGTGGGGCACTCTCCTCTTCTCTCACGCGGCAATGTTGCGAGGAGAGGAGAGAGGTGCCCCACAATGTTAACATTTGTGATCGCGCCGTCATTGGACGGCGCGATCACGTGGTAAGGAGCCGCTGTCATTGGCTCCTTACCGAGATCATTGACGCTGCGGGTCCTGTGGACCCGGTGAGCACCGGTGATCGCGTGTGCGCGCCCGGTCGGCCGCGCACACCTGACTCTAACGGAGGACGTCCATGGACGTCCTGTTAGAGTACAGGAACCGCCTTATAGAAGTATTTTGTCTAAAGGGTGGTGATTAAGTGGTTAATCTTTAGTCTATTGGGATATGTCTCTACTGATGTTGCCCACCTAGACTTTGCAATATTTACCCACTCTTCTTTGCAGAACTGCTCAAGTTCGGTTAAATTAGATGGAGGCCATTTGTGGACTGTAGTCTTCAGGTCATTTCACAGATTTTTCAATGGGGTTTAAAGAGAAAGTAAACCCTGGTGGATTTTACTTCCTCTTTATTACCCTGCAAAGTAAAAGCATAATGGACTAGTATCCACTGCATGCTAGCCCATTATGTTGCACTTACCTGCAAATTAAGCCCACAATGTCCCCACTGGTGGCCGCATGCAGCTTCAACCCTCTTCCTTCCAGGGACATGGACCCTGGCTCTGTGACTGGCCGGAGTTGCGCGACACGTGATCATGTTTTTTCTTCAGTGAGCAAGCGTATATGGTCAAAATCTCCTAAACCGTGCAGATTTAGGAGATATTTCCAGTACCTACAGGATAGCCTTATTATAGGCTTACCTGTAGGCAAAAGTAGTGTAACTAGTTTTACAACCACTTTAAGTCTGGGATCTGACTAGGCCATGCAAGGACATTCACTTATTTCTCTTTCAACCACTGTGTGGTCATTTTTGCTGTGTGCTTTGGGTCATTGTCATGATGGAAGGTAAACCTTCTTCCCAATGACAACTTTCTGGCAGAGGGCAACAGACTTTCCTCAAGAATCTGATGGTATTTTGCCCTGTCCGTTTTCCCTTTTATCCTGACAGGAGCTCAAGTCCCTACTGCAGAAAACCCCCCAGGATATTAACACCTTCATGCTCTACTGTAGGAATGGTGGTATTTGGATGGTGAGCTGTATTGGATTTCCGCCAGACATATCGTTTGGTGTTGTGGCCAAGTAATTCAATTTTGGTCTAATCTGACCAGAACACCTTTTTTCATGTGGCCTCAGAATCTTCAAGGTGTGTTTTGACAAAGCTCAATCATGACTCCATGGGCCCTCATTTGAGGAGTGTTTTTTTTTTATTTGCAACCCTCCCATACAAGCCATATTTGTGAAGAATTTGTGATATTGTTGTCACATGCACGCAATGACCACTCTTTGTCATAGATTCCTGCAACTGCTTCAGAGTTGCTGTAAGATCCTTGGTAGCCTCTCTGACCAGTTTCCTCCTGGCTCTTTCATTCAGTTTGGAGGGACGTCCTGATCCAGGGGGGGTCTGTGTAGTAACAAATGCCTTCTGCTTCCTTATAAAAATACTTCACTGTGCTTCTAGGCATTGATAAAGTCTTTGACATTTTTTTGTATCCATCTCCTGACTTGTGCCTGTCCACAACAATTTCCCAGAGATCTTTTGATAGTGCCTTGCTACCCATAGTTGATTGTTTGCTTCAATTGCGTTACCATAGACTGAAATGCTCCAGGAAAGCTCTTTACATGCTGAGCTTATCAAAATGATCACAGTTAAAAGTCAAATGGCGTTGTGTGCCATTGAGAAGGTGATAAGCTACACTTGATAGAGTTTCTAAGTAATTTTTAGGAGGTGGGGAGATCCATTTTCCAACTCAGTCCGATTCGGTTTTTCAAAATATCTTCTTTATTTTTCTGACATGTTGGTGTTGTATCTTTCACTTAGATGTTATAAGTTGCACTAAGTAAATACAGCTGTAAAAAACAAAAACTGTACCTGTCTTTGTTTTAGGCTCCAATGCAACAAAATGGGATTATTTTAAAAGGGGCGATTCTTTTTTTATACCCACTGTGCATACATACACACATCACCAAGTACCAAAGCTGCCGAGAGTCATATGCTACACTAAAACCAGAAGAACTGGGTATTTTCTTCACTATCAACAGCTGAGAGTAACAGGAAGATGATAGTGTACTGTAGAAGGCACTGACATTAACCACTTGCCGTCTGTCTCACGTAGATATACATCAGCAGAATGGCTGCTGCGAGCTCCGTGACTGTGCTTGGGGGACCTGCGGACTCGATGTCCGCCGGTGTCCCGCGATTGTGTCACAGAGTGGCAGAACAAGGGGATGCCGTTGTAAACAAGGCATTTCCCAGTTCTGCCTAGTGATGGGACACTGTCATCGGGAGCATTGATCAGTGTCGTGTCACAGTAAACCCAGCCCACACACAGTTAGAATCACTCCCTAGGACACACTTAACCTCTTCTCCCCCTAGTGGTTAACCCCTTCCCTGCCAGTGTCATTTACACAGTAATAAGTGCATTTTTATAGCACTGAACGCCGTATAAATGACAACGGTCGCAAAATAGTGTCAAAAGTGTCCGCCATAATGTCGCAGTCACGATAAAAAAATATATAAATCACTGATCGCCACCATTACTAGTTAATAAAAATCTTAACCCCTTGATCACTGCTAGTTTTAACCCCTTCTCTGCCATTGTCATTTATACATTGATCAGTTCATTTTTATAGCATTGGTCTCCAAAAAGTGTCACTTGTGGTTAGATTTGTCCACTGCAATGTTACAGTCCTGCCAAAAATCGCTGATCCATTACCAGTAAAAACATGAAAAAAATAAAAGTCCATAAATCTAGCCCCTTTTTTGTAGACGCTATAACTTTTGTGCAAACCACTCAATATACGCTTATTGCGATTTCTTTACAAAAATATGTAGAAGTATACATATCGGCCTAAAATTAGGAAAAAAAATAATTTTTAAAAATATATATTTTTTATATTTATTATATCAAAAAATATTTGTTTGTTTTTTTCAAAATGTTACGCTTTTTGTTTATAGTGCAAAAAATAAAAACTGCAGAGGTGATCAAATACCACCAAAAGAAAGCTCTATTAAATTATAATACTATATATTTTCTCTTGTGATATACCTGTACTTAGATACAATGTATAAATGTAAATGACTCTTAGGCTGCATTCACACCTAGGCGTTTTGTCGCCCTACGCCCGACGCTACAATACGCGGACCGTCGAATTTACATTATTCTCTATGGAGATCGTTCACATCTCCTAACGCCGAAAGAACACCGAACTTCAAACAAGTTCAAACAACCCTTTTTCGACGTGCGTATCAGGCGGCTTCGGCGTTCCGCATAGCCGACAATACCATATAAAAAAAAATGCGGTTTAAAATGGCGCGTTTTGTCGCCGCAAAACGCCTACGCGAAGGTGTGAATGCAGCCTTACACTTGTTCATCTTTTATCACTGTTAAAAGCTTATACTATGACCTTATCCATTAATAAAAAACGTTTGTAAACAAAAAAAGAAAGCTCTATTTGTCGTAATAATGACTCGGTCATTTAGCAGCCACATCCTCCGGAGCTGAAGTGGTTAAAGTGAACCTGTAACTTTGCATTGACAAAACACAGGTTTGCTTTAAGCCCAATCATGACCGGTTCTCTTTAGTACATGATCATTTCGATCTTCACAAACGCTAAGCTATGACAAGCACACTGATCAAGTTTGTAGAATTCTGCCTGCACACTCAGTCTGATAGTTTCAAAAAAATCATTAGGCACGGCAGTCTTTTTTTTTTGTTCCTGCTGAGCTCTTTTCATTGTTGAGCTTCGTAGTTGACTTTCTGAGAGAGCTGGGAGTACAAAAGGCATGAATATGTTTTCAAAGGATGATGGATAAATTGCTGGGTGGTATATAATATACCCTACGCTGTTGATGGGCCTTTTTATCTCTTACTTGTCTCTTTTCTTAACACACATTTTTCCCTGGTGATAATTACGGCCTGAAAGAACGTCTTTTCCCCTTCCAAGTATCAGCAATATTTGTCTTGGTTATAGGTTCAGGAACCTCCCCATTACATATCATAAAATTAAAGCAGGACAATTATAGCATTTCATTGTCAGTGAAAGACAGTCCCGGCACTATTGTTTTGGTCACTCGTTGCTGCACTGGAATGCTGGCAGGGAATCGTGATGTAATCGGGACAGTGTGATATTATACAGCTGGACGCCCATAGAATTTTTAATAGGCTGTGCTGAGCTAAATCGCTGCCTGCTGCTTGAATGCTTCCAGCTCTTTTAAAATCCACTCTAATAAAATATCAATTGAAATGATACTTAAACCCAACCCAGACTTAAAAATTAATAAAAAATAACATGCCTGTGTTAAAAAAATAAAAATAACAAACAAACATTAGCAATACTCACCTCATATACAACACTACCCCCTGTAGATTTTTTTCTCTAAGCTCCAACACCATTTTTTTTTTCTTGGGCAAGCGACACCCAGCAATATGAAATCCCCTTCCAAGGAGCACCGGTCATCATGGACACCCCCTGTCAACCCCATACACACAATTCGATTTTCTGCAGATTTTTGTCTTCAGATTTACCCAAACCATCAAATATGAGGTCAAACCTTAAAGCCTCGTACACACGATCGGACTTCCAGCTGACTTTCCCGTGGATTTTGGTCCGAAGGGTGTTGGCCGTGAACTTGTTTTGCATACACACAGCCCAACATTTTCAGCCAAAATTCACCAAATCACGAGTTTTTTCAGCTCTTTAGCGCCACCTTTTGGGCAACTTGTGCTATTGTTATCTGATGTTTAGCATTAGTTCAGAGCATGCGTGTTTGTACTTTGGATTTTAGTTGGATGGACTTGTGTACACATGATCGGATAAACCGACGTAACAGATTTATTGCCAGACAGCTGGTGAGCATGAAGAGCCAACATTTGCTGTCATTAATTCAGCCAACAATTGTCAGATGGAGCTGTGATGTTGGGGGTTTCAAGTTGCTACAGCAATTAACCGAAAATGCAGAGCCACCTGGCTCTCTTTAGAAATGCCAAAGCTGTGGGCTGAGCAGCACAGAAGCTGAGAGAAGGTTCAGTGATTGTACAGGAACTTTGGTACATGGCCAAGAGGGCTGAAGTGTAAAGCCTTATGGCCCGTACACACGATCCGAATATCGGACGACGGATCGTACGACTTTTTTCGCTTAATAGTCGCAAGTAAAATGAAATAGGTTATTAAAGTAACGAAAATTCTCGTACGAAAAAAATAATCGGAAGTGATGTCATGTGTTGTAATGTATTTGTATTTTCGGACAACAACTATACTGACTAAACGAAAATCGTACGATCTGACATCGTATGAGGAAAATGTTCGTGCTTGTCCGATCGAAGAATATCGGAAGAACTGTGGTGATCGGCTCTCAGAAGTAGTGTACACATGATCCGAAAATCGTACGATTCTTCCTCAGACGATCATTTTCGTCCGATATTCGGATCGTGTTTACGGGCCATAAGGTTTACACTTCAGCCCTCTTGGCCATGTACCAAAGTTCCTGTACAATCACTGTACCTTCTCTCAGCTTCTGTGCTGCTCAGCCTACAACTTTGGACCCTCTGTCTATAACCATGCAGACATGGATGCTTCTCCCTTGCTTGCCTGGACTCCTCAGGAGGGTGGAGCCCAGAACACTGGTCCGGACTCTGCTTTAATTTATGCTCAGGACCCACCTGCTCAATCAACCAACCAGACTCCTGGCTGTTTCCAAAGCCTGGTCCCAGGATTGGAGATTCCATCCCACCCAAATCGCTATGGAATCTCCGGGCTCCAGGTCCCCATGTGGATTTTACAAATTTTGGAGGAAACTGATCAAACAGATTCCTCCACATTAAATAACCCTGGAGCCGCTCAACCTGCCTATTTGAGAATCCTGGGTGACCATTACCAGGGCAGGGAACTGTACTATCACAGAGCATACACACGGTCGGATTATCCGACACAACGCGTCCATCACACAATGTTGGCCATAAAATTGGATCGTGCGTATGAGGCTGATGAACTTAAATTTGTATGCAATCAGTTGTTTTGCACAGTGACCCCGATCCTCCTCTTCTGGGATCCCTCGGCGGCTGTCTCGACTCCTCCCAGCTTCTGATAACCCCCTCTGGGAAGCGCTCTCCCAAGGGGGTTACCTTGCGGGCGTGCTCCTGAGTCCTGTATTCGGCGTCCATAGCCGCAGACTACAGGACTTGGCCCCGCCCCCGACCCACGCGTCACTGGAGTTGATTGACAGCAGCGCAAGCTAATGGCTGCACTGCTATCAATCTATCCAATGAAGAGATGAGAAGACTGAGCAAAGGAAGAGCGCATTCGTGAAGCGGGACTTTCCTGGGCTCAAGTAAGTATGGGGGGGGGGGGGGGGGGACTGGTGAAAAAATGAACCTTTGTTTACCTTAAAGGATAAGCCCAGCCTGAGCTTTTTAGGCTGGGCTTCTCCTCTAGGTCACAGGAGTGCAATTTGCTTTGCACTCCTATGACCCGTTTTTAGCAGAGAACAGACTGAAGTTTGCTCTCCGCTGACGTCACTGCCATCAGTCGTGGGGAAGCGTGTCATTGCGACTTCGAAGTCGGGATCCGCCAGCTGCCCTAGCTGATGGCAGTCTCAGCGAGCCGCTGAGACAGCCTCTCCCCGCCCCTCCACTGCTCAGCGGTCCAATGAGCGCTGAGAAGTAGAGCAGAAGCCCTGCTGACTGACAGTCAGCATCGCTCGGGGAGGAGTGAGAACCGAGCCATCATCTGTGTTCGGTGGCTCGGTTCTCAGTAAAGAGACGCCGGGAGACAGATGTAGCATCGGCCTGATTCTGTTGAAGCAAGTATTAATAAAAAAAAAAAAAAAAAAACCCTTCTCTTTTAATGCACTAAGATAAAAAAAATTAAAAAACTTCTGCCTTTAGAACCAATGTTTTACAGAGCTATTTTAGCTTATCAAAAAATACAGCAACACTTCTAAACAGCTAGTAGGTAATACACAAATATAAAGAGCAAAGAATACCTTCAGTGTCATCTGTGGATCCTCACTGGCGGAAGCAACAAAAATCTCATGTCCATTGACTACTCCTTCTGCCACAAAATACTTCAGTAGAAGATTGGAGTATGTGCTGTATGTATCTTCCTCTGTGAACAGACAAGTGATATATTAACACATAACTCACAAGTAAGGTGATAGCTTTAGGCCACCCCACACTAGCGCACAATGGACTGAAGTCACAAGATATATTTTTATAGCGTATCGAAGGACCATTAACTGACACATAGGGGTGGATTTAGTAAAGGAAAATAGATTGTGCACTTTGCAATCCATTCCCCCAGAACTCAGTGAATGCGGTGAAGCTCTACCGATTTCCATCATCCAATCACGGGCAAGCAAAAATGCTGTTTTTTTCTTATTTTCCTTGCACCCGTTTGGGTATTCTTTTCAAAAATTGTAGCTTCACCACATTCACTAAGCTCTGGGGGAAATGAGTGCAATAACTGCAACTGCAAAGTGCACAGTCTATTTGCCTTTACTAAATCAACCAGATAGCGTTCTATTTAAAATGGAGAACACGTGGAGTTTACCCAACACTATGCCTGTATTCTACAACTCATTCATAAAATCTAGGCCATGGTGTAGGGCTAAGGTGTCATTCTCATAAAAACGCTCCATAATGGGAGAAGAGCACAGTCACATGCCTGGTAGGGCATATGACCAGAGGAAAAAAAAAAGTTTGATAGGTGCTGGGATTCTTATATTTATTCTAACAATCAAATGTAGGAAATTTTCAGATAAGTCCACTGGCTTGGTGTTGCAGCTCCCAGAGCAACCCTCTCAATGGGTGACAGAGAATGATTCCAAACTAAAAAATACACAACTGGGCACCAGATCATAGGGAGAAAGAGTCCAAGAAGATTTTATTAGTTTACAATTCAACTATTAAAATAAATACAACTTGTTTGTTTCGGGAGCAGGGGAGGGGGGTCTAGGCAAGCATTAGGGTAAAAAACCTTCTGCCTTTAGAACCACTTTAAAAAGGAGAGTGTGATGAAGTTGAAGCATTATGGGTGGAACTGCATACAGATGTGCGTAGTTCAAAGTTAATCATTGGTGTTTGTTATAGACCACCCAATGTTAATGAGGAGGTGGAGACTCGGCTCCTTGCACAGATGGAAAGGGCTGCAGGGGCTGGGACAGTGATAGTAATGGGGGATTTTAACTACCCAGAAATTGACTGGAATAATGGAATTTCTGGGACAGTTAAAGGACAAAAATGTAAAAACCTATTGCAGGACAATTTTATGGTCCAGTTTATTGAGGCCCCAACTAGGAATGATGCTCTGTTGGACCTGGTAATCTCAAACCATGCAGAGCTTATTACTAATGTTCAGATAAAGCAGTGCTTCTCAATTATTTTCTGTCATGCCCTCCCTAGGAAGAAGAAAACATTTCGTGCCCCGCCCCCCCCGGGTGGGCACTGTGGTACTGGGGGGGCACACTGTGGTACTGGGGGGCACACTGTGGTACTGGGACACTGATTTGTTACCTTTTTTTTTTTCAAGTCGCTCAGTTCTCCGTTCTCTCTCCCTCCTCACACACGCTGTCTGTGTGAGGAGCGGAGAGTCGGCAATGAGAGATGATCTCATATGTTTACATATGAGATCATCTCCCATTGGCCGCACAGATCGCGCTGTAAATAGCCGATGTGATTGGCTATTTACCACGATCTGTGTTTGGCTGTGTCCGAGGGACACGGCCAGCACAGGAGTTCCCCGCTGAGCGCTCGGGAGCGCGTGCTCTGGATTCAGGGCTGCGCTTTGTACGGCCGTCAGCAAGTAGTTAAATGAGCCCCCCTTTACGGAGCCTCGTGGCCCCCCTGGGGGGCATGCCCCACTATTTGAGAAGCACTGAGATGAAGGAACACCTGGGTAGCAGTGATCATAACATGATTTCATTTAATATTAACTCTATAAGCAAGAAATACATACAGGAAAGATAAAAAAACACTTAATTTCAAGAGAGCAAATTTTCAAAGAATGAGGACTGCTCTCCAGGGCTTGGACTGGGAGGAAATATTGGCACCGATGAACACAGAACAGAAATGGGAATTCTTCAAAGACTCTTTGGAACCTCACTGCAAAGTATATTCCCATGGGCAATAAGTTTAAAAGGCTAAAAGATAAAATCTATGTGGCTCACGGTCAAAGTTAAAAAAAGCTATAAACAATAAGAAAATAGCTTTTAAAAAATATAAAAATGAAGGAACACTAGTGTCGTTTAAATGTTACAAAGAATATAATAGAATATGTAAAAAGGAAATCAGGGATGCAAAAATTCAAAATGAACGATAGATTGCAAAAGATAGTAGGACAAACCCCAAAAAAATCTTGAAATATATTAATAGTAAAAAGGTCAAGTCTGAACATGTAGGCCCTTTACAAAATAATCTAGAGTGGGTGACTGAGGACAAAGAGAAGGCAAATTTATTAAACGCTTTCTTCAGCTCTGTGTATACAATGGAGCATGGGGGAGCTCATGTCCATAATGGGGGTGGGAGTGACACAGCCCCAAATCCACAATGGCTCAAAAGTGATATGGTCCAGAAATATTTAGACAGAACAAAGGTGGATAAAGCACCTGGACCAGATGGCATCCACCCACGGATCCTAAAAGAATTGAGCTCTGAAATTTCAAAGCCACTGTATCTAATATTTAGGGACTCATTAATGACAGGAATAGTACCACTGGATTGGCGTAGAGCCAATGTGGTGCCTATATTTAAAAAAGGGAACAAAGTCTTTACCAAGTAACTATAGACCTGTTAGTTTAACTTCTATAGTTGGGAAGATACTGGAACGTTTAATAAAAGACCACATGGATGAGTTCTTGCTGGAAACAAACTATTTAAGCAGCAGACAGCATGGATTCATGAAAGACAGAAGTTGTCAGACAAACCTGATTTCCTTTTATGAAGAGGTAAGTAAAACCCTGGACAGAGGCGTGGCAGTGGACGTGGTATACTTGGATTTTGCAAAAGCGTTCAATACAGTTCCCCACACATGGCTCATGTGTAAGGTAAGGTCTACAGGATTAGATATATCAGTTTGTAAATGGATAGAAAACTGGCTGAAAGACAGGATTCAGAGAGTTGTGGTTAATGATTCTTACTCTGAATGGTCCAAGGTTATCAGCGGTGTACCACAAGGTTAAGTGATGGGACCCTTACTTTTTAATATATTTATAAATGATATTGGGTCCGAGATCCAAAGTAACATTTCTGTCTTTGCAGATGACACCAAGCTATGCAGTGGAATAATGTCCTTGCAGTATGTCTCCAATTTACAAGCCGACCTCAATGCTCTGTCTAATTGGGCGACTATGTGGCAGATGAGGTTTAATGTTGATAAATGTAAAGTTATGTACTTGGGGCTAAGAATATGCATGCATCATACATGCTAGGGGGAGTACAACTGGGGGTATCTGTAGTGGAGAAGGATCTGGGGGTTTTAGTTGATCATAAGCTCAATAATGGCATGCAATGCCAAGCTGCGGTTTCCAAAGCGAGCAAAGTCCTTTCTTGTATTAAGAGAGGTATGGACTCCAGAGAGAGAGATATCATTTTGCCCCTGTACAAATCATTAGTAAGACCTCATCTGGAATATGCAGTCCAGTTTTGGGCACCAGTTCTCAAAAAGGATATTGGAGAACTGGAGAAAGTGCAGAGAAGGGCAACCAAACTGATAAGAGGCATGGAGGAGCTCAGCTATGAGGTAAGATTAGAAGAACTGAATGTATTCACTCTTAAGAAGAGGAGAATAAGGGGGGATATGATCAACATGTACAAATATATAAGAGGTCCATATCGTGAACTTGGGGTTGAGTTATTCACTTTAAGGTCAACACTGAGGACAAGGGGGCACTCTTTACGTCTGGAGGAAAAAAGATTTCACCTCCAAATACGGAAAGGTTTCTTCACAATAAGAGCTGTGAAAATGTGATACAGACTCCCTCCAGAGGTGGTTCTGGCCAGCTCAGTAGATTGCTTTAAGAGAGGCCTGGATTCTTTCCTAAATGCATGTAATATAACTGAGTACTAAGATTTGTAGGTAAAGTTGATCCGGGGGAATATCCGATTGCCTCTCGGGGGATCAGGAAGGAATTTTTTCCCCTCCTGTAGCAAATTGGATCATCGCTCTGCTGTTTTTTTTTTTGCCTTCCTCTGGATCGACTGTGGGTATGGAGTTGGGTGTATGGGATTGTACTGTGTTTTATTTTGTTTGTTTTTTTGTTTTTTATTTTTTCAACCTAGCTAACTATGTACCTATGTAACTAAAACCTCAACTGCATTAGGAATCTATATTAACCACTTCCCGATCACCGCACGCCAATATACTGCGGAAGAATGGCACGAGGTGTACCTGTACGTCGCTTTGAATTTGCTGCCCAGTGGACGTGCGCCTCGGGAGTGTATTTGCGGGTCCCGGGAACTCAATGTTCGCCGGCGGCCCGCGATTGCTGTCAGGAGAGGCAGAATGGGGAAATGTAAACAAGGCATTTCCCTGTTCTGTCTAGTGACATGACAGGGATCTACTGCTCACCATCATCAGGAGCAGTGATCACTGTTGTGTCACTGGTAGTCAACCCCCCCACAGTTAGAACACATCCCTAGGACACACCTAACCCCTTCATCGCTCCCTAGTGTTTAATCCCTTTCCTGCCAGTCTCATTTACACAGTAATCAGTGCATTTTTATAGCACCGATCGCTGTATAAATGACAATGGTCCCAAAAATGGGTCAAAAGTGTCCAAAAGTGTCCAATGTGTTCGCCATAATGTCGCAGTCATGATAAAAAACGCAGATCACCGCCATTACTAGTAAAAAAAAATATATATATATTATAAGAAAAATGCTATAAAACTATCCCTTATTTTGTAGAGGCTATAACTTTTGCACAAAACAAATCAATATACGCTTATTACATAGTTTTCAGGTTGAAAGTCCATCCAGTTCACCCATAAAAAATAAAAAACATTGCGATTTTTATTTTACCCAAAAATATGTAGAAGAAAACTTAAAGGCCTAAGGCCTAAACTGAGGAAACATTTTTTTTTTCTATTTTTGGGGATATTTATTATAGTAAAAAATATTGTATTTTTTTCAAAATTGTCGCTCTTTTGTTTATAGAGCAAAAAATAAAAATAAATCGCAGAGGTGATCAAATACCACCAAAAGAAATTGCAAAAAGGGCTCTGGTCAGTAAATTCTTCCGGGGCTGTAGTGATTAAAGCCTAACTCCATGTTTAATGCCCCTTTAAATAGTTCATTTGGGCCAAGCTGGCCCACCTGTTACAGTAGTAAACAGTTTGTTTGGGCTATTTTGACCCAAACAAATGATTTAAAGGGACATTAAATGTTGAGTTAGGCTTTATCTGTGGTCAGTGGCAGTATATGCCCGAGGTTTCTAAAGGAGCATCACAGAGTCAATAAAGATTCCCAATACAGCTTCCTTTTTGATATGATGTTTGAGTCATTTTCAAATCTTTGTTCCTTTGTTCCAAGTCCTGATTAGGGGAAAGAGGCTTAGGCTGCATTCACACCTAATCGCGGCGTTTTGTCCCGTGAATTGCGGCGACAAATTGTGGCGTTTTGTACCGCGATTTGCGGCGACTAAACGCTGCGATTTTAACCCCCATTTTTTTTTACAGGTCCACATCTCCTATGCCGAACGCCGAAGCCGCCTGAAAAAAAGGGTCCAGGACTTGTTTTGAGCTTCAGGCGTTCGGCGTGGAGATGTGAACCATCTCCATAGAGGGCAATGTTAAATCACCCCTCCAGCGTATTAGGAGCTGCAAGAGCGTTGGGCTTCAGGCGTTAAAACGCCTAGGTGTGAATGGAGCCTTAGTGTCGGTTCCCACTACAGCGACTTGGCAACCGACTTGTCGCCCCAAGTCACGCGACATGAGAAATTCCATTGAAGTGAATGGGAGCCGTCTTAATGTACACTACTGAAGTCGCTCCGACTTCAGAAAAGGTTCCTGTACTATTTCAAGGCAACTTATACCCACCTATTTCAATGGAAGTTGCCTCCAAAGTCGGATCACTGTCTTAACTAAAGCAACTTTACAGGAACAGAAAATAGTTTTCTCAGGCAAACTCCTCCCTCCCACAGAGCTGATTGTTTGATTGGCCACTGGCAAAGTCGCCTGTCCTGGAGACCACTTGAAGTCGCGTTGTAAGTTGCTCCAAATCATGCTGAAGTCTCGCAAAGTCGCGCTGGAAGTCCTGTTGCCCCTGTGTGAACCGGCACCAACGATGAGGTTTGTGTTTTCTGGCATACCCACTATACATGACCCTCTATCTCTAGAAAGGTTGTGAAGGCTTAAGACAAATATCCCATAATAGTTTATCCAGGTATAGGACCAAACCCCCCCTACAACGGACACAGGATCTAGGGATAGTACCTCGCCACACATCAGCTCATTATAGTATATTCCGATACATAGAAGAGAAAATGCTCCAATAGCATAAAATCTTAAATAACGTTTATTAAATATATGAGATTGCACTTGCATAGAAGGTAAAATCATAGTGCTAGACATAAAAAGCTTTCCCTGCCGGCATATCCACAGGACACCCACACTTCTGGGATTGCGAAAGGTACAATGAAGTCAGCACGAAGCTCCCCTCTACGCGTTTCACCGTATGCGACGTCGTCCAGGTGCACACACAAGGTCCATAAAGACATGGATGAGCAAGTTTGGGGTGTAGGAATTTGACTGGCCTGAACAAAGTTCTGACTTCAACTTGATGGAACATCTTTGGGATGAATTAGAGCAGAGATTGTGAGACAGGCCTTCTCATTCATCATCAGTGCCTGACCTCACAAATGTGCTTCTGGAAGAATGGTCAAACATTCCCATAGACACACTCCTAAACCTTAAAGCGGAGCTCCACCCACATTTTTTATTTTATTTTTCAAAGTCGGCAGCTACTAACAGTGTAGCTGCTGACTTTGAATAAGGACACTTACCTGTCCTAGGCGCCCGCGCTGACGGCCCCCGCCGATGCCGATCCTCGATCCCGGCACCGCCATCCACAGTCAGGGAAACAGGCAGTGAAGCCGTGCGGCTTCACTGCCCGTTTCCTACTGCGCATGTGCGAGCGACGCGGCGCTTTGTGAATGGTCCGGCTACTTTCTGGGATACACACAGTTCCCAGAATGCAGCGCGGCCCATTCACAAGAAGACACCCAGAAGAGGAGGAGGAAGAAAACAGCACCGCGGATCATGAGGACATATTCGGGACTTCTGCATAGCAACAGCCTATTTAGGGTGAGTATTTTTTTTTTTTTTTTCATTTCATTTTTTTTTTTCAGATTTTTAAAAAATATATATATATCAGGGTGGAGCTCCGCTTTAAGGACAACCTTCTCCGAAGAGTTGAAGCTGTTATAGCTGCAAAGGGTGAGTAAACTGAATAGTAAACCCAACAGACTAAGATTGGGATGCCATTAAAGTATAGGCATGTGTAAAGGCAGGCATCCTAATTCTTTTGGTGTGATTGTGTGTGTGTGTGTGTGTGTGTGTGTGTGTGTGTGTGTGTGTGTGTGTGTGTGTGTGTGTGTGTGTGTGTGTGTGTGTGTGTGTGTGTGTGTGTGTGTGTGTGTGTGAGAATTTTGACAAAGCTGCTAAACTTCCCGTTTATATCTAGAGGAATAACTATTAAAAAAACAACATTTTTTAATTGAATAGATATTTCCTTCATTTTTTTTTTTAACTGGAACTATGCACACATTTGTGGCGGTGCATACTGATAACAATTGGTATTCTCATATACAGTAATATAAATATAGGACTGAGTCCTAGACGACATAATGCAAAATGACAACAGATTTGTGCGTGCCGCTTTTAATATAGCCTCACCCTTCAACGCTTCAGAGCGATTCACAATGACATTTTGTTTGCAAAGCTACTGTCAACAACATTAATAGTTGCTAGAAATGGTGCCCAGTTTTCCAAATGCAATTATATGTGTAAAATGCAATATACATTTAACAGTAAAAAGGTGTTACTTAGAGCTTGACGATTACATACCGAAGATTAAATATGGAAAATAGCTAAAAGATTTGATGATAGCAAAAAAATATGAATATGCTAACTCCCACATTAAAGGGTCAGAATGATTAAAATGAAAGTTGGGTTTGAACAATACTTAACATAAAAAACAGTATAACTGTACAGAGTATTAATATGCATAGAGGGTATAGTAGGGAAATGCATGTAGAATTTGAAAGATAAATTCACCTTTAAAAAATAAAACAAAACACATAAGGCCTCTTTCACACGGAGCGGTCCGTTTTTCGGTCCGCTCAGCGTGTCCGTCGGCTCAGCGGGGGGTCCCGCTCAGCTGTCGGCGGACAGGGCGGTCCCCGCACACTGTGCAGGGACCGCCCTGTCTCTCCTCCTCTATCCCCTATGGGGAATCGGATGGAAACGGACCGTCTGTCCATTTGCATCCAATCCGATCCACCGGACGGAAGAAAAATAGGGTTTTCTTCCGTCCGCAAAACGGATCCAGACGGACGCGGATCGTAGGCGGACGTTAGCGGATGCATCATCCGCTAACGGATCCGCTCCCATAGGGACACATTACAAGTCCGTAAACGGACTTGTAATTAGCGGACCGTTAGTCCGCTCATGTGAAAGGGGCCTAAATAATTTCTTTGCGGGTAAAAGAAAACAAAAACGTACATTTGTTTATTTTTTTTTCCAAGGAAGCAATGTTGTGATAAACTTGCCAGGCTGCCTGGTATTTTTTTGGACAGCTGTCTGCTGTGAGCAGAAAACTCTCTGCACTGAATCAGGAAAATGCTGTATTAAGATCCTGAGGGGGTAAAATCAAGATCTCGATTCTTTAACGATTAATCGTGCAGCTCTAACTAGAAGTGAACTGGACATTTAATGTTATTTTTTTGGCACCCTTCTTTTAAGACTCTTCAGCATTCGACCACTCCAAAGATTTCAGTGCCTGTGTTCTCCACCATGAACTGTGGTTTTATCCACTGATCCCTATCGCCACAGGAATCTTCAGTGATGTAAGGTATAGGGAATGGAACCATGGCATCCAGCTGGGGACAGAGGCATCCGACACTCCTGTAAATATCATAGACCAAACAGTCTTTCAGAAAGAAGGTGGGAAACATGGATCTCCAGGGACAGGAGTATAAAAGCTCTTCTATCAAAGGGTCCTTTCATCTATTGCTTAACCTGACAGGGTTGCTTCAACATAGACAGGCACTCAGTACTTTTCTTCTTTTTGTTTTTAACCATTTGCTGACCACAGCCAGTACATATATGTCGGCAGAATGGCACGGCTGCACAAAGCAACATACAGGTACGTTACAATTATTTTTCTGCCGTGCGGGCGCACATGTGCCCATGCTGCAAGCTCCGTGACTCGATGTCCGCTAGTGTCCTGCGATCGTGTCACAGAGCTGTGGAACAGGGGGATGCCTGTGTAATCAAGGCATTTCCCTGTTCTGCCTTGTGACATTACACCGATCTACTTCTCCCTGTCACACGTAGCCCAGCCGCCACACAGTTAGAATCACTCCCTAGGACACACTTAACCCCTTCCTTGCCCCCTAGTGTTTAACCTCTTCCCTGCCAGTGTCATTTACACAGTAATCAGTGCATTTTTATAGCACGGATTGCTGTATAAATGACAATGGTCCCAAAAATAGCATCAAAAGTGCCCGATGTGTCCGCCATAATGTCGTAGTCACAATAAAAAGCGCAGATTGACGCAATTATAAAAATAAAACAATAAAAATGGCATAAAACGATCCCCTATTTTGTAGACACTAACTTTTGTGAAAAACCAATCAATATGCTAATTGCGTGATTTTTTACCAAAAATATGTAGAAAAATATATATCGGCCTAAAATGAGAAAAAAATAAATAAAATTATATATTTTTGGGGTATATTTATTATAGCAAAAAAAAGACATGCTGGCAGGTTAACTAGCTCCTGTCTAAATTGGCCCAAGTGCAGTGCCTTGAAAAATAATTACCATATATACTCGGGTATAAGCCGAGGTACCTAATTTTACCTAAAAATAAATAAATGGGAAAACATATTGACTCAAGTATAAGCCTACGGTGAGAATGCAGCAGCCACTGTAAGAGGAAAAGAGGGTCATCAGCCCATTTGGCCACCTCACTGTGCCCATTGCAACCTCACGATGTCCATCCTCACTGTGCCCGTCGTCACTGTACCTGAAATTGAGAGGCTGCGGGCGTCCATTCAATGTTTAAAACTTGCGGTCTCCTCCTGGTCCCTTCCGTGATAGGCGGAACTGTGTCGGCTGCCTATCACAGACGTTCTCTCATCCTCGGACTCAGTTTCTCAGCAGACACTGTGTTCGGTGTTCTGCCAATCACGGACATCCTCTTGTCAGAGGATGAAAAGGCGTCCGTGATTGGCGGAACACCGGTCTGCTGGGATGGATGAGGATGAGAGAACGTTCGTTATAGGCGTTTCACAGCAGACAGCGTTCCACCTATCATGGAAGGGACAAAAAAAAAGACCGCAAGTTTTAAACAGTGGATGCCCACACGCCTCTCAATATTTCCAGGTACACTGACTCGAGTATAAGCCGAGGGGGACACTTTCAGCCCAAAAAAAAAAAAAGGGCTGAAAATCTTGTCTTATACTCAAGTATATACGGTAATACCCCTTGAAATTTTCCACATTTTGTTATGTTAAAACCAAAAACATAAATGTATTTTTATTGGGATTTTATGTGATAGACGAACACAAAGTGGCACATAATTGTAAAGCGGATGGAAAATGATAACTGGTTTTCACAATTTACAAAATAAATATGTGAAAAGTGTGGTGTGCATTTGTATTCAGCCCCCCTGCGTCAATACTTTGTAGAACCACATGTTGCTGCAATTACAGCTGCAAGTCTTTTTGGGTATGTCTTTACCAGCTTTGCACATCTAGAGTGCAATTTGTCTGTGAACAGCAATTTTCAAGTCTTGACACAGATTCTCAATTGGATTTAGGTCTGGACTTTGACTGGGCCGTTCTAACATATGAATATGCTTTGATCTAAACCATTGCATTGCATCTCTGGCTGTATTCTGTAGTGTCGTTGTCCTGCTGGAAGATGGACCTCCGCCCCAGTCTCAAATCTTTTTCAGACACTAACAGTTCAGTCTCGACAGATTCTTCCACCCGAGTTGTGGATCTCTGCAGCTCCTCCAGAGTTACCATGGGCCATGGGTTCTTCTCCGAATAATGCTCTCCTTGGCTGGATTGTCAGTTTAGGTGGATGGCCATGTCTAGGTTTGCAGTTGCGCTATACTCTTTCCCATTTTTGGATGATGGATTGAACAGTGCTCTGTGAGATGTTCAAAGCTTGGCCACCACTAAATGCATTACAATTATTCCTAAGTGTTTTCGATTATTAACCACTTAAGGACCCCCGCACGCACATATACGGCCACAGAATGGCTCGTACAGGCACAAGGGCGTAAATTTACGTACCCGCCTTCGTGCGGTTCGGGGGTCCCATCGGGACCCCCTCCGCGGCGTGCGGGGGTCCCCCTGGCTCCGGGAGCGATCCGGGACGAGCGGGCGGATGTCGGCGTTTATCCGCCCCCCCCCCGCGATCGCTCCCAGCCAATGCGCGCGCTCCCCCTTTGTGTCACTTCCTCCTCCTGTGTAAACACAGGAAGGGGGAAGTGATGTAATCTCCCATCGCAGCGGTATTTCCAACCGCTGCGATGGGAGAAACAGCTCACAGTAAGTGTGCACCAACATTACACTGACACACACTCACATAGGCATACTTAACCCCTTGCGATCTGCCCCCCCACCCCCCCTGTCACAGTGTCACTGAATGCAGTGATCTAATCACTGCATTTAGTGTCAGTGTGACAGGCAGTGTAAAATCAGTTAGTGTTAGGTTCAGGATAGCCCCCCCACCCCCCCTAATACATTTTTAACCCCCTGATCACTGCTCTAGTTAACCCTTTCACTCCCTATTGCCAGCGTCACCAAGCGATCATTTTTCTGATCGCTGTATTAGTGTCGCTGTTCCCGCTAGGTAGCTATTTTTTTTTATCGCAATTTTTTTTTTTTTTTACTAAAGACATGTGGCTAAATAAATTTTGGCCTAAATGTTTGACTAAAATTTAGTTTATTTGATTTTTTTTTAACAAAAAAGTAAAAAATAGTGTTTTTTTAATAAATGTCGCTCTATTTTTGTATATAGCGCAAAAAATAAAAATCGCAGAGGTGATCAAATACCACCAAAAGAAAGCTCTATTTGTGGGAAGAAAAGGACGCAAATTTTGTTTGGGAGCCACGTCGCACGACCGCGCAATTGTCTGTTAAAGCGACGCAGTGCCGAATCGCAAAAACACCTTGGGTCATTTACCAGCGTATTGGTCCGGGTCTTAAGTGGTTGAAGAAAACTCACAAACAACTTAATTTGAAGTTCACAAGGTTTGTTAGGATGGTACACATGAAGATATAAGTGTATTTAAGCACACAGGTATGATATACTATTAAACAGTGTCTTGTTTTAATATTGTATAGTTCACACTTCGCTTCCCAAGGGAAAACTTTTTTTTTTCCTTTTGGTAACACCACCTGTGAAACCCTAATTACCACATTTTAACAACAGAGATATTATGCAGGGTGATTAGCAGCCACAAGCCGAGGCTGTTCTCAGAACACAGACTCTGTCTGCCTGTATGAACCTTATTTTTAGAGCTTAAAGCCATTTAATCAGGGGCTGCACAAAAACGTACAAGCTGAACCATAAGCAACTGCTACAAGGTATTTTATTTTAAAGCGCCTGTCAATAAAACTAATTACACAAAATAAAATGGTGTCGGAAAGAAGAACTGAGATCACTGATTTCCAATCTTCTGCCCCATGGCACTTATTGTCTGACCCTCTGGCCATGCAAAATACCAGGGTGCTTACTCAGGCTAGTCAAGGAAAAATAATCTTAAGGCCCATTTTGCACATGCCGACTGTTCATTTTATCAGTTTAGTTATGTCAAAACGGATGAAGTATCCATCAGTTAATCATCCGTTTTTGTTACATTTGTCAGTTTACATCCGTTTTTCATCCGATCCATTTTTTTATTTTTTTTTAATCAAAGAAAAATAGAGCATTGATTAGTTTAAAAAAAAAAAACAGATGACGGATGCAGATGTAAACTGTTGTAAATGGATGATCATCCATTTACATTCGTTTTTCCATAGAGATGCACTAACTACTTCCTTACTAGGCACTTAAACCCCCCTCCTGCCCAGACTAATTTTCAACTTTCAAATTTGCAAACAGGCAATTTTACTCCTTCATTGATATGCGCTGATGAGGCGGCACTGGTGGGCACTGATGGGCACAGATAAGGCGGCACCGGTAGTGGACACTGATGGGCGGCACCGGTAGTGGACACTGATGGACGGCGCTGGTGGTCACTGATAGACGGCACTGTTATTTACTAGCAGGTGGAACCTCTCATTCACCGGGACCGGTGTCCCTCTGACAGCCGCCGGTGATCAGCTATTTTTCTTCTTCTCACGCTATCAGCCATTGTTTACATCACATGATCAACTGTCATTGGCTGATAGCTGATCACGTAATAAGGGGTCGGGATCGACCCCTTACTCCGATCTGTGATCAGCTGAGTCTCATTTGACTCGCTGATCAGAGCGCACACAATATGTTTGTATTACAAATTATGTGAGCAAACTGCAGTTCCTCTTTAATAGTGCAGTAGGGTCTTGGCAATTCCTGGTGAATTAAGCTGCCAAACTGGTGTCATGAGCCCAAAGACTTTTTTAGAACTGCACATTCTCAGACAAAAACGTAAGGAACATGGATGATACATAAAAAAATAAGAACTCACTTGCCTTCAATTGCCATTAATGACATTTGTAATATTCCTAACTCAGACGAAAGCTTGAGTTTAGCAATATCGTAGTGAACTAGCAATATCTGCAATCTCGTAGAATCCTTCATTCCGAGGATTACACGTTTGTGTAGAGAGCTTTAGAAACAACAATGCACCTTGAACTGTTAAAGTCAATGCATCTGCGAGAATCTTAAGTTCTTCAAATTGTCACATAGAAAATAGCTTTTTATTGATTCATTTCTAGGTCACTAAACTTTTGTTGTGTTCAAAAAGATCTAAAGTGCAGGCATGTGGGCCTCTCCAATACTGCCAATTGAACGTGGCCTTCAATGGCGTGCTGCCATTCAAAGCAGGAGAAATGCAACCGCAATATAGAAAAACTGGAATGTTGATGGGTACGGAGAAGGAGGGGGTTGGGTAAAGAAAGGACGCATTCTTTCCAAGGCCAGATAGAAAGAAATTGACAGTGCTAACTGAAAAGAACGATGGAACTGTTTTCTATAGGCTAAAGGGGTTGTAAAGGTACACATTTTTTTTTCCTAAATAGCTTCCTTTACCTTAGTGCAGTCCCCCTTTACTTGCCTCATCCTTCCATTTTGCTTTTAAATGTCCTTATTTCTTCTGAGAAATTCTCACTTCCTGTTCTTCTGTCTGTAACTACACACAGTAACGCAAGGCTTTCTCCCTGGTGTGGAGTGTCGTGCTCGCCCCCTCCCTTGGACTACAAGAGAGTCAGGGCACCTACTAACACACAGCTCCTTTATCTGCAACGTAGAGAGCGTCCTGATTGTCCTGTAGTCCAAGGGAGGGGGCGAGCACGACACTCCACACCAGGGAGAAAGCCTTACATTACTGTGTGGAGTTACAGACATAAGAACAGGAAGTGAGGATTTCTCAGAAGAAATAAGGACATTTAAAAGCAAAATGGAAGGATGAGGTAAGTGAAGGAGGACTGCACTAAGGTAAAGGAAGCTATTTAGGGAGAAAAAATAAATGTACTTTTACAACCCCTTCAATTAGGATTGTAATCAAAGGAAATTATCTTTTTTTTAAATTTTAGTCATATTTTCAAATTGCTCAGCTTATATAATGGAAGTCTATTAAGTCTATGTACTCTCTATGTGAATAACAAAGCTAATTTCAATGTTCATTAAAGGAGAAGTAAAGCCAAATCTATTTTGACTATACTTCTCTTATGGATGACAGGAGGTTAGTTCGGTCTGCACTCCAGTCGACAGTGGGCTAAACCTGGCTGCCGGCTGATGTCACTTGGCCGGTCCACACGCGGGAAAGATCCTCTACAGTCAGGATCCATCCAGATTCCTGGACCAGCAGCCGACTCAATCTGAGAACCTGTGACAGCCCCCTTCCACCCCCTCCACAGCCCAGCATTCCAGTGAGTGCTGGAGGGGCAGAGCAATAAGATGGTGACGGACAGTCACAGCTCTCTGCTTAGAGCGGTAGGGAGAACTGAATGATCAGCGGTGTCCGCTTTAGAGGTTGTACACGTTATGCAAAAATCACAATCACAGGGAGAGTATGTACTCAAGGCAGGTAAATAGGAAGAGCATTGTAAAGTACAAGACAAGTACAATTAAAGCAGAGCAGCAATCAAATCATAAAAGGGAAAAAGCCTTAGCGGCCGGAATCTCCAACACATAGGAGGTACATCCAGACATCAAAAGGAACTACGAAATGGTATGATTGTACACACTTCTGTTCCTCGAAAGGGTCATGCATAAGGGTGGAAGGGAGATAACAATAACAGGATAGTGGGTACAAGACCATATGCAAATATTTACATTTGATCTGTGATGTTTCCAGTTCCAGCTGGTTGTTGCTGCAGCACCGGTTACTCCTAAAGCCACATCCAGGAAAGTGTGCGATGAGAATATCAATACGCCCTCAAAACCAAAAAGAAAAGCCTCACGGCCCAGCTGCTTAGACGGGGTCAATTCAGATTTATGCAATGCGCATCAACACATGGTGTATTGTAGTGCATTGTGGTGCCATTAATTGGGAATGGCATTAGAATGCACTATACAGTTCTGGCCAAGACAAATTGGGTTGCACGCAATGCCTTGGCAGCCCATTCATAATGAATGGGTTGCATTAATGCACCCAAACTGGTAATATACTTTAAGTCTAAATGGGCCCTCAAGTAAACTGATCACAAATCCAGGCAATTCAAATTGAGCATCTCACAACATAAAATACATATGCTGAGATAACTAAATTTCAAAATGTGTGCCATTAACAGTTAGTGTCCAGAAGAACAATAGGCAGTCTTATGCTGCGTACAAACGCTCGGAATTTGCAACAACAAATGTTCAATGTGAGCTTGTTGTCGGAAATTCCGACCATGTGTAGGCTCCATCGAAATTTCCGACAACAAAAATTTGAGAGAGATTTCTCAAATTTTACGACAACAAAATCGGTTCTCAGAAATTCCGATCGTGTGTGGACAATTCCGACGCACACAATTTCACGCATTCTCTGAATCAAGTACTAGACAGATGCGTTCAGTCTGGTAAAACTAGCGTTCGTAACGGAGATTCGTCACGCTGTAATGGACTAAAAAGCACGAGGCTGAAAAGCACGAATTGTCTCTCACCAAGTTTCTACTAACACGACTGGTATTCAACTTCTCTTTTCTAGTGTCGTTGTGCGCGTTATACATCATCACGTTCTTGACGTTTGGAATTTCAACAACATTTGTGTGACCGTGTGTATGCAAGGCAAGTTTGAGCCAACATCCGTCGGAAATGTATCCTTGGTTTTGTTGTCGGAATGTCTGATCGTCTGTACGTGGCATTACAATTATATGCAAATTTAGATTTATGTAAAAGTCAAGTGGTAAAAGGGAAATTACTGGAATGTCCATTGGTATAAATGATGGGCCGTAGAAGGTAGATAACAGCATTAGGTTAGGTATAAACAGATGTACATGCAGTGCGCATCCCTGGTCTGCTTCCTTCTTAGCACAACTCAAATGTCAACTCATCCAACTTGCTGCCTTAAGGTTCCATTAAACCTTTTCAGCAATGCTACCAACGGGTATATTAGCCCCGAGCTATGTTGATGAGTAAAATGGAAAGCCCTTTCCCACTGTGCTAGGCAAATCATTAAGCATCATTTACAGATTCCATAACACCTAAAGGCAGAAGACAGAAGGTCTACTACAGACACTATTCAGGTTGCACTGAGCACAGCTAGAAGCAGACAGTACCATGGTGGTCTGCAAGCACCATCAACACCTGTTCCAAGCAATGAATTCATACCTTGTATTGTAGCAAAGTGCAGGTCCTATCAAGTATCTCTACGCCCTGATAATGAAGAATATGCATGCCTCTTGTCACCATCCAAAATGGGATGCCCTGGATCTGGGGTGCCTATCATCATGCCCAGACATTGCCATGTTGAGGTTTTAGATGGTGTTGGAAACTGTACATCTCTTTGAAAGACACGCAAGAAAAAAGCTTGGCTTCTATAGGTTACTGGGCTAACTAAATAATGGTAGACCTTTCAGTGTGCTAAAGAGCATTGAGTAAGCAAAAAGACTTCTCAAGGTGTACGAGTAAGCAAAAAGACTTCTCAAGGTGTACGAGTAAGCAAAAAGACTTCTCAAGGTGTACGAGTAAGCAAAAAGACTTCTCAAGGTGTACGAGTAAGCAAAAAGACTTCACAAGGTGTACGAGTAAGCAAAAAGACTTCTCAAAGTGTACGTGTAGCCAAAAAGACTTCTCAAGGTGTACGTGTAGCCAAAAAGACTTCTCAAGGTGTACGTGTAACCAAAAAGACTTCAAGGTGTACGAGTAACCAAAAAGACTTCTCAAGGTGTACGTGTAACCAAAAAGACTTCTCAAGGTGTACGTGTAACCAAAAAGACTTCTCAAGGTGTACGTGTAACCAAAAAGACTTCTCAAGGTGTACGTGTAGCCAAAAAGACTTCTCAAGGTGTACGTGTAACCAAAAAGACTTCTCAAGGTGTACGTGTAACCAAAAAGACTTCTCAAGGTGTACGTGTAACCAAAAAGACTTCAAGGTGTACGAGTAACCAAAAAGACTTCTCAAGGTGTACGTGTAACCAAAAAGACTTCCCAAGGTGTATGGGATCATGAATATTTATTAGAGTACAAGTGTGTCATGAATATTTATAACAGACACTGAACAGGTCTTCCAAATAAGTATACAGCTAGTGAGGTGTGAAAAGACTGACCTCACTGTCCTACATGCTTGATCTAGATAAGCGAAGCTGGGACCAGTATGGCTACATCTCAGGTAAATCCTTTTTTATGTAGTAGGGTAATGCAGTCAGGATGCATATACAGTAATGAATATACCCGTTTATTGCTTTTCATATGATAGATGTTGCCGCAACATGTTCTGGCCACACTAGGCGAGTCGGACCACTGTTCTCACACACATCCATCTGCCTGATCTCCAATGGTCTGACACCCCCAAACAATGCTCTATTTCAGGGGTCTCAACCCGGCAGCCCTGCAGCTGTTGCAAAACTACAAGTCCTATCATGCCTCTGCCTGTGGGAGTTATGCTTTTAACTGTCATCCTTGCAATGCCTCATGAGACTTGTAGTTTCACAACAGCTGGAGGGCCACTAGTTTGAGACCACTGTTCTAATCCCTGGGAAGTACTGTTGATTGCAGCAGTGTTCATGAGGATGTTTTGGACTGATGGAGAGCCCTGCCACTGGGATGCTTGTAAGAGCAGTGGTCCAATTCCCTTACTGCTGCCAGCACAAAGTATTTTAGTGCTTAGTAAAAAAAGAGGCAAATGTTTTATTGTATAAGCAGCCTGACTACATTACAGTAATAAATTAAAAGGGTTAAATTGCCCATAAATAACCAAGTCAGCAATGGCAGCTCCCATGTCCTTACAGGCTCTATTTAATGCTGGAGAGGGCACAGGAAGCGCCATGGCAGGCAACATATGTTTGGCCAGCTCTGCTTCGCACGAGAAACAATATAAAAATGAACTGTCCCAAATTATTTATGTCCCAGAGTTTGCTGCCTGCACTTCTGCTTTACAATCAGAATCACCTCCTTCACAGCACCGCCTGCAGTGGCAGCGCTGGCATTTAAACTTATTTTGTTCAGTCAGTGCCCTTGGCATTCAAAGCAAGACTACAGATCTCTATATTTAGATGCCATTCTAGATGAGAGCTTTTTTTCTTCTTTTTTTTTTCTGTTCCTCTGCCAGCAGCTGCAATCATAATGGCATCTTACCTCTGGCTGGTACAGCAGACGGAGCACCCCTGCATCTTCCCAGTGAGTTTATGATTGCTTCCAGACCCCCCCCCCCCCCAACCTACAGAGACAATAGGGGTTATATAGGTGTTTTATATTGTTTTTTTAGTCTTTTCCATCTGATGCAAAAAAAAAAACACCAGATTTCATGTGCATAGAGTTAGGCAGTTCAACACATAATTTATAGACTCTAGATCATAAAGTAAATTTGCCATAGAGAAGTAGAGGGGCTGCCTTTGTTGAGCTTCTTCTGAAGATGCTAGTTAAATGGGTGTCATGCTGTTCACCTGGCTTCAGAATTTTCAGTAACTAATCCCTATCTAGCATGTCAAACAGCACTGAAGATCGCCTCATAAGTGTACCTGGGGGTGCCGACATATGCAATATGGAATTTACAGCAACAGAGATGTCTGTCTGAGTTCTGGTATGCAACAAAGTCAGGATGTTTGTAACTCTAGTTATGGAGGCTACCATCATGCACTGGAGGATATTTATGTCAGTGAATGATTTTATACAGCAATATCCTTTTTAATATAACTTAAAATAAACGTTTGGAGCCATAAAAAAAAAACACACCTAATCACTACCATGCTGCAGTGTATGTACTGTACCCCATTGGTTCTAAGCCTGAGAACTGAGCGAACACATGAGCGACTCACAGTCTTGGTTTACTTCGAGTAGTTCTGGTCTGCCTCTCCAGGGCAGAAGTGACTGGCTCAGGCTCCAAGTGGTGCGCTGAAAGGCTAAGCCATCTACTGATCGGGCATCTGGGTAGACCCCAACAATATAGTTGGGATCCTTCCATGACTGTGACTTGCTCAATTCTTGATCTACTTTGAGCAGTACTGGTCTGCACTTTCAGGGTGGGAGCAACTGGCTTAGGCTCTCAGCAGTGTGCTGAAAGGCTAAGCTATCTGCTGACGAGGCATTTGGAAAGACCCCAACAATATTGTTGGGATCCTTCCAGAGCCTAGAGTGACTCTGTGATGTCAGCCAACAGCAGACTTTAGCCTGCTGTTGGCTAATTCTGGGTCTCAAAAGAGCACAAGCAAATTTACTCCCGTCACCCACAAAAGAATTATGGCACAAAACAATGCTTTGACCATACATCGCTTAAAGCGGTTGTAAACCGCATATACATTTATTTTTTTAAACCTGCAAGGCAAAAGCCATAATGAGCTACTATGCACCGCATAGTAGCTCATTATGAAATACTTACCTCTGAACGAGGAGAAGAGAACTTTCCTGGTCCACGCAGAGCGAGATGTCATCTTGACTCGGCGTGTCTTCCGGGTATCGCCGCTCCAGCGCTATGATTGGCTGGAGTGGCGATGACGTCACTCCCGCGCGTGCGCGCAGGAGATTTGAAACCGGCAAGGTCCAGCGGATGCCGGTCCTTTGGCCGTGGATTCCCCCCTGCGCATGGGCCGCTGCAATCAGCGGCGCATTGCGAGGGGAATATCTCCTAAACTGTACAGGTTTAGGAGATATTCTTTATACCTACAGGTAAGCCTTATTATAGGCTTACCTGTAGGTAAAATTAAAAAAGTGGGGTTTACAACCACTTTAATTCTCAGATTGATTCATTATACAGTATATCACAAATGTGAGTACACCCCATTTTTGCATATGTATATTATACAAAAATATTACGGTATATAAAATATTTTATTATAACGTTTCATGTGACAGCACTGAAGAAATTACACTTTGCTACAATGTGAGTGAGTGTACAGCTTGTATAACAGTGTAAATGTGCTGTCCCCTCAAAATAACTCAACACAGCCATTAATGTCAAAACCGCTAGCAACAAAAGTGTGTAGACTCCAAAGTGTGAAAATATTAAAATGTGGCCCAATTAGCCATTTTCCCTCCCCGGTGTCATGTGACTCGTTAGTGTTACAAGGTCTCAGGTGTGAATGAGGAGCAGGTGTGTTAAATTTGGTGTCATCACTCTCACACGCTAATACTGGTCAAGGGAAGTTCAACATGGCACCTCATAGCAAAGAACTGTGAAAATTTGAAAAATAAATAAAAACACGGTTGCTTTACATAAAGATGGCATAGGCCAGGGGTGGCAAACACAAGGCCCGGGGGCCGAATCCGGCCTGCTAAGCCTTGTCATGTGGCCCGCCAGCCTTCACCGCTTGTTTCAGGCCCGCGGGCCAGTGCCGCCTGCTCTGTGGCCTGTTGATGATCTGGCCGCACAGCGGGAGGTAAGCGGCGCCCGCGGCCTGGACAGGGTTAACACAGGTCGCAGGCGCCGCTCACCTACCGATGTGCGGCCGTGCCTGTGTCATCTCCGGGCTCTGGCGCAGCTACGTTAGCGGCTGATTGATTGAGCTGTGTGTCTCTGTCACACACAGCTCAGCCTCAGAATATTGCCAAGACGCTAAAAATGAGCTGCAGCACGGTGGCCAAGACCATACAGCGGTTTAACAGAGGCACTCAGAACAGGCCTCACCATGGAAGTTGAGTGCACGTGCATAGCGTCATATTCTGAGGTTGTCGTTGGGAAATAGATGTATGAGTGCTACCAGCATTGCTGCAGAGGTTAAAGGGGTGGGAGGTCAATGCTCAGACCATACTGTATCAAATTGGTCTGCATGGCTGTCATCCCAGAAAAAAACTCTTCTAAAAGATGATACACAAGAAACAAACAGTTTTCTGAAGACAAGCAGACTAAAGACATGGATTACTGGAACCATGTCCTGTGGTCTGATGAGACGCCTCTCTCTAATCCCAGTGCACTGAAGAGGCTGGCTGCATTGCTGGGCACAGGTCAGGCTGCATTGATAAGCAAAGGTCAGGGTGCATTGAAGGCCACCGGTCATGCTGCAATGACGGACACTGGTCAGGCTGCATTGACGGACACTGGTCAGGCTGCCTGTGTCGCAGCACACGGCAAAGCAATGCACAATATTAAATTACTTAATACATATATAGTGTTGTGCTGCGTTTGGAAAAATACAGCAGGCATGTTTTTCAGTCCATCCTGATGAGTTGGCAACCTATTCCAAATGAATCTTAGAGCTGAAGTTTTGTATTTATTTGGGGGGGGGGGGTATATAGCAACAAATATGCGTATATCTATTTATCGTACAATACATTGTGTTCTGTGAATGAATAAGGGGCAGTTAAATGACAGGATCTTCAAATCACAAAATTCAATGTATTGCGGGAGAAGAGTAATACAATTCTGTGAATGGTGGAGACAGCAAAGGAGGTGGCTGTGCCACGCAACTTTGCAGACTAGCACAGCTGTAAACTCTCACCTCCAAAATGCAGCTATGAAGGAGGCACTAAAGGGAAGATTTTTTTTTTTTTACAAGAAGTAGCAGCCTGCAGGTAACAGGATCCACCATCATACATAAACGTAATGTGTTTAGCGCTGTATCAAAAAAAAAAAAAAAAAAAACCTTCAGCTTTAAAGCAATCGATCGTTAATGGAACGCGCTGAAGTGGACAGGTGTGAGTGACCCTACATGGGAAAAAAAAAAATAAATGAAAAAAAATAATCTGTTTTCCAAAAAAAAAAAAAAAAAAAGAAGAACAAAAAGAAAAAAACAAGTCTACTGAACATAAAAAGCTGCAAGGTAAATACAGCAGATATACCTAAAGAAAACATGCTGCGTGTTGCAGTGGGATTCCTTTTCATTTTTTTCCCCTCTGGTTTGGCATCCATGAGCCAAGTAAATGAGTCCCTCAGAGAGTGGAACTGTTCTTACCTGAAAACAGCTTCGCAAATTAATAGCAAAACAATCCAGTGGTTGAAAAAAAAAAAAAAAGAAAAAGGCCAACCATGTGTTACAAATGTGCCATGACACCACAGAAACCTCATAAGATTTTCATTTGCGTTATTATTATTTTTTACCTCAGAACACAAACACTTGAGAGACACGGAGCAGGCGGAACAAGACATATCACTGTTCTCCATACTCTGAGGTGATTAAGTAATGTTAAGCACCGTGAATTCCACAATGTTTTTTTTTTTTTTTACACGTCTATGGCCACAAGGCTCGAGGATTTCAACCTGTGTCAGCTGCATTTATTATGCACACGACAACACAATTTGGCAAACCTATAAGTTACTGCATCTGGCACTGGGCCATTGTAAGGGAAGGTGAATTTTGACAACTTGCTTTTTTTTTTATATAACTACATTTGGCAAATGGCTTGTTTGGTATCTCAGCGGAGATTACCTTTCGAAACGTATACAAGGTGATAGAGTCAGTTATATTGACATGCTAAGGGAACCCTGAACAGTCAGGTTAAATTACATACCTAAAGGAAATAGCGTTAACTAATTAAAAAAGCTAAGGCCATCGCAAGGTTGGGTTCGTGTTTGGTCCTGTCTTAAAAAAAAAAAAGAAAAAATTAAAATGACAGAAGCATTTGTAGTCTTTGTGCAATTGCTGTAGCTGAAAATAAGAAAAACATATTTTAGGTGCAATTTTACCTTTAGGATTCCAGGAATAAATGATTTAGAACAAAAATATAATTCTGGGTTAGTGCCAGAAGTTTACCTTTTCCCAAGAAATTAAAAGGTTAACTTAGGCCTCATTCACGTATCCATGCACCATGCGAGGGCTGCATTGGGATGCACAGCTGTTCCATGCATCTTCTTGCAGGCAGTCCCATTGCAGTCAATTGGGATGCAGCGGCAGCAGGAACACAGCCACTGCTCCCAATGTGACGTCTGTGTGTGTACATCCCTGAATGCATTCTCACGTAGGTAACACAGCAAATGGTTAAAGGGGTTGTAAAGGTATAATTTTGTTCCCTAAATAGCTTCCTTTATCTTAGAGCCAGTTCACACTGGGGCGACTCGTGAGGTGAATCAGCCGCCTGACAAGTCGCCTCCCATTCTATTCCCCAGAACCATTCTAATAGGACTAACAGAAGTCGCTCCGACTAGAAAGAGGTTCTTGTACGACGTCGGGGGCGGCTCGGGGCGATTTGCATTGACTTCTATACAGAAGTAATTTTAATCGCCTCTGAAGTTTTCTTCAGGACAGCTTGCCGAGTCGCCCCCGAAGTCGTGCCGTCGCAATGTGAACCGACTCTTAGTGCAGTCCACGCCCACTAACACACAGCTCCCTTCTCTATCTGCAATGTAGAGAGCGTCCTGACTCTCCTGTAGTCCAAGGGAGGGGGCGAGCACGACACTCCACACCAGGGAGAAAGCCTTGCATTACTGTGTGGAGTTACAGACATAAAAACAGGAAGTGAGGATTTCTCAGAAGAAATAAGGACATTTAAAAGCAAAATGGAAGGATGAGGTAAGTGAAGGAGGACTGCACTAAGATAAAGGAAAAAATAAAAATAAAAATCATGTTTACATGGCCCGAAAACCAGAAGGGACATCATGACATTGCTCCGCTCCTACAAGGGCATAGAGATGAGCGGCAGCCATCTTGCCATCGCTTATCTCTATGGCAAAATACTGCCGGAGCAGGATGGTGTTCCGGGTTATGCAATCGGTACGCAAGCCTGGGAAACAGCAGGAGGGGGCACCTGTCCTGCCACTTAAAAAAGTGATCCTGCGTTGAATCCGGCGCAGGGACCACTTTTATCCAAAAGACTGGGACCCAAGGGGAAAGAAAATACTGGGGTTATGGCATATAGCTGCAGCCATAACCCCAGTATTTAAAGTGGTTGTAAACCTTTGTGTTTTTTCACCTTAAGGTGAAAAAACACCTTGCAGTTACGTCCCCCCCCCCGAGCCCCCATTTTACTTACCTGCCCCCTGAATCTCCATTGGCGCGATCCCGCATTGCTTTCTCCAGGTCTTTTTGGCTCTTCATTGGATGATTGATAGCAGCGCAGCCATTGGCTCCTGCTGCTGTCAATCAAATCCAATGACACGGCCGCCGGTGGGGCGTGGCAGAGTCATATAATTGGCGTCGATGGATGCCGATTGTATGGCACGGAAGCGCGCCTGCAAGATAACGCCCTCTGGAGACAGCTTCCCAGAGGGGGGTTAGCTCTTGAAGGGAGGACCCGCAAGAGCCGCTGTGGGACCACAGAAGAGGACGATCGGGGCCACTCTGTGCAAAACAAACTGCACAGTGGAGGCAAGTATGACATGTTTGTTTTTTGTTCTTTGAATAATAGCGGAACCTTTACAAACCCTTTAATGCAAAGTAATGATGCATTTTCCCAGTTAGGCGGTCAGCAAGTGGTTATAGGTAGGGTTGTTTCAATACCGATACCAAGCATTTGCGCGAGTACTTGTACTCGCACAAATGCTCCCGATGCTTCATTGAAACCTGGGATATGAGGGAGAGAGGCATCGTGTAAACAGGAAGTCAGCGGGCTGAGTGAGTGGGTGGGATCGTGGTCGGAGCAAAAATCCGAGCAGAGAGTCCTGGTGCAAGTAAGTTGGCAGGGGTGGAGGGCACAACATCGCTATCATTGTCCAGTGACGCTATGTGTTGCCTTGAACATCCCGACGCCCATATTGGTACACCCGGAACCTGGCCACATTAAGCCAGCAGCAGACATCTCGTTACACCCAGGCCATATAGTTTGAGCTGGGTGTAACAAGATGTCCGCTGCTGCTATTAAGCAGCTGAGTGCAGGGTATACCAAGATGGGCGCAGTAGGCAGTACAGTAAAATATTTTAGTTTTCTCTTTTTCCTCTCATGTAATTAAGTGCCAGATATCAGTGCCCAGCCATCAGTGCCATGTGTCAGTGCCCAGCCATCTGTCAGTGCCCAGCCATCAGTGCCAGCGCCCAGACATCTGTGTCAGTGCCATCTGTGCTCAACAGTCAGTGGTCATCAGTCAGTGCCCACCCATCAGTGCCAGCCATCAGTGCATGCTATCTATCAGTGCACTGCTCACCAATGCTGAATCAGTGCCACTTATCAGTGCCAGACATCAGTGTGTGCCACCCATCAGTCAGTGCCACCTTTCAGTGTCCATCAGTTAGTGCCATCTATAAGTGCCAGCCATTAATGTGTCACTGTCCCATGACATTAAAAAAAAGTATTGGTAATCAGTATCGGTACTTGTACTCGGTCTTAAAAAAGTGGTATCGGGACAACCCTAGTTATAGGGATAGCTCAACACGCCTGAGCTCGTCACTGGTTTATATGGCAGGAAGTGAAGAAAAATCCTCCTAATAAGACATAGATGAAAAAAAAACCACTCCCCTACTGCATCCAACATTAAAAGAAAAGCTTTGGATATACTTTTATATGTTTTCATAATTTCACAATTCTCCTTTAAGCACTTCCTTTCCTTGCATTTTGCACAAGCCTTTTATTAATGGGTACCCCGGGGGCAGCGCGACGTACAAGTGCAGAATGTTAAAAGCAGACAAATATATAAAGTTCTCCCGGCACGCACATATAAGAACAGCTAGGTGCCCTCATTAATGTGTAATTTAATGACCCATAAAAATACACAACCTTTATAAACATGACACTTTGTGTACGTGTGTATGTTGTTTCCATAACAATGCCAATTATAGCCTTGTTTGGAAGTTTTAATTCACAGTGCAAGCATTTCAATAGCGCTGCGGAAAACTAATGGAAAAAAAAAAAAAAAAACCTGCAGATGTAAATATGTGTGTCTGTTTTCAATAATCGTTTGCTAACCTACTATATTATAGCATCTCCAGAGGACCAGGACAATTAAAATAAACATTTTAGCACCCAGAATCTACTATTAAGTGGTTAAATTAACCAGGATAATGTGTGTCAAATAATGAAGACGAGTATTTAATTCCGAAAAGTAATCTTACTGTAATGCAATTTATGGCTGCTTAACAGCAAAACGAGAATCCGCTCTCTCTATACGTGGTGCTGTATGGTCAGCGCTGCGATTCTAAGAGCTTTTTAAACAATAACCCAATTCCGTGGAAAGTGGGGCTTATCTGGGTTAATCTTAAAGCCTGGGTTTCCAAAGATATTTGCTCATGTAAGCGGTCATCAGAAAGCTATATAAAATTGGATGATAGCAAATCCCTTCCCTAAGCCTTTAACAGGCTCATCTAAATGGGCTTTGTTTTTAAACGTTACGTTTTGCAGTGCAACTTAAAAAAACGCATACGTTTAAATGGAGAACACAAAACTGCGTTTGGTCTGCTGTGTCTGCAACTCAAATTCATTTCAATAGCACCTGTAAGGCTCCATGTACATAGAACGTTTTACAACAGCATCGAAATGATTAAGCGTCACAGATAGTTAGGGTCCATTCACATCTGAGCGACAAAATGCCCGACGCCCGTCGCGCTTGTCGCTCGAGATGTGAAATAACATTGCGGTCTATGGAGACTGTTCACATCTCCACGCCTGTCGCCTGAAAAAAAGTCCCGGACCCTTTTTTCGTTCGCTCATAGACCGCAATGTTAAAAAAAAAAAAAAAGAAAAAAGTTTCATTTACAGGCGGCAAGATAAGCCGCGTACGCGGCGTATCTTGTCGCCTAGGTGTGAATGCAGCCTAACTTACGTTTAAAACATGCGTTTTGCTGAGTTTGCGTTCAGAAGCATTTCAATAACAAAAATGATTTTATATATACATTATATATATATATATATATAACGAAAAAACGCCTATAAACAAAGCGCTGGGTTACCGCATTTAGCGTCTGAAACGTGGTAATTTTTTCTGTCTGAACCCAGACTTTCAAAGAAACGCTGTTAAACGCCAATAAACAAGACTGTGTACATGATCACGTCGGATAACATTGAATGAGTTCAGGAGCAGTTGAAAAAAGCGTCCAACTGCCTCTAAGCGCCTTAGGCCCCTTTCACACCTGTGGACCGTATGTGCGCTTTTTCATCCATCCGTTTGCGGATGAAAAAGGGCCATACATTGGTTCCTATGAGATCGCGGGCGTTAGCGGATGAACATCCGCTGACACCCGATCTTGTCCACCTCCACAATGATCCGATTCTGAAGACGGAAGAAAACCCCATTTTTCCTTCGGTCTGCAGATCGGATCGGATGAACACGGACACACGGTCTGTGTTCATCTGATCCTCCCATAGGGGAGAGCGAAAAAAAGACACGGTGTGTGGGGACCGCCCTGTCATCCGCCGGCTCAGCAAGGTTCAACAGAGCGATCCCCGCTGAGCAAGCGGAGGTTTACGGGGCGGATCATTACTCATCTGCCCCATGTGAAAGGGGCCCAACAGTACAGGTCAAATACTGTCATAAGGGTCACCTACACTACAACAAATAGAAATTTATAGAAACACAAAAGTGACAGCGGATGCACATTTTATTTGTTTTTGTTTTGTTTGTTGTTTATTTTTTAATTCTTGTCATCCAACTATAGATCCATGTTTATCCCAAGCATGTATGAAGCCATTTACTCCTGGTTAACACTTGTGCGTGGTGTGAGATCACTGCAGTGCCAATCACATGCAATGCGATTTCAGCCATACAGATAGTATGGCTAATATTGCATCGCATTCGGACCAAACTCGCACAGGACCCTTTTTTTTTTGGTTCGCACCAGAATCTGATTCCAATCCAATTCATGTTCCAACTGTCTGTTCGCAGTGTGATATGCAAGCTGAAATGGGGGTATCATTAACATTGTACATAACATTGTATTGACACTCCCAGCAGTTTGCATGTGGCAGTATGAACTGAGCACCAGTGCACAAACAAGGTCTATAGAGACATGGATGAGAGAGTTTGGGGTGGAGGAACTTGACTGGCCTGCACAAAGTCCTGACCTCGAACAATATTGAACCCTACAGACTAAGACTGGAATGCCATTAAAGTTCATGCACGTCTAAAGACAGGTGTCCCAATACTTTTGGCAATATAGTGTATATAAGCCATGCAAAGTCTAAGGGTAGCATTGCAATATGAACATACATGTTTAGCCCTAGTGCAGGGGTCTCCAAACTTTTTAAACAAAGTACTGTACCAGTTTAATGTCCTTTAGACTTTAGAGGGGCTGTAGTGTGGGATAGACAGATAGACAGATAGACAGATAGACAGATAGACAGATAGACAGATTCAGGTAGTCCAGAGCATCTTTGCTCTGGAGTAACGCTTCTCATTTGCGTTGCGCTGCCGAAATTTTAGGAGCAAGTGCTGTCATTCACGAAGCACTTGCTCCTAAAGTTGCGGCAGCGCATCACAAATGAGCCGGCGGAATTCAAATTTAGCGGGTACGGGGCGTGTAGTATGCTAACTACGCGCGATCCCGCCGCCAACGTACTGCGCATGCGTCGAGTGTCAAAACATCCCCGTGCGCATGCTCCAAAATCTGTGAATGAACGTCAATGACGTCACATTCCCATTCATGACCGTTTTACGCAAGCGACGTTTTTTTTTTTTTTTTCCCCCCGACGCGATGACGACGCCTATACCTAACATAGGATACTCCAACCCCATGTAGGTATATCTATGCGCCGCGTATCCCGTCCGGAAACGTCGTATCGTCATTGCGTCGCGCCGGATTTCGATCGTGAATTGCCGATTTCCGCTCATTAACATATTTTTTGAGCGTAAATCGGCGGGAACGCCCCCGGCGCCATTTTTAAGTTGAAGTAACGATGCGATGGCGAAACTCAGTTACGCTGCTCGCATCGGAACTTCAACCCGGCGTTTCTTGTTTTCTGGTTACAGAAAACAGAAACGCCGGCTCAAAGTCACAGTTAGGCTGGCGGATCACTTGATCCGCCAGCGTAACTGTTCCTGAATCTGGCCCATAGAGTGCCTGTGGTCAGTAAGAGTTGAATTATTGCCCTATCATTGTTACCAGCAGGAGGAGTAATGCCTCGTTGTTGGTATCAGTGGGAGGAATAGTGCCCCATCATTGGTAGGAATTATCCCCTATCATGGTGTCATTAGAAGAAATGATGCTGCATCGTTGATGTCATTAGTGCACCAAGGGCCAGGTAATGCAAGTAAAGTGCCACATCTGGCAGACTGGCCCACAGGCCGCAGTCTGGACACCACTGCCCTAGAGCATGGGGCTCTGGCATTTAGCTGCAGGCAGAGGACACATGTATGCTATCCAGCTCTGCTGCAGGCAGCATGTCAAACTCTATGAGACGCTGTGCCTGGACAGCACACCTAGTGGTACCAACGTTTAGAGTGCTATGAGCCCAGGGACAAATTCCAAATGTAAGAAGTCAGCATTCCAAGCATTTGTCCTTGGACACTAAAATGTCCCTAAATGTTCATATCACCAGGTGTACTGTTGTGTCCTGTTAAGCTGCAGCAGAGCTGGACAGTGCACTTGTGCCCTCCACCCACAACTAAATGCCAAAGCCCCATGCACTGGGGCTAAAAACCCTTAAAAGGATAACCTTGATTTTTTCATAATAAACATGTATGTATTATGTTTCCCAATCATAGACAAAATGTCTAAAGGAATTAAGGGAGATTTTACTCTGCACACATTCAGGAATGAGACGCCCAGCTAGGAGAATTTGTAAAGGCAGTTGTGATGCCCCCAGCAGGTCACAAAGGAAAGGGCTGGCAGGAAGGAGGGCAGGTGAGTATAAGACTTTAGCATGGTGCTGGGGAAGGAAAGGGTTAAACTTTTTATTTATTTTTAACTATAGTCTCCTGTGATACACATTGCACATCCCAGGAGGCTTCAGGAATGTCTCTTCAAGTTGTGCAGCAGCTGGGTTCAGCTAAATGATAAAAAGGTGACAACCAGCTCCTGAATCCAAGATGGCAGTGCGGTGAGAAAAAAAAAAAGCCGTGAATTTTTCAGGGGAGAGGAAGTCTTAGACTTCATTGGTTAGCAAATGTGCGTTTTTAACCGGTTAAGACCTGGGCCATTATGCAGGTTAGGGACCTTGCCCCTTTTTGCGATTCAGCACTGCGTCGCTTTAACTGACAACTGCACGGTCGTGCAACGTGGCTCCCAAACAAAATTGGCGTCCTTTTTTTCCCACAAATAGAGCTTTCTTTTGGTGGTATTTGATCACCTCTGCGTTTATTTTTTATGTTTTGCGCTCTAAACAAAATTAGAGCGACAATTTTGAAAAAATAATGCAATATTTTTTACTTTTTGCTATAATAAATATCCCCAAAAAATATATACATAGATAAAAAAAAAAAACAATTTCCTCAGTTTAGGCAGATATGGATTCTTTTAACTATTTTTGGTAAAAAAAATAAAAAAAATAAAATTAAAAAAATCACAATAGGCGTTTATTGATTTATAGCGTTTACAAAATAGGGAATAGTTTTATACCATTGGCGGTGATCAGCTTCTTTTTTTCGTGACAGCGGCATTATGGCAGACACATCGGATACTTTTGACACATTTTTGGGACCATTGTTATTTTCACAGCGAAAAATGCTATAAAAATGCAACCGATTACTGTGAAAATGTCAATGGCAGTGAAGGGGTTAACCACTAGGGGGTGCTGTAGTGTTTATGTGTGACCTTGTGTGTTTTTTTTTTACTATAGGGGGGCGGGGCTGGACGTGTGACGTCAGTGATCGTCGTTCCCTATATCAGGGAGTTCTTCAGCTCCTGTGACCCGATCGCGGGACACCTGCAGCGATCGGGTCCGTAGCTTCGGACCTGGTTACGAGCGCGCCGGCGTGCTCGCGACCCATGGCTGGGCTTATAAAGAGCACGTACATATACGTCCATGTGCCCCGCCGTGCAATTCTTTCGACGTATATAGTCGTGCGGCGGTCCTTAAGTGGTTAAAGGTCAACAGCTGTTTATTATTTCTGCCTAGCCTGGTGAAGTTAAATATCTAGTTATCCTGCCATGGACTCCCCCTCCTTTCACAGGATAACAACCCTGAATGGTATGCAGTGAATTCACTGCAATTGCCAGGTATGCTGAGCAGGAGGGTGATCAAAAGTGACATCACCGACAACCTCCCTCCCAGTCATTGCAGGACTGGCATCCAGCATGGCGCCCTACTTGTGGAGGAAGTGATGCAAGGTGCCTTCTTGGAAACTTCCACTCAGGCCGACAGACTAAATACTTTGGTGAACCATGTGATTACATAAAAAAAAAAAGAAGAGAAGCTCATGGAGAAGGTAAGGAAGATAAAAAGCCGCGTTTACTGAGGGAGCTGCCAGCAGGAGAAAAAAAAAAAAAATAGCCGTAGAGAGATATAAGCCAACATGAATATAAGCCGAAGCACCTAATTTTACCACAAAAAAAATGGGAAAACGTATTGACTCGAGTATAAGCCTAGGGTGAGAATGCAGCAGCTACTGTAAGTGGAAAAAGAGGGTCAACAATGCCCATTGGGAGCCCAACTATGCCTCACTGTGCTCATCTGCAGCCTCACAGTGCCCATGCACCTGATCTCCCGGCGCTGTGAAGGAACACAGACTCAGTTTCCCAGCAGTGAGTCAGTGTTTAGCCTATCACGGATGATGAGAAGGCGGGGCTTTTTTACACTGGACAGCTGCCAACTATACTGCATGTCACAGCGCCAGGTGATCATAAGGCTGCAGATGGGCACAGTGAGTCAGGGAGACTTGAGTCTAAGCCGAGGGGGCTTAGACTCATGTGCTGAAAAACTCGGCTTATACGGTAATCTGCATTTTGCCCATCTATAATATCAATGTAAGAAAATATTTCAGCAATATGTTACTAAGCAGTTGGGTTTTTAGAATTGAACATAATATCGTATCATCAGCAAAAATGGGGGTCATTTACGAAAGACAAGTCCACTTTGCACTGCAAGTGCACTTTCAAGTGCAGTTGCTGTAGAACTAAGGGGGGCATGATAAAATCAGCAGAGCTTCCTTTCATTTCAGAGCTTCCCCTCAGATCTACACTTGTAGTGCAGAGTGGATTTCCCGTTAGTAAATCCACCCCCATGGTGACATTTCTCAATATTCATCCACCTCCCTTTTAAAACAGCCACATATTACAATGGCCACCCTCAACGTAACAAACTGCCTACAATCATTTATAATAATAATAAACAAGTATAATAAAAAACGTAGCAACTTTCCATAGACATGACATAGGAACTCAACATGTAGAAATTGATGGAGCATGAATAATTAGCAAGGACAATGCAGTGACAGGTGTAGCATACAGATGTACTACTGTATGTCTAGGATGCAAAACTATTCTACTTATTTGAAAACCAGCTGTCATGCAAGATTGATCACTAAACTGTTGGTGTCATACCTTTTTTTTTTACCATGCATCCAACATACCATCAGGGTTTAAAGGGCTCTATATTGTAAAGTAAAGTAAAATAAAAGGCAAAACTTTTTTATTTTTTTTGGATAAAAGGGAGGTTTTTTTAACCCCTGTTTTTTTTGCCCATTCTGGAGATTTCCCATCACTTCCTGTTGCAAAGTCAAAAGAGGAAGTGTGAGGAAATCCTTCCAAAATGAAGGAAATCCCTGGTTGTCACTTAACTATTGTCACCATTGGAAGATCGCTGCCCCTCTGGCAATATTTAGGTCTTCCACTTCTTGTCTTAAAGTGGATGTAAACCCACTCTCATCCTTTCTAAACTACTGCCATAGTGCTGATCTATAAGGATATACATGCCTCCTACATGTATCCTTACCTGTCAAATGTCTCCCCTCTGTCTGTGGATCTGTTGTCTGAAGCTCGGTGGGTGGAGTCGTGATGTCAGTAGACTCCCAGCCCTCTATTACACTCCCCTTGTCAACATGCATTTTGTCCTGTGTATTTCTTACAGTTAAATTCTGCTATGATCACCAACATCCAGTCACAATCGAGAACAGTAACCACATGGACTTCAGAAAAGGAGTGGGGGTGGGAATTAAAAAATAATGCCCGTCTCCAGGCTAGTGCATGAGATATATAAATAACCTGTGGACAACCTTCCCAGAAGAGTTGAAGCTGTTATAGCTGCAAAGGGTGTGCCAACTAAGGCGCCATTAAAGTTCATGTGTGTGTAAAGGCAGGTGTCCCAAAACTTTTGACAATATAGTGTATGTTAAATAGTCTACATAAAAACCTGTAAGGACTGTCACAACACCTACAACCTAATGAATCTTACTGACAGCAATGTATACAATACTCCTCAATGCTCCAGAGATCATGATTCAGATTTCCAAAGCAATGGGAAAAAAAAAAAAAAATCTAAAAAACAAAATGTTATTACACTTTTGAACCATACAGCGCGATCATTTGGTGGTCTTGGCATAATAAAGACGTTTATACAATTTAGTGTTCATTTCAGAAATGTCTTACAAGCGAAATGTTTTGGAAGCAAAACCTACTAAAGCAGATTGGCATTGACGTAACGGGCGCGTGCATCTCCTTAACGCTAGCAACTTTTCTGGCACCGAATGGATATGTTACGAGTGTTAGGAGAGCAAATTGACTGCAACATTAGTAAATGATGGAGAAATAAATAACGTATTCATGCAAATATATGTTAAGTATTTTTCATACGCTTTATTGGATAGGCTAGGCATATTTATGTAATGTTTAGACATATCTGAAACGTGGAAATGCCCTTGAGAACAGCGCAATAACCACATTTTCATATGCACTGCGTTCCACCACCTTATTTAATCCTCTAATGATGCACACAGCAGCTGAATCACTCAACAAGTATTGATTTGCAATGTGACAATATTCCTATATGGCTGGAAATTAGAAGGTTGTTTAGGGTTACACAATCATTAAAATGTCATAATTAAGAACCCATATCCATATTCTTGTACTTTTATTTAAAAGAGAAAACCTTTGTGTCTGATCTGGTCATGTAGTAACAGTGGCTAGCATTGTATTGTATTGCTGTGCTAAAATTAGGGTTGCACCGATACCGATACTAGTATCGGTACTGATATTGAGACTTTGCAGAAGTACACGTACTCCTGCAAATGCTCCAATGCTTCACCCGATACCTGGACAGTCAGGGGTGATCGGTGCTATGGTAGGGGGAGTTACAACGACCGATCTCCTTGTATAGATTTGAGTTACTTTATTGAAATCTATACAGGGAGGTCAGTGATTGTAACTCTCCCCACTGCTGCACCGATCACCCCCGATTGTCCTCCTCCTGTCCCCCGCCATGTCCTCCCTTCTCCTCCAGTCACCCGCCATGTCCTTCTTGCTCCCCCGCCATGTCCTCCCTGCTCCTCCGCTCCCCCGCCATGTCCTCCGCTCCCCCGCCATGTCCTCCCTGCTCCTCCGCCCCCCGCCATGTCCTCCCTGCTCCTCCGCTCCCCCGCCATGTCCTCCCTGCTCCTCCGCTCCCCCGCCATGTCCTCCCTGCTCCCCCGCCATGCCCTCCCTGCTCCACCGCCATGCCCTCCCTGCTCCACCGCCATGCCCTCCCTGCTCCACTGCTACCCCGCCGTGTCCTCCCTGCTCCACTGCTACCCCGCCGTGTCCTCCCTGCTCCTCCGACCCCCCGCCGTGTCCTCCCTGCTCCTCCGACCCCCCGCCGTGTCCTCCCTGCTCCTCCGACCCCCCGCCGTGTCCTCCCTGCTCCTCCGACCCCCCGCCGTGTCCTCCCTGCTCCTCCGACCCCCCGCCGTGTCCTCCCTGCTCCTCCGACCCCCCGACGTGTCCTCCCTGCTCCTCCGACCCCCCGACGTGTCCTCCCTGCTCCTCCGACCCCCCCGACGTGTCCTCCCTGCTCCTCCGACCCCCCGCCGTGTCCTCCCTGCTCCTCCGACCCCCCGCCGTGTCCTCCCTGCTCCTCCGACCCCCCGCCGTGTCCTCCCTGCTCCTCCGACCCCCCGCCGTGTCCTCCCTGCTCCTCCGACCCCCCGCCGTGTCCTCCCTGCTCCTCCGACCCCCCGCCGTGTCCTCCCTGCTCCTCCGACCCCCCGCCGTGTCCTCCCTGCTCCTCCGATCCCCCGCCGTGTCCTCCCTGCTCCTCCGATCCCCCGCCGTGTCCTCCCTGCTCCTCCGATCCCCCGCCGTGTCCTCCCTGCTCCTCCGATCCCCCGCCATGTCCTCCCTGCTCCTCCGATCCCCCGCCATGTCCTCCCTGCTCCTCCTAACCCCGCCATGTCCTCCCTGCTCCTCCGATCCCCCGCCATGTCCTCCCTGCTCCTCCGATCCCCCGCCATGTCCTCCCTTCTCCATCGGCTACCTTCTTTCCTCCTCCATTCCCCCTGTCCCAGATGTTTTAGGATGGAGAGCAGAGGAAGGAGCCAGTAAATATGTCATTTACCGGCTCCTTCCTTTTCTGAAAGCACAGTCAGTGAGCACTGACTCTGTGCATTCACATAACTGAGCATCGTAATCTGTGTTTACGATGTCTCAGTTTATGAATGGAGGGGAGCCGCTGTCTCCTGTCCATTCATTTTCAGTGCAGCTGAGGCTGCAGAGAAAGGGACTGGGGAATCTGTGTCCTTAGTCACGTTCTGTCTCAAAGGGGTGATGTCAGGGGTCTGTTTAGACCCCTTATATCTCACCAAAGTCCCCCCCCCAAATTGTGATTCTCATTTTATCCAGAAACGTGAACCTCTAAATTAGCACAATATGATTTGGAACAACATAAAATAACAGCAGTAAAACAAAGTAAAGAAATTACAAGTCAACTTAAGTAGATAAGAGTCCCTATTAAGCTCCCGATTACATTCCGATTCATTTGCAAAATAAAAAGCCTATTTGTTATTATGAAATCAAACCTATGGACTCTAAGGCCCCTTTCACATGGGGCAGCGGAGGTGCGCTGGCGGTATAGCGGCGCTATACTGCCGGAATTGCCGCGAGTTGTGGCCGCTAGCGGTGCGTTATTAACCCCCGCTTGCGGTCGTGAAAGGGTATTGCCGCGGTCTCCCATTGTTTTCAATGGAAAGGAGTGATGAAGGAGCGGTATACACGTCGCTCCTCTCACTGCTCCAAAGAAGCTGCTGACATGAGATTTTTTTCTCTCCCGCAAGCGCATCGCCTCAGTGTGAAAGCCCTCGGCCTTTCACATTGAGGTTGCTGGGGCAGGAGTTTTTCAGGCGGTATAGCAGTGTTATTTTAGCGCTGTACCGCCTGAAAAACTCCTCAATGTGAAAGGGGTCTAAAGGTAACTAAGCTGGAGGCAAACAGCAGTGTAAGGCAGTCACCCATATGCATTAAGCTACACATGGCAGAACATACTACTAATGCTAAAAAAATAAAAATACTGACCAATTACAAGTAGCGTTCCAACTGCTAGACCACCACCTATAAAAAGGAGAAAAAAAAAAGAAGAGAGAAATTAGAGAAATTAAAATATAAACACATTAAGTCAATACACATTATGAAATTTGGATATACCATACATCCCCATCCCAAACAGAGCGGTCTGTCTTGTAGATCAGAACTGTATATTAATATCCCAGCTCTACAGAGTGGACACTTATACCAATAGTAAGTCTGAAGAGCTGTCCTTGGTTCTGAAATAATTCCTTAGGCTCCATGCACACTGGCGGAAAAATCTCTGCTTCTAAGGCCGTGTACACACGACCGAGGTTCTCGCTGGAAACCAGCGAGAACCTCGCTGGAAGCTGCATTCCAGCGAGGACCTCGGCCGTGTGTACACTCTCGGCGAGCTTCCCGTCGGGAAGCCCGTCGAGCAGAAATAGAGAGCACGCTCTCTATTTGCTCGACGGCCCGCCTGGAAGAATGGCTGGTTGCCATTCCCGACGGGCGGGTCGCCGATTTCGACGGCCGGCAGGGAACCTCGACGGGCGGAACGATGTGTTCTGCCCGTCGAGGTTCTCTGCCGTGTGTACACGGCCTAAAGGAGTTTTGTGTTCTGCCTGCGAAAGCAGCTCAATGTTATCCTATGAGTCCATTCACATTAGGACGATTAGAGGCCCATTTTAACCGCTTCAGCTCCGAAAGATTTTACCCCCTTCCTGACCAGAGCACTTTTTACAATTCGGCACTGCGATGCTGTACCCAAACAAATTTTTTTCACACAAATAGAGCTTTCTTTTGGTGGTATTTGATCACCTCTGCAATTTTTATTTTTTGCGCTATAAACAGAACAGTGACAATTTAAAAAAACAAAATATCTTTTACTTTTTGCTAGAATAAATATCCCACATTTTTTTTTATATATATATATATATTACAAGTACCAGGGAGGAGACACACTGCTATACACACGGGGGGGGGGGGGGGGTGTTACTACAGGTACCAGGGTGGAGAGAGACAGCGGGGGGACTACAAGTACCAGAGAGGAGACACAGCTATACACACAAGGGGGGGGGGGACTACAGGTACCAGGGAGGAGAGACACAGCTATACACAGCGGGGGGACTACAAGTACCAGAGAGGAGACACAGCTATACACACAGGGGTGGGGGGACTACAAGTACCAGGGAGGAGACACAGCTATACACACAGGGGTGGGGGGGGACTACAAGTCCCAGGGAGGAGACAGCTATACACACAGGGGTGGGGGGGAACTACAAGTCCCAGGGAGGAGACAGCTATACACACAGGGGTGGGGGGGAACTACAAGTACCAGGGAGGAGACAGCTATACACACAGGGGCGGGGGGGACTACAAGTACCAGGGAGGAGACAGCTATACACACAGGGGTGGGGGGGGACTACAAGTACCAGGGAGGAGACAGCTATACACACAGGGGTGGGGGGGACTACAAGTACCAGGGAGGAGACAGCTATTCACACAGGGGTGGGGGGGGCTACAAGTACCAGGGAGGAGACAGCTATACACACAGGGGTGGGGGGGGGGGACTACAAATACCAGTGTGGAGACAGCTATACACACAGGGGTGGGGGGGGACTACAAGTACCAGGGAGGAGACAGCTATACACACAGGGGTGGGGGGGACTACAAGTACCAGGGAGGAGACAGCTATACACACAGGGGTGGGGGGGACTACAAGTACCAGGGAGGAGACAGCTATACACACAGGGGTTGCGGGGGACTACAAGTACCAGGGAGGAGAGAGCTATACACACAGGGGTGGGGGGGGGGGACTACAAGTACCAGGGAGGAGACAGCTATACACACAGGGGTGGGGGGGGACTACAAGTACCAGGGAGAAGACAGCTATACACACAGGGGTGGGGGGGGGACTACAAGTACCAGGGAGGAGACAGCTATACACACAGGGGTGGGGGGGACTACAAGTACCAGGGAGGAGACAGCTATACACACAGGGGTGGGGGGGGACTACAAGTACCAGGGAGGAGATAGCTATACACACAGGGGTGGGGGGGACTACAAGTACCAGGGGGTTGGTGGCTGCACTTTTTTTATTACTAATTGAATGCTTACTTTGAACTGTGAAGAGGAGAGCCGTTCTTCCAGTGATCTCCCCAATGGCAGGGAGCATTGAGGAAGAGGGAGATCCACGGATCGCAGAGCGGTACAGCGGGCTGTTTCAACTTACATTGAAATTTCCTCCACTCTGCCCACAGCCCGCCTCTTCCTGACCCCGTGCCTGTAATAGACAGAAAGCGTGTCCAATGCTGAGATTTGTTGTCTATTACAGGCGCGGGGTGAGGAGGAGGCGGGGCTGTGGGCAGAGTGGAGGAAATTTCAATGCAAGTTATAACAGCAGGCTATACCGCGGCTCTCTGCTTCCTCTATGCAATCGGGGAGATCACTGCGCGAACGGCTCGCGATTAACCCCCGATCGCCAGCAGTGCTCGCCCCCCCCCACTCCCAGGGAGCCCAGCTCCTCGCCAGACCCGATTTTTCACTCGCAAAATGCGAGTAGGCGAGTGGAAAATTTGAGGTCTGAAATAGGGTATAGAATTATAGCATTTTTATTTTATTACTAGTGGTGATCTGAGATTTTTATCGGGACTGCAACATTATGGTGGACAGATCAGACACTTTTAACCTATTTTTACAGTGATTCATGCTATTAAAATAAACTGATTACTGTAAAAATGTCACTGGCAGGAGAGGGGTAAACAATAGAGGGCGATCATGGGGTTAACTGTGTTCCCTCTGCATGTTCTAACTAAATGGGGGATGGGACATACTAGGGAAAATGACAGATCGCTGTTCATACTTTGTATGAACAGACAGACAATCAGTCATTTCTCCCCTAAAAAAAACGGTTCTCGTTCTGTCAGGAGCGATCGTGGGTTCCCGGTGGTCATTCTGGGGGCGAGCAGCGGGCGCGTGCCTCCAGTGGTGTATGCCACATGGCGAAGCGATGCAACATAAAGTCGTTTTGCCCAGCTGAGCCATGCTGCCAGACCAGTTTCAGCGGACATATCTGATCGTGTGTACGGGCTAGCAGTCTGTCGGATAGTACGCCTAACCAGCGGACTGAAATCTCCCGCATGGGTCGAATGGATTTGACGAATGCTTGAAAGTATTTTACTTCCTGGTTTGGTGACGTGGCGGCGTCAACGTCACCGCCACCGCCACGTCACCGCGCTGTCTGTCCGCAGGGATTTTGGTTTGATCGTGTGTGTGCACACATCAGGCCAAAATCTCCCAGGAGACATGTCCAATGAAAACGGTCTGTCGGACCGTTTCCATCGGATATGTCTCCTCGTGTGTACGCGGCCTTAAAGAGGTTGTAAAGGTAAAAAAAAAATCCTCTAAATTGCTTCCTTTATCTTTGTGCAGTCCTCCTTCACTTACCTCATCCTTTGATTTTTCTTTTAAATGTCCTTATTTCTTCTGAGAAATCCTCACTTCTTGTTCTTCTGTCTGTAACTCCACACAGTAATGCAAGGCTTTCTCTCTGGTGTGGAGTGTTGTGCTCCCCCCCCCCCTCTTCCTTGGATTACAGGAGAGTCAGGACGCTCTCTACGTTGCAGATAGAGAAAGGAGCATTACTGTGTGGAGTTACAAAATCTGCAAACAATCCAATAGTGTGTATGGGGCGTAACCACTTCAGACCCGCGCTATTGACAAAATACGTCAACAGCGCGGACCTGAGGTGCCAAGTTGACGTCTTTGGACGTCATTTATAGTGCATTACCCGTGTGCGCCACTAGGTGGCGCGCCGTGGGTAAACACTGTCCCGCCGCATCGCTGAAGAGCCGATGCGTGTACCTGGCGGCCGCGATGTCCGTACATGCGATCGGCAGGAACACAAGCAGATGACAGCAGGGACGTGGAGCTCTGTGTGTAGACGTGGAGCTCTGTGTGTAAACACAGAGCTCCACGGGCTGTCAGAGGAGAGGAGACCGATCTGTGTCCCTTGTACATAAGGACACAGCATCGGTTACCTCCCCCAGTCACCCCCCTCCCCCCACACAGTTAGAACCCAGGATACACATTTAACCCCTTCCTCACCCCCTACTGTTAACCCCTTCCCTGCCAGTCACATTTATACAGTAATTAGTGTATTTGTATAGCACTGATCGCTGTATAAATGTGAATGGTCCCAAATTTGTGTCAAAAGTGTCCGATATGTCCGCCGCAATATCGCAGTCCCAATAAAAATCGCAGATCGCCGCCATTACTAGTAAAAAAAATAATAATAAAAAAAATCATAATTCTGTTCCCCATTTTGTAGGCGCTATAACTTTTGCGCAAACCAGTCGCTTATTGCGATTTTTTTTTACAAAAATATGTCGAAAAATACATATCGGCCTTAACTGAGAAAAAAAATGTGTTTTTTTTTTTTTTTTTTTAAATGGGATATTTATTATAGCAACAAGTAAAAAATATTTTTTTTTTTAAATTGTCGCTCTTTTTTTTTTTTATAGCGCAAAAAATAAAAACCGCAGAGGTGATTAAATACCACCAAAATAAACCTCTATTTGTGGGGAAAAAAGCACGTCAATTTTGTTTGGGAGCCACGTCGCACGACCCGCGCAAATGTCAGTTAAAGCGACGCAGTGCCGGAAGCTGAAATTTTGCCTGGGCACGAAGGGGGTTTATGTGCCCAGTAAGCAAGTGGTTAAAGGGGTTGTAAAGGTACCATTTTTTTTCCCCCTAAATAGCTTAATTTACCTTAGTGCAGTCCTCCTTCACTTACCTCATCCTTCCATTTTGCTTTTAAATGTCCTTATTTCTTCTGAGAAATCCTCACTTCCTGTTCTTCTGTCTGTAACTCCACACGGTAATGCGAGGCTTTCTCCCTGGTGTGGAGTGTTGTGCTCGCCCCCTCCCTTGAGGGGGCGAGCAGGAGAGTCAGGACGCTCTCTACGTTGCAGATAGAAAAGGGAGCTGTGTGTTAGTGGGCCTCCTGACTCGCCTGCTTGCCCCCTTCCCCCTCAAGGGAGCCTCTTATTACTGTGTGGGTTTACAGACAGAAGAACAGGAAGTGAGGATTTCTCAGAAGAAATAAGGACATTGAAAAGCAAAATGGAAGGAAGAGGTAAGTGAAGGACGACTGCACTAAGGTAAAGGAAGCTATTTAGGTTTTTTTTTTTTACCTTTACAACCCCTTTAAGTTTAGTTAAAGTGGAACTTCACCCTCCACTCTCGCTTCACCCTCCGGTGTCACATTTGACACCTTTCAGGGGGGGAGGGGGTGCAGATACCTGTCTAAAGACAGGTATTTGCACCCACTTCCGGCCACACAGTCTGCGGGTAGACTGTGGGCAGAACGTCAGATTCCATTTTGTTCTGGGAAACACACCGCTCCCAGATCACAGCGGGAACCAGTCAGCACGGCGTAGCGCGACTTGCACATGCGCCATAGGGAACCACGCAGTGAAGCTGGAACACTTCACTTCCTGGTTCCCTCACCGAGGATGGCGGTGGGGGCAGCAGACTGAAGAGCGATCACTTGTCCACTGCTGCAGACGGCACTGGACTCCAGGACAGGTAAGTGTGCTGATATTAAAAGTCAGCAGCTGCAGTATTTGTAGCTGCTGGCTTTTAAAATGTATTTTTTTCAGGGGAAATCCGCTTTAAGTAAACAAAAAAGATCAGCACAAGGGATGGTACTTACACTGAATGGGAAGTGTCTCTCGTTATGTGGCTGCTGCCTTAGTTGAAATCTGTCATAGGCATTAGTCAACAGTGCTGAATATGTTTGCCCTTCCCACCCCCTCCTCCAATCACAGAAGCTTTGATCAATGAAAAGTGCTCTAGTAATGAATAAAGCAGACATTTTACTCACTGCTCATCCTCCGTTCCATTCATTCAGAGCACTTTTTATTGATGGAAGCTACAATACAAGAGAGGGGAGTGAATGGGGCCTATGACAGATCTGGTGGCATTATTAACACCCACAGTACTGGAAAATCAAAGCTGTGGGGTAATGGGGGGGGGGGGGATAGAAGATCTAAATAAGGAGATCAGCCACAAGCAGAAGGTACCCTTCTTATACAATGTAAGAACCCTCCCTTGTGTTAATAAAAAATAAACTAACATAGGTTTTAAACCACTGGAGTGCAGGGAGAAGGATATGTGGGGAGTAGTGAAGCAGCGCAGAGGAGAATGCAGGAGCTGAGATCCAGGCAAGTACAACTGCTTTCCCCGACCCATCTAGACATAATCCAATGTCCAGCCTGGGGGAAAAAATTCAAAGTCAGCAGCTACAAAGACTTTTACTATATGAACATGGACCCCACGATGCCCACACCCCAGCCGATCTTCAGATTGGCTGTCGGGTGCTGCCGCCATTTCCACTGAGGGGAAGGCTTCACGGCTAGTTCCCGACTCCGCATGCGCAAAGCTTGCTGCACTTTCTGCTGGACAGAGGAAGAAGAATGGACGGCGTTACGTCCGATCAGGCAAACCCACAGATTTTGTAATGGAAGAGACGTTCCGTCACGGCCATCTTGGTACACCCTGCACTTATCTGCAGTAAGGATACAGTGAGAAGGTGGCAAGCGGACATCTTTTTACACCCACCAAAGTTTTGCATTTCACACTTCTTTTAACCAGTAAACTCAACCTATATAGTAAAATACGGTATTTAGAAATCCGTCTCACCGTTTTGATGTTGAATTGTAAAAGCAGCAGTGTTTCCTCAGATTAGGCAACCCGTCAGATTTTGTAATGGAAGTGATGTTCCGTCACGGCCATCTTGGTACACCTGCACTCATCCACAGTAAGAATACAGTGAGAAGGCAGCAAGCGGACATCTTTTTAACAGAAAAACAGTATTTTGAAATCTGTCTCACTGTTTTGATGTTGAATTGTAAAATCAGCCTTGTTCTGTCAGATCAGCAAACCTGCAAGATCAGTAAGATTGCCGCCGCTTTTAAAATTCAACTTTAAAACAGTAAGACGGATTTCTAAATACATAAAAATAAGTGTAAAATGCAAGACTTCGTGGGTGTAAAAAGATGTTCGCTTGCCGCCTTCGGACTGTAGGCTTACTGCAGATGAGTGGGGGTGTACCAAGATGGCGACAAAACGTCACTTCCGTTGCAGAATCTGGTGGGTTGCGTAATCTGATGAAACACCAGCACCATCTCCCGAAAATGGGGACAGGGTGCCAGACCAAACTAGGTCACCGTTTCCCCCTCCCCCTGAAAGGTGCCAAATACGGCATTGGACGGGGGGAATCAAATTAGTAGAAAAAAAAAACACTTTTGGGTAGGGTGACCATGTGTCCTGGATTGCCCGGGACAGTCCCGGATTTTGCAGGTCTGTACCCCGGGATACAGTGACAATACAGTGTCCCTGAATGAAACTGACACAGCCACCCCCCAAGCCAAATGAATTCCCCCAATAAAGGCCGCCACATCACCGCTTTACTCACTGACAGTAATTGTCCTGGCCGGGAAAGCCTGGAGGAGCACAGACCCCGCCCCCTGCTTGTGATTGGAGAATTCATTAAAAAAAAAAAACGTTTGTGTCCAATCACTGTGCTGCGATTCGTTACACCACATGCTGATTTTTGGGAAGGGAGGGTGTCCCTGAATGATAGTTTGGAAATGTGGTCACCTTACTTGTGGGTGGAATTCCACTTTAACCCTTGCAGTACAAACACAGCCCCACTAAAAGGAGGATTTGTTTCGTTTTCAGAAGCTCAACTTTGAGACATAAACTAAAGACAAATCCTTTTGATCTTTGCATAGAATGGAGAAGGGTTAGAACCCCTCTCAGGTCAGTATTGCAGTCTGTGCCCCTTATTAGGGAGATTTGTCCTCGCTACTTGTCCTGATTACTGAAGATCAGAGGAAATCCACCATTCTGAGCTGTACCTAGAAGAGGAATGTAGGGGAATCTTCCAATGGGGACACCTAAAGGGAATCTCCTCACATTGTAAAGATATCCTCTGATTTCTGCTCACACCATGGAGGGGACACTCAGTTACCATGACAGCCAGTGACACACACCTAGGATGTGATCCAGAGAGGGGACTCCGGTGGAAACCAGCAGCTGCCCGTTGTGTACGGACGGTCGAGCCCCCCGGAGAGCCGGGAGTTTCCCCCGAGCCTTCCTTCGGAAGCTGGTCTCACCCCCAGCAGGCACATTTCTAGCGCTCATGCCGCTGACACCGGGCGCAGCCATCTTGCTCGGCCGTCAACAGCGCGGTGCATGGCGGGAGAGCCAACGTCACTCCCGTCCAATCAGAACGCGGGCGGCTGATCAGCGAGCCAATCCTTTGCTTGTTTATTTAGAGGAGCGTGCGCAGCGCACAGTGTGAGGCTCTCAGGTGAGTAGATGAATGGGGCGCTGTGTGGATAGGACGGGGGAAGGAGGGAGGTCATATGTTAGAGGTCAGGGGTGGGCTTCTCCTTCCACGCTGCGGCCTACTGGGTTCTGACATTCCCACACTAGTCTCTAAGTATAGACCAGACTGGCTTTATGTTTACTCCTTTGTAGAGCAGGAAGGGGTAAAACCTCTGCTAGATTCTTTTTTGGGGGACGTAATAAAAGCTTCTTTTGCTGGCTGTGTCACATTGGGGGAGATTTTCTTTCACTTCCTGTGCTGAAGACACAACAGGAAGTGAGGGGGTTCTCCTTGTTGCCAAGGTTTTCATACACTTCATTACCAAAAGTATTGGGACGCCTACCTTTACATGCACATGAATATTAATGACATCCCAGTCTTAGTCCGTAGGGTTCAATATTGAGTTGGCCCACACTTTGCAGCTATAAGAACTTCAACTGTTCCGGGAAGGTGTCTACAAGGTTTAGGAGTGTCTATGGGAATGTTTGATCATTCTTCCAGAAGTGCTCCGTGTTAGTGATTTTTGGATTCATATTGGAAAGGCTGCCGTCCTGAACCTTATTCAGCTTCTTGATGTATTTAACCACTTCCTGTCCGGTCCATAGCAAATTCACGTCCAGGAAGTGGTTCTGTTATCCGGATTCGCTGCCTATTGACGTCCAGCAGGATAACATGGTGGCGCGTGCCCATCAATCGTGAATGCGGCGTTTCAGTCTGACGCACCGCATCTCCGATCGTGATAAGAAGCCTCTGACAGAGGCTTCTTACCAAGTGATCAGCTGTGACTGATCGCAGTTGATCATCACGTCAACCAGGAAGTGCTTGTAAATGGCGTTTCTGGTTTCATACTGATGGGGAGAGCCGATCGGCGGCTTTCCCTGTCAGACAGGGGGGTCTGTGCTGATAATCAGCACAGACACCCAAATGTACCAATCGCCTTCAAACCAGTCCCCCCAATAATATAATCTGCAAGTGCCCAGCACATTGCCAATCACTGCCCAGCAGTAACACCTGTCATTACCTCATCATCAGTGCTGCCTATTGGTGCCCATCAATTCTACATATCGGTGCCTCATCAGTGTCGCTTTATCAGTGCCGCCTTGTAGGGCTGGGCGATTTTAGGCAAAAAAATAATAATCTCAGATTAAAAAAAAAAAAATAGATTCAGGATACAAATCAAGTTGTTTTTTTTTCCCCCATGGACACCGCGCCGGTCCTAAGTTTTTAGGCGAGACCGCTGCTTTGGCCTAGTCTGCCTCGATCCTGGGATAAGGCAGCGAGGCCTCGTGGCCTTTTCCCAGGATCGCGGTGAGCTGCAGGCAGGATTTTTTAGGTGAGGCTTCGGCCTAGTCCACTGTGATCCTGGGAAAAGGCTGCGGACTAGGCCAAAGCCACAACCTCGCCTAAAAAATCCTGCCTGCAGCCCTCGGCGATCCTGGGAAAAGGCTGCGAGCGACCTCGTGGCCTTTTCCCAGGATCGTGGCAAGGTGCAGGCAGGATTTTTAGGCAAGACCACGGCTTCGGCCTAGTCCGCGACGCACCGACCTATGGAAAAAAAATAATCTAAAAAAAATCGCAACTCGATTCTAAATTCAAATTGATTTTTTTCCCAGCCCTACCGCCTCATCAGTGCACGTCAGTGAAGGGGAAAACAAAATTGTATGACAAACAAAAAAATGTTTTCAAAAATGTTGGTCTATTTTAGTTTAGCAAAAATTAAAAACCGCAGAGGTGATCAAATACCAAAAGAAAGCTCTATTTGTGGTAAGAAAATGATAACAATTTAGTTTGGGTACAGAGTTGCACGACCGCGCAATTGTCATTCAAAGTGTGACAGCGCTGAAAGCTGAAAATTGTCCTGGGCAGGAAGGGAGGGGTGTAAGTGCCTGGTATGGAAGTGGTTAAAGGTTTCAATCCCGTCTCCCCTTTCCATTCTTTCCTCCACACTGTACAGATTAAGTTCTCAATATTTTTTATCCCCCGCGACTTTCACCATTTTTGTTACCCGTCTCTGGACTTGTTCTATCTTCTCAATATCTTTATGTAAGTGAGGTCTCCAGAACTGGACACAGTATTCCAAACGAGGTCTCACTAAAGATCTATATAGGGGAATCGGAACCTCCTTCCTCCTGGTGATCCTTCCAATGATGCATCCTATTTTTAACGGAATTAAAGTTGGGCTGCAGAGAAACAAATCCCATCTACACTATATTACCAAAAGTATTGGGACACCTGTCTTTACACACACATGAGCTTTAATTGCATCCCAGTCTTAGTCCGTAGGGTTCAATATTGAGTTAGCCCACCCTTTGCAGCTATAATAGCTTGCAGTCTCTGTTCTAATTAATCCTTTCCATAGGTGTTCCACCAGGTTGAGGTCAGGACTCAGTGCAGGCCAGTCAAGTTCCGGCACCTTGCTTTGTGCACTGGAGAAGAATTACCTGTTTGCAAAATGTTGACTGCTGAAAATTGGCCTGGGCATAAATGGGGAAGAGTACAGAGCTCAATCTGCTGATCAACTTCTGATCAATAACCCAGTTGGATTTCTGTAGCTCGATCAGCACTGCCGGCTATAGCTAGGAATTCTGATCAGTATATTCTACTCCTATTCTGCAGTGTGTCCCTGCTGTTTTGCTGAGTAGAGGCCCCCCAAGCGTTGTGGAATGACGCTATGCCCAAGTTTTGACACATATGAATTGAGTCTTGTATGCTGACTACTAGGGGTGCAACGGATCAAAAAACTCACGGTTCGGATCGTTTCTCAGATCAGAGTCACGGATCGGATCATTTTTCGGTTCACCTCCATATGTAGTCCCCACTGTAATGTCCACGTCACCCCCCCCCCCCACTGTAATTTCCACATCGTCTCCCCCCCACTGTAGTGTCCATGTCGTCTCTACCCCCCCCCCCCCCCCACTGTAATATCCACATCTCCCCATTAGCGCGCCGCTCTGGGGAACTCTCCTAGGCCGCCGAATGTACCAAGATGGCCGCCGCCGCTCCGGAGCTAGGCCGAAGCCACTGCCTTTCCTATCGCCGCAATCTGTGGATCGCGTGGTGTGCCGATCCGAACGTGGCTACCCGTTCGGATCACGGATCAATGATAATCCCTTGCATCCCTACCTTCTACCCTCTGTCTGTTCTCTAACCATAAGTTCCTTCTAACCTTACTGAGTTGGCTCCCCCGACCATCGACTGTCCAAATGCAGCCATGTAGAACCCGTCAATGCCGATCACCTCCACCTGGTGCGGGTACCTTTTCTCGTTCTACCCTAATGCCTTGTACACACAATCCAATTATCGGATGATACAATATGCTTTCGGATTGATCATTCGATAATCTGATCGTTGGTACACAGCTTTCAACATGGACACACTTGTATGTTATGTGGCCAAGCACATGCAGTCGATTATGCGCAGTGTTTGGGGGAATAAAAATAAAATGCCCCAACTTGTGTTGAGAGTGCAGGGTGTCTAAATGCGCATAAGTGCGTAAATTATTACAATGGCCAGAATACATTAATAGTCTGGCCTGAAGAACGCATTTACATTGATCGCAATATGCGTGTATATACGTGACTGACAAACATTTATTTTCTGGATATGTCTGTCAGAAATAAAAATTCAGCGTATTTGGCACATTACTACTTGCATAAGGCTTCATTCACATTCAAAAAATGCTTTTTTTGATGCATTTCGTAGAAATGCAGGATTTTTTTTAGCATGGTTTCCTATGGAACATGTTCACATCAATGCATTTTTGTGCCTCTGTGTTTTTAGAAAGGGTCAGGGACTTTTTTTTCCTGCAAAAAGCAGTGTTTTGCATCTAATAGAATTCAATGGACCTGCATCTAAAACGCAAGTACCGTGTTTTTGCCGCGATTTGCGGTTTGCAGTTTTTTTTAACCACTTAAGACCCAGACCATTATGCAGGTTTAGGACCTTGCCCCTTTTTGCGATTCGGCACTGCGTCGCTTTAACTGACAATGGTGCAGTCGTGCGACGTGGCTCCCAAACCAAAGTGGCGTCCTTTTTTCCCCACAAATTGAGCTTTCTTTTGGTGGTATTTGATCACCTCTAAGGTATTTATTTAAAAAAAAATAGAGCGACAAATTTGAAAAAAAAATCATTACTTTTTACTTTTTGCTATAATATCCCCCAAAAATATATATAAAAAAAAAAAAAAAACTCCCTCAGTTTAGGCCGATACGTATTCTACACATTTTTGGTAAAAAAATCGCAATAGGCGTTTATCGATTGGTTTGCGCTAAATTAACTATTCCTCGATGTAATCATTAATTCTTTTGATCGATACACACCTCTCCGCCGGCTTCAGGGAGTTCCGTCGGAGATCCGGTGACGTCATGGACACCGGCGGGGCTTGTCGTGTCCATCTGAAGGGCTCCTTTGCTGTGCCTTCATATCTGCATGCCGGCGGGACCTTACTATCTGCCACACGCAAGGGCTGTTACACTTCCCTCTATCACTTCCCTCTATCAACCTGGGATTCTACAGCCATCCACTGGGAGTTGTGATAGTTCCCTTCACGGGACATCTACATGCCGACAGACTGATGTTAACCACTCCTCATCTGGATTCAGCAGTGGTATTGTTGTACACATTTTTATACCAGTATCATACTTGGCTACATGTTTTTATGACTGCTTTTGCTGCAGTTTGGTATTACTCGCACCATTTTTACAGTTTATGTAGCTCCATCGATTTTATCTCCAGTGCAATATTTATTTCTCAAGTCGTCTTCCAGGACAGCCTCTGAGACCTTGGGCTCCTCCCTCCGGGACAGGAAACACACACCCCCAATCTTTAAAGTCCTGCCTTCAGGCCTCCTTCTCCAGTTATTTTGTGTTTCCCACCGGAAGGGAAGGAGCACGCAAAGGAACAGAGGCTGCCTGGATGACACCCTAGACGGTTTTCTTTCCCTGGTCTGGGCACCCCCCTGTCCTATTGGGAAGGGAGGGCTGCTACTCCCCGGATGCTGCCATCAAGCTCATAGGAGCCGGACCTCCGGTTGACGGCAGTCCCAGCTCCCCTCTGCACGGTACCTTAGCCTGGGGACTTTTCCGGGGTGAGAGACGCCATTCGGGTCCTTCATTCGGCGGGGAGCCGTGCGGGGCGTGGCGGCGGTGAGAGACGCTGGCTGGCCACGAGCAGTCGCACTTCCGCATTGAGGGGCGGTCCTGCGTTCCAAAGGCAGGAAGTGACACGAACTTCCGGCGGAACGGAGTCATCGGAGGGTGCCGTGGGGACAGTTCCGGTCTTCAGTTAAACGGCGCAGCGCGGGGAGAATCAGACACCGGAGCCAGGTTCAGAGCTCGGCGAGGCCGTTGGCAGAACCAACGGCATGGAGGAGGCGACACAGGCTTCAGACGCCAGTGCGACAGGCTCCGGGGCCTCCCAGGTAAGGGGCGAGGGCAGGCCTTTTCTTACCAGGGGGGGCTAGTTACCCGTTTTTTAGTGGTGTACAGTATGTCCCTCCCGGGGTGGAGAACTTCTGGAGAGTGTCGGGGCACTTCCTCTACTGAGCCAGCACAGTGGTGTGTGTGGGTGGTCAGTGGGTCTTATTATTAAATGTCTGTTTTTTTGGTCCTTGTTTTTTGCTGTTAGGTTAAAACCCAGGAAAGGACTCAGACGCCCAAGAGGAAGTGTGCCGTGTGCGGGACAAAATTGAGTTTAAATTGGAAAAAACCTTTATGTACTATGTCAGTAATCTTGTAAAAGATGATCCCATGTCAGAATGTCAGAAACTTTTTTCTACGGTTAAGACCGAGCTGTCTTCCACTTTCCAGTCCTTTAGGGGAATGATGGATAGGCTCCAGGGACCCCCTCCCCTTACCAGGGCAGATAGTGCTCCCTCACTGTCAGAAGCCGTAGAGACGGAGGCAGTACGGGATAGGGAAGATCGTAGTTTTCCCGGCTCAGGGTCCCCTTCTCAGTTGGACTCAGAATCAGGCTCTGACATGGAAGAATCCTCCAGGGGGGCTAGATATAAGTTGTCCCTGGAGGACGTAGGTAATGTGTTAAAAGCCATCTATGACACACTGGAAATCAGGGAGGAACCAGTAGTGCTTTCTAAACACGATCAGATGTATCAGGGTGGTGTACAGAAGGCCAGGGTATTCCCGTACACAAGTCTTTAATAGATACTATCTTGCTGGAGTGGGAACAACCAGAAAAGCGGACATTTTTTTCAGGTAGTCTTAAAAGGAGGTTTCCTTTTGAGACTAGTGAGGAGCATCCTTGGAATAAAGTTCCAAGGTTGGATGCTCCTTTAGCTAGACTGTCCAAAAAGACAGACTTAGCATTTGACGACATGGGGTCATTAAAAGATCCCATGGATAAGAGAGGAGATGTGTTACTTAAGAGAGCATGGGACACTGCCTCCATAAGTTTAAAGCCAGCCTTAGCAGCCACCTGTGTGGCTAGAAACCTCGAATGCTGGCTGACTCAACTTCAGTCTCATATTTCTGCCGGTACCTCTAGGCAGCAGATCCTGAGATCCTTTCCACTTATTTTCAAGGCTGTGGGATTTTTGGCCGACGCCTCTTCTGAGTCTGTCAGGCTAGCAGCTAGGTCAGCGGCATTGGTCAATGCGGCCAGAAGGGCGGTATGGCTTAAGACTTGGTCGGGAGATGCAGCCTCTAAACTCAGGCTATGTGGACTCCCTTTTTCGGGTGATCATCTTTTTGGATCTGGCCTCCAGGAGGCGTTGGAAAGATCCCAGGACAGGAAGAAGTCCTTTCCAGAAAAGAAAAAGAAGCCCGAAACAAAGCATTTTTTTCGGGGCTTCAGACAGCAAAGCGAAAAAGACGTTCGTCCCAAGAAGCACTGGGCAGGCCATAAGGGGCGGGGTAGAGGAGGAATTTTATTCAATCCTCCTCAGCCCCCCCCTAAGACCCAGTGACTTCTTGATCCCTGTGGGAGGAAGACTGGGGGGCTTCCTACCACAGTGGAAGGAAGCCACAAAAAGTCTGTTTGTGCTAGACTTAGTGGAGAACGGTTACAGGCTCGAGTTCAGTACTCTTCCCCCGTCAATGTTTTTGCTTACCCAGCTTCCCAGAGACCGGGAAAAGGCGGAGGCTCTGGGATTGCTTTTAGGGGAACTGTTGGACCAGAGGGTCTTAACACCAGTGCCCAAGGAAGAGGAAGGCCTGGGGGTGTACTCACATGTGTTCGTTGTGAGAAAACCCTCGGGAAAATTCCGACTTATCCTAAACCTTCGTCCCCTAAACAGGTACGTAAAGTACAAACGGTTCAGGATTGAATCCATCTATTCGGTGACCAACTTTCTGTTCCAGGGTTGCTTTATGGCAACAATGGATCTCAGAGATGCGTATCTGCACATACCGATACATGCTCAGTTTCAAAAATTCCTGAGACTGGCGGTAAAAAGGGGTCCGTTGATGACCCATTTTCAATTCAGGGCCCTTCCGTTTGGCCTGTCTTCCTTCCCCAGAGTATTTACCAAGGTCTTGGCGGAGGCTTTGGCCCCACTAAGAATCAGGGGCGTTCTGGTGATACCCTATCTGGACGACCTCCTGTTCATCGCTCCCACCAAGCAACAGCTGAGAGAGGACCTACAGGAGGCTCAGGTCTTCCTTCAGTCCCTGGGTTGGCTAATCAATTGGGAAAAATCCCAGTTATCCCCCTCTCAGGAAGTGGTGTATCTGGGGTACAGGATCTCCTCCGTAGAGAGAAAGATTTTCCTTCCTGGGGAGAAGATGCTAAAAGTAAAGAAAGCACTGGCCCGACTTCAGACCAATCTGACAGTCCGGGTCAGGGAAGTCATGAGGGTTCTCGGGCTTATGTCGAGCTGCTTCCCGGCAGTCCCATGGGCAAGGCACCATCAGCGGTGGTTGCAGAACCATATGCTAAGACACTGGGACGGGGCAAGGGAAAGTCTGGATCTTCCCTTGTCCATCCCAGTCAGCGTGAAAAGAACGCTATGGTGGTGGCGGTGTCAGGCGAGCCTGGAAAAAGGTCTGCCTTGGATAGTACCTGCTACCTTGATTATAACTACGGACGCCAGCGTATCAGGTTGGGGGGCCCACTTAGAAGGGGAGTTGGCCCAGGGGTCCTGGTCCATAGTGGAAGCCCGTCAGTCTTCCAACCAGAGGGAGCTCCAGGCGGTTCTAAGGGCCCTAGAAGCCTTTCACCTACGGATATTAGGTTGCCATCTCCAGATAAGGTCGGACAACGCGACAACTGTTGCTTATATCAGTGTTTTTTTCAACTCCAGTCCTCAAGGCACACCAACAGGTGATTTGATCAGTTTCACTGCCTTAGTAATCACCACAGCCATTTCATCTGAGGGAAATCCTGAAAACTTGACCTGTTGGTGTGCCTTGAGGACTGGAGTTGAAAAACACTGGCTTATATAAACAAGCAGGGAGGTACAAAGAGTCCGCCTCTTAAGGCCATATCAGACAGTCTGTTCGCATGGGCCGAAAGAAACCTAGCCTCAGTGTCCGCAGTCCACCTAAAGGGAACCCTAAACACCCTAGCCGACTTTCTCAGACGGCAAGTGGTGAGCCAAGACGAGTGGTCACTCAATGGGGAGGTATTCAGGAAGATCTCGGCACAGTGGGGAGTACCGGAAGTGGATCTTTTTGCTTCGGGGAAGAACAGGAAGACAACAGCGTTCTTCTCCGTCCACCCTCAGGATCAGGCCCTGGGGATAGACGCCTTTTCACATCCTTGGCACTTCAGTCTGGCATATGCCTTTCCCCCGATCAGGCTGGCATATGCCTTTCCCCCGATCAGGCTAATACCCAGGGTTCTTCAGAAATTTCTCTCGGAACCCACAGATCTGATTATGATAGCACCATATTGGCCAAAGAGACCGTGGTTTACCAACCTGAGGAAACTGGCCATATACCCACCGTGGGTCCTTCCGAACAGGGAGGACTTGATTTCCTTGGGACCAGTCCGGCACCCACAGGTAGAGAGCTTAAATCTCACAGCGTGGTATCTGAGGAACTGCTGCTCAGAGCGCACAGATTCTCAGATAAGGTAATTGAAACCTTGCTGAAATGTCGCAAGCCGGTAACACGGGCCATTTATGCTAAGGTCTGGAAAAGGTTCAGCTCCTGGCTAGTAGAACGGAATCAGGACCAGGCAGACATACCAGTGATACTGGAGTTTCTGCAGGCAGGGGTAGACTTAGGACTGTCAGTCAGCACCCTCAAGGTTCAGACATCCGCCTTAACCTTGTTTCTGGAGACCCCGCTCCAGCAAAATCGGTTTATCAGAAATTTCTTTAAGGCCCTGGCTAGGTCCAAACCCATTAAAGTTAAAGCCTGTCCCTCTTGGGACTTGTCTCTGGTTCTAGGGGCCCTGAGAAAACAACCCTTTGAACCCCTGGAGCAATCTTCCTTGAAAGATATAGTTCTAAAAACAGTTTTTTTGATAGCGATCACTTCGGCCAGGAGGGTCAGTGATTTACAAGCCCTATCCATTAGGGAACCCTTTTTGTTAGTTTTGGAGGATAGAGTTATCCTGAAAACTGATCCTAGTTTTTTACCGATCCTAGTTTTTTACCGAAAGTATCTTCTTTATTTCACAGGGCACAGGACATTATCCTTCCGACCTTTCAGTCCCCTTCAGAGGGTGATGAAGGGGGGTCTTTTTCTTTAGACGTTAGGAGAAGTCTTTTGATTTATTTAGGGGCCACCAAAGAGTTTAGACGCTCCGATTCACTTTTTGTTAATTTTGCGGGTGTCCGTAAAGGTCACAGGGCATCGAAATCATCTATTGCAAGATGGCTGAGGATGGCTATTTGCCAAGCATACCAATCTGAGGGTAAACAACCACCTGTGGTAAAAGCACACTCTGCACGCGCAGTGGCAACATCCTGGGCAGAGAAGGCCGGAGCCTCCCCGGAGGACCATCTGTAAGGCGGCAACAAGGTCTTCGTTTTCCACGTTTGCGAAGCATTATCGCTTGGATCTGCTCTCTCGCAGAGAACAAACCTTTGGAAGGACAGTTCTCCAGGCAGTAACCCAACCCTAAAAAAAAAAAAAAAAGGTAAGTGTTTCTTGCTTATCATCTCAGAGGCTGTCCTGGAAGACGACTTGAGAAAGATGGAGTTAGGCTTACCGGTAACTCTGTTTCTAGGAGTCTTCCAGGACAGCTGGAATTTTTTTCTTGTTTTTTCCACCCGGTATTGATACAGGTACGGGGACTGTGGAACTAACGATGTCAGAGTATTTTATGTCTTTCAGGGTCTTCCGGTGTTCTCAAATAACTGGAGAAGGAGGCCTGAAGGCAGGACTTTAAAGATTGGGGGTGTGTGTTTCCTGTCCCGGAGGAGCCCAAGGTCTCAGAGGCTGTCCTGGAAGACTCCTAGAAACAGAGTTACCGGTAAGCCTAACTCCATCTTTTGTTACCTACTTGAAGACTATAAAAGTTGTAATGCTATTCCCATTGAGCGCTGCCTTTGTGTGTTTTTTGTATCCTGCTATCTATTTTTCCAGTAGTTGGTAGCTGCACTTGGAGTCAGCCTGCAAGGAGATCAGCTAAAAGTAGTTGGATCTGCATGCGCTTTTATAATTGAAATTAGTCGTTAAATCAATAAAAAAAAGATTAATCGAACACAAAATTTGATCAGTAACAGCCCTAAATAATAATAATAATAAAAATGCCATAAAACTACCCCCTTTTTTTTTTGGGGGGATATTTATTATAGCAAAAAGTAAAAAATATTCAATTTTTTTTCTTTTTTTTCAAAATTGTCGCTCTATTTTGTTTAGAACGCAAAAACTAAAAACCGCAGAGGTAATCAAATGCCACCAAAAGAAAGCTCCATTTGTGGGGGGGGAAGAACGCCAATTTTGTTTGGGAGCCACGTCGCATGACCGTGCAATTGTCAGTTAAAGCGACGCAGTGCCGAATCGCAAAAAGTGGCCCGGTCATTGACCAGCAATATGGTCCGGGGCTGAAGTGGTTAAGGATGCTGAGCTCTGATCTTCAAGTCCAAAAATTATTAGCCATATCTGTATATTTTGTCTATTTCAAGAACATGCCTGTACTACACTAAGTAGGACTGCCTCTGGTGCCCGTATCCGGGGTACGGTGCACTTCATGGAGTTTTTGCACATTTTACTAGACAGAACATTCCAAATTTCCAGTGTTGATGCTTTGTTAGAAATGTCCAAGTGGAATCTGCCCCCTCCACAGATCTGTTTATACTGCTGACAAGCGCCCAATACCTTCTCTATATACTGTACTCCTCTTTAGCAGACAAGGATTTATTCAGTGCCAGGATCCGTCTGCCATACAGTCTCTTGGCTGTTTTCTTTAAAGTATTATCTGTTCTGTCGGCCATCTTCCTCCTTGGTTCCAGGGTAGCTATTGTGAACACAATTAGAAAACTGCCTTGTCATCAATCGCATTCAACGTTCCTAATCTTCTTACTAGCGTCTGCCATTCTCTTCTAGGAAAGCCTCTTCCCTCATCAATTCTGGAATGTAGTGGCATTGGGTTGTGCCAATTAACCCCTTTTTAGGCAGATAGGCCTGTCATGCTTTCCACCAGACCATTGTCCCTAAAATGGGTTAATGTTTTATGGTCAACAAATCAGATTATCCATTGTCACCTGACTCGTTGGGGTTCTCAGTCATGTGATTTCCTTAGCTTCCTGCTGGGGTCATGCTGAGTGCTGAAAACAAGGTATTTGTGTGTTGGGGATGTTGGTAAGCAGCGAACAGCGTGAGCCTAGAGTTATGATTACAAAGAAGATGACTTCATTTTTCCTTCTACTTGGCAGAATAGGATGAGAGTTCAGATCCTCTCCAACCAGCCGTGCTGGGGTCCCTAATCCTGCTGGAAAAGAATGAGACATTTTAATTCTATGACCTGAGCTGGAAGTGGTTGTCTGTGTGAGGTGTCGGCATATCTTGCTGTGTGCGGGAGACGCTATTGGTATTTATTGCATTCCATTGAGTTTATGCTACACACTGATTTTGAATGAACATATAAAAATAGAACAAAATTGTTCAGTGGATGTTTTTTAGAGTAAAGGTGAATAAGCGCTAAAATAAGAACCAGGGCTTTTTTTCAGCAGGAACGCGGGGGAACGCAGTTCCGGCACCTCCAGCACTGAATGTATGTAATGGCAAAGGGTGCTGTGGTTTGCTTGGAGGGCTTATTGATGCTGGTTGCATCTGTTATCGCTGGGGAAATCTATTGCTGCAGGGTGTCTATTGTTGGGATGGTCTATTGTTGCTGGTGGGGGATCTATGATCTGTTACTGGTAGAGGATCTATTGTTGCTGGATGGGGGGGAACTTGTTTCTGCAAGAGGTCTACAGTTGACGGAGTGCCTATTGATGCTGGCTGCTAGAAGATTTATTGTTTGGGTGTTATTTTTGTGGGGGATTTATTGTTGCGGGGATCTATTCCTGCTGGGGGGTCTATTGTTGCTGATTGCAGGGGATCTATTTTACTGCTTTTCATGTGATTAACAAATTCAATACAAATTACCTAGAACCACAACATGATACTTTGGTTCTTTACTCTTGAAAAGGGGCAGTACAGAGAGGTGGGTAGGAGATTAAACCAATGGACCGTGCTCGGAGGTAGGTAGGGGGCGGAGCCAAAGGGTGACTCAAAAGTGGGAGTACCTGCACCTATTTTCTGAGGGGGGGAGCCCCGCTCAGAACTAACTGGTGGACTGTAAAGCCCTGTACACACGATCGGTTTGTCTGATGAAAACAGACCAATGGACTGTTTTCATCGGACAAACCGATCATGTGTGGGCCACATCGGTTTGTTTTCCATCGGTGAAAAAAATAAAACATGTTTTTTACATTTTTCCTATGGATAAAAAAACGTTAGTCTGTGTGGAAGTCCATCGGAGAAAAATCAATGCATGCTCAGAATCAAGTTGACGCATGCTCGGAAGCATTAAACTTCGTTTTTTTTGTAGTGTTTTATGTCACCGCGTTTTGGCACGGTCGGATTTTCGACTGATGGTGTGTAGGCAAGACTGATGAAAGTCAGCTTCACCGGATATCCGACGAAAAAATCCATCTGATTAGATTCCATCAGATATTCCATCGTGTGTACGAGGCGTTACTGTATTTGAGAAATAAATGTGCTAGATGTTTTTTTTTAAAAGGGCCTCATTATGGTGAAACCAAAATGACTTGCAAAAGAACATTCAAAATGTTAGCGACCAGGGCTTTTTTTCAGGGGGAACTCAGTTCCACCACCTCTGGCTCAGACCATTTGGTACCTGCTCACCACAATCACTTGTAAACACAGAAGTCTGGTTTCTGTGTTTACAAGTGACAGTTCTGCACTGTGTGTAACTCCCCTGAACTCGGGCCATATTTTGTCTATATAGGATGAGCAGGTCTTCCATGCATCCATGTGCAGATAGTCCCATTCATGTCAGTTGGGATGCAACTGCTGCTCCGAATTGGACATCTGTGTGGGTTAGAGCTGCCCAATTAATCGTTAAAAAAAAAAAAAACCCTGATGATCTCCAATGCAGAGTTTGCGATTCTTTCATATAACAAGTGATGTATCAGCTGTCAAAAGAAAATATCCGGGCAGTCTGCCAAGTTCTTAACGGGAAACATTGTAACTAACTCTTCCTTCTTAGATCAAAGGGATAAAATTCTGTGTGTAAAGAAAAGGGCAGTTTGCCAAGTTTGTAACAACATGAAACATTGTAACTAACTTCCTTTTTAGGCCCCTTTCACAGGGACGGACCGGACCCTTGATTGGTCTAAATTGATGAATACATTTTTTATTTATTTTTTTGGTTATGTTTTATAGCAGAAAGTAATACGTATAGGCGGTTATTTACGAAAGGCAAATCCACTTTGCACTAGAAATGCACTGAGTGCACTTGGAAGTGCAGTCGCTGTAGATCTGAGGGGTAGATCTGAAATGAGGGGAAGTTCTGCTGGATTTTATCTTTATCATCCAATCATGTGCAAGCTAAAATGTTTTTTATTTTCCTTGCATGTCCCCCTCAGATCTACAGGGACTGCACTTTCAAGTCCACTTTTAGTGCACTTTAGTGCAAAGTGGATTTGCCTTTCGTAAATAACTCCTATTGTGTGTTTTTAAAGATTGTTAGTGCTTTTTTATGTTGTGGGTTTTTTTCTTTCTTTTTTTTGTTTATAGCGCAAAAAAATAAAAACCAGTGGTGATTAAATACCACCAAAATAAATGTGTGAACAAGGGACATGCTGATGGAAGAGAGCCAACTTATCAATGTGCTGCGTCTCCTTTCACTGACAAGTCAAAGGCTGGGGGTGGGACAAGACTTGTCAGTGTTGCTTTATTGTAGTGACCTGAGAAACAGAGCTGAGTAAGGCCCCTTTCACACAGATGGCTGTTCTGCAGTTAAAAGCTTGTTTATTTTCTGCTGAAATTCAAGACTCCAGGCACAGAGATCCGCTGCATTTGTACAGTACGATTAGCTGCGGTTGTGTTTAGCCGTGGCACAATATTGAACGGGGATCCGACTTGGATCCCTGCCAATACCAAGCACTGTGATATGAATCATGAGGAGGAACTCCACGCCAAATAAAAAAAAAAAAAAACAGCGCGGGTTCCCCCTCAAAGAGCATACCAGGCCCTTGGAGCTGCTATCGATTTCAAGGGGAACCCCCGTAACGCCAAACTGCGTGGGTCCCCCCAAAATACATACCAGACCCTTTTCCTGACCGGCTGGGCTGCGTGCTCGGATAAGGGGTGGGGAAAAGCGAGCGCCCCCCTCAACTGTACCAGGCCGCATGCCCTCAACATGGGGGGGGTTAGGTGCTTTGGAGCAGGGGGCGCCCTGAGGCCCCCCCCCACCCCAAAGAACCCTGTCCCCATGTTGAGGACAGGACCTCTTCCCAACAACCCTGGTCGTTGATTGTCGGGGTCTGTGGGCGGGGAGCTTATCTGAATTCGGGAGCCCCCTTTTTAATAACGGGGCCCCCCCACCCTAGGGTAGGGTTTTGGTACCCTTTCACCTGGAGGGAAAAAAAATATTAAAGTACATTACACATGTTTTTAAAGTAATTTTATTAGTTGGCTCCGGGGGTCTTCTTCCGACATCTATGCTCTTTCGGGGGGCGTTCTGCCGGGGCCCTGCTTTCTTCTTTAAGCTCTTTTACAAGTGGGGGCCCCGGTCTTCTGTTGTCTTCTCCCCTCTTCTCCTTTTTCCTTCTGCCGGGCTTGTTTGCTGTCTTCTTGCAGCTCTTTTACCGGGGGGGGGGGGGGGGGGGGGTCTTCTGTCGTCTTCTTCCTTCTTCTCTTCTTCAATGTTGTCACGTCGCTGCCTCCCGCTGTAATGCCGGGGGCGTGGCTCGCACCAATTTATATAGGCCTCTTATATAGGCGAAGAAGCCCCCCCCCCACGGCAGAAGAGAACAGAGAAGACGGCGAAGAAGACCGGGGCCCCCGCTTGAAAAAGAGCTTAAAGAAGAAAGCGGGTGCCCCGGCAGAACACCCACCGAAAGAGTGGAGAAGTCGGAAGAAGACTCCCGAAGCTGACTAATAAATTATTTTAAAAACCTGTGTAGTGTTTTTTTTTTTCTCCAGGTGAATGGGTGGGGGTATTAAAGGGGGCTCCCGGATTCTGATAAGCGGCCCTGTCCTCATCAACATGGGGACAGGGTGCTTTGGGGTGGGGGGGCAGGAGCACCTACCCCCCTCCCATGTTGAAGGCATGCGGCCTGGTACGGTTAAAGAGGGGGGTGCTCGTTCGTCCCCCACTTCCTTTCCTGAACGGCCGAGAAAAGGAAGATTACCCCGCGCTGCTAATTTTGGTTAAATGGTAGCTGCTAACACGGCTCATATGAGAGAAGCAAAAATAATTAAATGTGTAGGAAATGTGTAGCGCTTAAAGTGACTGTCTGTTAATGACACTCAGAAGCACAAAAAAAGAATAAACAAATTTTGTGTAGAGTAAAACAAATAAAGGACCCTGGAAAATCCAGGGACAAGCACTGTATAACTCGTGTGTGATGAACAGTGTGAAAATAATCTATTGGTGAGATGACACCCGTTGTTGGATACAATTAATCACATATAGAAACATATATACATTGAAAAACAACAGTGATTGTTCATTTCTTTAGAAAGACATGTGTAAAATATTGGCCACTGACTGCCAAGTGCAATAATGTCCCGTGAAAGGAAAATAAAACAAATCCTGATGTAAATAAGTAATAGTCAATCTGATGATTGGTGAATAACAAATAATGACTCCTCCACTGTGTTGTTCCCACCACCGAAAGCAATGCAGGCTTACCAGAACCAGTTGACTTCAGATGGCTTACGCCACTGAAAGTCAAATTAGGCTTGTAGTAGCTGATATCACAATGGGCTCCTTGGCAAGGCAATACTTTGAATTGTCAGCAGAACCTCCGTGGGATGGATGGATGAAGCCCAGCTTGGAGTGCGATCCCCAAGTGGATATTCTCATAGAAAATGGTTTGTATAAGAGAAAGAAGTGGCCACATAGCGTAATCCCGTTTAACCACTTGACTACTGGGCACTTAAACCCACTTAATAACCAGACCAATTTTCAGCTTTCGGTGCTCTCACATTTTGAATGACAATAACTCAGTCATACAACACTATAACCAAATGAAATTTTTGTCCTTTTTTCCCACAAACAGAGCTTTCTTTTGGTGGTATTTTATCACCTCTGCGGTTTTTATTTTTTTCACTATAAATGAAAAAAGAACGAAAATTTTGTAAAAAAATGAATTTTTCTTCATTTCTATTATAACATTTTGCAAAAAAGTAATTTTTCTTCATAAACTTGGCCTAAAATGTATACTGCTACATATCTTTGGTAACAAAACAAAAAAAATTTAGATATTATTTAGTCTGGGTGAAAGTTATAGGGTCTAAAAGCTATGGTACCAATTACTGAAAATTGATCAATTTGATCACATCTGATGTACTGACATCCTCTCTCATTTCTTGAGACCCTAACATGCCAGAAAAGTACAAATACCCCCCAAATGACCCCTTTTTGGAAAGAAGACATTCCAAGGTATTTAGAAAGAGGCATTGTGAGTTTTTTGAAGTTGTAATTTTTCCCACAATTCTTTGCAAAATCAAGATTTTTTTTTATTTTCTTTCCACAAAATTTTCATATTAGCGGGTTATTTCTCACACACAGCATATGCATACCACAAATTACACCCCAAAACACATTCTGCTATTCCTCCCCAGTATGGCGATACCCCATGTGTGGGACTTTTTGACACAGCGTGGCCACATGGAATGGCGCCAAACTTTGCGACTTAAAAATCCCCATAGGTGACGCTTTAAATATTTTTACTGGTTACATCATTTTAGTTGGAGAAGAGGTCTAGGGCCAAAATGATTGCTCTCGCTCTAACGTTCGCAGCGATACCTCACATGTGTGGTTTGAACACCGTTTTCATATGTGGGCGGGACTTGCGTATGCGTTCGCTTCTGCATGCGAGCTCACGGGGACAGGGGCGCTGTATGCCCAGAGTATTGCGGAGTATGCCCCCCAGAGTATTGCGGAGTATGCCCCCCAGAGTATTGCGGAGTATGCCCCCCAGAGTATTGCGGAGTATGCCCCCCAGAGTATTGCGGAGTATGCCCCCCAGAGTATTGCGGAGTATGCCCCCCAGAGTATTGCGGAGTATGCCCCCCAGAGTATTGCGGAGTATGCCCCCCAGAGTATTGCGGAGTATGCCCCCCAGAGTATTGCGGAGTATGCCCCCCCAGAGTATTGCGGAGTGTTGCCCCCCCCAGAGTATTGCGGAGTGTTGCCCCCCCCAGAGTATTGCGGAGTGTTGCCCCCCCCAGAGTATTGCGGAGTGTTGCCCCCCCCAGAGTATTGCGGAGTGTTGCCCCCCCCAGAGTATTGCGGAGTGTTGCCCCCCCCAGAGTATTGCGGAGTGTTGCCCCCCCCAGAGTATTGCGGAGTGTTGCCCCCCCCAGAGTATTGCGGAGTGTTGCCCCCCCCAGAGTATTGCGGAGTGTTGCCCCCCCCAGAGTATTGCGGAGTGTTGCCCCCCCCAGAGTATTGCGGAGTGTTGCCCCCCCCAGAGTATTGCGGAGTGTTGCCCCCCCCAGAGTATTGCGGAGTGTTGCCCCCCCCAGAGTATTGCGGAGTGTTGCCCCCCCCAGAGTATTGCGGAGTGTTGCCCCCCCCAGAGTATTGCGGAGTGTTGCCCCCCCCAGAGTATTGCGGAGTGTTGCCCCCCCCAGAGTATTGCGGAGTGTTGCCCCCCCCAGAGTATTGCGGAGTGTTGCCCCCCCCCAGAGTATTGCGGAGTGTTGCCCCCCCCCCAGAGTATTGCGGAGTGTTGCCCCCCCCCAGAGTATTGCGGAGTGTTGCCCCCCCCCCAGAGTATTGCGGAGTGTTGCCCCCCCCCCAGAGTATTGCGGAGTGTTGCCCCCCCCCCCAGAGTATTGCGGAGTGTTGCCCCCCCCCCCAGAGTATTGCGGAGTGTTGCCCCCCCCCCAGAGTATTGCGGAGTGTTGCCCCCCCCCCAGAGTATTGCGGAGTGTTGCCCCCCCCCCAGAGTGTTGCCCCCCCCCCCAGAGTGTTGCCCCCCCCCCAGAGTGTTGCCCCCCCCCCCCCAGAGTGTTGCCCCCCCCCCCCAGAGTGTTGCCCCCCCCCCAGAGTGTTGCCCCCCCCCAGAGTGTTGCCCAGCATTGCAGAGTATGTGCAGCAGGGATGGCTGAGCAGGGAGGGATGGATGGATGGATCTGTGACTACATTTGTCACAGATCCAGCCCGCAGCACTGGCGCTGCCATCCGCTCCCTTCCCTCTCCTCTCACACTGTACCGATCGGTACAGAGAGAGGAGGGAGGAACCGGCGTCATCAAATGACGCCGGTCTGTTTACATCTGATCGCGCCGTCATTGGACGGCGCGATCACGTGGTAAACCGCCGCTATCAGCGGCGATTTACCGTGGTCCGTGACCCGCCGGGTCCTCTGGACCCGGCGGTCACGGACATTCCCGTGTGCGCGCCCCAGGGGGCGCGCGGCAGCGCGACTCTGGAATCACGTTATATAACGTGATCCCAGAGTTAAGCAACCACCTTGCCGCCGTTATTTTTCGGCAGGTGGTTGCTAAGTGGTTAAGTAGAAAAATAAAATATTTATTTACAGCTATCAAACTTACATTTTAGCTGAATAAAAAATGCTTGTATACAAGTAGGGCGGCAGTGGAGTCCTCCCTACTTGTATACAAGCATTTTTTATTCAACTAAAATGTAAGTTTGATAGCTGTAAATAAATATTTTATTTTTCTACTTAAACGGGATTACGCTATGTGGCCACTTCTTTCTCTTATACAAACCATTTTCTATGAGAATATCCACTTGGGGATCGCACTCCCAGCTGGGCTTCATCCATCCATCCCACGGAGGTTCTGCTGACCATTCAAAGTATTGCCTTGCCAAGGAGCCCATTGTGATATCAGCTACTACAAGCCTAATTTGACTTTCAGTGGCGTAAGCCATCTGAAGTCAACTGGTTCTGGTAAGCCTGCATTGCTTTCGGTGGTGGGAACAACACAGTGGAGGAGTCATTATTTGTTATTCACCAATCATCAGATTGACTATTACTTATTTACATCAGGATTTGTTTTATTTTTCTTTCACGGGACATTATTGCACTTGTCAGTCAGTGGCCAATATTTTACACATGTCTTTCTAAAGAAATGAACAATCACTGTTGTTTTTCAATGTATATATGTTTCTATATGTATACAACAAGTGATATTGTTTGCGCTGTGGTGGTGATGCCTAAAGGGTGATGGGAAAGGGGAAGTGAAGTAGTAAACTAGGTGAATACAATAAGTGACAAAAAAGTATAAATATATAGTATGCACTTATTGTCACTTTTTTGTCACTTTTTTGTCACTTTTTTGTCACTTATTGTATTCACCTAGTTTACTACTTCACTTATATATTGTTGTATACCTTTTATTGTCCATTTGGATAGACCTATTCTTTGTTTGCTGCAGTATACCTCCCGTGCCCCTTTCCCACGGCCCCTTTTCCCACGGTCCAATCCCTTTTCACCCATTTCAGCGCAGGAGTTTCACCTATCACTCCATGTTTCTATATGTGATTAATTGTATCCAACAACGGGTGTAATTTCCTGAACGGCCGGGCTGCATGCTCGGATAAGGGTCTGGTATGGATTTTGGGGGGGACCACACAACGTTTTTTCGGCGTACGTGGGTTCCCCTTAAAATTCATACCAAACGCAGCTGACACGGTGCACTGCGATTACCTGCGGTTATGTGACGATAGCTGCGACAGATTGCACCTGGACGCATTCAATTCTATTTTTTTCTATTCGCACAAAACCGCATTGTGTGCTTCTGGCTGCGGTAAAATCCGCAGCTAAAAGCACCATTTTATCCGTCCGTGTGTAAGGGGCCTTTATCTTGTGATTGGATAAACAAATACAAATCCTTCAGCAGGTAAAGCTGCTCCCTGCATACATACTTTTTTTTTTTTTTACAAACTATACACTAATGCGAGGTTATAAAACTTGAACATTTGGAGGCAAGATTATTTACATAGACATCTATCAAAACGGCAAAAAAGACATTAGTTTCCCTTTCAAAACAAAGTTGGAATTAAAGTGTAATTTCAACACAGCAGCTTTGTGTGTTCACCCTTAATAATTTCCTTTCCCCTCTTCTTTCTTTGTCTTTACAAGATTAGCTGCGCTAAAAGAATAATCAACATATTTGGCTGTCATCTGCTGAACAAGAAAGGGGAAGATCACAAGGGGTTTTCTCTCCACCTAGTTGATGGAGTTGGAGTTTTTATTTCTTGTTCCAAGCCCCCATGTGAGACGTCCATGATGACTCCTCAGATGGAACATGGGGGTTTCTGTAATCTGCTTAGCTGCACTGCAGTTACAAAAAAAATCTTCCTTCCATGTTTGTGTAATTTATAATCTTAATGAGACTTGGGCTCTGGTGGGCTTTGAAATTTTATTAAAAAGCCTCTTTTGTACATATGCTTTTGTTCCTGAGTGATGGGATCTGCATATTTAAAAGTAGTGATATAATTTTTTTTATTTTTTTTTGTTAATTATTGGATTAAAAAAATAATGTGGGGATTAATGACGACTGTACATGATTGCTTTTCTTGGCTGATATTTAGATCTATTTTGTAATGCCTTTCTTTTTTTTTATTTCATGGCAAATATGAATCCTTCACGTAATGTAGTAAATTCAAAATTATTCCACTGGATTTAAAGAGCAGAGCCATATAACCTAAGCCTAGTAAAAGATTTACAAATATTCTTCACCTCTTTATTGACACCCTGAAAATATGGGATTATGTTTTAATACTCTGGTTAATTGTTTTCTTTGGTTTTTTTTTTTCCCTACTGTCTCGTATCCTCAACCTCATTTACTTGGTGGACCTCACATAAACCTACAGTGGGGTACTCGCATGGAAATGGGGTCTGTCACACTGGCAATTTTGAAAAAATTCTGACGAGGGCTCCTTAACCACTTCCATACCAGGCACTTTTACACCTTCCCGCCCAGACCAATTTTCAGCTTTCAGAGCTGTTGCATTTAGAATGACAATTGCGCGGTCATGCTACACTGTACCCAAACACAATTTGCATCATTTTGTTCTCACAAATGGAGATTTCTTTTGGTGGCATTTGATCACCTTTCTGGGATTTTTTTTTTTGCTAAAATGTTAAGACCGAAAATTTAGAAAAACAAATGCTTTTTTTGTTTTGTTACAAAACTTTCTCGGTTTTCTCCCTTCTGCACACATTGTTTGGGATCTGCTTTTCTAGAGACCCCAGGCTACACCTCAAGCCTTCTGGTCTTACTAAAATGGCTTAAACATACGCATTTCGTCCTAGCTTCCAAAATTACCATACACGGGGCATGGGGGGGAAAAAATATTCACCCACTTCTCTGAAGTCGCATCCCAAATGGATGCCTTTTTTTTTTTTTTTTGATGCACAAACGGCTATCCAGCATCCTCGTAAATAGGTTAGCAAAATCTGGGACCTTTTGGATCACCTACCACCAATCAAATCTTGCAGTCTAGTCTGGACCCTTATTGATCCAACGGTATTCCCTTGCATTGTGTGCCCAAATCCCCCCCATTTATAATATGTGTGTGTTACACTTTCAAGTTTTTAGTGTCTGCGTCCCCACTCGGCACATTCTGCCGCAGTAAAAAAAGGCGAGGTGAAAGTTTAGGGAGATACACAAGCGTTATGTATTCTAGTAAAGTAAGTCTGTAAACTAAGGTCCGTTTTGTTAAATTGTTACTGCATTTAGATTTATAATCTAGAAATAGACCGTGGCCATCTTAAGTGTGGGCTCATGAAGCCAGACTGTATGACTTCCTGTATTTCAGCTTTGCATATCTCGCACATGCTCAGTGCTGCACAAGCAATGTAATAGGTTTCAGGCAGCTTTGCAAGGACTACTGGGAAACACGATGCCTCTCCCAGAAACCCTTGCAAATAGCCTTGTGACTTAATAGCCTAGGCTAATGAGGAGGAAGTAATGAAGGACTACAAAATAAAAGTATTTACAAGCAACAAAATAAATAAAAATTGTCCATTCAGAACACTATGAGATTAGGGCATGCAGCACAGACAAACATAAAAAAAATGGGTGGAACTCCACTTTAAGCGTGCATAGGCTTACACCTAGGTACAAATTAGGGATGCACTGAAATTTCGGCTTTTCGGCACATTGCCAAGAGAATAAAAAGCTGATAATGAGAGCCGAAATTGGGGCGGGACCCCTCACCTGGTGCCGCCCATTAGGGTGGTGTCTTTCTGGAGCTCCCCCCCCCCGACTCTTGTCTCTCCTCATCCTCTTTCTCTTCTGCCTCAGAGCTGGACTGCAGTAACAATGTCCCACCTCCTGTGACAGACGACACACATCCAATGGTGGGACATTGAGTCTGTGTGACGTGATTAAAGAAGGCGGGACATTGTTACTGCAACTCGGCCAATTTAAATACAGCTCCATAACACACGGAGATCGCTGCTCTGATTCAGGCACTGGTGTGAGGCACAGGCAGGCTGCAAATGATGGGCACTGGTTAAGCTGCTGGGCACAGGCAGGCTGCATTGATCTCCTGTAACATGTCTGCTAGAGGTGCATCGCATGGAAATTTTGCTAATACTATTAGCAATGTGTTGTATAAAAAATGTATACAATTTTTTTTATTAAATCTCTTTATTTAAATTTTCTCATTTTCCATACAAAAATAAAATCATACATATACATTATATTTTAATTACCTTTACTTCAAACATTAACTTTTTATATCTCCAAGACATCCATACCATCCTTCCATCCCATACAACACAACACATTCTACTTTCACCCTTCCCCACTCTCCCAATGGTGTGATTATTACCCCGGTTCCCCCTTTATCCTGACGCTGTTGTAGAGTTCTCTATCCAATTTGCCCATACTCTCCTATATTTCTCCCCATATCCTCTATTGCAATATGTCTCTCTGTATAATATCAGATTGCTGTTTACTAAGTTCTTCCACTGTGCTATTGAGGGGGCTTCTGTTTTTTTCCAGTTTAGCACTATTGCTTTCCTGGCATAGAACAGCAGCAGGCCTATCTGTGTTTTTCTTTCTTTTGAGATAGCATTACCCCCTATTAATCCTAAGAGACAGATCTCCACTTCTTGTTCCAGCCTTACAGATGTTACTCTTTCTATCATTCTCAGAATCTCACTCCAAAATACTGCTATTTTGGGCCAAAATATATGCATGAAGTCTCCTGGAGCAACTACACACCTCCAGCAATTCTGAGAGTTAGTTGGTGAAATCTTATGCAACTTGTATGGTGTATAATGACTTCTATGTACAATTTTATATTGTATTAATTTGTCCCGGAGGGATAACAGAATCTTCAGTGGTAATTTCCATACTTCCTCCCAGTTCCCTAAACCCGGGGCATCTCTTTTCCAATTCTCCCTTAATTTGCTCAGATCATAAGGTGTAGTATTTATCAAGTATCCATAGAAATTTGACATTGTCCTCTTCCCGCCTTTTATCATTTGTTCTATATCTGATTCCATCAATTGTGGAGTCCCCTCAGGGAACTGGGCCACCAAGGCATGTCTAAGCTGCCTATATCTAAACTCGTAGCTCTCGGGAATATTCCATAATTGTCTCATCTCCACATATGATAAAAACGTTCCCTCCCGTAACAACTGTGAGTTTCTTTACCCCATATTTAGCCCAGGCTCCCGGATCCTGCACCAGATCTAAATGTGGTAATTCCGGGTTCCTCCACAGGGGGGTATTTGGAGATAGATTATTATTTCCCCTCTCTCTCTTCCTATGACCGCTTTCCATATTTTTACATTGCTGGCGTTAAATCTCTCCTGGTTTTAATACCCCTATACAGTAATCCTTGCAATGCTTCCACCGATTGGACCACTGTAGCTTCCAACATCGTAGCTGTGTCATACCCATCCGAGTTTAACCACCTCCCTGCTGTCACTAACTGTGCCGCTGTATAGTATTTATGGAAGTCTGGGAAAGCTAATCCCCCCCTCCCCTTCCGGTCTCATGAGTGTACTTAGTTTAATTCTAGCTGGTTTATTGGCCCATATGAATTCAGAAAGCATTCCATGTAGCTGTGTAAAAAAGCTTTTTGGGAGCCACTGTGGAGAATTTCTGAAGGCATATAAAAACTTTGGCAGCACCTTCATTTTCACCAGGTTTATGCGTCCCAGTAGTGACAAAGGCAGTGTTGCCCAGATCTTTATTCTCTTCCCGAGCTCCTGTACCTCCGGGTCTAAATTTAATTTTCGAAAATCTTCAATCTGTCTAGATATTTTAATGCCTAAGTATTTAAATTCCGATACCCATTTTAATAGCGTATTTGGAGCAGCGGTTTTTAGTGCTCCTTGATCTATCGAAAATAGTATTGATTTACTCCAAGTTACTTTGAGCCCTGTATATATCGAATATGTATTTAATAATTCTAGAGCCCCTTCCAGTGATGGACCTGCATCTCTCAAAAAAAGCAGCATGTCATCGGCATACAGGGCTACCCTCTCCTCCAGCCCCCCTACCCGAAGTCCCTGAATATTGGGTGTGGTCCTGAGAGCCTCTGCCACTGGCTCTATTGCGATTGCAAAGAGCGTCAGAGAGAGGGCAGCCCTGCCTCGTGCCTCTATATAATTGAAAAAAGATGACAGTTTTCCCCCTAGTTTCACTGCGGACATTGGCCTTTCATATATTGTTTGTATCCATTTGATAAATATTAAGGGGAATCCCATCCTTCTAAGTATTTCCCAAAGAAACGGCCATTCCACCGTATCAAAGGCCTTCTCAATATCTAAAGAGGCCACTGTCCTTGATCCCTCATGTATATGGTGTGTATGTATATTTGTGTAAAGCCTCCGTAGGTTGATATCTGTTGTCCTTTGTGGCATAAATCCTGTTTGGTCCGAGTCTATTATGTTCCTAAGCAGTGGCTGTATTCTAGATGTTAGTATTTTTGTCAGTATTTTTAAATCTGTATTTAATAATGCTATTGGCCTATATGATGAGCATATCTTTGGGTCTTTTGTTTCCTTATATATTAATGTTATGTGTGCCTCTCTCATAGAGTCCGGCAGGGCTCCCTGCATTTGCCCGCTTGTGAATACTTCTGCTAGTTTGGGGGCAATTAATACTCCATATCTCTTATAGAATTCCATCTGGGCCTGGTGCCTTTCCTCCTGAGGATGTTCGTATAACCTCTATAATCTCCTCCACCCCTATAGGCCTGACCAGTTCTCTCCTCTCCCCATCTGACAACCACCCCAGGGCAATCCGGTCCAAAAGGTCCGCCATGTCCTCCGGGCAGGAGCCAGACGGGAGAGAGGAGGTGTAAAGCCCACTATAGTACTCTCTAGTATCTTTTTGGGTTCTTTTACTATCTGTCCATTTAAATCTTCAATCTCTGCAATAATTGTGGCTTGATGTTCTTGTTGTGCCAGCCTAGCCAGAAATCTACCCTCCCTATCTCCCTGTTCAAAAATATTCTGTCTATTTTTATGCATTTCCAGTCTTGTTATTTCTTCTATGTGAAGATGAAGATTTCTACATGCTGCCATCATTTCATCAAAGTTGATGCTACTGGGGTCCTGCCCATATCTCTCCCTTTGTGTGTCAATCTGTGTTTTTAATTCCTGTTCCTTCTTCCTCTGTTTTTTATTAACTGTTGAAATATTTTATATATATTGCCCTCTTATATAGGCTTTAAACGCATCCCATACCATCCCTACCGAGGCTGATCCTGCGTTTTCCCAGTATTCTACCATTATTGATTCCATTTTCTCTCCTATTTCTGGGTGTTCTACCCAGTGTGGGGTTAGTCTCCACAATGATGCATTTTTAGAAGTTGGAATACGTACTGACAAAAATAGGGGAGAATGATCTGACAGACCACTTGGTAGATATTTGGCCTCCTCAATATCTGCTAACATCAAGGAATCCGTAAATGCCAAGTCTATTCTAGAGGCCGTCTTGTAAGAAGTGGAGAAGCACGAGTATCCCCTTTCTCCTGGGTTCTTCCATCGCCAAACTTCTGTTACCCCCATTTCCTGTGCCCAGTTATATAGTTCTGTTGAATGTTGTTTAGGGGGTTTTGGTCTGTCCAACTCTGGTGATAAGATAGCATTGAAGTCTCCTATTAATATCAGTCTCGCTGGCATATACTGAATAGTGTTTTCCATTATCTCATTCAATACTGCCACCGAGAATGTATACAATTTATTTAAAATATAAAGACACTTTATTTAAAATGTAAAACATTTTTTTTTTAAGTCATTATCTGTTTCGGTTTTTGGCCTAGTGTATTCTTCTTTCTTTTTTTTTCTTTCTTTTTTTTTCTTTTTTTTTTTCAGTTTCCGTTTTCGGCCTAGTGTATTCTTCATTTTCGGTATTGGTGTCGGCACCAAGATTTCCATTTGGTGCACCCCTAGTGCTAATAACCATTGAAGTTTAATACCTCTTTTAAAGGAAACCATTTTTTAAAGTGATACTTTTGTGTGATTTAAAGTGTTGCTAAATTATTATTATTATTTATTAAAGTGTTGCTAAATTATTATTATTATTATTTATTAAAATAACAAACATGTTATACATGCTTGCTCTGTGCAGTGGTATTGCTCAGAGCAGTCCTGATTCTTTTCTTCTTGAGTCCCTGGTGGCAATCTTGGCTCCTCCTCCTCCTTCTTCTTCTTGAGACTACAATAGCCAGCCGTTGGCTATGGGGAGAAACGTAGTCCCGTTGTTCCCTACCTGTGCGTCTACAGAGCCGTGCTCCATAGACTTACACAGTGGCACTTGGACCCGCCCCCACATCACTGCATTTTATTGATAGCAGCAAGAGCTAATGGCTCCTCTGCTGCTGATCGAATGCTCCGTAAAGAGGGGAGAATAGATGCAGCCGTGCACAGCAATGATCTCTTCTTTCCTCTCTTCCCCTTCACACAGAAGAAGGGGGGCACAGGGAGACTGAATGCTTTTTACCTTGATGCAAATAACGCATTAAGGTAAACTTTTTTGGTTTTAATAACACTTTAATTACAAATTAACCGCTTAAGGACCGCCGCACGACTAAATACGTCGGCAGAATGGCACGGCTGGGCATATGGATGTACAGGTACTTCCCGTTTTAAGAAACCCAGCCGTGCATAACAAGCATGCCGCCGGCGGCGTGCTCGCGACCCGGTCCTGTGAAGCTGAAGAACGGGGAGAGGTAAGTGTAAACAAACCTCTCCCCGTGCTTCTTAGTGAGCCTGTCACCGATTGTCTGTTCCCTGTCATAGGGAACGACGATCAGTGATGTCACATGCCCAGCCAGGCCCCCCTACAGTAAGAAACACACATTGGGGGACACTTAAACCCTTTTGCGCCCCCTACAGGTTAACCCCTTCACTGCCAGTGTCATTTTTACAGTAATCGGTGCATTTTTATAGCACTATTTTCTGTAAAAATGACAATGGTCCCAAAATAGTGTTAAGTGTCCACCATAATGTCAGTCATGATAAAAATCGCTGATCGCCACCATAGTAGTAAAAAATAAAAATGCCATAAAACTATCCCCTATTTTGTAAACGATATAATTTTCGCGCAAACCAATCAAACGCTTATTGCGATTTTTATTTTTTTTAGTAATTTTTTTTTTTTTTTTACCATAAATATGTAGAATACATATCGGCCTAAACTGAGGAAAAAAAAAATTTTATATACATTTTTGGGGGATATTGTATTATAGGAAAAAGTAAAAATGTCATTTTTTTTTTTCAAAATTGCGGCTCTATTTTTGTTTATAGCCCAAAAAATAAAAACCACAGAGGTAATCAAATACCACCAAAAGAAATATCTATTTTGTGGGAAAGAGGACGTCAATTTTGTTTGGGAGCCATGTCGCACGACCACGCTATTCATCCAAAAAACATTTATAGAAGACCAAATTCTTTATACTACCATCAGTACAGTCGGCACTTTTATTTATTTATTTTTGTATTTTTATATACCTTATAATCTATATTTGCAATCCGGCTTCCGGGTACTTCTCCCGCGGGAGTAGGCGTTTCCAAGCTGAGCCGCAATGTAACGGCTCCTAGTCGGTGCGCAGGCGCCGTGTAGAGCCGACTCGCACCTTTACATGTTCTTCTCCTTTCGGAATCTCCGTGACACGCCTACTCAATACGGGGGGCGGGGCCTTATCCACCGGGGGGAACATTTCCTTATAGACCTCAATCATCTGGGCGAACGCCCAGATTACATTGTGGCTCAGCTTGGAAACGACTACTCCCGCGGGAGAAGTACCCGGAAGCCGGATTGCAAATATAGATTATAAGGTTTGTACAGCCTAAAAAAAAAATTTAAAATTAAAAAAAAAAGGTGCCGACTGTACGAATGGTAGTATAAAGAATTTGGTCTTGTATCCTGTTGTCATCCTGTTGAAAGAAAAGTAAAATGATCCCCTTACTGGCAGGATCAACAGGTGATAAACTGTTGGAGAGGAATTATTAAAATCAAAAACTGTTAATGCTATTGACAGGCTGCAACATGTTTCATTTTTCCCATAGTGTTTTTTTTTTTTTGGTGGGGAGGGTTTAAGAAATGTAAGCTGTGTATGGGGGGTCTTTGTGTTTCAAAGGAGACGGGTTTTGCCATAATGCCCCAAAGAGTTGCATGGCAAAATGCCAGCGTTTCAAAAGTGTTCAATAAATGACTTGGTTATTTTGCACTTATTGTGCGTGAGATTCAACTCTTCCCCCAGTCCCCCCAAACTCCTTCTTACAATTTTGTAGGTGAAGAATCTTGTAAAGAAAGATGGGTCAGGTGGGGCAACTCAATGGTTTTTGTTTTTGCGTCTATCATCTTCTGAAGATGAAAAGCTTGCACAGCTTTATTCACTTGGCACAGGATCTGTTTGAAGGTGTGCGGCGCTCCTTGTAAGAAAATGAAGGTTGCTGAGCTGGCCACCTTCAGTCCTTTCCAGTAATGACTGTTCAGGAGGTGGTATGGTGATATTTAGAAGAGAGCGTTGTCATTGTCCGGGGTCGCTGCCCTCCTCGCAGTCCATCTGTGTTTTCGCTTTCCTTTCTCGGCTTTCATACATAAATATTCTAGAACGTGGCATTTTCTGAACGTGTTTAATCCAGGTTTTACACTCTGAATTTTTGTGGCAGTCTTTGTTTTGTCCATATGGAGCCGTGATGGGAAATATTGAATATAAAGGACCATATTGAGTATTGGCTTCTGTTGCAGCTAATGAAGTCAAGTGGTTATAAAGGCTGCCGTCTACTTGTAAAATCGTTTCCACTTTTATGTAGTCCGCCATCACTTCTATGAGATGAGTGTCCTTCATGGCTACTGTACACTGATGGGCTGTTTTTTTCTTTGTTTTTTTTTCTCCAAGCATTTTATTGTGAACCTGTATTGTGATCCATGTGCTTAACCACTTGCTTACTGGGCACATATACCCCCTTCCTGCCCAGGCGAAATATCAGCTTCCGGCACTGCTTCGCTTTAACTGACAATTGCAGTGCAACGTGGCTCCCAAACAAAATTGGCGGTTTTTTTTTTTCAACAAATAGAGCTTTCTTTTGGTGGTATTTGATGACCTTTTGTTATTGTTTTTGTTTTTTGTGCTATAAACCAAAAAGACAATTTTAAAAAAAAGTTTTTTTTTTGCTATAATATCACTTAAAAAATAAACTATTTATTTTCTCAGTTTAGGCCGATACTTATTCTTAATTTTTTTGGTAAATAAAATAAATCGCAATAAGCGTATAGTGACTGGTTTGCACAAAAGTTATAGCACCTACAAAATAGGGGACATAATGATCTTCTTTTTTTTTATTTTTTTTTATTTTATTTTTTACTAGTAATGGCGGCGATCTGCAATATATAATATATATATATATATATATATATATATATAAAAAATTATATTGGGACTGCGACATATCGGACATTTTGACACATTGTTGGGACCATTCACATTTATGCAGCGATCAATGCTATAAATATGCACTTATTACTGTATAAATGTGACTGGCAGGGAAAGGGACTGACTGGGGGAGTATAAATGTGACTGGCAGGGAAAGGGACTGACTGGGGGAGGTGACCAATCTGTGTCCCTACAGTATGTACAAGGGACACGCCATCGGTCTCCTCTCCCTGACAGGATGTAGATCTCTGTGTTTACACACAAAGATCCACAGTCCTGCTCAGTTACTTGGCAATTGCGGGTGGCTGTCGTGGGACCCACATTGTGTTCCCAGTAATGCGGCGGGCGTGCGCGCCCCCTAGTGGCTCTAAGACGATGACGTCCTGTCAGAACAATAAAGCTATCATGCCGCCGTCAATTGGTGGCTGGTAGTGTAGTGGTTAAACAAACAAGACATTACATGAACCTGCTATTGATACCTGTACCCTTGGATCCCACATCTATAATATACAGAGTGTCCTCAAGCAGTTCTGCTCCTTTTGGACCTAAAACTGGTCATAAATGTTGGGAGTTTCTGATGAACCAGTCAATATTTGAGCCCTAAGTGGCCCTCTGAGTCTTCTGGCCAACATCCTTGGAGTTGAAATTGAAGGAGCTAGGAATAACATTGTTGCCTGAGCAGTGGCTGCATTCAATTGGATGCAGTCGCTGTTTGGATATTCTGACAGCTGTTGGTGGCGGTTACCTTATCGGATAGGTTCCGACCTTGACCTTGGAGGCTACGGAAATCTCCGAGCCTGAAGAGCTGTGTAACCAGCCCCAAGCATCGGGTCGGTAGCGAGCTTTCCGTAGCCTCCGACTGGGGGAATTGAGCGATTTTCTCTTATTCAGTCCGTGAGGCTGAACAAGAGAATTCATAGTGCATGGTCGGCTTAAATGATCCAAAAACTAAAAAAAAAAAATCCTGCAAGACAAAGGCAAAGGCAAAATCAGCTAGTATGCATAGCATACTGATTATGTTTTACTTGCCTCCGATCAAAGCTCCCGCAGCAGTCCCCGTCTCCCCCTCTGGCCGCCAGCATGTTGTCCCGAAGTGACTTTGGGGTCTCACAGCTCCGGCGCTGTGATTGGCCGGAGCTGAAGGCGCGCGATAACGGCACAGTACATCTGACGCAACGGCACATAGTGCCGTTGCTTCAGTTGGCTTAAGTGCGCATGTGCCACATGCCATTGGCACATGCAAATACAGGGATATCTCCTAAACTGTGCAGGTTTAGGAGATATCCTTTTTAGCTACAGGTAAGCTTTAAAGTGGATGTAAACCCGCTCTCATCCTTTCTAAACTACTGCCATAGTGCTGATCTATAAGGATATAGCTGCCTCTTGCATGTATCCTTACCTGTCAAATGTCTCCCCTCTGTTATAAGAACTGAAAAACTGCAGATTCTGTGGGTGGATCTGTTGTCTGGAGCTCGTTGGGTGGAGTCATGATGTCAGTAGACTCCCCGCCCTCCTCTACACTCCCCTTGTCAGCATGAATTTTTTCCTATGTATTCCTTACACTGAATTCTGCTATGTTCACTAACATCCAGTCAAAATCCAGAAAAGTAACCACATGACTTCAGAAAAGGAGTGGGGGTGGGAATTAAAAAAAATAATGGCCGTCTCCAGGCTAGTGCATGAGATATGTAAATAACCTGTCATTCAAAGCAAGGGGGCGGAACGGACTAAGGTTTTTCTCTGCAAGTCCGTTTTTATTTCAACAATAAGAGGATTGTTCAGAGCTGGATTTACTCTGGGTGGCAAGACTGGGCACAGATGATGGGAAATCTTATACTGTACATTGTGACATCAAAAAAATAAATACAAATTTACACTTTAATATAAGCTTACCTGTAACATTAAGTTGTAAACAAGGGTTTACAACCGCTTTAAAACAGTATTGTACCCAAAAGATTTAATATATTGCAGCTTACCAATACTTAGATGTGATAGCTGCAGACTTTTTTGTTTTTTTTGTTTTTAGTCTTCTATTTTCACCTAGTGATCTGGCTAGTGAGACTGTTTTCAAAAGAACAAGTCAATCTTGCAGATGTGTCGGTTACACGGATGACTCTACAGCGACAGGGGTGCTTACAATGGTCAGTTTAATTTATTCATGTGAAACTTTTATCCCAAAAGCAAAACAAACTGTTGCTCTAACTGCTTATAAAGTGTTGATGGAGTTGGTCTCCAGTTTGTTAGTATAGCCAAATCTTCTAGTTCATCCAACACTCAACTCCCCCCAGACTGGCAATGCTGCTGTCCAAAGGTGTCCTTTATTCAGAGTGAAGGCAGGTGTGTTTTACTGGCCAAATTTTCAGGTGAAAACAAAGGGATAAAATCCTACAACTAATGCAGCCCCCTGCAATATATTATTATTATTTTTTTTCCAACAAAGCAGCCTAAACGAAAAAAACTGACCACTTAGGACGAGCCGCTGTACTAACTATCTGATGCAATCTCTCCTGCTGTTCTATCATTTTCTAATGGCGGCATCAGGGCCGGATTAACATAGGGGCTGGTGGGGCTGCAGCTCCGGGCCCCTTCCTCAAGATAGGCCCATTTGCCCCCCCCCCCCCCCCCCCCCCAAAAAAAAAGATGGACTTTGAGGATTGTCGCTCGGCAACCAGGGGTCACAGAAACCCAAGCTCATCACATGTTTTCAGTGCTTTTCTGAAATGCGCAGGCCAGACATGCCTAGGTGTGAATGCAGCCTTACTGTGTCTCAAAGATGGGAAGTCAAGAATTGATTCTGGCGCTTAGGCCCCTTTCACACATGCGGACTGTTCAGATCTGCCTGTTAGCTTTTTCAGGCGAATATGAACGGGCGCGCCGTCATGTACCTCCTATGGAGCGTCAGATGTCAGCAGGGACATGTCTACTGAAACCCGATCAGCCCCGATCCTCTCCGCTAAAATGTGACGCATGCAAACCCTATTTTGCATCCGTCTGGCGGATCGGATGAAAATAAACACCCGGTTAGTTTTCATCCAATTCCCCCATGGAGGAGAGCAGAGATCTGACAGGTCGGTCTGTGCACACAGACCTGTCATCTGCCGGCTCAGCTGGGATTAACTTTGCTATCCTCGATGAGCAAGCTGAGGTTTAAAAACTGATCATCACAGGATCCGCACATGTGAAAGGGGCCTTAGGCTTCTTGTCTGTTGAGTCAATAATAAAATAAAAAAATTGAGAAAAAAAAATCTTAATAGGCACTTTTGTTATCCGATGACACTTTGGTACATTGAGTTGTGCGCCTACCTTGTTAAATGGCTGTTTCAGCACATCTTGCAGGTATGGTTGACTGTTGTCACATCACAACCTCCTCCACCGACAGAGAAATGCTATACAGCCATCACTGGATGCATGCATAGAGACAGGAATTGGTTGCAAATAGGATGCCGAGATCTGCTGCATCGTAAAATATTGTATCTTTTTATTGACAATGATACATGTAGCTCCAGCAAGCTAAAGGTCATTTAATTGCAAGCGTGAACTGTCCCTCGGGCTGCTCAAGTGAGTAACCATTCTACAGGTGGACAAGTTGGATATCTTCAACTAGGGTTGTCCCGATACCACTTTTTTAGGACCGAGTACAAGTACCGATACTTTTTTTTCAAGTACTCGCCGATACCGAATAATGATACTTTTTTTTTAAATGTGTCCACGAATGCAGCCATGTCCCCCCCATACCTAGATGCAGATGCCGCCACCTAGTTGATTAGCGTGCGGGGAACATTACAGCTTTCATTTGAATAGCTGTGTGTTCCCTGCCGTGCCGCGTATAGACACTCCCCCTTGCTCGGGATTGGACGGGTGATCTGCACTTTGATAGACAGATCACTCGTCCGATCCCAAGCAAGGAGGAGTGTCTATACGTGGCGGGGAACACACAGCTATTCAAATGAAAGCTGTGATGTTCCCCGCACGCTGATTAACTAGGCTCGGTATCGGTATCAGGACAACCCTATCTTGAACAGGTTTTTTTTATTATTATTATTATTATTTTATATATGTGAGTATGTATGCATGTGTGTATACTTAAAAAAAAAATATATATATATATATTATATAAAATTCTCTATAAAAAAAAAATGCATCCCCCAATAATACCCAGCATTGGCATATGTACAGTGGGTATATAAAAGACCCCCCCCCCCCCCCCCCATTTTTTAAAACAAATTTTGTTGCTTCGCAGCCTAAAATTAGGGCGTTTTTTTTTTTGTTTTGTTTTTTTTTATTATTCAGCTGTATTTACTAGTGCAACGTATAACGCCAACATATGTAAAATACGTTGGAGTTGGAAAAGATCACCCTCTTCCTAAAAATGACTTGTCAACTCAACTTGGGTGTAGCTAATCAACTTTCCAATGGCACACAAAGCCATTTGACTTCCATCTGGGATCAACTGTGCTCACTTTGATTGGTTCAACCTGAAACAAGCTTCCTGGAACAGTTCCGTCCCTGGTAGTTCAACTGAACCAATCAACTATAGGTGGCAAGGCACTGTCAAATCTAGGATAAAGTTGTGGACAGGCATAAGTCAGGAGATGGATACCAATACATTTCAAAGGCTTTATCAATGCTTCGAAGCACAGTGAAGTCGATTTTAAGAAGTGGAAGGTATTTGGTATAACACAGACCCTCCCTGGATTAGGACATCACTCTAAACTGGATGATGGCCAGGAGGAAACTATTCAGAGAGGCTACCAAGAGGCCTACAGGAATGTATGACATAGAGTGGTGATTGTGTTCATGTGACAACAAATTCACCACAGATGTGGCTTGTATGGGAGGGTTGCATGGAAAAGGGCCACTCTTCAAAGGCCACATGAGTCTCGACTGAGCTTTGCCCAAACACCTTAATGATTCTGATACCACATGGAGAAAGGTGTTATGGTCGGATGAAACTGAAATTGAATTATTTTGGCCTAAACACCAAATATGTCTGAAAATCCAATACAGCTCACCATCCAAATAACACCATTCCTACTGTAAAGCATGGCGATGGTAATATCCTGTTATGGGGGGGGGGGGGGTTCTCTGCAGCAGGGACTGGAGCTCTTGTCGGGCTAGAAAAAAAAATGGATGGGGCAAAATACCATCAAATTGAGGAAAATCTGCTGCCTTCTGCCTGAAAGTTGTCAATGGGAAGGTTTACCTTCCAACATGACAATGACCCAAAGCACACAGTGGTTTAAGGCAGGGGAGATCTACCTGAACTACTTAGAAGTTGAATATCACTGGGCACAGTGTCTCTTCTCCACACCTTATTTAAACCTCTAATTGCTGTACTAACGTCTCACATTCATGTGCATTGCACGGCAATCATGGGTTTAAATCGTGTGGTGAGGCAACATCGCTTCCTCACCACCTGTTAAACACACTTGGATCGATTTCAGAGGAGCAGCAGTGCCTGCTGCACTTGTGAATAAGCCCTTGGTTGCATTTGGCAGTGACACCCTTAGGGTTCGCTCGCACAAAGTTGGGGGTGGGTGTGGTAAAACCCTGTTGATTTACAGCACTTTCTGAAAGCGCAGCAAAACTCCTGCATTCAGTAAGTGCACCAGACCCAATATAATTGAAGTCTAGGGCTAAGCACCGCAAACCCGCATGAAAACTGTGTGTGTTGCAGCTAATCGTGAACAAACCTATACTGTAATGCCCGGTGTATTGCTTCACCTTGACCTGAAGATCTCTTCTTTCCTGCTGCTGACACCACTCGAGAGACCGCTATCTGGGATATGGTGTGCAGTTGGTATCACTCCGCATGGGGCAGCTCCCGCTTTACAAGTAGTCCCTCTGCATTGCACTTTGAATCTCTGGGATGGTGGGTCAGCAAGCTTAGACCGTGATCCACCAGTCGCTTGACCGTGATCTACTGGTTGGGGATTTAGGGAGAGACTGTGAATGTCCTCTTTTGTGTGGCCTAGTCAGAGCCCACACTTGGTCTTGCTAAACCCACAACAGTAAAATCGGACTGTATATGCAGTAAAGCATGCTTGTTATACTTGCTGTGGAACCTAAGGGGGTTAATCCTCCACATTGTGTAAAAAGGCAGTTTGATTCTGTCTTCTCTGATCCTCCCCTTCTTCCACAGACCCCAATCCATCTCCTGATAGAACAGAGGCTAGGCGACAAGCTGCTTATGCTCCGTTTGGTTTGTATTGATTTTTATTTTTCTCTTTGGCCCTGTGCTGATCAATCACAGGCACTGTCCAGACAGAGGGTCAGGGCAGGGGTCCTACAGCCTCATAGCAGTCAGTGCAGAATGAAAACTTCTCCTGCAAGCTTTAACCAGACATTAATAGAAGTCACGAGACTGCTATAAACTGCTAATGGGGGGGGGGGGGGTGTTTAGCAGTTTATATTTACCAAAACTATTTCATTTCCATATTCTGTGTACGGTGTGAGACCAGATATAGTGCATGCAGAGTCCTGGGTTTGGTTTGATTGGAAAACTGCAGTCCACAAACGGTCACCATTAAATTTAAATGATTTGGAGCATTTCTGCAAAGAGCGGGCAGATATTGCAAATTTAGACATATCCCAACAGACTAAAGGCTGTAATTGAAGCGGTTGTAATCCCCCCCCCCCCCCCCCAAAAAAAAAAACATGCAAAAGACAAAAATAATGAGCTAGTATGCATAGCATACTAGCTCATTATGAAATGCTTACCTTGGATCGAAGGCCCCGTACAATGCATTCAGCCAGCAACTTCACTCCTTGAGTTACTTCCGGGTATCGCAGGCTCCGGAACTGCGATGTCACTGTGTGTGGCAGCCGCCGATGACTGCACACTAGCTGAAGCAATGGCACGAATAAGCCATTGCTTCAGTGAGGATGTGCTGATGATGTGAGCACATGTGGATACAGGGGGTGTCTCCTAAACCGTACCGGTTTAGGAGATATCCGGGGTAGCTATAGTTAAGCCTTATTATAGGCCTTCCTGTAGTTAAAGTGGATTGTAAGGGTTTACCAGGGCTGTCTTAATGAGGGCACACCTGGTCACTGCCCAGGGGACCCAGCTACATGGGGGGGCCCTGTTTTTTCCCAAAGCAGTTGGTCCTTGAGCCCATGCTGCCCTGAAATTGGGGGGGGGGGGGCATGATGACAGTGATGGATTCACAGGGGAGGCGGTCTGCCTCCTATCTACTTGATGTCGGTTTACCTGCAGTGTCATCATTGTAGGGGCCCCAGATCATTACGTTGCCCAGGGGCCCATGATGCTATTAAGACGGCCCCGGGGTTTACAGCCACTTTAATGCAAAAGGTGGTTCAACAAAATACTGACACGAGGGGGTGATCCTTTTTCCAACTCAGTGGTACATATAATTTTTCTCAAATCGCCTTTCAGGACAACCCTGGAGAGAGCGCAGCTCCGCCTCTTTTTAGGAAACACATGTGATCTTTAAAATCTCTCCTCTTCCACCATGGCCTCAGTTATTGTGTTTCTTCCGCCATGGTGGAAGCATCGTGAGGAACCAGGGAGCTGTACTCTCTCCAGGGTGGAGGGGATAGGCTTACCTCCTAGTTTCAGCTGGGTGTGCTGCGACCATCCTGGCCCACCTCAACGGGGAGGGAGCGTGCTCAGGAGTCCCCAGGCGTTCCTGCTCAGTGGAGGTTTTCTGGCTCCCCGGGAGGTAGTATCTTTGTGCCCAGAGTCTGCGATTCTTTGGCGGCATGTCAGCTCTGGGTCCTGGCCGGCGAGTGCGTCGCGAACAGAGACGCTACTTCCTGGGGGGGCGTGGTGCCGTCAGGTTCCCGGTGCCTGGAACACAGCGTCTGAGGGACAGGTCACATGACCGGTGCTTCTCTTCCGGCCCACGTTGATGACGCGTGAGGCCGGGAATATTTGAAAACGGCGTCTTTTCCTCTTGCTGCACTCTACACGATGGAAGAGAGACAGGCAGCGGAGACAGGCGCTGCAAGCACCGGTCAGGCCCAGGTAAGTCAGGTACAGCGGTGCCTTGTTCTTACCTTAGTGGGTCTGGTTTTGGTATTGTTCCTCCCTGAGGGAGCCTGTGGTTTCCAGACTAAGTGTGAACGGTCTTAGTCTGAATAACCGTAAAAGGTGGTGGTATTTTAAGCTTGCACTTTGTTGTGTCCCTTTCTTGGTGTTGGTTTATTTCACTTGGGGTGTTAAAAAAAAAAAGAAAAAAAAAAAAGAGGGGGATGAAGGAAGTAATACAATGGGTTTCTTTCTCGTTTCAGGAAAAATCTGTTAGCAAATCTAGGCACTACACCCAGGAAATGTCCATCTTGCAAAAATCCCTTGAGGGACTCTTGGCAAAAGGCTATGTGCAGGTCCTGCATCAAAAATCTGGTAGAAGAAGAAACCTCGCAGCAGTACAAGGATTATTCTCCTCAGTACAGGAACTGGCAAGTTCGTTGAAGGATCTTCTCCTACAAGGCCCCATAAACCAAGGGGAGCCTCAACAACCACCACCTAGCCCCAAAGTCCCCGTGCCTAGGCAAACGGAAGGGGACTCGGGGGACGAAGGGACTAGCACTCTCCCCTCCATCAGGGATTCGGATGAAGAAGAGGAGGAGGAGGAAGAGGAGGAGGATAGTAGAAGGATAGTAGAAGAAGCTCTAAATTTAAATTATCCTTCGAGTTTGAGGATATACTTAAAGCAATACACACTACCCTGGGAATCCAGGAGGAGAAAGTTCAACTCTCCATACATAAGATGTATAAGGTCTGGATGAGTACAAACACAGATTTTTCCCAGTCCATAAAGTCCTTTCGGACACAATTAAAAAGGAATGGAAAGACCCCGAGCGGGCCTCTTTTTCCAAAACCATGAAAAGAAGGTTTCCTTTTGAAGACAGTGACACAGAGGTGTGGAATAAAAAGCCAAAGGTTGATGCTGCCTTTTCACAGGTGTCACGTCGTACAGAACTAGCCTTTGAGGATATGGGGGTTCTGAGAGACGCCATGGACAAGAAGACCGATTCCCTATTAAAGAAGGCCTGGGATTCCACTTCAACTAGTTTTAAACCGGCAATGGTCGCCACAGTGGTCGCCCGCAATCTTGAGTGTTGGGTTGAAAAACTAAAAAGTCATGTTGAGGCAGGTTCTCCAAGAAAGGACCTCTTGGAGTCTTTCCCCTTAATTTTGAAAGCGGTCAAATATATGGCAGATGCATCCGCCGAATCTATTAAAATGGCAGCAAGGTCAGCAGCCTTGGTAAACTCAGCCAGGCGTGCGGTTTGGTTAAAAACCTGGTCAGGAGATACACCCTCTAAAGTCAAACTATGTGGATTGCCATTCTCAGGAGATCTGCTGTTCGGTCAGGATCTAGAGAAGGTGCTGGACAGAACGGCAGACAAAAAGAAAGCGTCCCCCCCCCCCCCCCCTAGAAAGGGTCAGAACCCAAAAAAAAATTTTCGTCCTTTTCAGCAGCCCTATAAAAATAAGGAAGGAAATAAAAAGCGTTGGGGTGCTCAAAAAGGTAGAGGTAGAGGGAGTATCCTTTTCAAACCCCCCTCAGATCAAAATACCAAAAGTAAGTGACAATCTGACTCCAGTAGGAGCTGCTTTTCTCCCACAGTGGATTCAGATGCCCATAAGTCCTTTTGTGGAAAGCATCATCACAGAAGGGTACGGTCTGGAGTTTTCAGAATGTCTCCCGAGAAGATTCTATGTCACCCCCCTAGCCCTCCCTGGGACAAAGAAAAATCTTCCGCAATGATGACCCTATTGCAGGATCTGATAAATCAGGAAGTGATAGTCCAAGTCCCAAAACAACAAGAGGGTGAAGGTTTCTATTCCCACATTTTTCTGGTAAAGAAACCCTCAGGCAAATTCCGCCTGATTTTGAACCTGAAAATTCTGAACAAATCGATCAGATACAAACATTTTCGTATGGACACCATCTACTCCATAACGAAACTGCTGACCCCTGCCTGCTTCATGGCATCCCTGGACCTCAGGGATGCCTACCTGAACGTTCCGATTGCCTTAGCATCCCAACAGTTTCTCCGCCTGGCAGTGAACCCTAGGACCCACCGTCTGGCATCTTCAGTTCTGAGCCCCTCCATTCGGTCTTTCCTCCTCCCCCCGGATCTTTACAAAGATCATGGCGGAGGCGTTGGAACCCCTGAAGCTGAAAGGGATTGCAGTCTTTCCATACCTGGTCGACCTGCTTTTTTTTGCAGACTCCCAGGATCAAGTTGCAAAGAATCTTCAGGTCTCGCAAGGTCATCTCAGAAGTCTAGGCTGGTTACTAAACCTGGAGAAATCAAATCTAGTTCCAACTCGAGAGACAAAGTTTCTGGGCTATACCATAAACTCGGTCCTTCATAAAGTCTTTTTACCCCAGGAAAAAATAGAGAAGGTTTTAGTCGCAGTAGCACAAGTTCAGACAAACCTCGGGGTATCAGTCAGGTCAGCCATGGCAGTACAGGGTCTGCGAACAGCCTCAATCCTGGCAGTCCAATGGGCAAGGCTACATTCTCGTCCACTTCAATTGAACATTCTTCGATCCTGGTCACACCAAGAATCTCTAGAAAAACACTTCAGATTGACATCAAAAGTAAAAAAAGCACTCTAGTGGTGGAGGAACTCAGACAATTTGACAAGAGGTCTTCCTTGGGTGTTTCCAGTAGAAAAACGCCTAACAACGGACGCAAGTTCCTGGGGCTGGGGAGCCCACCTAGACGGGCAGACGGCTCAAGGCACCTGGTCAAAACAAGAAGCCAGGAAATCCTTGAACTGGAAGGAGTTGAAGGCCATATTCCTGGGACTCCTGGCCTTTCAACAGATAGTGAAGGGCCGCCACATCCAAGTTCTTTCGGACAATACCACAGCAGTGGCCTATGTCCTCAAGCAGGGGGGGACCAGGAGCAGGGACCATATGCAGTTAGCCAACCAACTTCTATCTTGGGCAGAGCTAAACGTGGCATCCCTGTCAGCGGTCCATCTAAAAGGGTCTCAGAACCTATTAGCGGACTTGCTAAGCAGAAGGTGCATAGTGGAAGCAGAGTGGAGCTTAAATCAAGAAGTTTTCACAGCCATCACTCAGGAATGGGGACAACCGCAGATAGATTTGTTTGCCAGCCAGCAGAACCCGAAACTTCGGAAATTCTTCTCCCTTCACAGAGAAGATCAGGCATTGGCCATAGATGCACTGGCCCAGCAGTGGCATTACCAACTGTGCTACGCCTTCTCCCCCCCCCCCTTTTTCCTTAATACCACTAGTCCTAAGAAAGTTCAGGGAGGAGAGGACCAGTCTGATCTTCATCACTCCCTATTGGCCGAAAAGAACTTGGTTCGCATTACTTCAAAATTTAGCCACAAAACCACCGTGGAAGCTACCTCTCAGGAAAGACCTTCTGTCACAAGGTCCTGTGAACCATCCGGAAGTGGAACGTCTACACTTAACAGCCTGGTATCTGAAGAAGATCTCTTAAGGGCAAAGGGGCTTTCTGATAAGGTGGTAAAGACTTTACTGGATAGCAGAAAAGGGGTAACCAGGGCAATTTACTTAAAAGTTTGGAAAAAATTCAATTTGTGGTGTTCATCCAAGAATTTCCAGGTTAATAATGTCATTTCTGTTTTAGAAGTTCTCCATGCTGGAATGGAAAAAGGGTTAGCAGTCAGCACCCTTAAAACGCAAGTAGCGGCACTTTCAGTTTACCTAGAAAAACCCTTATCTAAAAGTTTAATTTTAAGATTTTTTAAGGCACTGGTTCGAAGTAGGCCGGTAGCCCTCAAAACCTTTCCCAGTTGGGATTTATCCATTGTGTTGCAGGGTCTTGCAGGGTCTCCATTTGAGCCCATAGAGGACATTTCTTTGAAAAGTTTAGTTCTTAAAACCATTTTTTTGGTGGCCATCACTACGGCAAGAAGGGTCAGCGAGCTCCAAGCGTTGGCTGTCATGGAGCCTTTTTTGAGAATCTTTCCGGATAGAGTAATCCTCCGAACAGATCCAGCCTTTTTACCAAAGGTCTCTTCAACCTTCCACAGGTCTCAGGAAATAATCCTCCCTACATTCTCTTCAGTTCCCCTCTAATGCAGGGGAAGAAGTCTTTCTTACTCTTGACGTAAGAAGATGTTTACTTCAGTACCTCTGTCACCAAAGAATTTAGGAAATCAAATGCCTTGTTCATTATATTCTCGGGGCCACGTAAAGGGGAAAAGGCTTCCAAGAGCACATTAGGCAGATGGCTTAAACAGGCTATTGCAGAGAGTTATCGAGCCAAGGGAAAAGTGCCTCCTACAGGTGTTGCTGCCCATTCAACAAGATCTACGGCAGTTTCCTGGCCCGAAAGGGCCGGTGCCGCGCCTGACCAAATTTGTAAGGCGGCTACATGGTCCAGCTATTCTACCTTTCTTCGGCATTACAGGCTAGACTTACTGTCTGCTGCAGAGCAAGCCTTCGGCAGGAAGGTACTGCAAGCAGTAGTCCCACCCTAGGGCAAGTTACTCGGATATCCTCTCCAGGGTTGTCCTGAAAGGCGATTTGAGAAAAATATAGTTGGACTTACCGGTGACGGTATTTCTAAGAGCCTTTCAGGACAACCCCTATTTTCCCTCCCTAGGTATTTGAATAAGTAATATGTTTTAAATATCTATCATGGTTTGCTGTGGTTTCTCTGTGCTTTATTTTCCAGTTGTCGGAGTCCACAAATAACTGAGGCCATGGTGGAAGAGGAGGGATTTTAAAGATCACATGTGTTTCCTAAAAAAAGGCGGAGCTGCGCTCTCTCCAGGGTTGTCCTGAAAGGCTCTTAGAAATACCGTCACCGGTAAGTCTTAACTATATTTTTTTTATAAAAAAAAAAAATTATCTTTCACTTTGATTTTGCAGTTCAGCCAGCTGGATAAAACAAAAACGGTCTTTGTTTCAGGTTCGAAAAAAATGATAATTTTAAAGGGGAGTGATTATTTTCTTCTATACCCACTGTATATTAAACAGCCTGTTGTGAACATCATACAGTAACAAGTTAGAAATGATCTTTTACTGCATGGTTCATGCTAGTTTTGTTGACATCTGGTTGCCATGGGTTACTGCATGTCATTTCTCTCCTATGGTTTTATAAAGACCTTTATGAACTGCATCCTTGCTTCCCGTTTCCCACAGCATTGTTGAACACCCGCAGATGTCAAAGCCTTGCATCGATTTCTTAATTTTATTATGTTCTCTGTTGTAATCCGAGATTACCCTCCGAACAATGGTGTGGGTTTTTTTTTTTTCTTCATTTCCCGACTTGATGACTTCATTTTTTCCCCATCTCTTTCTTTATTTGGCCAACTGCATGGGTGTAAAAGGCCTGGACCAGCCACAACGGAATTCTCTAAGGAGCTGTCAAGGAGAGATGTAATAGGGGATTTATAAAGCCAGGGGCTAATTTATGTGAATCTATTTTATTTTGCCTAGAAAGGGCAGGCTCCTTTGCGTCTACATAGCATATTGTAAGCCTGCAGAAAACCAGGAGGCTGCATATGGGAGTCCCTTGATATCATTCACTTGCTGTGTAATCTTATTATGCAAAGTTCTAATCTTCATCTAGAGTGAATGCCTCCGGGTCACAATATAGTCATATCAAGGTTTTAGAGGTCATGTTTTGTGATCCTCGGCTTAGTCTTTTAAGTAGGTCTGGGATTTATAGGGTATTCCCCTGACAGCGTTGGAGATAGACCAGCAAGAAAGAGCCTGCTGCCTCCTCTTTTTTTTGGAAGAGGAGACCTACATGAGGTCCCTGGCAGGATTAAAGTTGATTTGTAGCCGTAGGATTTCTTAACAGATGTATTATTGGACAGGGAATAGGAGGCCCACCAGCACAGCGGCATTGGAAGGCGATTGGCATTCTCGGCAAGCCGGCTAGCAGCTAAAACAGCAGCTGCATGCGGATTTGACTTCATTTAGGTGAAGCTCCTTCCAGTCACTTGGAAGGGATGGGATGAAAAGGAACGTCGCTGATAATTTTGATGTCTGCAAGATTTACTACGGGTGTAATGGGATTATCTGTAACACCTTCAGCGTAGGGGGGAGAGAGGAAAAAATCGCTCACCTAGCGCTTTAACTGGCAGTAACGTGAAATAATCCCTTCCCATCTTCCGCATTCCATTCACGATCCTCAGGGCAGCGGCTGCCCCCCGCGTACTGTGATTAATTTGTATTAATGTAATAAAGAAACTCATGTGACACAAGGCACAAAATATTCATAAGAGAATATGGTCCGTGCCTGGGCCCGCGGCATGAAATGCTAGGCGAACTTTAACTTCCTGCTGCATACTGCTAGACGCAGGTTGTAAATTGTCTAAGTTCTACACCACTGGTTGTTGTTGTTGTTATTATTATACAGGATTTATATACTGTAGCTCCAACAGTTTACGCAGCGCTTTACAATATATACATTTTCTGGATTTTAGATATTCAAGCTTAAAACGGAGATAAGGCACAAACTAATGTAGCTCTATATTCCCTTTTTATATCTTTAGTTTTATCTTATAATTCAATCTGTTCACGTTTTTTTCCAAGAACCAAAATAAAAGTCGATAGGGAACAATTCCCTTCATAAGGAGTAGCAATTGATTGTCAATACGCATAGGCAAAGCTTTTTTTTCTCATAAAATAGGTGCAGGAACTCAACCACGACCCTGTTCAGATTTCACAAACAGTAGAAGTGTCTTAAAGAGGCATTAAATACAAGGATTGCATTACATAAAGAGTGCAGAGTTCACAGGGTTACACGCAGTGCAGAGCTATCACTTGTAAACACAGAAACCAGACTTCTGTGTTTACAAGTGATTGTGGTGAGCAGGCACCAAATGATCTGAGCCAAGTTCCCCCTGAAAAAAGCACATAGAGATCCGTGTATTGCCATGGAAATAAGTGTGTATGTGTGTATATATGTGTGTGTGTGTGTGTGTGTGTGTGTGTGTGTGTGTGTGTGTGTGTGTGTGTGTATGTATATATATATATATATTCTGCAACAGGCCTTAGCTTTAAAGTGGATGTAAACGCACTCTCATGCTTTCTAAACTACTGCATCCTGCATGTATCCTTAACTGTCAAATGTCTCCCCGCCCTCCTCTACACTCCCCTTGTCAACATGCATTTTTTCCTGTGTATTCCTTACACTATATTCTGCTATGATCACTAACATCCAGTCAGAATCCAGAAAGGTAACCACGTGACTTCAGAAAAAAGGAGTGGGGGGTGGGAATTAAAAAATACTTGTCTCCAGGCTAGTGCATGCGATACAGTAGGTGACTGGGATATTGTGTCAATCTCGCTCCCTTTCTCGGCGAGATTGACCACCTACGAGCCCCATCGCGGGAGCCAGCGCCGAGCTGGCTTGCCGCGATGGAAACAAAGACGTCATAGAAGCGACGGGGATCCGACGCGGATTCCCGCCAATTCTACACGTGGGCGGAGTTTGTTATGAATCCTGAACGAGAAATCCCCGCCGGATTTTTAAAGAAAAATCCGGCATGGGTTCCCCCCTCAGGAGCATAACGGGCCCTTAGGTCGGTTATGGGTTGTAAGGAGACCCCCCTACGCCGAAAAAAACGGCGTGGGGGTCCCCCCACAATCCATAACAGACCCGTATCCAAAGCACGCCGGCCGGTCAGGAAGGGAGTGGGGGCGAGCGAGCGCCCCCCCCCTCCTGAGCCGTACCGGGCAGCATGCCCTCAACATGGGGGGGTCAGGTGCTCTGGGGTAGGGGGCGCACTGCGGCCCCCCACCCCAGAGCACCCTGTCCCCATGTTGATGAGGACAGGGCCCCTTCCCGACAACCCTGGCCGTTGGTTGTCGGGGTATGCGGGCGGGAGGCTTATCGGAATCTGAAAGCCCCCTTTAATAAGGGGGGCCCCAGATACCGGCCCCCCACCCTAAGTGAATGAGTATGGGGTACATTGTACCCCTACCCATTCACCTGCAAATACAAAGTGTAAACACAAATAAAACACACAGGGTATTGAAATATTTTATTAGTTGGCCGCCAGGGGGGGGGTGTGTATGATCGCTTTTATAAAAGCGCCCCCCTCCGGCGGGCTTCTGTGGGGGGGTGGGTGCCGCCGTCTGGTTCTTTAACGCCGCCGGGGGGGGCGCTTTGATAAAAGCGCCCACCACCCGGCGGGCTTCTTTCGACGTCTTCGGCGGCGGGGGGGTCTTCTCCCACTCTCCGGGGTCTTCTCCCGCTCTCCGGGGGTCTTCTCCCACTCTCCGGGGGTCTTCTTCTTCAGGACTCGCCGCCGCTATCTTCGTGTGTTAGCTCAATTACTAGCGGCGGCGGTCCCCTCTTCTGCGACGTCGGCGTCTTCTTCTTCTTCTTCTTCTTCTTCTTCTTCTGCTGCTGTCCAGATGTTGACGCGACGCTTCCTCCCGCTGTTATGCGCGGCTCGCAGCGAAATATATAGGCCTGTCTTGTGACGTCGCAGTCCCATCATGCTCCGGTAGGTACCACGTGGTACCTACCGGAGCATGATGGGACTGCGACGTCACAAGACAGGCCTATATATTTCGCTGCGAGCCGCGCGCCGGGCATAACAGCGGGAGGAAGCGTCGCGTCAACATCTGGACAGCAGCAGCAGAAGAAGAAGAAGAAGAAGAAGAAGAAGAAGAAGAAGAAGACGCCGACGTCGCAGAAGAGGGGACCGCCGCCGCTAGTAATTGAGCTAACACACGAAGATAGCGGCGGCGAGTCCTGAAGAAGAAGACCCCCGGAGAGCGGGAGAAGACCCCCGGAGAGCGGGAGAAGACCCCCGGAGAGCGGGAGAAGACCCCCGGAGAGCGGGAGAAGACCCCGGAGAGTGGGAGAAGACCCCCCCGCCGCCGAAGACGTCGAAAGAAGCCCGCCGGGTGGTGGGCGCTTTTATCAAAGCGCCCCCCCCGGCGGCGGAAAAGAACCAGACGGCGGCACCCACCCCCCCACAGAAGCCCGCCGGAGGGGGGCGCTTTTATAAAAGCGATCATACACACCCCCCCCCCCGGCGGCCAACTAATAAAATATTTCAATACCCTGTGTGTTTTATTTGTGTTTACACTTTGTATTTGCAGGTGAATGGGTAGGGGTACAATGTACCCCATACTCATTCACTTAGGGTGGGGGGCCGGTATCTGGGGCCCCCCTTATTAAAGGGGGCTTCCAGATTCCGATAAGCCTCCCGCCCGCATACCCCGACAACCAACGGCCAGGGTTGTCGGGAAGGGGCCCTGTCCTCATCAACATGGGGACAGGGTGCTCTGGGGTGGGGGGCCGCAGTGCGCCCCCTACCCCAGAGCACCTGACCCCCCCATGTTGAGGGCATGCTGCCCGGTACGGCTCAGGAGGGGGGGGGCGCTCGCTCGCCCCCACTCCCTTCCTGACCGGCCGGCCGGCGTGCTTTGGATACGGGTCTGTTATGGATTGTGGGGGGACCCCCACGCAGTTTTTTCGGCGTAGGGGGGTCTCCTTACAACCCATAACCGACCTAAGGGCCCGTTATGCTCCTGAGGGGGGAACCCATGCCGGATTTTTCTTTAAAAATCCGGCGCGGGATTTCTCGTTCAGGATTCATAACAAACTCCGCCCACGTGTAGAATTGGCGGGAATCCGCGTCGGATCCCCGTCGCTTCTATGACGCGCTCGCTGGAATGTACTTTTACTATTCCAGCGAGTGCGAGATGTCGGCAGCCTGTCGCCGAGATTCAGCGCGATGCTGGCGTGCTGAAAACACATTCTCGGCGGCAGGCACTGTATGTAAATAACCTGTCACTTAAAGCAAGGGGGTGGAACGGACCGAGGTTTTTCTCTGTAAGTCTGTTTTATTTCACTGAACAATAAGAGGATTGCTCAGAGCTGAATTAACTGTGGAAAGAATAGGCACAGATGATAGGAAATCTTATACTGTAAATTGTGACATAAAAAATAAAAAATCGGGTTTACATCCACTTAAGTATAATTCAATCTGTTCACGTTTTTTTTTTCCCAAGACCCAAAATAAAAGTCAATAGGGAACAATTCCCTGCAATTGCTTGTCAATACGCATAGGGATCCGTGTATTGCCATGGAAATAAGTGTGTGTGTGTGTGTGTGTGTGTGTGTATCTATAAATATTCTGCAACAGGCCTTTAGCTTTAAATGTTAAACACTTTTAAAAAAAGAAAGGGGAGGAGCTCCTGTCCCTTTTTAGGCTTGAGATATAGCACACTGCATTTGTCACTTCAGTTGTACAATACCTTACAAACTTTTCCGAGCTACAAAAGGGAGGAAAGTCCCTAACGGGTTCATAACCCAGGGACCCCCTGTACCTTGACCCAACTTCTGGGAGACCGGGCTGCGGCAAATTACATCAGCAGCTAGGTCCTCACTCCATCCCTTCTGCAAGGCCAGTGAGCGCAGTAGGGACCCGGCCGTGAAGCTGAAAGGCTACACTTCCGGGTTCCCTTAACCACAATGGTTGTGGCACCACCGTCCAGCCAATTGAAACGTCAGCTACAGTGCTGACATCGCTGGACTCGGGACAGGTAAGTGTCCTAATGTTAAGTCAGCAGCTACAGTTTGTGTAGCTGCTGACTTAAATTTTTTTAAACTGGCTAGGCGGAACTCCACTTTATGGCTACTGCAGTCCCATAAACGGCAGGTTTTGTGTCCAGAGCTGGTCTTGGGCATCAAAAACAGTTCACTACAAAAGACCACTGAACCGGGGGGGGGGGGGCGCCTTACGTCACGGGGACCAGTCTCTGGGAGGATCGGCGGATTTTGTGGGTACATCTCGGCTCTCTGGACTCCCAGACCAAAATGAGTACTTAACCCATGTCGTGCAGTTTGGCTTGAATGAAGCAGACTTGAAGGGTCATTGAAACATCCGATCCTTTATAGCCACGGAAGTTGTCTCGTGCACAAGGAGAGAAATGCGCAAAAAACTAAATACAGTAGTACCTTGATATTATTCGCTAGGCAAACATGAATGTGATGGTGGTTATAGTTAAAATAAATGCGTACATACATATATCTTAATTGTTAAAATCAAATATATATTATATATAGAGATTGAAAAAAATCACAATATATATATGAAAAAATCACATAGCGGGTTTTAATGTCCAACAAAGAAAGGGAAGGGGGGGAGGGGGGCAGAAAAACCCAGGGTAAGGGATAAAAGTTTATGTGGGGGTCACATCTATATCTTCAGGGCTGCCATCGTAGTAGAACAGAAACCGTGTTCAAAAAACTGTGGTAAAAAACAAGGGAAGAGGCGCCTCTAAGTGTAGATGTTTTTAAAAACAATTTTAATAAATAAAGGAGTACAGGCAACTCACATTTTACGAGTTAAAATCTGGCTTTGTACATATTCTCTTAGAAGTGGTCATCACTTGTGGTCCTTCGGCTGCTGGACACTGCACTGTGGAGCTGTCTTTCACCGCTATGAGATGATAAAGCCGGCGGCGGTGATGAAGATGACTTGTAAACCAGGCAGGTGGAGTAGGTGTTTTTCTGCAGCAGGATGGCACCAGTGAATTTGCGATATTTTTGCGACGCGTTTCCCAAGCGTTCGAGCTGCGATGGTAAGGCAGTCGCGCTCCTTTTTCAAGCTTGAAAAAGGAGCGCGACTGCCTTACCATCGCAGCTCGAACGCTTGGGAAACGCGTCGCAAAAATATCGCAAATTCACTGGTGCCATCCTGCTGCAGAAAAACACCTACTCCACCTGCCTGGTTTACAAGTCATCTTCATCACCGCCGCCGGCTTTATCATCTCATAGCGGTGAAAGACAGCTCCACAGTGCAGTGTCCAGCAGCCGAAGGACCACAAGTGATGACCACTTCTAAGAGAATATGTACAAAGCCAGATTTTAACTCGTAAAATGTGAGTTGCCTGTACTCCTTTATTTATTAAAATTGTTTTTAAAAACATCTACACTTAGAGGCGCCTCTTCCCTTGTTTTTTACGGAAGTTGTCTCCTCTGTTTCACTTGCAGTTGCCATGATGCTGCATTTGTGATCTGTTATGACACCAGCAATTTGCTAGCTGGGCAGTTCGGTTAAGAGCACATGCAGTTGTGACCGGTATCCTTCACAGCATGCCTTGACTGTAACTGTTTTGGGAAATGGTTAGTGGTTGTAAAGGCAGAAGGCTTTTTATCTTATTGCATTTGATGTATTAAGAAGAAAAGGCCAGTGTGCAGCAGCTCCCCCCAAGCCCCATCTCGATCCAGAGATGTTGCGTGACTCTGCTGCCCTGGACTCTCCTTCCTGATTGACTGAAATGCACAGAAGTTGCCATTGATTCCCACTGCTATCAGTGAGCCAATGAGGAGAGAGCCGAGCTGCAGCTGTGTCTGAATGGACACAGAGCAGCGGCTCGGGTGCCCCCATAGTAAGCTGCTTGCTGTGGGAGCAGGAGGGAGGGGCTAGGAGCATTGAAGAGGGACCTAAGAGGAGGACCAGGGCTGCTCTGTACAAAACCACTGCACAGAGCAGGCAAGTATAACATGTTTCTAAACAAAAAAAAAGACTTTTGTATCACTTTAAATTGTTCCGTTTTAAATAGCTGGGGTCAGAACTGACAGTGTGCAGCACTATAGCAGCTACAGATCAACTGTCAGGGTTTTATTATAGTCGTGGTTCCTGTAGGCAAGACATTGAAATTCTTATTTTGGGGAGAAATTGAGTAACCGTTGTTACTAACAGGAGGTGATGGGGAAACCTCCCAGTGAGAATGGTTGTCCTATTTTTTTGTAAAAGGTGGATGTTCATCCTTAAATTGGGCAGATTCTCCTTCACTTTCTGACACATTTAGCTCTCAGTGGGAGGCGCTGTGAACGTTCACGTTCTCCCAGCCAGAACGGCTCAGATGATGGGGGCAAGCTTACTGAGGAGGAACAGGAAGTTACAAACTCAGAAAAAGGGGGGGGGGACATTTAGAAGGAGCATCAAAGAAAAAAGATAAGTGAACCAACAATGAACTAGCTTAAAGAAACCTATTTAGAAAATAAAAACCAACCTTTACAACCCCTTTAAGGAGGCCTCTCCATCCTAGCTGTTCTCCGAACAGCAATGGCAGGAGAAGGGTGAAGGGTAAGGGCAGGTTAGTCCTCATAACTTAGAAAGCACTTCAACATAGGATCAATGTACTATATGTCCCCCTGTTCCTTAGGCAGAACAGTAAAAAACCGGAGTTAGGCTTACCGGTAACTCTTTTTCCAGGAGTCTTCCAGGACAGCCCTGAGATATAGCTCCTCCCTCCGGGACAGGAAACACATCAAATTTAAATTATAAAAGGAAGTCCTCCAGGCCTTCTCCTCAGTTCACACAAATCCTGAAGGCTCTGAAAAACATATCATACTAAGACAACGTTAGTACATTCATCCAACTCCAGTTACTTAGAAAAAAACACCGGGTGTGAAACCAGGCTGTCCTGGAAGACTCCTGGAAAAAGAGTTACCGGTAAGCCTAACTCCGGTTTTCCCCTTTCGTCTTCCAGGACAGCCCTGAGATGATAAACAAGATTCCCACACGTGATTTGCAGTCAGTCAGTGAGGTAGGAGGATTAGCAGCAGGAGCTACAAGCGGCGCTCGTTCCTAGGAGTAGGAACGGGTGAGTCATAGCTCCAGGCAGGCGTAGCAGGTAGTCAGGCAGGCAGGGTTCTCCCAGCCCAGCCCTCCCCCAGCTCCTGCTCCAGCTCCAGCCTGCTTCCGAACCTGGCCTCCCCCCCAGCTTCCAGCGTCCGGTTTCCAGCCTCTCTCCAGCATTCCTCCCCTCCTTTGGAAGGTTAGCTCTACCTGTCTCCCTGGCACTGTGGGCGGCCGTCCTTTTCAGGACAAGCCGCAGCACTCGATCCCAGGAGGCAGACAAGGGCCCCCTCCCGCCACCACCTCGCGGAAATTTCCGCCGTTTTCAGGGCTCATTCGGGAGCCAGGCCGTCCTGAATCGCGGGGCCGCGGTCTAGGAAAGACCGCGGCTTCACTTGCGGCCTAACGGCGCGCCGCTCCACACGTTTCAGGGTCCTCACCCTGCTCCCAGGCAAACCCCCCCTGATCCCTGAAGGACAGTTACCCGGCCCTGTTGCTCACCCTTCACCCATACAGCCCAGATTATTCAGTAAACCCCCTGCCAGCCCTCATCCCTGAGCAGGCAGCCACCAGACCAGCAACTAGTTCTCCCTCTCAGCCCCAGCCCCCCCCCTCTTCGTCCCAACACACAGTAGCTTGATCCAGGGGTTAACCGATCGCCTCTTACAGGGGTCAGGAAGGAATTTTTTTCCCTACCGGAGCATATTGGCCGAGCTCTGACAGGGTTTTTTTGCCTTCCTCTGGACCAAGCTCCCCACTGCCCCAAACCCCCCCCCCCCCCCGGTGTAGTGGCGATCATGGTATGTCGGCAATATTCTGCCGATACCATTTGGAGTTTGAGGCAATATGCCGCAATACTGCCAGCCATCACCAAAAAGGCCCTAAGAACTGAGCGACTATTGAGAATCGATCATAGATCGACGGTCAGACATTTCAGCCATTTACCCCAGCCCAAGCACATATCGTGTGCTCTGATCAACACAAGATCGGCAGTAAAACACCGACTAGAAATCCGCGACTTTATTCAACAAAAGGATCTAGACTGCCTCTTTATTACAGAGAGCTGGCTCACAGCCGACTGTAACACCATTCTAGGAGAATTGGTGCCAGAAAACTACCGTATTTTAACGGAAAACAGAATAGGGCAAAGAGGAGGCGGCCTGGCGGTGATCCACAAGACTCATCTTAGGATCACCAAACCAGTCCGCCAAAACCCTCTTCCATTCATGGAAACCCTTACTCTGCAACTGCAAGCAAATACAAAGGAGACCATCCACGTTCTGCTCTGCTATAGGCCGCCCGGCCCAAAATCGCAGCTGCTAGCATCTTGGACGGATTTTTTCTCCACTTATACCCTCATCAGCAAACATCTTTTGCTGCTCGGGGATTTCAATCTCTGGGCCAACTCCTCACTAGACCCCATTGCCGACGCCTGTATTGACCACCTGGAAGGTTTGGGATTGCAGCAATTAGTATGTGGGCCCACACATGCTTCAGGTCACACACTTGATCTTATCTTCAGACAAGCTCTGGAAATAAAGATTTGGGAAAATGAAAAGTTGCCATGGACCATGCAATTATATTCAGGATTTCCACCATCCCCCCTGCAACAAAAACATCAAATCCAGTGACAATACACTGGACTAGATGCCAGAAGAAGCTCCACTCGGAACTCTTCAAAACAACTTTAAGGAAAAAGATAGAAACAACTCAGCCGCATCAAACGGCCGTTGAAACATTGGAAGCCATTAACTCGGCCATGCTACAGTCAGCTGACTTGGTAGCGCCAAAACGAAGTACCCGCATCCGGAAAAACAACCGCAGCTGGTTTAACAACCAGCTGTCGTTACTGAAGCAAGAACGCAGAAGGGCAGAATCTGCCTGGAAAAGATGTTCTTCAGACCTAAACCTATCCATCTACAAGGCGACCACAAGAAAATACCACAAAGGAATTTTCCAAGCCAAGAAAAATTATTTTTCGGAGGCTATCAACGGTGCCATTAACCGCCCCCGCGAACTCTTCAAGATGGTCACTCAGACCATGGAACCAGAATGCATCAAAGCCCCCAGTTCGGACACACAAGAATTTTGCAATGAACTATCGGATTACTTCATTAATAAAATCGAAGCAATCCGTGAAAGCATTCAGCAAAAAAATTCCCCCCTCAGCCCTCCCTGTAGCCTCTCACACAGCACCCTTAGTAATGCTCCGTTATCAGGTAAGTTTACCCTGGAACCCATCTCCATCGAGACCACTAAGAATGTCATTTGTACTCTGCGTAATGGCACAGCGCCGAATGACATTATTCCCACAAAACTGCTGAAGGAATGCGCCTACATCCTGGCTCCTCCCATCACGCAGTTTATCAACCAGTCTTTTCTGGAGGGCAAAGTGCCCACACAGTTGAAAGAGGGTATAATCCAACCCATCCTGAAGAAACCCTCCCTGGACCCCAAGGACCCATTCCACCGCCGTCCCATAACAAGCCTCAATGTACTCTCTAAGATAATGGAGAAAGTAGTGGTACAACAGCTGCAACAGCATCTAGATACCTACAAGCTACTTGACCCATTGCAATCAGGTTTCCGTCCCGGACACGGGACGGAAACAGCATTGCTGAAAGTATGGGACGATGTTCTCCAGTCCGCAGACGAAGGAGAATCTTGTCTTCTAGTTCTGTTGGACCTAAGTGCAGCTTTCGACACTGTAGACCACAAACTGTTACTGACTCGGCTTGCTGAAGTAGCCAGAGTCGCAGAAGGCGATTTATCTTGGTTCTCCTCTTTTCTGGAAAACCGATCGCAAACAGTAAAGTTAGGACCTTTTACGTCAGAAAAACGCACAGTAACATGCGGAGTCCCTCAAGGATCGCCTCTGTCACCAGTGCTGTTTAACATCTACCTTCGTCCTCTTTTTGAGATTATCAGCAGCCAAAAACTGCTCTACCACTCATATGCAGATGATACGCAACTGTATTTCCGCATCTGCAACAGACAGGATCACCACCTCAATCTAGAGACATGCCTCTCTTTGATAGAGGACTGGATGACAAAGAGTTATCTTAAACTCAATGGAGCGAAAACAGAACTTCTTCTGTTTCACGCCAAGCGTAGGAATCAACCTTCAACAGTATGGACCCCCCCGCCTATTCTGGGCAAGCTCATCACCCCTAGCGCCAAAGTCAAAAGCCTAGGGGTCATTTTTGACTCCTTTATGACAATGGACGCACAAATAGGGTCAGTAGTCAGCGGATCTCACCATCTGCTGCGCCTACTACGCAGACTCACTCCGTTCATCCCTAAAGAAGATTTAGCGGTCGTGGTGGGAGCAATTGTAAACTCCAGGCTGGATTACGCAAATGCCCTTTACCTCGGCCTCCCCAAGTACCAAATCGCTTGCCTGCAAGTCGTTCAGAATACGGCCGCCAGACTTGTGACTGGGAAAAAACCCTGGGAATCCATCTCACCTTCACTGAGAGCCCTTCATTGGCTACCAGTTAAAGACAGAATTGTTTTTAAAGCTCTCTGTCTTACGCATAGATGTGTCCATGGGAATGCCCCCCTTTACTTATGCGAATTAATAAAAGCGCATAATCCCAATCGCGTTTTGCGATCCACAAATCAGAACCTACTCCAGGTTCCGAAAGCCAACTTCAAGTCCAAAGGAGAAAGAAGATTCGCGGTCCAAGGTCCCAGACTATGGAACGCTTTGCCAACCAGCATTCGGTTGGAGGAGAACCACCTAGCATTTAGGAAAAAGGTCAAGACTTTTCTCTTTTGATATCAAAGGAGACAGGAACAACAAGCGCCCAGAGGCGATTCAGTTCGCATGTGCCGCGCTATATAAGTTTTCATTCATTCATTCATTCATTCAAGAAACTTGTTAGGGTGGGGTTACTGCCTGGAGGACCCTTCGGCCAAATGCCTGATCCTTCTCCGACATCAAATCCAGGCGATAGTGCTTAGCGAACGTGGTATAACTGGACCAAGTCGCCGCTCTACAAATCTCTTCTGGTGAGGCCCCGGCCCTCTCTGCCCACAAATTCGAGACTGCCCTAGTACAGTGTGCTTTCACAAATGGAACCTGCAAACCCTCTAACTCGTATGCCTTCTGAATAGCCATCCTGATCCATCTGGCTATGGAAGCCTTAGAAGCTTTACGCCCCTTTCTAACCCCTGAAAAATTTACGAAAAGAGAATCCGACTTTCTGAGTTCTCTGAAAAAACAAAGTGTAGCGCTTAAAATTATGTGAGAGATAACAATATAACACTATAAAGCATCATAAAGACTTGAAATAAAATAATGTATATGATACGTGAAGCAACATATAACCTATTTACCAAGTGTTCAAAATGATCATATCATTTGGATATGAAAAAAAATTGATTCAATTCAAAGTGTCCAAAAAACGTGACAATAGGTGAAAAAAATTTTGATAGCAGATCCACCACCAGAGAGAATAGGAGGCTTGCCAGAAAGCGTGGACTCAGCTAAGTATACACTTAATGAGTCAATCAGGCTAATGATGATATCCGGACATCAACCTTCCATTAGGGAACAGGGATGGGTTTTGAGTATAAATCAACTCCTCATACGGTAGGTGAAAGACCAAGAAAGATGTAACACCACCAGGACTGATATATGGGACTCGTAGGTTCTTTACCGAGGATCCAAAATACTCAGATGCAACATTTAGGGAGGAAAGAAATGGATGCAAACATAGTGTAATAACGTATGGTACTTTTACTGTAATACACAAAAAACAGTTGGTTGCACTTACATTTCAGCAGACATAAAAAGAGCTTGTAAAAACGTCTAGCAGTAAAGTCAGCAGGAGACCCGACGTGTTTCGATCAAACGATCATCATCTGGGGTGCTGACCGACTGCTATAGTAAGACACAATATATAGCCATGCCCCCCTACCTTAATCACGGCTCCAGCTTCAAAAAATCACTAATTACAGATGACTTCCGGGTATGGAGGTAGCGTGTAAACGGCGTGCGTTCCAAGACTCGCTCTGAAGGGCTAGTTGGAGAGCAGCGCCAGACACATAGACATAGTGACGTCAGAACGTACAGGGATAGCGACGTCTATCCGTCTAGCATAGGCAAGGTGCTGAGCTGTCATCACAGCGCGTCCGCCTTCATGGCGATTTGTGGATGACTAGATGCGCTCCAAGCCTCATGTTAACGAGAGAGACCAGAGCGCATCGTCGGACGTATGGTCACATGGGGATCGTGTGAACCAATCAGGCGTTTTCACGCACAACACTGACACTTAGGCTATCAAATCCACAATGTATCAGAAACGCTAGCACAGACTGGAATTAAATACACAGAGAAGGCTGTATAAAAAATCGGGGGGATGGAATATAGGTAAATGTCAGTGTCAGGCAACAAATCAAAATCACCTATTAAGATGACAGATAGTGCCAATTACTTAAATATAACAGGGAAAAGAGAATAAACCTGTGAGTTAAAATATAATACTGTACACGGTCATGGAATTTAAATCCGTGATTTGTGTATATATGGCAACTACAGTTTGTTAAAACTGTGTGTCATAAAAAAAGTCTGTGAAACTAATAAAAAATTAAAAAATAGAAGGATAAAATTATGAAATTAAAAATAAGGAGCCGTGATAGAGTAGGGGCACCCGGAAAAAGAGACATCAAGACTTGTTAATGAAAGCATTTATGTCCCATTCGACATTGAGGCCGTGTGGCACATATGTGCGCAATTCATGTATCCAATAAACCTCTAGTCGGGAGACCCCTCTCGTTTTAGCCCCTCCCCTCCAAGGTGGTACATATTTGTCGATTATCAAAAACTGGGTACCCTTAGGGTTACGTTGGTGGCATTGCCTGTAATGACGTGGGATCGTGTGTTTAGTGCTACCACCCACAATTTTGGCAACATGTTCACCTACCCGTACGGAAAAGGTCCGTATGGTACGACCAACGTACTGTTTTCCGCACGGGGCAGGTGAGAAGGTATACCACATGAGTAGTGGCACAAGTGCAGAAAGATTTGATGGGATAACTGCGGCCCGTGTTAGTGGACCGGAATTCCAAAGATTTGGATCATCCATAAGTATTTACCAAGCAAACACTGCATTTCTTACACGGGTAATACCCCTTCATATCTTGAAAGAACTCAGGGCGACATGGAGGATCGACGACATTGGGAGCAATACTATTCCTGAGCGTGGGGGCCCCTCTAAAGATGATTTTAGCCCTTTCTGGTAAGGTGGGTCCTAAGACTTTGTCACTCTTAAGTACATCCCAATGTCTATCGATAATGTTCTTGATATCCCTGTGCGGATTAGAATATGAAGTGATCATAGAAAACTTAAAGGAGTCATCCTGTTCACGTGGGGCTTTCTCCATCAATAATGAATCACGTTCTATTAATGCCACTTTTTGTAATTCTGCATCCACTGCTGTGATGTCATAGCCCCTTTCCACAAATCTATTTTTGAGCATAGAGGCCTGTGAAAAATAGGCGTCATCATTGGTACAATTCCTACGTAACCGCAGGAACTGACTACGTGGGACAGATTTGAGCCAACTTTTATGGTGGCAACTGTCAGTGGGGATAAAACTATTTCTATCAGTGGCCTTAAAATGTGTCTGGAATTTAAAAAGTCTGGATTCAAGTCCAATCTCTAAGTCGAGGAATGTAATCTTCACGGGACTGGAAACGTAAATGTAATGCCACGTTCATTGGTATTCAAGAAGGAAAAGTACTCCTCCAGACTCTGTCGCGAACCATCCCATAGGAGGAGGACGTCGTCTATGTACCTAGCCTAAAGGACAAGGGATGGGTGTTGATCATGATAGACGACGTCCTCCTCCCATTTGGCCATAAAGAGGTTGGCGAGGCTGGGGGCAAACTTGGCCCCCATAGCCACGCCACGTCTCTGGAGATCATACTTCTGGTCAAACCAGAAGTAATTGTGGGTGGTCGCGTATTCCAGCAACTCCATAATAAACCTTTTCTGCACTTCTACAATGGTATGTTCACGATCAAGGAAGTGTTGAACAGCTTCAATTCCGAGATGGTGAGGGATACAAGTGTATAGGGATGCTACATCCGCTGTAGCGAGAAGATAGTCACCCTTTATCTCAACCCCTTCCAGAAGTTTAATGGTTACAGTCGTATCCTTGAGATACGAAGGTGTTGCTTTAACCAAAGGTTGCAAGTAGAAGTCGATGTATCGACCTATACGTGATGTTATCGAATCAATTCCACTTACAATGGGCCTGCCAGGGGGATGTAATGGATCCTTATGAACTTTAGGTAGGTGGTATATCGTCGGAATCCTAGGGGCTGTGGGCACTAGATATGCCTTTTCCTTTTTATTCAGAATACATGAACTAAAACCTTTTGCCACTATGTCCACCAATTCTTTTTTGTATGTATTGGTGGGGTTATTAGGTAACAGCAAATATGTATACGATTCATTTCATTATTGTAATTGTTTTTATCCATAATAACTATACCTCCGCCTTTGGCGGCAGGACGCACGACAAGGTCCTTGCGGTTGCATAGAGATTGGAAACCTTCCTTGGGTAGGGGATGTTGATAAAACCTCTTAACAGTCAAAGATTCAAGATCTTTAAAGACACTGAAGGTGTCTTTTCTATCATTGATCATGACACAGAAATAGGTGGTATGTTCCTGAGATTAAAAAACAACATGGTCTCTGAACTGCATTTGCAGTGGGACATTGCCTTCCTACAGCAATACATTGCGGAAGACGTGGTACCTAGAAGCCTTCGTTGGGAGGTACAGCCCCAACAGGGTGATCTTGATTTAGATTCTTGGTACCGTTACTTTAACACAGCCGGTACTAACTTTTTGGGCTTCCTGGTTTCCCGCAAGCAAGCTAGACTTGATGTACTTGACAGGGAAATTAAGGAGTTAAAAGACAAATTGTTGAACTTCAAAAATTAAAATGAGTACAGCTCCCTTTCCTCTAGTCTCCAGCTACGCTTGGAGAAGGAGGATAGGGAACAAAAAAATAAAAAACATAAGAAGTACTCCAGGGACGCTGGGGATTATAAGACCAGTACTGTCTTCAACTGGCAAAAATCAGTAGGTACTTCAGGCAATTCAGATCTCTCTCCTGCTGCTGACAGCAGTGAGAGCTATCCTGAAGGCCACACTAATAATTCACGACGACCTAATCAGGTGTATCCTAAACCCCAACCCCCTGTAAGGGGTCCCCCACCAAGGGCTAGACACCCCAGTTTTGTTTCCCCAGCTAGGACCAACCCTAATCGCCATACTAAGAAAGGAGGCAAGGGTCGTCCTAGGGGTAATACATCTGACCATAGGACACCCGTACATCATAACCAAGGTCATTGTGATTATGATGAATCACCTAGGAGGACTGACGGATATGTGGCCCCATATGGGTCTGGCCCATACCCATATCAACATCCCTCTATGTATGCACATAATAGGTTTTTGCCCCTACAAGATATCCAGGGTGGCCCTATGGGCTATCAACAATCCCATTTGAATTATAACCATCATGGCTCAGATGGCCAACCCAATAAGGATTTTCAGTGGGGCGTGAGAGGCCAAAAAAGGCCTTCGGACCCAAAAGAGGCAACAGGGGAGGCAGGAGACATCAGAGGAAAAAAGAGAAAAATGTAGTAGGCTTGGGATTGTTTAATCTCAGTGGGAAAGAGCTTACTACCAATGAACTTGTTGTCCTTGATAAAGGCCTTAAATTCGCTCCCCCTAATAAGTTGAGCAAGTTTGACACGTTTATAGATGTCCACAAATTCATTTGAAAGATTCACATCCAGAGACATTTTATTTCTAACACTTCTCCCTTTATGGAACGAGCAGCAACTTCAGGGACTGTTCATTCAAATCTCTCTAATCCGTCGCTGTTTAATCCCTCGGCCCCAGCGGGGTCTTCTGTTAACATATTCAAAGATCTAGTCCTTAAAGATCTTGAATCTTTGACTGTTAAGAGGTTTTATCAACATCCCCTACCCAAGGAAGGTTTCCAATCTCTATGCAACCGCAAGGACCTTGTCGTGCGTCCTGCCGACAAAGGCGGAGGTATAGTTATTATGGATAAAAACAATTACAATAATGAAATTAATCGTATTTTAAACGATTCAGATACATATTTGCTGTTACCTAATAACCCCACCAATACATACAAAAAAGAATTGGTGGACATAGTGGCAAAAGGTTTTAGTTCAGGTATTCTGAATAAAAAGGAAAAGGCATATCTAGTGCCCACAGCCCCTAGGATTCCGACGCTATACCACCTACCTAAAGTTCATAAGGATCCATTACATCCCCCTGGCAGGCCCATTGTAAGTGGAATTGATTCGATATCACGTATAGGTCGATACATCGACTTCTACTTGCAACCTTTGGTTAAAGCAACACCTTCGTATCTCAAGGATACGACTGTAACCATTAAACTTCTGGAAGGGGTTGAGATAAAGGGTGACTATCTTCTCGCTACAGCGGATGTAGCATCCCTATACACTTGTATCCCTCACCATCTCGGAATTGAACATACCATTGTAGAAGTGCAGAAAAGGTTTTTATGGAGTTGCTGGAATACGCGACCACCCACAATTACTTCTGGTTTGACCAGAAGTATGATCTCCAGAGGCGTGGCTATGGGGGCCAAGTTTGCCCCCAGCCTCGCCAACCTCTTTATGGCCAAATGGGAGGAGGACGTCGTCTATCATGATCAACACCCGTCCCTTGTCCTTTGGGCTAGTTACATAGACGACGTCCTCCTCCTATGGGATGGTTCGCGACAGAGTCTGGAGGAGTACTTTTCCTTCTTGAATACCAATGAACGTGGCATTACATTTACGTTTGATTCCAGTCCCGTGAAGATCACATTCCTCGACTTAGAGATTGGACTTGAATCCAGACTTTTTAAATTCCAGACACATTTTAAGGCCACTGATAGAAATAGTTTTATCCCCACTGACAGTTGCCACTATAAAAGTAGGCTCAAATCTGTCCCACGTAGTCAGTTCCTGCGGTTACGTAGGAATTGTACCAATGATGACGCCTATTTTTCACAGGCCTCTATGCTCAAAAGTAGATTTGTGGAAAGGGGCTATGACATCACAGCAGTGGATGCAGAATTACAAAAAGTGGCATTAATAGAACGTGATTCATCATTGATGGAGAAAGCCCCACGTGAACAGGATGACTTTTCTATGATCACTGCATATTCTAATCCGCACAGGGATATCAAGACCATTATCGATAGACATTGGGATGTACTTAAGAGTGACAAAGTCTTAGGACCCACCTTACCAGAAAGGGCTAAAATCATCTTTAGAGGGGCCCCCACGCTCAGGAATAGTATTGCTCCCAATGTCGTCGATCCTCCATGTCGCCCTGAGTTCTTTCAAGATATGAAGGGGTATTACCCGTGTAAGAAATGCAGTGTTTGCTTGGTAAATACTAATGGACGATCCAAATCTTTGGAATTCCGGTCCACTAACACGGGCCGCAGTTATCCCATCAAATCTTTCTGCACTTGTGCCACTACTCATGTGGTATACCTTATCACCTGCCCGTGCGGAAAACAGTACGTTGGTCGTACCATACGGACCTTTTCCGTACGGGTAGGTGAACATGTTGCCAAAATTGTGGGTGGTAGCACTAAACACATGGTCCCACGTCATTACAGGGAATGCCACCAACGTAACCCTAAGGGTACCCAGTTTTTGATAATCGACAAATATGTACCACCTTGGAGGGGAGGGGCTAAAACGAGAGGGGTCTCCCGACTAGAGGTTTATTGGATACATGAATTGCGCACATATGTGCCACACGGCCTCAATGTCGAATGGGACATAAATGCTTTCATTAACAAGTCTTGATGTCTCATTTTTTCCGGGTGCCCCTACTCTATCACGGCTCCTTATTTTTAATTTCATAATTTTATCCTTCTTCTATTTTTTAATTTTTTATTAGTTTCACAGACTTTTTTTTTATGACACACAGTTTTAACAAACTGTAGTTGCCATATATACACAAATCACGGATTTAAATTCCATGACCGTGTACAGTATTATATTTTAACTCACAGGTTTATTCTCTTTTCCCTGTTATATTTAAGTAATTGGCACTATCTGTCATCTTAATAGGTGATTTTGATTTGTTGCCTGACACTGACATTTACCTATATTCCATCCCCCCGATTTTTTTATACAGCCTTCTCTGTGTATTTAATTCCAGTCTGTGCTGGCGTTTCTGATACATTGTGGATTTGATAGCCTAAGTGTCAGTGTTGTGCGTGAAAACGCCTGATTGGTTCACACGATCCCCATGTGACCATACGTCTGACGATGCGCTCTGGTCTCTCTCGTTAACATGAGGCTTGGAGCGCATCTAGTCATCCACAAATCGCCATGAAGGCGGACGCGCTGTGATGACAGCTCAGCACCTTGCCTATGCTAGACGGATAGACGTCGCTATCCCTGTACGTTCTGACGTCACTATGTCTATGTGTCTGGCGCTGCTCTCCAACTAGCCCTTCAGAGCGAGTCTTGGAACGCACGCCGTTTATACGCTACCTCCATACCCGGAAGTCATCTGTAATTAGTGATTTTTTTAAGCTGGAGCCGTGATTAAGGTAGGGGGGCATGGCTATATATTGTGTCTTACTATAGCAGTCGGTCAGCACCCCAGATGATGATCGTTTGATCGAAACGCGTCGGTCTCCTGCTGACTTTACTGCTAGACATTTTTACATGCTCTTTGTATGTCTGCTGAAATGTGAGTGCAACCAACTGTTTTTTGTGTATTACAGTAAAAGTACCATACGTTATTACACTATGTTTGCATCCATTTCTTTCCTCCCTAAATGTTGCATCTGAGTATTTTGGATCCTCAGTAAAGAACCTACGAGTCCCATATATCAGTCCTGGTGGTGTTGCATCTTTCTTGGTCTTTCACCTACCGTATGAGGAGTTGATTTATACTCAAAACCCATCCCTGTTCCCTAATGGAAGGTTGATGTCCGGATATCATCATTAGCCTGATTGACTCATTAAGTGTATACTTAGCTGAGTCCATGCTTTCTGGTAAGCCTCCTATTCTCTCTGGTGGTGGATCTGCTATCAAATTTTTTTTCACCTATTGTCACGTTTTTTGGACACTTTAAATTGAATCAATTTTTTTTCATATCCAAATGATATGATCATTTTGAACACTTGGTGAATAGGTTATATGTTGCTTCACGTATCATATACATTATTTTATTTCAAGTCTTTATGATGCTTTATAGTGTTATATTGTTATCTCTCACATAATTTTAAGCGCTACACTTTTTGTTTTTTCATTTGTTTCCTGTTGCAGAATTCATCCAGTTCTGTTGTGTTGGCAGCTTTTTTATGTTTAGTTAGGTAGCGCGGTGTTATATGCACTTTTGTACATATATTTTTACTTTGAGTTCTCTGGTTGCCTCCAAATAAAACAAAATACACCTCCTGCCGTCTAATAAATTGGGAGCTGATGACTCAGGACCCGAAGGGGAACAAAAACTAGGCAGGACAATATCCTGTGTCCTGTGGAATTTTGACGCCACCTTGGGGAGAAAACTGGGGTCTGTTTTTAACACAACTCTATCATCAAAAACTAACAAAAACGGCTCTCTAATAGAAAGAGCATCTAGGTCACTAACCCGCCTAGCTGAGGTTACTGCCACTAAGAGAACTGTCTTAAGGGTAACCCATTTCAGATTGGATTCCTTCTGATAAGATCTTAAGTACTACAGAAAGATCCCAGGAAGGACAGGATGACACTCTCACTGGTGTGGACCTTGACAGGGCTGTGAAAAAATTCTTGATGAAACTATTTTGCTGAAGGGAGCATTGGAGAAACACGCTAAGAGCGGCCACCTGTACCTTTTAGGGTGCTTGGTGAAAGACCCAGGTCTACCCCCGCCTGCAAGAATTCAAGAATAGCTGGTATCCCTGGGTAAGATAGAGCTTTCTCTACTACCCAAGAACAAAACCTCTTCCAAACCTTACTATAGATAGCCCTAGTTACTGGCTTCCTACATTGTAACAGGGTTTCAGTTACTTTCGCTGAGAAACCTTGAGATTTTAATAACTGTTCCTCAGATACCATGCCGTTAAGTTCAATCTGTCCACCTGCGGGTGAAGGATGGGCCCCTGAGATATCAGGTCCTCCCTGGTGGGCAGCCGAAACGGTGGGAAAATGGTCAGTTCCTTCAAGGTGGGTGCTATCAAAATTAAATCCGTCTCTTCTAACCGAAATTTTTGGCGAACTGCAGCAATCCTCCTCACTGGAGGAAATGCGTAGCTGATGTTGAACCTCCAAGGACTGGAGAACGCATCTATCCTCCTGGTCTGGTCCCCGGGATGGATAGAAAAGAACTGGGTTACTTTCCTGTTCCTTTCTGATGCAAAAAGATCTATCTCTGGGAGACCCCATTTTTGCACTATTAGCCCAAAGACCTCCTCGTTGATCGCCCATTCGTCCTGTCTCACCGGCTGACGGCTCAGGTAGTCTGCCAGAGTGTTCTGTGCCCCTTTTAATGAACCGCTGTTAGTGAGGCCAAGTTCCTCTCCACCCAGGAAAGAATATTGTTGGATATGCCCTGAAGGGCAGGGCTCCTTGTTCCCCCCCCCCCTGCTTGTTCAGGTACGCCACTGCGGACGCGTTGTTTGTGCGTACCTACAGTTGACGACCTATTATCCTTTCTCGAAACACCTTGATCGTCTTAAGGACTGTCAAAAGTTCTCTTTGGTTTGAGGGGCGGCCTGCTTCCTCTGGGAACCATGGCCCCTGGGCCACTGCTTCCCCCAGGTGAGCTCCCCAACCCCAGGCACTGGCGTCTGTGGTGACTACTACTTCTACTGGTATGACCCAATCTAGTCCTCCGTTTAGGTTTTGGTGAGCTCGCCACCACCACAAGGCCCTCTTGACCCTTGAAGAGATTGGAATCTGTTCCTCTAAGGCCGTTCCAAAAGCGAAGCATGAGCTCCTGCAAGGGACGTTGACGGAACCTCGCCCAAGGCACAGCTGGAAAACATGCCGTCATAATTCCCAGAACCCTCATTACTTCCCTTACCGAAGCACTTTGGGTAGCTTGTAACTGGGCAACTGCCTGGCTTACCCTTTCTATTTTTTCTTCGGGGAGATAGATCTTTCCACTGAGGAAACCCTGTACCCCAGGTATAGAACCTCCTGGGATGGGATCAACTGGTACTTTTCTCGGTTGACTATCCACCCGAGTGAGGATAGAAAATTCTGAGCTTCTCGTAAGTCTTTCTCCAACTGCTGAGCTGATCCTGCCACAAGCAGGAGGTCGTCCAGATAAGGAATTACCGTTATCGCCCTGTCTCTTAATGGGGCCAAGGCTTCTGCTAGCACCTTCGTAAAAATTCTCGGTGAGGAGGCCAGACAGAAGGGAAGGGCTCGGAATTGGTAGTGTCGAATATCCTTGTTCCCCCTCACTGCTACTCTGAGGAACCTTTGAAAATCTGGATGGATCGGGATATGCAGGTATGCATCCCTGAGATCCAGGGTTGCCATGTAACACTTGGGGAAAAGGAGTCTTGCTACTGAAGATGGACTCCATCCTGAATCGTTTGTACTTGAGGAATTTGTTTAGGGGTCGGAGGTTCAGGATCATCCTGAACTTGCCCGATGGTTTTCGGACTACAAAAACACATGAGTATACTCCCTGCCCTTGCTCCCTCTGGGGCACCTGAATCAGTACCCTTTGGTCTACCAACTCCCCCAGAGACAGGCCCAGCGCCTCTGCCTTCACTCTGGGAAGTTGTGTGATCATGAAATTGGAGGGGGGTGTTGATGCGAACTCCAACTTGTATCCGTTCTCTATTAAATCTAGAATGAACGGACTTGAAGTCGCCTTGGTCCATTGTGGGAGGAACTGCCCTAATCTTCCTCCCACTGGGACACAACAGTCACTGAGTTTTTGTGGTGGGTTGAGGAGGATTGAACAGGATTCCTCTTCTCCCCCGCCCCTTGTGTCCGGCCCAATGCTTCTTGGGCTGGCTTTCTTTTTGTTGGTTCTGCTGTTTGAACCCACGAAAAAAGTGTTTTCCCTCTGATCTCTTCTTTTTGTCCGGAAAAGCCTTCTTTCTATCCTGTGTTCGTTCTAGCGCCTCCTGGAGGCCCGAACCGAACACGTGGTCTCCTGAAAAGGGTAGACCACATAATTTTAGTTTGGAAGCGGCATCACCTTTCCACGTCTTCAACCAAACTGACCTAGCTGCATTTACCAAAGCTGTCGTTCTGGCCGCCAACAGGTCATGTTTTTAGGATTTCCCTTTAATGGAAAGCTGTGGTAGTTACTAAGGCATGGAAAGCCTGAAAACATGACCTTTTTGAGGGTACTTGAGGACTGGAGTTTTAAAACGCTGCTCTAGATGTAAACTAGCATTTAACCCTTTGTAGTGTTTTTTATTTTCCTACAACTTTAATTCAAGACTTCCACTTGCATTAAACCAAGGGCCCCTTTCATACTGCTGTGTAGCAAAACTAAAGCATGTGCATTTTTACTGCAAATTTGTGTTTTCTAGAGCATTTCTGGGTTGCCTGCACCTGTGAAAAATAAACATGTGACTCAAACTCCACAATTTTTTACTGTGATTTCCAATTATTTCAATGGGAAGCTGTGTTTTTGGTGCGGTTTTCATGCATACATTTTTTTTTCTTGCAAGGTAAAACGCAGGAAAAATGTATCAGTGTGAAAGGGGCCTAGATGTGTTCATTTTATAGCTTTTGAATGCATGTAACATTTGCCACAGCTAACATGAAATGTTCAAGATAAAGGTGATGCCTTTTGACAAAAATATCAATAAATGTAATGGTGTGCTATGGAAAAAGTAAATATGACCTTATTATCAGAAGCTGATATTGCCCATTGTAGCAGAAAATAACTTTGTATATGACACCAGATATGAGAGATGCACATGTTTTATATCTGCTGTCCTGTATTTGATGTCCACGACTCTAAGGTAATTTAAATGATAGATGTCACTCATTTAAACTAGTGTGTGTGTGTGTATGTGTGTGTATATGTGTATATGTATATGTATATATATATATATATATATATATATATATATATATACACATACACCTCTTGGACATGTTTGAGTGCATTTCAACTGTTATTTGCTATTTTTACAATAAACTGTGCTACACGCTTGGCGCCATTTTTTTTTTCTCGTCCCTTTTTTACGGTTTTGTTTTGGATTCCCAGTCTGCTCAGCAGGCAGTGTCTCTTCCATCCACCGTGTCAGCTAGACACCATTTTTTATTCTTACCTCCGGGACTTATTATGTTTTTATGCCATTTAATTTTGTTTTATTCCATCTTTATTATAAGTGTGTGTAATGTAAATGCATCCCTGGTGCCAGTGTCCCCTACATATACTGGCTATTGAGGGTACATCTGTTCCCGGAACTATCCAATTTTTTGCATACTATTGCCTGTTAGCAACAAGTGCAGCGCTGAGGAATTTTTGGTTGTGTTGGCTTTTCTTCAACTTTGGGCCATGCATTACCGGCACAAAGTGGTGTGTGTGTGTGTGTGTGTGTGTGTGTGTGTGTGTGTTTTTGATACAGGATAGGAAGATTAGTACACCTTATGCCTCATACACACGATCGGTTTTCCCAGCGGTCAAAAGTCCTCCGGGAAAACCAAGAACCTGCTCAGTTGCTTTTCCCCATGTACACACTGTTGGTTTTCCCGACAGGAAAACTGCCATGACAGCTTTGGTCTGGAAAACCGGCCATGTGTATGCTCCACTGCAGTGTTTCCCATTGGAATACTGTTAAGCAAAAAACCGCCAAGAATCGTGGCAGGAAAACTGCTATGGAGCATACACACTGACGGTTTTCCCGACCAAAAGCAAATATGGCAGTTTTCCCATTGGGAAAACCGATCGTGTGTACGAGGCATGACAGTTTTTGATGTCTGTGCCCAATAAAATTCAATATTGTTTTTACTGTTATAACCGCATGTAAAAAAAAATCTAAATTTTGGGTTGACCCTAAAACAGAAATAGAGGGGGAACTCCCCCAATGGGAACACTGATTCTGGTGACAACCAGAGATTTGCTCTTCCTGTTTTGGCTATGGGACAGGAAATGAAGGGCATTCTACATAGTGGGCTGCAGATGGTAACAAAACCTTACTGGTTATAACTCTCCTCCTTTACTCTATTCAAAATGGGGGGGTTTATTTTTATTTTTTTGCGTTTAGTTGTACTTTAAAACAAAATGTGCTATCAGAAAGGGACCTTGTGTATATGTAACTTATTTTTTTTTTTTTTTTTACAGGTGGACAGTTCAGGACCGCTCTGGTAGAAGTACTGGGACTATGTTTAAACGAGTTGTTGGAAAGACGCTGGGCTTACTGGGGTATGCCATCCAGTATGGCTGTATAGCACACTGTACATTTGAGTACATTGGAGAAGTAGTCATAGTAAGTATTTAATTTGTTTTTGCATACGTGCAGGTATCAGATGTTGTATACCTCTGTGGCATGGGCAAACTTTTTTTTTATTCTTCGCTTCATAAGACGCACCTAGATTTTAGAGCCAGAAAACAACAAATATTCTCAACCAAATGGTGTAATAAAATTTACCAGTGACTATGAAATGCAGCCTAACCTGTCCCATAAATGCAGCCTGACAAAAGACAGAGCAGCCCAAGCGGCCTCTGCAGCCATACTCCATTAGGCTGCTCTGTCTTCTGTCTGAGTGACAGACCCAGCCGGGAGGTAGTCCGGCGCTCGTGGGATCTTGGGATGTCTGTCCTCCACTCTCTTCCCAGTACTCTTAACATGGCAGTTAGGGGACGGTGCTTTGTTGCTATTCGCTTCATAAGGAGCAGACATTTTCCCCTATATTTGGGAGTGCAAAATATGGTAGATTTTATCTTCAAGGATTCACATTTTTAAACCTCAAGTTCAGAAATGTAGATTCTCAGTTTTTTCTTTTTTTTTTTTTCTTGAATATACACTATTTGTAATAGTGTTATAAATATTTCCATTGTGTATGGTTTAAAGGATAAGTTTGCTTTAAAAACAAAAGTGTGTACATATACTGTACTTCATTTTTACCTGGGGGGGAAATTTTATTTTTTGTTTTATTTTGGAGCCTGTAAAGCATTGCACCAGCATTGAACAAATCACTGGTGCCATACAGGTCTCCTGCAGACCTTTCAGTGTATCTGTGTGCCCATACATCCCACGCGGGCAAGCAAATACACTGACTAGTTTGTTCATACATAGAGCTGTGTATGGATGATGTGGGCGGAGGACCGCACGACTTTGCTGATTTAAAAAAGTGACAGCTAGTATGGGGAACTTCTCCTCATACAGCTGTCACAGGAAGAGGGGGGGGGGGGGCAGTGGCTGCAGCATTGGGAACAAGTTGCATGTTCCACCCTAGAAACGGGTCATGTTACCAATGGTGAACTTATCTTTTAACATAAGAGAGGACAGCTTTGAAGCATATCCTGTTGACCATCCAAAAGTTAACTGGCTGGGTGTCAAACGTGTTCCCAGATTTGGCAAACATTGACCTAGAAATAGTAGGGAGATTCAGGGGTTCACTTGCACACTTGCTGCATACTTGTTCCAGGTCAGTGGTTTAGCCAGGCAACGAGTATTTCTAGAATGACAGGTGTGATGAAACCTTTACAATTGCATGGATGTTCCTTGTTCTTATATTTTTCTATGCATGTTCCTCCTCTAGTGTTCAGGACCCTCTATGGAACCAACTATACAGAATTATGATATTCTGATCTGTGAAAACTTAAGCCGACACCTATATTCAATTCATAGGTAAGTGATTTTTATTTGTATTGTGTGGACCGGGCTATGGACTGGACTTGGCGTTTTTTAGAGTTTTACGGCCAGGGCCCTACTAAGACCATGGGTAAGGCAAGAAGACCCAAGGTGCATTCTTTCAGAAATTCATGAGATCTCTGATAATGTTTAACTCCTGCTGCTGAAGGCTGGCCTGCATTTTTCTTTTCCCCAATGGGTCTTCTAGATTTCTGATGAACCAATAGGAAAGTGTAAAAGTGAGCCAACTACCCTTAGGCCCCGTACACACGGCAGAGAACCTCGACGGGCGTTACACATCGTTCCGCCCGTCGAGGTTCTCTGCCGGCCGTCAGAATCGGCGAACCACCCGACGGGCCGTCAAGCAAATAGAGAACCTGCTCTCTATTTGCTCGACGGGTTTCCCGACGGGCGGGGATCACCGAGAGCGTACACACAACCGAGGTTCTCGGCAGAATGCGGCTCCCAGCGAGGTTCTCGCTGGTTTCTGCCGAGAACCTCGGCCGTGTGTACGGGGCTTCAGACTTGCTTAAAGTCAAGCTCCAGGAAAAGTAAAAATGCTCCCTTGCAGTGGGCATGTGAATGCACTGTAATGCGGGTTAATTCCTTGTTTGTCCCCTAATGTGCAGATATGCCGGTTTACTAAGCGTATACCTAAATCCTTCTATACCCTGGAGTGGCGAATGCCCTGGTTCCACATGTTACACTCAGCATTATGCTGCTCGGTAGGAGATGAATACCTAATGAACTTTGCTTACCTTAGACTAGCATCCATCACAATGAAAGCAGATGGAGGGAGCATGCCAGCCAATGGGAAGAAAAGTCTGCATGCAGTCACTTTTTTTTTTTTTTTTTTTTTGGAAGGCAGCCAGGGGAGTGGTGGGGGACTAGCCAAGGGTTGACAGAATATGACCATATCTCAACACAGAGCACCTGTGACCAATTGCAGCTTAGTCCTGGAGCTGTGTCACTGCATTTGTTTGATGCTGGAGGAGTGGATGGAAGGTTGAGCACACGGCATTGTACTCTGTTCTAGAGTCACTGAGCACAGGACTTTCTGATGGGTGCGCTCAAAGCAGAGGAGGTGGCAACACAACTTTGCTTCAGCTTTACAATAGGAATTACTGCAAATCGGGCTTCATGGATAGGGAGGAACCAACAGGCAGTAATAACAACCAGAAAGATATGAACTAAAGAATTATTCATTCTTACCCTTTACAAAGGGTGTGATTTAAATATGAATCAATAGACCTGCTGCTGTTTTTATTGCTGAGACTTCTTAAAATCTCAGATGTGAAATATGAACAAAGCATATCTCTCTATAGTGTGTACCAAGTGTAATTTCTATCTGCTGCTTTGTTCCTCTGCCATCTGCGTTACTTCTGACAAGCTTTCCCAACACCAAGTGAAAAAAGTGATGGGGAGGGACCACCAGCTGATCACCTTAGCTCTGTTCCTGTGTGCTGTGTTAAGGGGTGTGTCTCTTCCCTCAAATCAGCTCTCAGAGCTCTCCGCACTGAGATCTGCAGAGTGTAACATTTAGCCCTCTGCTCCCTTTTTTCTGAACTCTGACAAGCTTTATAATTCTGGACTTTGAACGAATATAGAAGGAAGACTGCAGATGGACAGAGAACTTATGTAGGAGGATTTGTTTCATCTGTGTATAACCTGAGGCCAGTCAATTTACTGGGTATATATGAGGGTTACAACCACTTTAAATCTGTGGTAGCCTGTACTGCAATGTGGCCTCTTATAGTAAGGTATAGTAATGTTGAAGGTCTATTTTTCGCTTGACAAGTCTGATTAGAAGAACCACAAAACATAGTTTTTCTTAAATTATGTGGATTTTTTTTTTTTTTTTAAAGATCATCTTGGGTGGGACTGCACAAGGAGATGATCAAAACATGTATCGCTATGTGTTCCAGCAAGCATAAGGCTTTACATGTCTTGTATCGAAATGCTCCTTCTATTTTTGTGTGTGTGTGTTTTTTTTTTTTTTTTCTTGTTTTGTGTTTTCCGGTGCTTGCTAATGAATATTTGTCTCTTTGCATAATGTAAATGTTGTAACTCCTTTTTGTATAAGATTTGGTGGTGTTCCTAAATTCAGCACTGTGTCTTTCCTCTGCACCATTTCTGCCCCACATCTCCAAACCAGTTCTGCGCCCCACCCCCCACCCCCCTTCCATAATCTTCGTCTGTCACAGGCAGCTGGCACTCCATCCCCTGCTACAAGTCTGGGGGAGTTCAGTCCCCACTGAGCTGACATAGCTACCGCTGGCTCTATCTCCTTTTGCTTACTGCTTCAGTGGAGCATTGCAAGGCTTGCTCCAGCTTTGGCATTTAATCACAATGCCAGGTGCAGATTTTGTATTAAAACAATTTCCATCCCATATAGATCATAAGCTTGCATTAGATTTTGAGGTTTTGCCTTTTTAACATATTTCCTTTTTTTTCCTTTTTGGAGTACATCCATATTGCATTTTTGCTTGTGCAGCATTCTCATCTTGTGTATTTTGTAGGGGCGATATTATAGTAGCGAAAAGTCCCAACAAGCCGCAAATTAACATCTGCAAGAGGGTAATTGGATTGGAAGGTGATAAAGTCTGTACCAGCGGCCCATCAGACCTCATCAAGAGGCACACGTATGTAAGTATTGTGCACTCTTTTGTATCTGTCGGACAACTTGTTTTACAATTTTTTTTTTTTACCATTTTTATATATATATATATATATATATATATATATATATATATATATATATATATATATATATATATATATATATATATATATATATATATATATATTATGTAGCGTCCTGCTCCCAAATGACTGAGCGCTATGTTAAATTAAGTGGGTGTCTGAGCTGATAATGTTCATAATAATGCTCAGACTGTGTTTTATTCTAAATTAGCCTCTGTCCTGGCAGTGGCTGTGCCTGATGGCATTTTCCCACCATTACCTGTAGGTGGTAATACCCCCACAGGTCAATGTTGGAACCCGGGTAAGCCATAGGTCATTGAGTGTCTTTTGTGCATGCCGGGAAGGGATATTTAAGGGGCAGGCGCCATGTTTTGGCGCTCTTTGCCTCTTGGCGCAAGGTATGCGTTGTGTGATTTCCCCGGGGGCCACTTGGGCCAAGGCTGCATCTCTGCTAGTAGGTCTAGTTATGCTGGCTGGGGTCTACGATTTAAGAGGGATCCTAAGCTGTCAATCTAAGTTAAGGAAGCTGCACTTGGTGAGGAAAACTGGGGGAGGACCTGCCCTGGAGGAGACCAAGCGGAATGTCTTGGGATAGGCCTGGTGAATTTAAGGAGGGGTCCACAATTCAAGCTTAGTTTTGGAGAGTTGGGAAGGAGTAGAAAATCAAAACGTGTCCTGGTGACTCCCGTTTCCAGCATTTCACTTCCAGATATCATAGTGATGTCACTGGGACATGCAATGGGAGGAATCTTCCCAATTTTCAGACAATAAAAGTATCACATTCCCTCTGTTCTCAGCTGTTCTTATGAACTAGGGGGGAGAAAAAGCAGCATCACACGGAGCTTTCCAGTGAATGGCTGTGCAACAGTAGCGTGTCACAAGAAGTGTGATAGTTTGGAGGAGCTTTGGCTCTGAGGAAGAGGATCCTCCCCTCATAATGCGTAAGCTGGTAGCGATGCCATCTGGTCCATGTTGCAGGTGTCTAGAGGCATGGTCCCATTTGCTGATGTACTGACAAACATTTTCATCATGTTTTGAGTATGACTATTGCTGTTATAGTTTAATACATTTTATCTTTGGTAATGCACAAGGTCGGTACGCCCTTCTTTCTTTTTTTATATGTTTCAGTTTTAAGGATACCTGTTGTTCTGAGGAGGGCAGCAAGACCACTGACATTCCACATTTTGGCCAAAAGGTTGGCTGCACCACCCACTTAGACTAAGCCCCCAAGAGCAGGAGATTGTTTTTATATAGTTTGGAGGAGAGAAGGCAAAGTTCCCAGCACAGCTAGAGGACTGACCACGGTGTGGTCTCCTGCTTGGTGTGGTCAGTTGTGTTTGCTTTTGCAGGAACACCAGGGATGTCACATAAAGCAATCAATAACAAGAGAACAGCATACCTTCTCATGCAAGTATTGCAGCTTTTTTTTTTTGTAGGTTTTCTAAAGCCTCGTAGACTTGATAGGATTTTCATCAGACAAAGCGTATGCTTTGTAATGCTCCGACAACAGCCTGTCATCGCATAATTCCCATCGGAAAATGTGCGTATGAGGCTTATTCTGCATCTGGTCCTGAGGTTCACACACAGCACAGGCAGGTGGATGGATGATGCTTTTTTTTGTCCCACAGTTCGAAAATGCAGAAGGGATGCAGTGGTGTCCTGTCAACCCCCAGCCTGCTTATTGGACAGTAAAGGAGCAGGGGGGGAGTGTGTCGCTCTATCACGCTCGGCACAACTGATTGGCTCCCCAGCCTTGTCCTCCCTCTTGGTCCCAGTTCTGCTTTGTAGGAGATTACAGCAGGCTGATGCCAACCCAAATTCAGGAACTTGGATGAGCAGAATTTAAATTTTTTTTTGGGGGAAAAGATTGCCAGGGTAATGGGGAAAAGGCTGGGGGGGGGCAATTTGAATAAGTGGACCTTGCCACTGTGCTGTAAGATTCCCTTTACAGTGGCTCTAAAGCCTAAACATTTTTACTTTGATGCATTCCTTTGCATGGAGATAAAACTTTATTTTTTTTTGCATTACCCCTCACCCTTTTACTTGCCTGAGCCCTCATTTGATCCAGCACTGTCTGCAGCTCTTTTCCCTCACTGGTCTCTCTGGCTTTGAGGCAGCGGGAGCCATTGCTGTCCATCAAAACCAGTGATGAGGGGGTGGGGCAGAGTCCCGTAGACTGTGAGACTCGGGGGCGAGCCCACACGAGTGCCCCCAAAGAAACGGTTTCCTATGGGCACACCTGGTGGAGGGGAGAAGCATTGGCAGAGAACCCAAAGTTTGGTGCCAGTCTGCATCTCTATTGCAAAGTAGGGAAGTATAAACCTGTTTGTTTAAAAAAAAAAAAAAAGAAAAATTCAACTTTACATCCTGTTATGCCAGCATTACTATATTCTGAAATGGACAAGGTTGGCAAAATATTAAAATTTACCTCCCAACTCTATTTTGAATGTGACTGGTCATTTTGTTTGCCTTCATTTTGGAGAAATGCCAAGGAGCAAATAGTAGCGTTCTGCTGTGTATTGCTCCACAGTCAACTTATTTGTGACTTGGAGAAGTGCTTATTAATATCCCTTAATACAGCTCTGGGCTTGAGATGAGAAACTTGTCAACTCTCTGCTGATAAAAGGCGAAGATACGTCTGCATTTCTCAGCAATGCTTTCCAGGCCATTCACAACAGCCTGCTGTTAATGCGTTTTCTGACAGGGTTTCTTACAAGCTGTGTGCTGCTTGCCTTTTCGTTACAATCTGCAGGTTGGGTATGTGAGATGTTCACTATCAAGCGTTTGTTTCCAAAATGTGCACGGCTCAAAACTTAACCTGAGAGCATATGGTTTCTGTGGGTTGCCATGCTTCTGTTCGCTACTGTAACGGAATGACCCGTGACAACCAAAGACTTTGGAAGGATGAGAGATACTCATGTGCCGGCGGCACTAATAACTCCTTGGTCTAAGTCCACCCTGTGCCCTTTTGGGTGTAGGGTGGCTAATACAAATCATAATTCATGTATTGCATGAGATGGGACATTATTGATATATTATATGGCAGGATACTGGAATATTACAAGTGGTTCATGTTGACTTGAGACCAGGTCAACCAGACAGTGACTCATCCCTCTGTATAATAGGCTTTTAAAATGCTAAGTGGCCGACTTGTGAAACACATTTCATTCTGTTGAAAAGGTGTTCGTTGCATCGGCTCCTGGAAGACCTTTTTATTGTGTGATAAAACTGTTCAAAGCCATGTGTTAATGTCTCTCTTCAGATTTATTGAACTAGCATGCCAATTATGTTTAGCAAAGGAATGTATTGCTGCCCAGGTGTCAAGACCCTTTAGGGACAGTACGTCTGTCTAGATATGTGGATTGAGGTCAAGGCATTGTGTAATTGTATTTTGGAATGTGATAAGATCTTGTCCGTATCGGTTCCGAAATGTCTGCTAGAGAATTAGCCATAGTGTGTGAATAAGGGTGTGGAGATTGCATTGTCCTGTGATTAACTGTAACATGCTGTACTAAGATATATAAACAAGCTAAGATACCAATAAAGTGTTCAGTCATTTGGAAACAAGTACAGAGCAGAGTCTCGTCTTGATTATGGGAAATGAAATGGGTCGTGTATGCAAGATTGTCGTAGTGTGTCGGATAAGCTTGTCGTGGTTGGATGGAAGGTTGTAAACGGTGGTGACCGTTACAGCTACATATGCACACCTGTCAAGATTTGCTTCTTTTGTGCGACTCTTCTGCTTGGCATGTCAAAAAATCCTGTAGGATGGCTTTCCAGTAATGAGACCATATACACTCACTGACACTTTAAGGTACACCTTGCTAGTCCCGGGTTGGACCCTTTTTTGCCTCCAGAACTGCCTTTTTATTTTTCGTTGGATGAAGTCAACAAGGTGTTGGAATCATTCCTCTGATTTTGGTCCATATTGACATTATTTGTTGGCTGTACATCCGTGATGAAAACATCCTGTTCCACCACATCCCAAAGGTGCTCTATTGGATTCAGATTTGGTGATTGTGGAGACCATTGGAGTACAGTGACCTCATTGTCATGTTCAAGAAACCAGTTTGAGATGATTTGAGCTTTGTGAAATTATGAAGTAGCCATCAGAAGATGGGTACACTGTAGTGATGGATAGACGAGGCCTGCAACGATGCTCAGATAGGGTATGGTGTTTAAACGATGCTCTATTAATACGAAGGGGCTCAGTGTGCCAAGAAAATATCCCCCACAGTTACACCACCAGTCTAAACCGTTGATACAAAGCAGTATGGATCCATGCTTTTATGTTTACGCCCAATTCTGATCCTACTATCTGAATGTCTGAACTTGAGACTCCTCAGACCAGGGAACATTTTTCCAATCTTCTATTGTCTAATTTTGGAGAGCTTGTGCGAATTGTAGCCTCAGTTTCCTGTTCGCTGGTAGGTGATGCTGATAGGCAGCACTGCTAGGTGGCACTGAGGCACTAACTGGCAACACTGGTGGGAATTGATAGGTGGCAGTGATGGGCACTGATAGGCAGCACTGAGGTACTAACTGGCACCACTGGTGGGCATTGATAGATGGCAGTGATGAGCACTGATAGGCTGATGTGCCGGATCAGCCCCTTACACAGATCTGTGATCACCTGAGTCTCGGTGACTCGTAATCGGTGTGCTCCCTGTGGGGGGAGCGTGCAAAGGGGAGGACGTCTATTGATGGCCTCCTCGCAATTGGGGTCCACGCTGTAGCCGTCATTTGGCTATAGTGCGGATGTGAAATGGTTAGTGTCTGTATAAATAAAAATAGTCAATATGTGTGTTTGATCTCAAATTAATGCGCTAAGCAGGCTAGATGCTGGGCCATGGGGTGCAGAAAAGACCTGCGTAACAAGATAATCTCCGAAACTGTGCAGGTTTAGGAGATTTCCACGGTACCTACAGGTAAGCCTTATTTTAGGCTTACCTGTAGTTCACAACCACTTTAAAAACTAAGGGGACGCAGACTTTAAATGGGGCATTTCATTTGTGTGTTGCCATGTTTAATGATGAAGACATTCTGTTATGACCTATAGTTGAATATGAATCCCATAAGAAATGTTCACTCGTATTTTTTTATTTTAATGGCACATATATTACCAATTCTACAAGGGTAAGCAAACTTTTAAGCACAGCTGTAAATGCAGTAGTAAAAAGTGTCCCTGTTCTGGTTGTGCTGTGTATATATCAGGGCTGGATGGACAAACACTTTGACAGGTAAAACATAGCTGAGTTTTAGCTTTAAAAAAATGTTTGTTGAAATCATGAATGCATTTGCATTGCTGTAAAGCTGGTGAGTTGGGTGAGAGTGGTTGCAAGCTGATTCTCTAGTGGCAGCAGTTTGTGCATGTTGGTTGACAGAGGTGGTATGTGATATGCATACTATATTTTAAGTTTTTATATCGCTTTTAAGATTTACTCATCTTCATTTTCCTTTTTAAGTTTGCCAAACTAAAGGACACACATTTTGTAGTATAACCTCAGAGCCAACCAGCAGCTTTATAGTTAATAACATTTTATAGACTGATTTTAGAAGCGTGCAAAGCTCATTGTTTGAAACTGAAAAAGTAGAACAAATTGAGGCTTTCATACAAGAAAATGTGTTTGAGGCCATTCCTGAAGAGAATATATTCCCTTCCTAGGCGGAGATTATTTCTACCTGAACTCCGACCTTATCGCATACAATAGAGCTACTACGAACATCTGTTTCCAAAAGCTCTTCTGTTCAGGAAGAAGTACATTTATACACTACTGTGCAAATGTTTGGGCTGGTATGCTGTAAAGCAGGAGTGTCTATTTAATCGCAGGCCGCATCAGCATTATGATTGTTCTTAAAGGGGTTGTAAAGAAACATTTTTTTTTTCATAATAAGCATCCTTTACCTGCAGACATTCCTCTTTTCACTTCCTGATTGTTCGTTTTTTGCTCAGAAGTTGCTCTATTTCTTCTCTGTTCTGTTCACTTCCTGCTTGTCTGATTGTAACTCACCACCATGAAGGGAAGCTTTACTGCAGTGGTCAGTGACGTGCTCGCCCCCTCCTGGGAACTATATCTGTGCTGCAGGACGCTCTCTACGTGTTAGACTTCAAGGAGGTGTAAATTACTGGGCGTGCCACAATGCATACTGGGAAATGTAGTTCTTACATGAACGAGCGCTGCAAACCAGGAAGTGAATGAAAGAACAGAAACTAGAACGCCAGAGGCGATATAGATGAAGGAATTTATTAGGTATTCATTTTTTTAACAGAATCATTACACTATTCTGTCTGTCTGTCTACCTTGCAGACATTAATTTTAGGCAAACCTTTTTTAATTTTTTTTTTCCTTTACAACTCCTTTTCAAAGAGCCGGTTGTATCTGTAAAATTAGATGTCCAGCGCATCCCCCTCCCCTTACATTGGCTGTCAAGAACTATCCCACCTTCAGAAGTTGAGTCCCCCGCTCTCTCTTACATCCCTTACATCACAGTGCACCCCCCTTTCCTTATGCTACTGCTGGGAAGAAGCTGGATGCATTGCTTGAAAGCAGAAATTAGGGGTCTGGAGGAGAACCAAAAAAGGGCTGGTGCGAGGGCCACATGAAGTGGCCTGGAGGGCCAGATTCGGCCTGCGGGCCTTGTGTTTGACACCTGTGCTGTAAAGTAATGCCACGTACACACGATCATTGTTCGGCATTAAAAAAAAGGTTGTTTTTAAAAACTTAATTTAAAATAATCGTGTATGGGCTTCACATCGTTTTTCAGGTTCTGAAAAACGACAAAAAAAAATATTTGAACATGCTGCATTTTTTTAACGTTTTAAACAATGTCGTTTTTCAGGTTGCAAAAAAATGATCGTGTGGGCAAAAAAGTTTTAAACCTGATCATGCTCAGAAGCAAGTTATGAGACGGGAGCGCTCGTTCTGGTAAAACTAGCGTTCGTAATGGAGTAAGCACATTCGTCACGCTGTAACAGACAGAAAAGCGCAAATCGTCTTTTACGAACACGGAATAGGCTAAAGCAGCCCAAAGGCGAATAGAACTTTCGCCTTTAGAGTGCCGTCATACGTGTTGTACGTCACCGCGCTTTGCTCATCATTTTTTTAAAGCAATGGTGTGTGGGCAACATCGTTTTTAATGATGAAGTTGGAAAAATTTTGTTTTTTGGACATGCCGAAAAATGATCGTGTGTAAGAGTCCTTATAAGAAATAGAAGTGTTAAAGTTTTTTATCAAAATGGCGAGTAAATTAATTAAATTAAGGATATAAATCCACATCAAATTAACCACTTCTCATCTGGACCAAATCTGGCACTTCGCTCCTACATGTAAAAATCTTTTTTTTTTTTTCCCTAGAAAATTTTCTTAGACACCAGAGCAGTAATGGCGCACCTTTGCACCCCAGATGTTTTGGCACTGCATTTTCTGCAGTTTAGTTGAGCATCATGGGAAACATCTGGGGTGCCAAGATTTGCCACCACTGCCCCAGAGAATAAAATGGTGGACACTGGATCGCACCTTTTTTTTTTTTTTATATTATTCATGAAACATTTTTCCAATAAAAAAAAAAAAAAGTTAGCCCAATTTATTTGTATAATGTGAAAGATATTGTTGCGCAGAGTAAATGGATACTTAACATGTTGAGCTTTAAAATTGCTCACACTCGTGTAATAGTGCCAAACTTTGGTATTTAAAAATCTCCATATGTGTCTCTTCAAAAGTTTACAGGTTACTTGTTTAGAGTTGGAGGTCTAGGGCTAGAATTGTTACTCCCACTCTAACATTCACGATGATACCTTACGTGTGGTTTTAACGCCTTTTACATATGTGGGCGCTACCTACGTCTGCATTCGCTACTGTGTGTGAGCACACAGAGGCACTTTACAAAAAAAATATGTTTTTTATTTGAATTTTACACTTTTTTACTTTTTTTTATTTTTTTGTGTGGTGTGTGTGTGTGTTTTTTTTTTTTATCACTTTTATTCCTATTACAAGGAATGTGAACATCCCTTGTAATAGGAATGGTGCATGACAGGGTCCTCCAGGCACGAAAGACAGAGATCAAAAGAAAAAATGAACTATCGCTGCCTTTCCAGCCGAGTCCTTGGCTGTGTTAACTTCCTCCGGGCCAGACATCATAATGCCACCCCCGTCTTCCGAAGGTCATAGAGATTGCCAGGGACCATCTGTCCTTTGGTAATCTCTATGCTTAACTTCAGGCGTCGGTGGATTCCTTCCCTGGCTTGCCACTTGCACGTGAAAGCTGGTAGACGCACCCACTCAAAGTCCAGGATGTCATATGATGTACCTTGGGCAGGAAGTGGTTAAGTTTTGGTGTAACCACCCTTTGCTTTTAAAACCACATCAATTCTTCTAGGTACACTTGGACAGTTTTTGAAGGAACTCTGGAGGTTGTGCCAAAATCTTGAACCACAGATCTGTGGATGTAGGCTGCCTCAAATCCTTATTTCCATGTAATCCCAGACAGACTGATATTGGGGCTCTGTGGGGGCAAAACCAATACTTCTGGACTCCTTGTTCTTCTTTTTTTCTCTTTATGCTGAAGATGGCTCTTAATGACATTGGCTGTACACTTAGGGTTGTCCTGCTGAAGAATACATTTGGGGCCAATTGCACGCCTGCCTGATGGTACACCATGATGAATAGATACGTATCTGCCTGGATTTTCTCAGCACCGAGGACACCATTGATCTTAAATAAATCTCTAACTCCATTTGCAGAAATGCAGCCCCAAACTTGTAAGAAATCTCTACCATGCTTCACTGTCGCCTTCAGACACTCATTATTGTACCTCTCGCTAGCCCTTTGGTGAACAAACTTCCTCTTGCTACAGCCAAATATCTAAAATGTTGATTCATAAGACCATTTTTTTCCAATCCCGTTCCTATGTTTTTGTGCATAGTTGGGCTACTTAGCTTTGTTGCCACGTAGGATGTCTGACCAGTAGATGGTGTACCTGGGTTCACTGGTTTTCACCAGTTATGTGCTGATTGCACTGCTGGACATCTTCTACTGTCAGATGAAAGTAAGCATAATGTGTCATCTTCTGCATTGTTTCTGTAGCCAACCACTGCGCCTACGGCAGGGATGTCCAAACTTTTTTTTTTTTTTAAGAGGGCCAGATTTGATGGAGTGAACATGCGTGAGGGCCGAACATTTTGCCTGACATTCTTTGAATCATTAAAATTCAAGTGTGTTCGTCTGAGCACTAAAACATGGCCCAACAAGAATTCTCTTATCTTTGTGGCGGTGTGTGGTGAAAAGATGAGCTCGGGCGTGTTATTTGGATATACTGTATATATCTCTTTTGTGGCCCCAACGAATCCCCGAGTTCTGCTCAGGACTAAGGATGAGCTTGGGCGTGTTATTTGGATATACCATATTTATGAGTGTATAACACACACAAGCTTACCATTGCCATGAATGCAGCCTCACATGTGCCATGAATGCAGCCTCACATGTGCCATGAATGCAGCCTCACATGTGCCATGAATGCAGCCTCACATGTGCCATGAATGCAGCCTCACATGTGCCATGAATGCAGCCTCACATGTGCCATGAATGCAGCCTCACATGTGCCATGAATGCAGCCTCACATGTGCCATGAATGCAGCCTCACATGTGCCATGAATGCAGCCTCACATGTGCCATGAATGCAGCCTCACATGTGCCAATGAATGCAGCCTCACATGTGCCATGAATGCAGCCTCACATGTGCCAATGAATGCAGCCTCACATGTGCCATGAATGCAGCCTCACATGTGCCATGAATGCAGCCTCACATGTGCCATGAATGCAGCCTCACATGTGCCATGAATGCAGCCTCACATGTGCCATGAATGCAGCCTCACATGTGCCATGAATGCAGCCTCGCCATTGCAACCAATGCAGCCTCGCCATTGCAACCAATGCAGCCTCGCCATTGCAACCAATGCAGCCTCGCATGTGCCATGAATGAAGACTGATTGATGCCCATCTGCGGCCTCGGAGGGCAGAGGGAGGGGGGCGCGGGACGAGTGCCGACAGATTACAAACAGGAGAATCTCTTGTTTACTATGTGGCCTCTTTAATACAAAGTCCCGCCTCCTATGATAGGCGGACAGTCATCCAATGGCAGCCCATGAGACGGGACTTACAACACAAACGCTGCTGAGTAAACAGGAGATTCTCTTAATGTAATCTGACGGTGCTCGTCCAGTCCCCTCCAAGGCAGTGCCGATGAATACGGTATATATCATTCGTGGCCCTGGGGGCCACAAACAATATATATATATCCAAATCCCCAGGGGGGCCATATTAAATCAACAGGGGGGCTGCATTTGGCCCGCTGGCCGGACTTTGGATATGCCTGGCCTACGGGTTTCATCGTTGCCCGCTTCTTAAAAAGAGCTTGAACAGCATATCTTAAACCATAGTCTGCTTTGAAATTTTTACTTGGGAGAGACTTTTTTTCCCCTAGAAAATTTTCTTAGACACCAGAGCAGTAATGGCGCACCTTTGCACTGCATTTTCTGCAGTTTAACAGAACAGACCAGCACGAAAATTTGCCTCGTATGATACAGTAGGTGACTGGGATATTGTGTCAATCTCGCTCCCTTTCTCGGCGAGATTGACCACCTACGAGCCCCATCGCGGGAGCCAGCGCCGAGCTGGCTTGCCGCGATGAAGACAAAGCCGTCATAGAAGCGACGGGGATCCGACGCGGATTCCCGCCAATTCTACACGTGGGCGGAGTTTATGAATCCTGAAGGAGAAATCCCCGCCGGATTTTTAAAGAAAAATCCGGCATGGGTTCCCCCCTCAGGAGCATAACAGGCCCTTAGGTCTGTTATGGGTTGTAAGGAGACCCCCTACGCCGAAAAAACGGCGTGGGGGTCCCCCCACAATCCATAACAGACCCGTATCCAAAGCACGCCGGCCGGTCAGGAAGGGAGTGGGGGCGAGCGAGCGCCCCCCCCCCTCCTGAGCCGTACCGGGCAGCATGCCCTCAACATGGGGGGGTTAGGTGCTCTGGGGCAGGGGGCGCACTGCGGCCCCCCACCCCAGAGCACCCTGTCCCCATGTTGATGAGGACAGGGCCCCTTCCCGACAACCCTGGCCGTTGGTTGTCGGGGTATGCGGGCGGGAGGCTTATCGGAATCTGGAAGCCCCCTTTAATAAGGGGGCCCCCAGATACCGGCCCCCCCCACCCTAAGTGAATGAGTATGGGGTACATTGTACCCCTACCCATTCACCTGCAAATAAAAAGTGTAAACACAAATAAACCACACAGGGTATTGAAATATTTTATTAGTTGGCCGCCGGGGGGGGGGTGTGTATGATCGCTTTTATAAAAGCGCCCCCCTCCGGCGGGCTTCTGTGGGGGGTGGGTGCCGCCGTCTGGTTCTCTTCCGCCGCCGGGGGGGGCGCTTTGATAAAAGCGCCCACCACCCGGCGGGCTTCTTTCGACGTCTTCGGCGGCTGGGGGGTCTTCTCCCACTCTCCGGGGGTCTTCTCCTGCTCTCTGGGGGTCTCTGCGTAGGGGGTCTCCTTACAACCCATAACAGACCTAAGGGCCCGTTATGCTCCTGAGGGGGGAACCCATGCCGGATTTTTCTTTAAAAATCCGGCGGGGATTTCTCCTTCAGGATTCATAACAAACTCCGCCCACGTGTAGAATTGGCGGGAATCCGCGTCGGATCCCCGTCGCTTCTATGACGCACTCGCTGGAATGTGCTTTTACTATTCCAGCGAGTGCGAGATATCGGCAGCTTGTCGCCGAGATTCAGCGCGATGCTGGCGTGTTAAAAACACATTCTCGGCGGCAGGCACTGTACCAGATCGTACAATTTTCATTTAGTCAGTATAGTCTGAAAATACAATACAAAACAAATGCATTACATCACTTCCGATCTCTTTTTTTTTTTTTTCTTTCTGTCGTACGAGAATTTTTGACTTTAACCTATTCAATTTCTACCTGTGACTATTAACCACTTCCCCACCGCGCCATAAGCATTTTACTGCTACGGCGCGGTGGAGTTACTTTGACACGACGTCCCTGGGACGTCGTCGTGCACTTCCGCGATTGCGCGTCCCCTGGGACGCGCTCGCGAAAGTGTCCGTGCTCGCCGGGTCTAGAAGACCCGGCGCATCACGGATCATGGTAAATTGCCGCTGATAGCGGCCGTTTACCACGTGATCGCGCCGTCGAATGACGGCGCGATCACTTGTAAACAAACCGGCGTCATTTGACGCCGGTTCCTCCCTCTCCTCTCTGTACCGTTCGGTACAGTGTGCGAGGAGAGGGGGGGGAGCGGGGTGTCAGCAGCTGACCTGTGGCTGGATCTGTGACAAATGCAGTCACAGATCCAGCCATCCCTCAATCCATCCCAGCTCTGCAATCCCCAGTACCCTGCAATCCCCCAGTACCCTGCAATCCCCCAGTACCCTGCAATGCCCCAGTACCCTGCAATGCCCCAGTACCCGACAATGCCCCAGTACCCGACAATGCCCCAGTACCCGGCAATGCCCCAGTACCCGGCAATGCCCCAGTACTCGGCAATACCCCAGTACTCGGCAATACCCCAGTACCCAACAATACCCGGCAATACCCCAATACTCGGCAATACCCCAATACTCGGCAATACCCCAATACCCTGCATGATACTTTGCAATACCCCAATACTCTGCAATACCGCCTATGGGGATTTTTAAGTAGCAAAGTTTGGCGCCATTCCACGAGTGTGCGCTATTTTGAAGTGTGAAATGTTGGGTATCTATTTACTCGGCGTAACGTCATCTTTCACATTTTGAAAAAAAATTGGGCTAACTTTACTGTTTTGTTTTGTTTTAAGCACAAAACAGTTTTTTTTAAAAAACACGCGTTCAATAAATTTCTGCGAAAATACCGTGCGAGATAAAAAGGCCGCCATTGTATTCTCTAGGGTCTTTGCTAAAAAAGCATATATAATGTTTTGGGGTTCTATGTAATTTTCTAGCAAATAAATGATGATTTTTCCATGTAGGAGAGAAATGTCAGAATTGGTCTGGGTGTTCCAGAACGCCTGGTGGCGTTCCCTGCATGTTGGGCCTCTGTATGTGGCGACGCTGTGTAAAAGTCCCACACATGGGGTATCGCCATACTCGGGAGGAATAGCAGAATGTGTTTTGGGGTGTAATTTGTGGTATGCATATGCTGTGTGTGAGAAATAACCCACTAATATGACACAAACAAGTTTTTTTTTTTTTTTTTTTTTTTTTTACAGAATTTTCAGTCGTTTTTCTTTTATAGCGCAAAAAATAAAAAACTCAGAGGTGATCAAATACCACCAAAAGAAAGCTCTATTTGTGTGAAAAAAAGGACAAAAATTTCAAATGGGTAGAATGTTGTATGACTGAGTAATTGTCATTCAAATTGTGAGAGCACCGAAAGCTGAAAATTGGTCTGGTTAGGAAGGGGGTTTAAGTGCCCAGTGGTCAAGTGGTTAAGCGGTTTTTGGATCGTGTGTATGGGCCATATGTCATACCAAATATTGATCTAATTTTAGATTTTTCATCTATTTGCTCACTTTGCATTTTGTAAATTATATTTATTTATATATATATATATATATATATATATATATATATATATATATATTTTTTTTTTTTTTGCAAGCATTATTACTTTTACATTTTTTCCACGCCTTAATAAAACATTTACATAGTATTGTAGTTGGCATTATGAATGACTGTAGCCTACTGGTGCTTGCCGTCAGCTTTCACTTTTTTATATCATAACCACATGCCTTTTATAGAGAATTGGATATGAACACTAAATTTCCATTAATAGGGAAGTTGTACTAGATCTGTAGGCTGCTTTTTTTATTTTTTTAACACCTGCAAATGCTAGTTGTCTGGCTCTGACTATAAAGCTTATGAAGTCCTATGAACCAGAGCAAGTATACAGCAAGCTCACAGTGAAATTGGACCAATTCACCTAACCTCCCCAGCTGCCCAGATCTTTCAGCATGTGTTGGTGCTAGGCCAATTACCAAGCACTGGCACTATCGGAAGTAAGTCTCATTTCACCTCCATTGTAGTAAAATGCATGATTTTGTCTCTGCCTAACTTCCCCCTGTAGAAACCTTTACAGCTGGTAATTCCAAAATGTACCTGTAAAAAAGTTTACTACTTGCCCCCATCTTCCACTCGTGGGGTCTAGGCGAGGGTAACATCGCTCTCCTGGTGCAGTCCCAGAGAATACAGAGCAGCTTATCTCTTGTGAAAAAGATGTTGTTGCACTGGACTGGAGCATCTTATCTTTTGTTCCCCAAGAGGCTTCCTGGATGGATAGTTGTTAAGCCAAGCGATGCTGAAGACTAAAGTCAGAATTTAATCTTCCTCGTGTGTTTTTTTTCTTGGGGGGGGGGGGGGGCCTTTATACAGGTAGATTTTGTATCAGTGTCCATCTGCATGCCTCACTGTGCCCATGACTAGACTGATGTTTAACATGGGAGTCTATGGAGGGGACCTACAACTGGCCGTTACCGGGTCCCCAAAGTCACTGGAGAAATTACGGTTTAACATGGGAGTCTATGGAAAGGGTGCCGACTTTGAAAAATCGGTAGTCCCCCGGACAACAAACTTTCCACACTTGTCGAGGAAGAGTGGGGCTACATGTGCGCCTAGTTTGGAATCCAGGGGACCTATGGCCAGCCGGTACCGGGTCCCCAAAATCCAGGAGATCAGGCACAAAAGTGACTCGAGTATAAGCTGAGAGGCATTTTCAGCACCGAAAAAATTGATGAAAAACTCTGCTTATATTCAAGTATATGTGTGTGTGTGTGTGTGTGTGTGTGTGTGTGTAATATATATTGTGTATGGAGGGGGGTCTGCATGTTGATGCAAGGGCTACTTGGGATACAGTAACATGACTGTGCTAGTATTTGGCATATTCATCTTGTCATACTTACATTTGTACTAATCATGTAATTTATCTGAGCCAATCAGTCTGCAGCGCATGTTGGTAAACTTCTGCAGTGTCGGGCAAGGTACTCAGAGTGCGCATAGTCTGCTGCAATCAGTTGACAAAGTTAAATTGGCATGCGTGGCCTTAGCAGTAAGTTGATGCCATAGAGAGCCGCATGAACCTAACAGGGTTCCCACCGCCAAAGCAAGGTGAGGTCATTACTGATAACTGCTTGTCATCTTCGTAAAAATGAATTTCTAATGTGTAAATATTAGGCAGGTTGTCCAACAGGCACGCAGCTGGTATAATTAGATACCGTGCCCCGTGTGAACCCTGAAGAAGTGGATGCAGCTTTATAACCTTGCACACCGATTCTGTGTGCATTGAGGATGAACAATGGTCCGTGCATTGGTCATGTGACTTTATAAACAACCCGCTGGGAACCCAATCAAATAAGTACAATTCATTACAAGCTTGTATATGTCATTTGCTACTGTCGCCTTTCATCATATTTCATTTTAATCAAGAAAGGTAACACCTGTGGTTAAGCCACAAAAGCAGCTTTTGTGCAACGAACACCCGCAGGCGACGAGGCAATTACATTTGTTGCTTGTTCCAAAGTGGGAAGCACTTAAATAGACCTCAGTAGGGATAACTGAGAAGAAAAGATTTACTTATATTATCTCCGGGCCAGATTAAGTTCTCCTGTAAGCCTGTCTTTTTGTTTGCCACTCAAAGAATGGAATGGACTATGGTAGGGTCAGTCTGAAACCTGGCCATGCAGGTGTTGTAGTTAAAGGGGTAAAGAAATTAAAGGACCATAAACCTAAAGTGGACCAGAACTCAAAGTGAAGTTTGTTATGTGAAAGCATCTAAACTTGAACAAAAGTTGATCGTATTGTAGCTTATTGATCCTTAGATGAGGTGGCTAGATTCATTTTCTTTCACTTTATTTTTTGCTTTACATTAACGTGGTAATCCTACCCTTGGCACACTTTATAACAACTGTACTGAGCAGAGTTGTTGCTTTAGAACAGGGAGTGTGTTAAAGTGATACTAAAGTCTTGTGGGTGTTTTTAACCAAGGAAAGACAAACATGTTGTTCTTACTGCCTGCTCTGTGTACTGGTTTTGCACAGAGCAGCAGCCTGGATTCCCCTTCTCGGGTCCCCTTACGGTGTTCCTGGCCCCTCCCTCCTGTTGAGTGCCCCCACAGCAAACAGCTTGCTATGAGGTCACCAAAGCCACAGCTCATGTCTATTCAGACAGAGCTGTAGCCCTGCCCCTTTTCTCTCCTCATTGACTGACTGATTTTGACAGCAGCGGGAGCCAATGGCACCGCGCTGCTGTCTCAGCCAATGAGGAAGGGAGTCTCAGGCAGCCTTTATGCATTAGGATAAAAAGAACACCTGCCTTTACAACCACGTCAAGCCCGGGTACACATGGAAGTTTTTTTAGTTCAACCCAGTGGGCTGAGCAAAAAAGTTACAGATCACCGTACTATGGTACTAATTATGTTAGTGCAGCGAACGCCCCACTGAGCTATCGTGTTCTGACAGGGGGACGCCCCCCCCCCCCCCCAACCCAGAACATCTATGCTCACAGCCATTGGTTTTCCAGCTTGCTAGTTCAACAGAAGCTGGTCTTGCGACAAGTTTCTGTCGTGGAGAAATGTACGGGCCAATTTGGCCATAACTGCCTAGCTACCTACCTAGTAGTTTCCTGCTGAACCAGGCCGAGATTCAAACTCTGTGCCTGGCTTTAAGCTAGGTAACATGTATGGGCAGACTGAATGTACCCAAGTTGATCGACTTTGGTACAACCAGCCTGTTGCATTTTACATGCAATTATTGCTAGTGGCTATTATAGAACACGCGGGAGGGATTCCCCCATTAACTGTGTTGATGAGGGGGGAAAATGTATCGATTTTGTTTCCTATAACCATGGATTGAAAATGGCTCTGATCATGGCTGGTTTAAAGGATAAGTTCACCTTTTGAGTACATGTTGCACCCATTTTTGGGGGTGTAACATGTTACCACTGCTGCGGCTGCCCCCTGCTTGGGAGAGAAGTTCACAAAACTAGCTGTCACTTTTTGTAGAATGGGTAGCCATGCAGGGCTTCGCCCACACGGCCACATCATTCTCACTCACACACACACACAGCTCCAGCTCAGTGTATGAATGAACTAAAGTCCCAACGTCCTTTGTGGGCCTGACTCCTCTAATCCCCCACCACTGTAATCTTCCGGTACAATGTGGGTTAACGGAACTAAGGGAGCAGTCACAGGCACACATTAATATGCCTTACTATGCCCACCCTTTTTACCCAGCTCTTCCATTCATAGAAACTAGTAGTACAACTTTGACTGAAAAACAATCTATGAATGGAGGATAGGGTATGATTGAAAGGTCAGCTCCCTCCATTCATAGATCACATTGCATTTATAGAAGTTGTAGTATAGCTTCTGTGAATGGAGGAGCTGGGCAGAAAGGGTGGGCATAGTTGGGCCTGTGACAATTCTTTATTACAACTCCTGTTGCAATGGAAGATTGTAGCTGTGGGGAAGCCTGAAAACTTGTTAGTATAGTAGTTCAGATCAGGCGTGCTCAATCACTGTAGTATATCTATGGCGGTGCAGCATTATTGCCCTAGGACAGGAACTGCTACTGGTGGAATCAGGTGGAAGGTAGAGCCCGGGGGGAAAAAAAACAAATGCAGTCACTGCATTCTTAATTTTTCTTAAAAGAAACATGGAGTCTGCCATTGCTGAAAATACTAGTTGCCTAGCTATTCTGTTTTTCTTTCTTTAATATATATGAATTTACAGAGTGAGCACATCTGACATTTTTTCTTAATTTACTGGTTGCATTTGGGTTGTACGTGGTTTAAATTTTAGCCAATTTATGCTAAATTGGCCAAAATGTATATAGTAGGAGCCCCTATTGGTACCACCTAGCCCCACAAGAGTCGATTTGAATCACATCACCTGGAGCCAATCGGATACAGTAACTGTTTAAACAACTGTGGCTGTCACAATACAATAAGTCAGGGGAGATTCCTCAGTCCATGCTGTTTAGCTTGGATGGGGTAACTTATTAGTTTTGCTCAACCAGAAGTATCTGAACCTGTACGGCCAGCTTTAGTGATTCAAAGTGTATCGCTTCCAAATCGGCAAGACCGGCAAACTAGGATTTAAAAAAGTTAATGGCAGCCCCCACATATTTACCTTTTTATGGTAGGTTTATAACTGAGGCCTCTTTCACACCAGTGGACCGATCGGGTCCACCTGTCTGTTTTTCAGACGGACTTGATTGGACTGCCCATTGTTTATAGAGCAGCATATGTCAGCGAACGTCTGACACCCGTCGGCATCCGATCCAGTTTGCTAAAAACAGGTAGATCGGATGACAACAGGGAGGAGTCTGTTTCCACTCATACAATCGCCTCCTAGAGAACAGAGGGCTATGGAGAGCGGACACGGACCTGTCATTTGGCTGCTCAGCGGAGAGATCCCCCCCCCCCCCCCCCCACCGAGCAGGCGGTTCTGCTTGGACGGATTCCGCTCTGTTTGAAAAGGACCATATATAATGATGAAATGTTCAGGTTTTTTAGTCAATTTGTTAATTTTCATGAACTTTTAAGTTTTACTATGTACACAAATCCACCGTTTAAAAACAAAAAAAACGTTGAAGGTAATGTATATCATTTTTTAAGTTCAGCTGCTAGCATATTAGACCACCAGGACCTTTGCAGTGTCATTTAACCCTTAAGAATCTAAGAGTCTTCCCAGCTCACAGGTCACACTCGTTAATTTAGCCGACGTAAAAAGCCTTTCCAAAGACTTCTTGATGGACATGATGGCAGTGTGTTGTGGATCCTGTGTGCACATAGACTGAACTGTGATCTTAATTAGAAGTTTGACAAGCCCACTCCAATAAAATGATGAGATTATGTGTAATTGGTGTCACAGTCAATTACCATTTAGCTAATCAGAAGCCCACTAACAGGTCTGGCCTTAGCTGTGGCCTCAGGATGTTGACGAGTGTCTGCCTCCTCCATGCTGCTACTGTGACACAGGAGCACTATTCCACTCAACATCCTAATGACCTCTCTGAAGTCTATTAAATTAATGACCTAACCATCCCAGTCTCTGGGTTCCTATCATATGTTTTTTCCACTTTCTGTTTACAACTTTTAAAGGAACTAATGAGAATAGATATAAGGGAATTTCTATTACTGCCTTGTTTTTAAAGATTCAGGCTTCAGCACCCAGTGAGTTGCTGATGCGGGACAGGTATGCAGGAGGGTGGAAGTTCAGACTTTCTTAGCTGCCTGCTTATTCCAGGATGGTACTCCTAGGTGGGAAAACCAGATTTGGGATAACAACCTTTAGATCTGCACTTTTTTTTTTTTTATTGAACCTGTGCTCAATTTTCAAAGTAAAAGCCCAATAGGAGAGCAGCATAGATAAGATATATTTATATTTCAAATTTTTTTTATGTATGTATTACATGAGACATTTTAACTATTTTAAGACGGCAGCACAGTGTTAAGGCAGTTTGTAAGCGTCCATCAAAAATTAGAAAAATATCTGAAGGGCACAGCGGCTACATGTCATGGCACAGTGAGGCTGCGATTGATGTTTTTTTTGGTAGTCAGAGAAGGCAAGCATGGCTCTAACATTTTTTTTTATTTTTTTTTTAAAACATTTGTGTGTTATTGAGCCATGCTTGCCTTCTCTGACTACCAAAAAAAACATCAATCGCAGCCTCACTGTGCCACTGTGAAAAAATGGCAGATACAATTTTTTTTTTTTTTTTCAAGAAAGTGTTGGTCACCTCAGTCAGTATTACTATTAATATAATCTCTCACACACACACACACACACACACACACACACACTTGTGCTTATAAGTTTACATACCCTGTCAGAATTGGATTTATTGGCCATTTTTCAGAGACTATGAATAGTGTTTGGCTTATTATCAATCAACTGTGTTTACTCTCTTTGAATTATAACGGAAACTACCCAAATGACCCTGATCAAAAGTTTGAATGGCTATTAAAGGTAACCATCCTCACCTGTGATCTGTTTGCTTGTAATTAGTGTGTGTAATTATGAAAAGTCAATGAGTTTCTGGACTCCTGACAGACCCTTGGATCTTTCATCCAGTGCTGCACTGACAGTTTCTGGATTCTGAGTCATGGGGGGAAAGTTAAATAATTATCAAAGGATCTCCGGGAAAAGGTAGTTAAACTGTATGAAACAGGAAAGAGATATAAAGATATCCAAGGAATTGAGAATGCCAATCAGCAGTGTTCAAACTCTAATCAAGAAGTGGAAAATGAGGGGTTCTGTTGAAACCAAACCACGGTCAGGTAGACCAACTAAAATTACAGCCACAATGGTGGGGAAAATTGTTTGGCATGCAAAGAAAAAACCCACAAATGACTTCAGTTGACATACAGAACTCCCTGAAAGCATGTGGTGTGGTCGTTTCAAGATGCACAATAAGGTAGCACTTGAAGAAAGATGGGCTGCATGGTAGTGTCACCAGAAAGCCATTACTTTGCAGATACCACAAAGTATCCCACTTACAATACGCCGAACAGCACAGAGACAAGCCTCAAATGACTTTGTGCCAGTAGGTTTGAAGTGATGAGACCAATATTTAGCTTTTTGGCAGTCTCTAAAAAAAAAAAAAAAAAAAAAAATGTATTATCACATCACATGGAATAAATGATATCCCTCAAGATGGCATGGGCAGTGACAAGTACTCTCTACTGAGACCTCTGGGGACCCCAGATCTCCCCTCTGCCCACAAAATCAGCTGATTAAAGTGAGATTGGCTTGATCAGATGCTGTACAAGCTGGTAACTATTTAGGACCTAAAGCCAGAAGTGACAATACTTGTTACTACTTTCATAGACCATAAAGACATTCAATTAATGCAAGTTCCTCCCTCATCTCTATGGTCAGCCTGTGTGTTTGCTGGTTTCAGTCCTGGGTCCCAGAACGGGAAAAACCTTAGGGGGAACCACCTTCCACATGTCAAAATTGGTCCAGCAACTGCTCGGATCACTTTTACATTAAAAAGCATCACCAGCTGAAAGAACACCATATTGGGGTCTTGACTGTAGCAGCAGCCATGATTCTGGTATAACCACTTAGGCGCCGTACACACGGCCGAGGTTCTCGCTCGAATGCACACTCTCTATTTCCTCGACGGCCCGCCTGGAAGAATGGCTGGTTGCCATCCCCGACGGGCGGGTCGCCGAATTCGACGGCCGGGAGAGAACCTCGACGGGCGGAACGATGTGTTCTGCCCGTCGAGGTTCTCTGCCGTGTGTACGCGGCCTGAAACCCAAGGGTGGAAAGGTGTTGAAACTGGACATCCACCTTTTTTAGGGTGACAATGCTACATAATGATCACTGTAGAATGAGCAGTGTTGTCACCATTTTTAGAAATTGGCGCAATGACCAATTTTACTAGCAGAGCAACGGGTATTGAGAGTGTTAATTTGGTCCATAGTTTGTTTCTCTTTAATGAGAGGAAAACCGTTTACCTGGTTCACTGTGCTGATGGGTTTTTTATTTATTTATTTTTTTATTTATTTATTTTTTCCCCTAGCGGTAATATATATATTTTTTTTTCCTCTACTTAATCCTCAGGTTCCAAAAGGCCATGTCTGGTTAGAAGGTGACAATTTAAAAAACTCCACCGATTCTAGAATTTACGGCTCAGTTCCCTATGCTCTTATCCGAGGAAGAATTTGTTTTCGGGTAAGTTAACCACTTAAGGACCGGACCAATATGCTGCTAAATGCCCAGAGGCGTTTTTCCAATTCGGCACTGCGTCGCTTTAACAGACAATTGCGCGGTCGTGCGACGTGGCTCCCAAACAAAATTTGCGTCCTTTTCCTCCCACAAATAGAGCTTTCTTTTGATGGTATTTGCTTGCCTCTGCGATTTTTTTATTTTTTGCACTATAAACAAAAATATAGCGACATTTTTGAAAAAAAAACAATATTTTTTACTTTTTGTTAAAGGAAAAATCGAATAAACTAAATTTTAGTCAAACATTTATGCCAAAATGTATTCAGCCACAATCGCAATAAAAAAAAATTTGGCTACACTAATACAGCGAGCAGAAAAATGATCGCTTAGTGACGCTGTAAAGAAAAAGTAATTGCGCAAAGTGCATAAGACCAACATATGTTGGATATAGGTTTGCAGAGTGATGCAAGTGACATATAGATCAATAGTGCACAATACTATAAAGTGCAAACAGAGTCCATGATGTTAAGAGGTGTTCCAGAATACCTGCTAGTTCCGTGAAAGATGTGCACTTCACCACACACACTCTGGTCTCCCTCATCCTGGAACACCTCTTAACATCATGGACTCTGCACTTTATAGTATTGTGCACTATTGATCTATATGTCACTTGCATCACTCTGCAAACCTATATCCAACATATGTTGGTCTTATGCACTTTGCGCAATTACTTTTTCTTTACAGTTGTTCTTTTTCAGGTGTTGTGTTTACACTTTTGTTTTTGCTGCATTGTTTTTTCTGTGTGTTTAGGGCGACCTTGTAATTTTAGCGCAGAAGTCCCCCCCCTTTTTCATTCATTAGTGACACTGGCAATAGGGGGTGAAAGGGTTAACTAGGGCGGTGATCAAGGGGTTAAAACTTTATTGGGGGGGGGGTGCGGGGGCTACCCTGGACCTAACACTGTCTGTCACACTGACACTAAATGCAGTGATCAGTACATATATGATCACTGCATTAAGTGACAGTGTGACAGGGGGGGTTATCGGGGAGGGGGGGTTATCGGGGGGGGGGGGGGTTAATGTGCCTATGTGTACTGGTGTCGGTGTAGTGTTGTGCAGACTTACTGTGATGTCTTCTCTCCTCAGCAGCGATTACATTACTTCCATGAAAAATGGCAGTTTAAATCGTTTAAAAATGTATAGGTTATAGTTTTCCATGCTTGTTGTTTTTCAGATATGGCCTTTTCACTCTTTCGGAGTACTTCAGGAAAGTCCCAATGGTCGACTATTAAAAAATGATTGATCATAGTGGTAGCAATTTAATGTTTTTATTTTCTAAATTTTAGTTATTTATGCAACTTAGGATGATTTCTAATAAATTACTTCTGAAATTTTTATGGTGTTGCTTGGTGGTTTGTACATGAGGCTGGAAAGTGAACTTGAATCTTTTAATTGTATATTTTTACTACAGTAGCCAAGGTCTTTGGAAATAGTGCATGCCGTTACAAGACTGGGGTTTGGGTTGAGTTTATGCAATCCTTTCTAAATGTTTTCTCTAATTGTATAGTACAGGACCCTGAGTGAAAGTTGGTACCTTCAGGGGATGGGATACTGGCAAAGCTTTTCAAGGAAATTTCCCCTGGGTTTCCACCTAATAACCCAACCCCACTCTGTGATCCTCCATTTTTTGCTAGTGTGTAAAGGTGATTTTTTTTCTCTTTGCTGTCTGAGCAGAGAAACAAAAATTGATTTTCTATATCAATATCTATATTCTAAATACCAAGCCATTGACATTAAATTGTGCAGGGTGAAGGCATTCCGGAAGACAATGACCTCTTGAGGGTACAAGAGAGTGTGGGATTAAAAAAAAAAACTACTCTTAGGTGAATGCAGTAAAAATTCCCCCGCCACCTTCAAGGCCAAAGGGCTAGGCAATCAAAGTCTGCCAATCGCTCAGCTCTCATTCTTCACTGAGTTGGTGACTCAATCACTGGCTCTCTGCTGTATCCCTCCAGTACTCACTGAAGTGCCAGGCTGTGAAAGGGTAGGAGTGGCTGGCTCAGCAGGATGCCAAGAGGCTGAATTAGCGGCCCCTGGGGCATCTGTGTGGATCCTGACTGTCTGATCCCTCCCAGGGTCTGGACCAGCTGAGTGATGTCAGCCCACAGTGGACTTTTGCCTGCCATTGACTGAATACAGTCACAGGAGTGCAGAACTCTTGTGACCCACTTCTCTAAGGACTGAGACTGGGAACCACTGATCTATGGCCAGCTTAAAGCTGAGTTTCTCCAACTTTGTTACAAATTCTTACACAACTAATGGCTAGAATATAGCCATCATTGTCCAGGGCTCAAAAGCACCAAGCTTTCTTCATCAACACTTTCTCTCTTTTGGGGTCAGAAAATGAAATGCCTCTTCTAGAGGATTGAGAGAATAAAAAGTGCCTACAGACTACGTTTTCTCTTGAATATTTTCAGATGAAATGAAGAAGCTGCCAGCTACATAATTGGTAAGGTTGAATAAAGACACCAGTCCATCCAGTTCAACCTGTAAGTGTGTGTGTCAAAAATCATATCCCTGTATAATGTGCTCCCTAAGATGCCCCTCTAAACATTTTTTGAAACTATCAATACTTTCCGCTGAAACCACCGATCGTGGAAGTTCCGCCCTGATAATGAAAAACCCCCTACGGTTAAACTGCTTCTCCAATTTTGAGTGACATGTCTACTTGCACTTCCCGAGACTGAATCATTTATTCCCTATGCTAGAAATCCCCATTGAGATCTTTGTATATCACTATCGCCCCTCGGGCATCTGTTCTCCAAGGGGAATAAATGTAATGTTTTATAATTGCTCCACATATCTGAGGTCCTCCAGTCCCCTTATTGTTTCCCTTCTCTGGACTCTCCAGCACATCTTTCCTGATGTTTGGTGACCAGAACTGGACCACATATTTCAGATGTGGCCCAACTAGGGTTTTATACAGCGGCAGGATTATTTCATCTCTTGTGTAAAGGAAAGATGAATATATCCTTTTTCCCCTTTCGTCTTCCAGGACAGCCCTGAGATATAGCTCCTCCCTCCGGGACAGGAAACACATCAAATGTAAATTATAAAAGGAAGTCCTCCAGGCCTTCTCAGTTTTTGTGTTTCCTGCCGGACGGGAAGGAGTACATTCAGGAACGTGCCTCTTTGAAGGTGGTTTTACCTTAGGCTTCAGGACCGTGGTAGGAGACGTCTCAGGACTTTCCTGACATAGATGTCGGTTGTTGTTGCCTACCTTTTCCTGCAGCACTCCTCTGGCCCTAGGGGTAGAGAGCGTAGCTGGGACCACCGCTGCCGTAGCTCAGCGAGAGTCGGACCCCCGGTGACGGCGGAAAGCTTCTGTCCCCAGATCGCTGCATCCCTGACAGCAGCAAAGGCGAGAGACTCCAGGCAAAGCCGCATGTGTCTGTGGACTTCCGGGAATGGCGTGGGGGCGGAGCTTCTGCGTTCCAGCAAGGGGAAGTGATGAATTTTCCCGGCGGAAGTGCGTCATCGGGGGGCGCCCGGAAACGTTCATTCCAGTTTCAAAAGGCGCAGCGGTGGCGTTCAGGAAGCCGGAGCTGGTGTACAAGATTCAGAGCGCTGAACAAGACACCACGAGCTATGGAGACTGCAGCGGCACATCTCGATGCTGGTTCAACAGGCTCCGGTGCCTCTCAGGTAAGCTTGGTGAGAGCACATGGCTTACTCTGGGGGGCAGTGAGCCGTTAGGCTCAATACCCCCCCTGGGTGGTGAACCTTTTTGGTGGTGGGTTGGGCACTTTTCTAGGAGCCATGCACAGTGGTGTAAAGGCTTAAGCTGGTGGTAATTGGTTTATTTTTCTCTGTTTTTCTTAACAGGTCAAAACCCACCAGATCCCTAGGAAAAAGGTGTGCCGTGTGTGGAACAAAGTTAGGCCCCAGTTGGGATAAACCTTTGTGTCCAGAATGCGTTAGTAGCTTGGTAAAAGAGGACTCTGTAGCTACTTGCCATAAAATTTTGTCATCTGTAAAAGATGAACTTGCATCTACATTTCAGTCTTTCAAGGGACTGATGGATAGAATGCAAAGTCCAGCCCCTCCCTTACCCAGGGCTTCCAGCATGCCCTCCTTAACCCAAGCTCAGGAGGAGGAGGAAAGGGAAAGGACTCCCAGGTCTGTTGCTTCCTCACAGGCAGGTTCAGCCACGGAGGGAGAGGAGGATTCCTCCAGGGGGGCTAGGTACAAACTATCCTTAGAGGATGTGGGGGACCTACTAAAAGTGATCTACGATACTCTAGATATTCGGGAAGAACAGGTCCAGCTCTCCAAGCACGACCTTATGTACCAGGGGTCTTGTGCAAGTAATCCCCAAGCCTTCCCGGTTCACAAATCCTTGGTTGATGTGATTTTGCGGTAGTGGGAGTAGCCGGAGAAACGTCCTTTCTTTTCAGGCAACCTTAAACGTAGGTTACCATTCGAGACGGATGCATCTCAGCCCTGGAATAAAAACCCCAAGCTGGATGCTCCATTAGCCAGGGTCTCAAGAAAGACAGATCTGGCTTTTGACGACTTAAACTCCCTAAGGGACCCAATGGACAAAAGAGGTGATCTACTGTTAAAGAGAGCATGGGATGCCTCTTCCATTGGTCTAAAGCCTGCGCTGGCAGCGTCTTGTGTGGCCAGAAATCTTGAGTGTTGGCTCAGACAGTTACAGACCCACATTGTTGCTGGTACTTCTAGACAGGAGCTGGTAAAATCTTTTCCGCTTTTATTTTAGGCAGTAGGGTTCTTGGTGGACGCTTCAGAGGAATCTGTGAAGCTGGCGGCCAGAACAACAGCTTTGGTAAATGCAGCTAGAAGGTCAGTTTGGTTGAAGACGTGGGCAGGTGATGCCGCTTCCAAACTAAAATTATGTGGTTTACCTTTTTTGGGAGACCACGTGTTCGGTTCGGGCCTCCAGGAGGCGCTAGAACGAACACAGGATAGAAAGAAGGCTTTTCCGGACAAAAAGAAGAGATCAGAGGGAAAACGCTTTGTCATCCTGTCCTTCCTGGGATCTTTCTGTAGTACTTAAGATCTTATCAGAAGGTCCATTTGAACCTCTGGAGGAATCCAGTCTGAAATGGGTTACCCTTAAGACCGTTCTCTTAGTGGCAGTAACCTCAGCTAGGTGGGTTAGTGACCTAGAGGCTCTTTCTATTAGAGAGCTGTTTTTGATGATAGAGTTGTGTTAAAAACAGACCCCAGTTTTCTCCCCAAGGTGGCGTCAAAATTCCACAGGACACAGGATATTGTCCTGCCTAGTTTTTGTTCCCCTTCGGGTCCTGAGTCATCATCTCCCAATTTATTAGACGTCAGGAGGTGTATTTTGTTTTATTTGGAGGTAACCAGAAAGTCGGATTCTCTTTTCGTTAATTTTTCAGGGGTTAGAAAGGGGCGTAAAGCTTCTAAAGCTTCCATAGCCAGATGGATCAGGATGGCTATTCAGAAGGCATACGAGTTAGAGGGTTTGCAGGTTCCATTTGTGAAAGCACACTCTACTAGGGCGGTCTTGAGTTCGTGGGCAGAGAGGGCCGGGGCCTCACCAGAAGAGATTTGTAGAGCGGCGACTTGGTCCAGTTATACCACGTTCGCTAAGCACTATCGCCTGGATTTGATGTCGGAGAAGGATCAGGCATTTGGCCGAAGGGTCCTCCAGGCAGTAACCCCACCCTAACAAGTAAGTTTCTTGTTTATCATCTCAGGGCTGTCCTGGAAGACAAAAGGGGAAAACCGGAGTTAGGCTTACCGGTAACTCTTTTTCCAGTCTTCCAGGACAGTCTGGTTTCCCACCCGGTGTTTTTTTCTAAGTAACTGGAGTTGGATGAATGTACTAACGTTGTCTTAGTATGTTATGTTTTTCAGAGCCTTCGGGATTTCTTGTGTGAACTGAGAAGGCCTGGAGGACTTCCTTTTATAATTTACATTTGATGTGTTTCCTGTCCCGGAGGGAGGAGCTATATCTCTGGGCTGTCCTGGAAGACTCCTGGAAAAAGAGTTACCGGTGAGCCTAACTCTGTTTTTTTTATGCATGCCAATATTCTGCTAGCTTTGCTTGTTGCAGCTGGGAATTGCATTCTGTTGGAGTCGGTCAGCAACTATGACCCCCAGATCTTTTCATCCTAGGTTCTCCCCTAGCGAGTAACTTGGATTCATATTTTTAGCCCCCAAGTGCATCAAAATTATTGAACATAGTGGTAGCAATTACATTTTTTTATTCTTTTACATTTTAGTTATTTATGCAACTTAGGATGATTTCTAATAAATTACTTCTGACATTTTTATGGTGTTTGGTGGTTCGTACACGAGGCTGGACAGTGAACTTGAATCTTTTGTATATTTTTACTACAGTAGCTAAGGTCTTTGGAAATAGTGCATACCGTTATGAAAAATTACAAGAATGGGGTTTGGGTTGAGTTTATTATGCAACTGTCTTTTAAAGTTCTATATCCTGCTGCAAATTTATGGATGCTTTGTTCTTGTTCTACTTTGTGTAAATAAACCAATGGCTCCTATTGTACCCCCCCCCAATGCTAGGATCCAGGCTTGTTCAATAATTACACCACCTATGATAAAAAAAAAATTACCATTTATTTTATAAATGAGATGTACAAAAATTGTGATAAATTAGCTATGCAAATGGCTCCTTGTGCAGTCCAAGTCGGTGCACAGGATTGGGACTATGGCTGATTTTATTGTGCATTTTATTGCGCCAAGTGCCTGCTGTTCCTGTAAACCTCTATAATCAAAGAACATGAATCGCAGTTCACCAGCAGGAATTGTTCCAAGTCTTCTTCAGTTAGTGAATATTTTCCTCCACAGCGACAGGTGTAGCAGTAAAATTCCATATCTGTTCCAAAAGAAAAAAAAATGGCAAGGTGAGTTACAAGTTTTACTTTAACTAGATGATTGGTAGACTTTGGCTCACCATGCAGGTTACAATTGCTTTAGATTTACCAAAGCCATGCACTATGAGGACCTACCCAATCAAACGGACCCTTGCAATACATACTTGTTCATAGATCTAAAGGTTAGAATCATATTCTAATCACTGTAGCAGCATTATTCGTCTAAAACTGAAATGCAGATGTGAGCTATATACTGATTAAAATGTTCAATTAATCGATTTATTTAAAAAAAAAAAAAATTTGAATAGACTAATTTCGATTAATTAACGCAGATACATTTTTTTCAGATCACCACCCTATATAGTCCCTACTGTAATATCGGACATCTCCCCACTGTAATATGATCCATATGTCCCCCACTGTACATTTATGATTCGTTGCACCACTAGTACCAATCAAGGAATTAATCTTTATATATATATATATATATATATATAGTGAATATTAAAACAAATACTGTAAATGATAATATCGAGAGTGAAAAAAACCTTGAATGTATCACAAATAACAGATTGCTCTGTCAGCATAAGTCAATATCACCTTACAGGTATATACTTAAAAAATATATACCGTATCTATCGGCGAATACTGTGCACTTTTTTGCCCACAAAATCATGGGTGCGCGATATACGCCGATACTCTCTTCCCGCGCTGTTTGAACTGAGAAGCCGAAATATACCTAGCGCAGTACACTCGGGTACATTTGGCCAGGCTCTGCTCCCCTCGCGGTCATGTCCTTTGCGCGAGAGGAGCCGAGCGTACCGCGCTCGGTATATGTCGGCGGAGTTGTTTCAACACAACGCGGGGGATCGGCTCAGAGACAACGCAGGAGGACACCACCGAGGCTGCTGGCGGACCGGACAAGGCCGCTGGGCAAGACACCGCTGAAACGCAAGTCATTTTTCTTTTTTTTCTGAAATTTTTCTAGGTTGGGGGTGTGTGCGTGCAATACCCCGATTAAATACAAGTGAGTAAACGATTATAGTAAAATGCCCTGATGGGAGCAACCAGGAAATGTCCAAAGCAAAAAGAAAGGAGATATAATCATTTTAAATAAACACGTGTACACAGGTAAGTGAAGCCGGAAATCTTCTGCTTTAAGAAAGAAGCCGTCCAAATTCCACACAGATGGCAGATTAAAGTGCAAGGACAGAGTAAAGCTGCTATAGACCACCACCACACTGCATCATCCTCTGGTGTCACACAGAGTAATAAGGGGGACTCTTACCAAATGAGTAGGACCTCTAGTATCAAGGTCATAAGTGCATAAACCTTTGCAACGGTTATCGGGTGATCCGGATCGTCCAAGCGCCACAAACATCCCAGGAATGCCTCCTCTGGGGTTAGCAGATGGAAATGGTATCTCCTGGGGCTCTCAGTTTCAGACTACGGAAGTTAGTGTGAACAGCAGCAGTGCAGGGGCCTACCACCTATTTATTTCATCATAGGACCCATGTCCATCTGTGTGCTGAATTACTGTTCTAATGAACCTTGTTTGAAATCCAATAATAATACATGTTCCTTGTTTAAACATGGCACACAGCCTTTATAGTGCACTGGTATGCAGACTTATTACTAAGAATAACCTGCCAAAAAAGGGCATTCCTTTTTAAAATCTCAGATATACAATTTACATACGTACCATCTTCCCATTCCATTTCCTCCAAGGAAATCTGATTGTCCACATGGTAGGATCGAGTCATCTCGGTTTCTAAGGGAAAAAATCATTTTAAATGTTTCTTTAAAGAATGATACAGGTACAAGATCATACATCAAGCTTGTTTGATAGCAAGGGATTTATGTATTTGGAGAATTTGTGTAACCCTGAAAAGGTAAGCACCTACCTAGTCTAGGACTGACTTCTCCTTTCTTACTTAACATACCTTCCAACTCTAACTCAAACTGAAGGCAGAAGAAGACTGACTGAGCTCCCAGGTGCACAAGTTTAGGGCTCTGTTCACATATGCTGCAAAGCAGGTCGCAACATGGGGTGTCTGGTGTGAATTGGGTCTCAATTTTTGCCCAAATCAGGCCAGAAGACACAAAAACCTTCTTCAGTGTGGACCGTTTCTGACCAGAGCTGTGTGAATTGGCTCAAGTGAGGGCCGGTCGCTCATCATGTAAATTGGATGTGGGGGAAATTTGCATGTATGAGAAGGACTTGATGTCTGCAGGTGGCCATCCTCTGGATCAATTGACACTTTACTTTTTAAATATATTTAAAAAATAATCTCCACTAGAAATAAGAAAATTTACCTGCCAACATTTTGATACAACCTAGAAACATTTGCCAATCCCTTTTATGTGTAAAGTGATCTTGTCCTTTGCATTCTTCTAAGAAGAGGACAGAGTGTGATGGTATTTTTTTTAATTTTAAAGAATGACCTGTTTTTATTTTTGTTGTTTCATAGCGAAGGAGCTTTCAAGGCCCCAATGTGATAGACAGGCAATGATTTTGAAGATGTCCAAAGTCTCCTCTGGCTCCAGCCCATGCAGATCTGGGCCATAGGCCAAAAGGTTAAAGAGGGGGAGGGGTAAAAGTGGGTAAAGACTATTTCAGATGGAGATGGCTTTTGTACCCCTGGTACAAGCTACCATGTAAAAATCACCCAATAAAGCAATCCTATTATAATTTTAGAGATGCTTAAACCATGCTGTGCTCTGGCTATTAGTAAACCCAGAGCCACCGCCTGCCCCCTGCCATTTGATATAAACCTGAAAGCTAGGTGTAGCTGAGCTCACAACCTTCCAATTGCTCCAAGGTGGGTATAATCAAGAAAGCACAGACTACCAAAATAACAAATGTATGGGCAGATTAAAGCTGGCCATACACTTTTAGCATTTTGGCAGAAGAAATTCTAGCAGTAAGTGGCTCTACTGCCTCAATAAGAGAGATGAATCACTCTACTTTTGTTGAAACAGCCATTCTGAAAGTTCTCATCTGAGCTAATCTTAAAATACAGTAGCTGGGCATTTGTGTGGATGAAGAAATGTATTTGGGCCCTGTCAGCTTTTACACAGGTACCGATGTACACATTTAAATGGTTTCTCATCCATGGGATTGCACCTATTCTTTTCCATGAGCTGTGTAGGCAATAAATGTGATATGTTGGAGGGAATAGACATGCACACCAGTTGTAATTCTGAGTAACTGGATGAGTTCAAAAATGTTGCTGTTCTTCTAATCCAAACCAGGTCTAAATCATATTGCCATTACAGGCTTTGGTAGAAGATTGAGTGGTGTATTCTATTGACATCTACAACGACTAAACACCTTTCTGAAAATAACTTCACACTGCTTCACCATCTGAGTGCATTCTTACCATATATACTCGAGTATAAGCCGACCTCAATATAAGCCGGGGCACCCAATTTTACCACAAAAAAAAAACGGCGGGTACCGGGTTCCCAGTCACTGGAGAAATTACCATTTAACATGGGAGTCTATGGAAGGGGTGCCTGGCTTTGAAAAAAACGGTGCTTCCTGGCCGTAGGTACCCCAGACAACAAACGTTGCACACTTGTAGAGGAACAGGGGAGGCCGGCCGGTACCGGGTTCAGGCACAAAAGGGTGACTCGAGTATAAGTCCTTGGTTCTATCGGTAGTATACAAAGCAAAAAAAAAAGGGGTTGGCGTCAAATCACTAACCAAATATTTAACAGCTGCACTCAAACACCAAAATGCAAGTGTTAGAAAGTGTGATAATAAATATTGTTGTACTGTCCTTTTAAATCCACATCAATATGAATGCAATAATGAGAATATATGAATCCCTGCAAAACACCAATACTGAATAAACAAATTATTGTAAAAGTCTTTTCGCACCATATGTGAATTTTAAATAAGCAAAAAGTCCATCCAAATAGAGATGTCACCAGTGAGTTCCACCACCTACAGCAGGGATCCTCAAACTATGGCCCTCCAGATGTTGTAGAACTACACATCCCATGAGGCATTGTAACACACTGACATTCACAGACATCACTAGGCATTATGGGAATTGTAGTTCCTGAACAACTGGAGGGCCGTAGTTTGAAGACCCATGACCTACAGCTATTGGCCAAAATAGGACCCCAATTATAGGTGGTCTATTTGCTTTGAGGTGTGTGGATCTTATTGCAGTAGGTAATCTGACTAAGAGAAAACACAGAGCACACCCGGGGGGGGAGAGTTGTCACATCACAACTTTTTCTCCATAAATGACAACCTGGCAAAAGAAAAAAAAATAACTGCCTGATTCATTTGTTATACTGTGTATATATAATCTTTCCAATGAGACAAGCAATGTGTCAAAGAAACTTTCAGTTTTCTCTGCATCCAGTGTGCATGATGACGTCAGCATAGACTCGCGTTCACTCTGAACAGACATTCTCAAGGGGCCAGCACACTACACATCTGTAGTATGTCTGCTTGACCTCTGAGGCTACTTGGGGGTTCCCCCCACCCCTTCAGCTGATAGTCTCAAATTTGTCTCCCCATAAATGCTGACCTGTGCTGGAACTCAGAGGCGTCCTCCCACACATTTTGTTGTGCATGATATTTGGCACCAATTTCAGATGCAGCAGGGACAAATCTGCATCCCTTTGTTATGTACCTTCTCTGACATTACAGCAGCCAAAGCAGTTGCAGCAATTGTTGGCCTCACCTGAAATGTTAGCTGTTGTGCAGGGCAGGACAGGGATTTACCACTGGGCACTAAGCCCCTCCCCCCCCTCTTCCTAACCAGGCCAATTGTCACACTTTTAGCCTAGGTTCACACTGACTGAGGGTTAGAAATTGTGCAACTTCAGCTGAATGCACGCAATTTCATACCAGCATGTCCGTCCAACTTCGGAGACATGTGTGCGGGTTCCTGCAGAAATGTCTATTGAAGTCGCCAAAAGTAGTGCAGAAATTATTTTTGAGAATCTGTGCTTCAAATTCGCCCCGATGTCAATGTGGGCTGAATGATAATTAGTGCAACACTGTACCCATATGAATTTTTTTGTCCTTTTTTCTCATACAAATTCTTTTGGTAGTGTTTAATAGCCACTGGGTTTATTATTTTTTGCACTATAAAATATGAAAGTTTTTTTAAATTGTCATAATAACAGGTTATTTCTCTCACACGGCATATGCATACTTTCAATTACACCCCAAAACACAGTTTGCTACTACTGAGTACGGCGATTCCACATGTGGGAGATTTACACAGCCTGGTCACATACAGAGGCCCAACATGCAAGGAGTACCATCAGGCGTTCTGGGGACATAAATGACACATTTCCCGACAATCTATTACACTTTAGAAGGCCCTGGAGCACAAGGCCGATAGAAATGCCCACAAAATTACCCCCTTTTGGAAAGAAAACACACCAACTTATATTCCATGAAACATAATGAGTCTTTTGAACATCTAACTTTTTTTTCCCCCACGAGTTTTTGGAAAGAAAATAAAAATGCATTTTTCTACACATTTTTTTTTTTTTACAGCGCTGGATGAGGATCCACTGATAGGGTGGCACTGCTGGGCACTTGCAATATACGAAAACCACACGCTGCAGCTTCTTGTTGACAGTGATTGCACCACATTGGATGGAGAGATCACGTGGGTAAAGGGCTGCTGGGATTTGGCGCATTACACCAATCCGTGACGCGTCGGATCCCAAGAACCCAGCAAACACAGACACTCCCTTGTGCGCACCCCAGAGGGGCGCGATTCTGGGAGGACTTCATTGTACACCCTCCCAGAATTATCATTTGGCTAGGACCCAGTTGGCAAGTGGTTAAAGAGGAACATTGCCCCCCCCCCCTCCCATATATATAATTTTAATCCACTCTTACCCTTTCCCTGGGTTATCCTCAAAATGCATACCCACATGTTCAGTAAATCCAGTGGTATTGTCCTGCAATTAACACCACATGCCAGGCCCTGCACTGTCATCTTCTTTACTTATGTCATCAGGGGGTTGCCATCTCTTCCATATTTTTGCAGCCCCTTGCAAGAACTAGATGGTGACAGTCAGCCTTATGCCAACTAGCAATGGGGCATGAGCTGTAAAGTACCCCGATTACCTCTAATGTATCATGAATTGTAGATATAGTAATTTTTAACGGGGGTTCCCTGAGGTCAAAAGGTTATTTCAAGGATTCCTCTTTGTTGAGAAAGACTGCTAGAGCGTGTTACTTGAGTCTGCTGACATCACATCCAAGAAGGGGGCAGCAGTCTGATTTTACAGGTGAATAACATGCATACCATACATAAATGCACATAACAAATAGGCTGAGGACTGAGTCTCTTAAAGCTAAGCTTCTACAACCAGGTGAAAGCAATACTTACCATATGGCTTCCCATAATAATTGGCCATAACAAGTTGGCCGTAACAAGTCAAATAATAGCACTTCACTGTGAATAATAACTATGGGCAAATGAAATAGCTCATTTAACTGCCCTTAAGTACTGGTGAAGAAAATGTAATTAACACTTAAAAAAGACAATTTTAAGCATGCTATCCATTAATTAGCAACATATTACACTGCCTAAAATGGGACAGTTATTTGATATCACTTTCTGCATTACCACATTTTACAGAGGGTCTAAACTATGGATCTCTGGGGAGCTAGCTAGTGGGTGCAAGTCTGATTAATGTAATTACAAAGATCAGTGAGTTTTGGAAATGACAGGATCAATAAAGCCATCCTTAATAGATCCTAAACACCTACACTACATTAAATATGTAGCGAATAAGGGGGGGGGGGGGAGAATGAAGCTGTTCCTACATTGTAACAGTTGACTAACTTCGCAGATGAGAGGTGAAATATATTAATATGGATTCTCACAAATGTACGTGTGTTTTCCTTGGCGTGAAAAGTATATATTCCTACAGCAGAAAATCCGAGATGCAAGGGTGGGTTAGGGCCAATAAATAACAAAGGAGCAGTCAATCTAAAACCAATATTTCATTTATGGGCAGGTTCCTTCATCCAGTAATGTTTTATACCTGGCTATGGCAGCAAGCTTTTCTACTCCTAAATAAGGTTGAGTGAACCCGAACTGTAACGTTTTGTTTTTTTTGTACCCAAACAATTTACAGTAAGTTCAGGTTCGGTAAGTTCAAAAGCCGCGCCTCCTCCTCAGGCTGTGCCGAGGCCGAGGATGAGAAGGCATCCATGATGGGCGGAACACTGAACAGAGGCTCTGCTGGGAGAATTAGTGCTTCGCCTATCACGGAACAGTCTGAGGAGGAGGCGCGGCTTTTGAATAATGGATGGCCTCTGTCTGACAGATACCGGCATATAAGACGACCGACTTTTGGGGCATTATTTTACATGCAAAAGGTCGTCTTATACGCCGGAAAATACAGTAAAAAAAAGAACAAAAAATATTTTTTCCAAACACTTTCATTGTGGGTTGATTTAGAAAAGGCAAACAGACTTTAGGCACCTGCACTTGCACAGTACACAGTCTATTCGCCTTTAGTTAACTCCAGTATCTGCGACACCAATACAGTGGAACCTCGGATTACAAGCATAATCCGTCCCGGGAGAATGCTTGTAATATCAAAGCCAGTTTCCCCATAGAAGTCAATGGAAACTAAAATTATTTGATCCGCATTGACTTCAATGGCATGCAATCCCACATGTGGCCAGAGGTAAAGGGGTGCCAGAGAGCCCCTGAAACACCTGGAAAGGCCTGAGGACAGCTCGGCTGAACTCGGAAAGTCTGCTCCAGAGCCCCCCCACCTCAGGCCAAACGCAGTACTGCACACCGCTTTGGCTTGAATCCTGCTTGTTTTGCAAGACAACACTCGCAAACGAGTCAGAATTTCTAAAAATACAGTGCTCATATTGCAACAAGGCTTGTGCCGAAACGCGTCAACCGTCACTGCATATGGTCATGTTGCAAAAAAGCCTACAGAAGATTTTCAGAGTTGCTGGTGTTTTGTGTTCTTATACTGTACTGATTACATAAAAATTGTACGGTCCTGGTATCGTACGAGAACATTTTTCGAGTTTGTCCCTTCGGATCATTTTGGATGAACGGTCATGATCAGCTCTCGGCCATGGACAGAAATGCTAGAGATGCTTTTCAAAGTGATTTCTCAACAAAATTAAGCCTGGAGACATGGATGGATGGATGGGGGAGTTTTCTTTGAATATTAAAAATTGATTAAATGGTGTTTTTGGTTTGTAGTGCTCAGATGTAGTGAAGATCCATTTCAAGCTTTGGTGGGTAAGATTCAGGTTTAGTCTGTAGCTATATTTAGCTACATAATGTTTGTGGACCATTGAGAAAATCATTAGCACATACACTATATTACCAAAAGTATTGGGACGCTGGCCTTTACACACACATGAACTTTATTGGAATCCCAGTCTTAGTCCGAAGCGTTGGCCCACCCTTTGCAGGTATAAACAGCTTCAACTCTTCTGGGAAAGCTGTCCAAAAGGATTATGAGTGTCTATAGGAATGTTTGACCATTCTTCCAGAAGTGCATTTATGAAGTTAGGTACTGATGTGGATGAGAAGGCCTGGCTTGCAGTCTCCACTCAAATTCACCCAAAAAGTTTTCTATCGGTTGAGGTCAAGCCAGTCAGGTTTCTCCACCCCTATGTAAACAAGGCAAACCGCCATTCTGTGAGAGGGGCATGTACTGATTCTGTGTCAAAGCACCTCCCCGACAGTTAATAATTTCCTAGAAATGCATTTAACCCTTTGCTTGCTCCTAATGTCAACCCCTTCCCTGCCAGTGTAATTAGTGTAGTGACAGTGCATATTTTTAGCACTGATCACTGTATTAGTGTCACTGGTTCCCAAAAAGTGTCGGGTGTCAGATTTGTCCCCCGCAATATCGCAGTACCGCTATAAGTCGCTGATCGCCATTACTAGTAAAAGATCCTATAGTTTGCAGACGCTATAACTTTGGCAGAAACCAATCAATATACGCTTATTGGGAATTTTCTGTACAAAATAAAATTATGTACCAAAATACTTATTGGGCTAAATAGATCATGATATATTATAATTTTATTATTATATATTTTTTATAGCTGAAGGTAAAAACTATTGGGTTTTTTTTTTGTTTGTTTTTTTCAGGATTTTTTATTTATTTTTTGATTATAGTGCAAACAATAAAAACCGCAGAGGTGATCAAACAGCACCAAAAGAAAGCTCTATTTATGCGGGAAAAAAAAGGACATTTTATTTGGGTACAGCATTGCACGTCACAACATGCAATTGTTAGTTTAAATAACACAGTGCCGTATTTAAAAAAAATGGCCTGGTCATGAAGAGTGAAGTGGTTAAAATGGCAGTCAAAACCAGAAAGACATGGAAAACTACCATTCAAATGGATTGAAGAAAAGCCAATGATCAGCTCCAGGGTGATAAAAGAAGGTGTAAAGTTACCTGTGAGTTCTGTAACAATTAGAAGATGCCTATGTGAAACCAAGCTATCGGCAAGAAGCCCCCGCAAAGTCCCATTGTTGAAAAAATTACATATGCTGGCGAGGTCACAATTTGCCAAAAACGCATTGACTGGCCTAAAGAGAAATGGCACAACATTTTGATGAAAGCAAATTTGTTGTTTTTGGGGCTAGGGGCTGCAAAAAGTTTGTCAGATGACCCCCCAAACACTGAATTCAAGCCACAGTACACTGAAGACCGCAAAGCATGATGGTGCAAGCATCATGATATGGGGATGTTTCTCATACTATGGTGTCGGGCCGACTTATCTCATATTGGAGATCATGGATCAGTTTGAATACATCAAAATACTTGAAGAGGTCATGTTGCCTTTATGGTAAAGAGGAAATGCCCTTAGAAATGGGTGTTTCGACAAGACAACAACCTCAAACACAACAGTAAGTGAGCAGCATCTTGGATGCAGACCAATAAGATTAACGCTATGGAGTGGCCAGTCCAATCCCCAGACCTTAATCCAATAGAAAGCTTGTGGGGTGACATTAAAAATGCTGTTTCTGGGGTAAAACCAAGACATGCAGAGGAGTTGCGGAATGTAGTGCAATCGTCCTGGGGTGGAATACCAGTTCACAGGTGCCAAAAGTTGGTTGACTCCATGCAGCACAGATGTGAAGCAGTTTTCAGAAACAGTGCTTATACAACTAAATATTAGTTTAGTGATTCACAGGAAAGCTAAATCTTCAAGCATTGTTCAGTTTTTACAGTAAAGCTCCATGCACATAAAAAAAAAAAATGTAGCAATATGGTTACTTTTAATGAAGGTGCAACATATTGCTACACTCTATTCTTTTATACTCTGTGGCTCCTGTTGGATTTTGCTTCTAATCCCCTTGTGGAGGCTTCCATTTGTTATGGTTACACAACCTATCACATAATCTTCTTAGATGGACTATAAACTGAAGGATTTATGAATAAATAGTTGCAGAACAAATCATCTGAGTTTCCATTATTTCTTATGGGGAAAAAGTTTGTTTCCGGAACGAATTATGCTTGCAATTCAAGGTTTTACTGTATAAGGATTTTTGAGCTTTACTCACTTTTTTAACCACTTAAGACCCGGACCAATACGCTGGTAAATGACCCAAGGTGTTTTTGCAATTCGGCACTGCGTCGCTTTAACAGACAATTGCGCGGTCGTGCGACGTGGCTCCCAAACAAAATTTGCGTCCTTTTCTTCCCACAAATAGAGCTTTCTTTTGGTGGTATTTGATCACCTCTGCGATTTTTATTTTTTGCGCTATATACAAAAATAGAGCGACATTTTTGAAAAAAAAACACTATTTTTTACTTTTTGTTAAAAAAAAATCAAATAAACTAAATTTTAGTCAAACATTTAGGCCAAAATTTATTTAGCCACATGTCTTTAGTAAAAAAAAAAAATCGCAATAAAAAAAAATAGCTAACTAGCGGGAACAGCGACACTAATACAGCGATCAGAAAAATGATCGCTTAGTGACGCTGGCAATAGGGAGTGAAAGGGTTAACTAGGGCGGTGATCAGGGGGTTAAAACTTTATTAGGGGGGGTGGGGGGGCTATCCTGAACCTAACACTAACTGTTTTTTACACTGCCTGTCACACTGACACTAAATGCAGTGATTAAATCACTGCATTCAGTAACACTGTGACAGGGGGGTGGGGGGGGGCGATCACAAGGGGTTAATATGCCTATGTGAGTGTGTGTCAGTGTTGTGTTGGTGCACACTTACTTGTGATGTCTTCTCTCATCAGCAGCGCTGGGAAACAGCGCTGCGATGAGAGAATACATCATTTCCTCCTTCCTGTGTAAACACAGGAGGAGGAAGTGACAGGCTGGGAGCGCGCTCCCATTGGCTGGGAGCGATCGCGGGGGGGGGCGGATATCACGGACATCCGCCCGCAGATCCCGGATCGCTCCCAGAGGTAGGGAGACCCCCGCACGCCGCGGAGGGGGTCCCGATGGGACCCCCGAACCGCACTCAGGCGGGGACGTAAATTTACGCCCTTGTGCCTGTACGAGCCATGTTGTGGCCGTATATGTGCGTGCGGGGGTCTTTAAGTGGTTAAACACACTGCTATTATCTGCACCAGACACCAGGAGGCAGGTTTTAAGATTCTGACCTGGTGGTACTATACGCCAGAGAGAATACATAGAATGATCCCTTTACTAGAGATGTGGGGCGGGAACTTGTTCGCTTCTTCACATCTTCTTCAGCCCTTTTGGTTGGAGGTCCACATAGTACAGAAGTTCACTGATCGGGAGCTACCAAGGACCCCCGCGTTCTTCCTCCTGCGTCACCACAGGATTCCCACAAGCAAGATCTAGGACAGTGATGGCGAACCTTGGCACCCCAGATGTTTTGGAACTACATTTCCCATGATGCTCATGCATTCTGCAGTGTAGTGGAGCATCATGGGAAATGTAGTTCCAAAACATCTGGGGTGCCAAGGTTCTCCATCACTGCTCTAGGAGATCCATATTACCTCTTCTGCTCACAGCTGCAAAGAGCTACATCCCACTGTTCTAGAAACAGACACAGCTGCCATTGGTTGAAAAAACTATCGAAATTAATGCAATGAAGGATTTGGCAGCCATGGAGAAAGGCTATCGTGAGAAAATGTAAAAAAAAAAAAAAAAAATTGGTATTGCTGGCACAAATTTGCCTACTCCGAAGAGTATGCAGAACTGGTGGCTTCCCTGGAGGTGGGACTCTGGTGGCTCCCTGGTCATGGATGGCATGACTGGCTGATGGTAAGCCCCTAGCCCCCTACCCCCCCCCCCTTTTTTTTCTACTCACTCTCTCTCTCCCCTCCCCACCCTCTTTCTTCTATTTCCTTACTGTTTTCTTCTTGCTATCAGGACCTTCAGGTCGTTCTTTCTTTTTTTCTACTTCCAATTAAGCATACGGTAATTACCGTGAAAAATTGTCACGTGGGGTACAGAGACTTCCTAGATCCAGAAGTCCAGTGTTTTTCCTGCAGATATTTGACCATCTTTTACTATGCTGTGGTGTATGTACATTTAGTCACGTATTTGGAATTATAAAAAAAAAAAAAAAAAATGTTGTGCAATGTGCCAGTTTCTGTATTTCCATATGCTTTATCTAAAGAATTAAAAAAAAACAAAAAAAACACTACTATTATTTTTAGGGTTGTCCCGATACCGTTACTAGTATCGGTATCGGGACCGATACCGAGTATTTGCGGGAGTACTTGTACTCCCGCAAATACCCCCAATGACTAATCCGGATACTTTTTTTTTTTTTTTCAGAGTGGGGGCGGAGAGAGGGCAGAGAGCAGGCAGGAATCGATCAGAGGGGAGACTGAGGGGGCAGAGTGGAGGGAACCGATCGGAGAGGAGACTGAAGGGGCAGCGAGGAAGGCGGAGAGGAGGCGCAGAAGAAGTCGGAGAGGAGGCGGAGAGCAGAGCAGTCCCCAGGTATGTAGAACATCACACTGGATGGAGAGCTGCTGCCGCTGCCTAGCTGTTCGGCGCTTAAGCCAGGGAACATAACTTTCATTTGAATAGCTGCTGTTCCCCGCCACGCGTCATCATGACCCCTCAGGTGATCTGTCTATCAAAGTGCCCGGACAAGGGGGAGGGGCCATAACAACGCGCGGCGAGGAACAGCAGCTATTCAAATGAAAGCTGTTATGTTTCCTGGCCTGAGCGCCGAACAACTAGACGGCGGGGGAGACATGACTGCATATGAGGGGGAGACATGGCTTCATATGGGGGGGGGGGACATGGCTGCATATGAGGGGGAGTCATGACTGCATATGAGGGGGGAGACATGACTGCATATGAGGGGAGACCTGGCTTCATATGGGGGGGGGGGGGAGACATGACTGCATATGAGAGGGGGGGGGTTATGGCTGCATTTGGGGGGGGGAGACATGGCTGCATTTGGGGACACATGGCTGCATTTTAAAAAAAGTATCGGTACTCGGAATCGGCGAGTACATAAAAAAAAGTATCGGTACTTGTACTCGATCCTAAAAAAGAGGCATCGGGACAACCCTAATTATTTTGAACACAACTGTACATGTGCCCATCTGTCAGTGTAACCCGAGCAGTGACATAATCCCTCCTTTGGACCAGGCTCATTCTAAGACAAATCAAAAGGTGTGATGGCACTTTTTTTTCCTACATTCGTTTTTATGGTACTTAGAACATCTTAAAATGCAATTCCAGGCAAAAAGCTAAACAGAGGCAGAATTCGCATATATTCAACACCTAAATTGCTGTCGCGAGTCCAGCTACTAGAGGATGTAATGCACGATTTTCATAAACAAAATATTCATGAAATAATTAGTGCCGTGTTTCACTATTTGTTCATCAGTTTCGAATGATATCAATTCAGAGATCTAAGGGCAGATATATTTATGTAGGTGAAATATCACCTGCATTATATTCATGCAGCACCTTACTTGCTATTTTAGTTCTCAGATCTCATGGTGTTGAAGAAGAACTCCAGGCAAGACTCAAATATCAGCAATAAATATGTAAAGTGAAAAGCCTTTTTGCCCGTGTCTGTTTTTCGTTTTTCGGAAGTAAAGGAGGATGAGAACATAAAGATTGCTGCCTGTAGCAGAAACAAACTGATCTCCGATAACAACTGTATTCTATAGAAGGCGGAAGACAAAGCCACCATTTACATGAAACTCCAGACATCATTTTATTTTAGTTTTGAATAAAGTGAGGAAGGACTAGAATCTCTTTTTTATTATTTGTTTTCTCCCATTCCTGTCTGTTTCCAAGAGGGAGATTTCCCCCTGACTTTGTGGAAGCTGAACTTCCCATGTCCCCTTTCTGGAATGCATTCCACATGTAATACTTTGGAGACTTCATTTAAAGAAACCTATCATTAGAGAAGCATGGAGGCTGCCACTGCCCATTTCTTCTGAAAATGTAGATTGCCTAGCTGTCAGAAGGACGCTCTAGTTTTTTTGTCACTTACCCAGAATAAACATGAAGATGAGAAGCTCAGACCTAATTTGCATACTTGTCCCAGGTAAGCAGTGAAGCCAGAGGGTCATCATAACAGCCAGCCAACAAGCCTTTTCAGAAACAGGTCTTAAGACCCCATACTTCTCTCATGAATGGTTTGCGTTAAAGCACAAAGTCACATGTATAGAAATTCATTCCTGGGAAATATACTTACCTTTCCAGTGGCCAGTTTGTTGAAATGACACCTCTCTGTTCGCTGACCACTCCATTTAGTTCACTTTCCAATGTGTGAGATATCTACTCCCTGCTGCGGTTTCCACTGGGGAACTACTGCATGGTTTATTTTGTAATCATGCAAAACCTCTTGGAGTAATGGCAACCTGGACAGTTAGTATCAGGGTGGACCAAAACCGCACTGCTCGACGGTGACTGAGGGACGTTATTAGGCCGAAAAAGACCGGTCCCTGGCCTTCTGCCCAAGATTGGTGTAGAGCTTGCTCCGGTCTGTTTTTCGGGAGGAAACACTGGCTCCCCTTTCCCACCAGGGGAATGGTTAGCATTTCCCGAATGTAATTAGGTAGGAGTAATGGGAGTGGTGGTTGAGTCAAGTTACATAGGCTCTCTCTAAGCTCTCAAAGCTCCAGGCCTTCCTAGCTGGGGTGGGGCCTGCCCCGTCCAGGCTGTTGGTCAAGGTTGAGAGAAAAGCCCATGGTGAATGTGCCCCTGGGTGGAGACTTGAGGAGGACTGGAGGCCCGGATGAGGGTGGAGATAGGAGGAGACAAGCAGAGACCCATATGTGATTTTATTGTACATGAGTGGCCAAAATGATGTCCTACTGCACATGCGCCTTAGTGTGCAGGTGCATTTAAACAAGACTTTACTGCGCATGAACGAGACGGAGTTGGACTTGTTGGGAGGAGTGGCAAGTTGAAGGCCAGGAAGAATATTAATAAAAAGGATTAATGGACAAAGGAGAACTACGGTATATATGATTATGGCTATTTGTACAGCACAATGTGGTGTTTTCAGCTTTGCCTACTAATTATTGTTTCCTTGTAATAAACTCTTTGCTGTCTAATACAATAGAAGCCGTGCAACCTCAGAGAAAAACCCTTGGAAACCATACTCCAATTCCCTAGGCCAGGGGTCTCCAAACTTTTCAAACAAAGGGCCAGTTTATTGTCTTTCACACTTTAGGAGGGCCGGATTGTGGCCAGCAGAGGCAGAAAATGTCACGGCTTAGCATCAGTGAAAGTAAATATGGCCTCAGGGTTTGTGTGAATAGAAGGAGAAGTAGTGCCCCTATTAGTATGAGGAATAGCATCCCATCATTGGTATCGGTAGACGATATAGTGCCACATTGTTGGTGTCAGTGTGAGGAATAGTGCCCCATTTTAGTGGAAGGAATAGTGCCCAAGGGCCGGATAAAGGCTAACAAAGGGCCACATCTGGCCCTCGGGCCACAGTTTGGAGACCCCTGCCCTAGGCAATTGCTTCGGGTACAAGATCCTGTGTGGGCACTCACCTCGGCACTTATTGCAATGTGGTTAATTTTCCAATTAGTAGGCTGTGGGCCAGAGGGTGACACCACTGCTTTTCTCTAATGGTGAAAGTGGTGTCACCCTTCTGACTCTGCTGCCTGAAAGAGGTATACATGATACAAGAAACTGGACAGAATGTTTAATTCTTTGACACAACGTTCACATGGGTCAACTGTGTATATAGTAGTTTGCCCAGTGTTCAGCCTTAAAGGGGTTGTAAAGTCAGAAGTTTTTTTATCTTAATACATTAAGATAAAAAGCCTTCTGTGTGCAGCAGCCTTCTTCTGCCCGCCCCCCAATACTTACCTGAGCCCCATCTCTGTCCACAAATGTCTTGGCCATCTTAGACTCTCCCTCCTGATTGGCTGAGATACAGCAGTGGTGCCATTGGCTCCTGCTGCTGTCAATCAAAATAAGTTAGCCAATCAGGTGAAAGAGAGAGAGGGCAGCTGTAGGTCCATGTCTCAATGGACACAGGGAGCTGTGACTCGGCTTGGGTGTCCCCATAGTAAGCTGCTTGCTGTGGGAGCACTGAAAAGGAGGGAGGGGCCAGGAGAGCCTAAGAGGGACCCGAGAAGAGGAGAATCTGAGCTGCTCTGTACAAATCCACTGCAACAAAGCATGCAAAGTATGACATGTTTGTTATTTTTATAGAGAAAAAAAAAAAAAAGACTTTACAATCACTTTAAAGATTGTATCTAATTAGATGTTAGAAATGCTCTGCACTTAGTATCCAACTTATTTGCTTTATTAAATAAAAACATTTAAATCTTAAAATCTAATAATATACAGTATGTCTATTCCTGAGTCACACCAAGACACAATTGTCATGGTCCTATCAAACATGAGTTGTGGGAACCTTATTAGCTGTGGTTTATAATACTCACTGAAATTCGGAAGTACAAACCACAAACTCTATAAGGCATTAGGGAAGTCTTTGTGTGACTTTACTGTCTGAAATGTACATCTAATAAAACAGGGGCAGTATACTAGGGTGGTCTACAAAGCCTGTGATGAAGTGGATTCAAATGTGTGGAGATGCTTTCTGGATGAGTAATGTTTAGGAAAACTCCAGCATCCCTTTGCAGGAAAAGCAATGGTTTGGAATCGCGTATAATTTTACGCTTTTTCATGAAGTCCACCTCCAGCCCTGCTTCCCAATCCTTCCCCCACCCCTCATATATATTTTTTGCGCACATACAATCTTTAGGCTATCTTCTGATTGTCACATGCTCCCCCAGCACTAATCCCCCCTATATCCCACCGGCCCACACAAGTTATATCTAACCCCCCCCCCCCCCCCCCACACTGTACCAATTTTAAAAATTTGTTTCTGTACTACTTTTTGCAATTTCAAGCCGCGATTTACATTGACATCGGTGCAGGTTTCTCTGAAATTGCGGCCGAAATCAGGACTGACAAGCAGGAGTGAAATTGTGCTCAGTTCAGCTGAACTTGCAGAGCTTTATTCCTGCAGCTAGGGGTGCAACAGATCAAAAAACTCATGATCTCCCCCACTGTAAATATGATATTTCGGATATGTTCGGTTCATGGATCAATGAATGATGATCCGTTGCACCACTACCCGCAGCCCAGTGTGAACCTGGGCTAAATCGGTGTGAGCACTTCTCCTTTGCCAAAATAATCCATCCCCTCACAGGTGTGGAATATCAAGATGCTGATTAGACAGCATGTTTATTGCACAGATGTGCCTTCGGCTGGCCACAATAAAAGGCCACTCTAATGTGCAGTTTTTACTGTATTGGGGGGATCGGGGGGTCCGAAAACCAGTCAGTATCTGGTGTGACCACCATTTGTCTCACGCAGTGCAGCACATCTCCTTCGCATATAGTTTATCAGGTTGTTGATTGTGGCCTGTGGAATGTTGGTCCATTCCTCTTCAATGGCTGTGCGAAGTTGCTGGCTATTGGCAGGAATTGGAAAACGATGTCGTATACGCCAATCCAGAGCATCTCAAACATGCTCAATGGGTGACATGTCCGGTGAGTATACTGGCCATGCAAGAACTGGGATGTTTTTAGCTTCCAGAAAGCCTGCTCTCCTCCAATGATCAGACATACACCCCCCCAACCCTTGGTACAACCTTTCACTGGGAAGCTCACTGTACTGGTATTTCTCCTGCCACAGCTCTTTAAGCAACTGAGAACAGAGGAAATAGGATTATAAAAAAAAAAAAGGACCGGTATTTATAATGTTTTTCATATCTATAGCCTTGTTTTACAAGGTTAGGGTTTACAATCAATTTAATATAGGGCTGTTCATAGTTTCTATCAGAGAAAAGTAGTTTGATAGTAAACCGCTTTTTCTGTGCAATATCTTTATAAAACCTATAAGGTTGTGGCATGGGTACATCATATTTAAAATACTTGTAAAGCATATATAAATTTAAAAAAAAAAATGAAAAGGTTAGTAAAATGTACATGTGTCCCAAATCATTAGTTTTCTTAAAATAACTCTGCCCATGATCTGTAGTGTGAGATTATCTAGATATTCACAGTTGATTCTTCTAGTATCCCTTATTCACCAAAACCGTCAGTTTTAAGCCTCTAGGGAATAATATTCTGAGCTGTGATTCTTTATACCAATGGCCTATATCCCATTATTCCATCTTGTAAGGTCACAGATAAGCCCATTGCTGAACTTCGTTAAGGGCACTTGACCATTATAGAGGTCTTCCACAGATGTTTAAATTTCTCACGAACAATACAATTCCCAGACCTCTTTAGAGCGTCTACAACTACTCATAAAAGACATACAAATTTATAAAATATGATTAACCCCAAAAAATGCCCAATTATTGAATTTTATTTTCCCAATTGCTTGCAGCTATCAGGTCAAGTAAAAAGTGGCCCATATAGACAAAATAAGGATCTTTCAATAAGAGGATCGCACGTAAGAGGCTCTAGGCAAGGTATGTACAATGGTAGTCTTGCTGTCTGGTCTGTTGATCTAGCTCTGATATAACAATGCTGGCTACCCCATAAATGGCATCAGCAGGAGGGCTGAAGCAGGGGAAACAGGAGGTAGTTTTGATTGAGTACTGCATGGAATCTTGTAAACAATCTACAGAGGCAGCTCTCTTTTATCAGTCTGGCTGAAGGCCGATGGTGGCTATGCATGAGAGATAAGCCAGAGTGTGTTACTGCAATGTGCCACTGAGTGTTTTCCCCATAGGCGATGCACTATTATTGAGTCCCCCTCCCATTAGCAAGGAGGATGGGTATACATTTATTGAAGGCTCTAATGGAAGACTGAGGGACTCCTACCCCCAGGCCGATGCAGAAAGACAGGCTATCACATCATGTAACGGGAGCCTGTGTGTGACAGAGCTGACCTATATTTTCCCTCTTCCTTGCTCCCAACAGCCTGGCGCTGTTTTAAGAAGCTATTTTCTCGGGAGCGCAGCAAAATAAAAATTGCAGGCGAGAGATGCTGATTTTCAAGAATTTGATCCTGAATTAACTCTTCCAGTACCAAAATCAGCAGGACTTGAAATGCCACAATGCCTAAAGAACTTTATAAACCTAGCCATGCATGCCGGGATTGGACTTGCAATAGTATAAAAAAAAAAAAAATTGATCTCAAATGATTCCATGTCTGCCCACCTCTCTGTTATTGCACATAAGACAATGCCATTATCTTCTTCATTTCCGGAATGAATAAAACAGGACATTTCCCAACCCACCAGATTTTTGTGTCACATAGGCAGGTCTCAGTATGATTTTTCACCATACACAGACTTTCCCACAGTTGCTCATATTATGATACAGTCCTATCCTGTGTATGATCATCTTACAGCTGGCCAGACATCAAACAGTAGCTGCAGGTTAGGGAATTAAGTGAACACATAATGGTGTGTCAGCTGCCCGAAAGCCACACAAAACATGCATAATCATATGCCAAGAAGAAGCACCCCCTTTTTGTCCAAGATCTTTGAACCGGAAATGTCTAATTGCCTACAGATATCCTAATCCCCTGCGAAAATCAATATCTCCGCTGTACGCAACTCTGAGAACGGTTGTATAGTGTATACGTTGCAGAATAACTGATCTTGAGTGCAAAAGATTAGTGGAACAGGTTTTCCAACATGCTATAAAAACACCTGCAACTGATCTTCACGGCAGACATGCTAAACGTCAAGTTAATGGTGACTGTCTTGGTGGTACACAAACTCAAATTAGATCAATGGCCTACAGTTAAGGTTCAAATTGCCCACCCCTTTATGTAAAGCTTCTCAAGTCTCACAGCCACCTTAAGGTTGATCTCCACATTTATTGTCCCTTTAAATAGTTAATTTGGGCCAAGCTGGCCCAAACAAACTATTCCCTTGCTAGATGTGCATTTTTGTTCCGGGAGTGGAAAAGGAAATTCCCATCTCACTGCTGGAACACAACTCTATATACTACAGTATAAGTAGCTCAGGCTAAATGCAGTTTATACAGCGTGCCCAGAAAGTGCAATAAATTGTCTGTGCCAGCTTGGCCCAAACTATTTAAAGGGACATTAATAACATAGAGAGCAACTTCAACTTTTCATCCCATTACTAGTGAAAACAAATAAAACAATTATTCAGGCCAAATCATAAGCTGCGTTTTCCTACCCATATCTGCACTTTCTTCCCTCCCCCCTTCCCCAAATCAGCCAGCCAAAAAAAAGCATGCTAGGCCCTGTACAGGTTTTTACTTTTAGAAAATAAAAACCTGCGAGGAATTTCAGTCGGCTATAGTAGAAGAAGATCAAGCAGTGGAGGAAATGTGGGCAAGGTAACAGCAAGCTGCAGCATTTATTTGTTTACTTTCTAAACAAAGATTCAGTTTACTGTTCTTCAGCCTTTAGGGGGCCAGTGAAAGTCAAAAATTCCCCAGTGGGCTTAAACAATGCCCCGTCATTGGTTTTAGCAAGAGGAATAGTACCTCATTCTTGGTATGTGTGGGAGGAATAATGCCCCATTGATGGTGTCAGGGAGAAGAATGGTGCCCATCATTGGTGTCAGTTGGAAGAAAAATGTTCCAAGGGTCAGATAAAGCAAGCAGAGGGCCGCATCTGGCCCCCAGGCCACAGTTTGGAGACCACTGCTTTAAGCGATGCACTTAGGCTAGTTAGAATATAACCATGTAAATGCTTACATGAGAGAAGGACAATAGGTGAATGTCCCCTGCCCCAAGACCCTTCCCCCCCATCCGCCTCGTTTCTGAAGTCTGTGCAAAAGCCCAGAAACCTGCTCCTGCTCCAAATGGCATACACGTTCAAAGAAAAGGGGGGGCTACATACCAATGAAGTCTTTCAACTTAAAGGGGTTGTAAAGGTTAGTTTTTTATTTTCTGAATGGTGTTCCTTTAAGCTAGTGCATTGTTGGTTCACTTACCTTTTCCTTCGATTTTCATTCTAAATGTATTTTGTTTTTGTTTTCTTTGAATTTCTCACTTGAATGAATGAATGAATGAAAAACTTATATAGTGCGGCACATGCGAACTAAATCGCCTCTGGGCGCTGGTTGTTTCCGTCTCTCAGGGCCTCAAAAGAGCAGAGTTTTTATCTGTCTTCTGAAGGTCAGGTGGTTTTCCTCCAACCAAATGCTGGTTGGTAAAGCGTTCCATAGTCTGGGACCTTGGAAAGCAAACCTTCTTTCTCCTTTGGACTTGTATCTGGCTTTGGGTACCTTGACCAAATTTTGGTCAGTGGATCGCAGAACGCGATTGGAATTGTGGGCTTCTATCTATTTGCATAGATATTGCAGGGCCTTACCATGGATGCACTTATGAGTCAGACAGAGTGCTTTAAAAGCAATTCTGTCTTTTACTGGCAACCAATGAAGGGTTCTTAGTGAAGGTGAGATTGATTCCCAGGGTTTTTTCCCAGTCACAAGTCTGGCGGCCGTATTCTGAACGACTTGCAGATGAGCGATTTGGTACTTAGGGAGACCGAGGTAAAGGGCATTTGCATAGTCCAGTCTGGAGTTCACAATTGTTCCCACCACGACTGCTACATCTTCTTTGGGGATAAAAGGAATAAGTCTGCGTAGTAGGCGCAGCAGATGGTGAGATCCGCTGACTACTGAGCCTATTTGTGCGTCCATTGTCATGTAGGTGTCAAAAATGACCCCGAGACTTTTGACTTTGGAGCTAGGGGTGATGATTTGGCCCAGAATGGGCGGAAGTGTCCAGGTTGTTGCCAGTTGACTCTTGCGACTGGCATGAAACAGGAGAAGTTCTGTTTTGGAACTGTTGAGTTTAAGATAACTCTAAGGCGCCGTACACACGGCCGAGGTTCTCGCTGAAAATCAGCGAGAACCTCGCTGGAATGCACATTCCAGCGAGGACCTCGGCCGTGTGTACGGTCTCAGCGAGCTTCCCGTCGGGAAGCCCGTCGAGCCGAAATAGAGAGCACGCTCTCTATTTCCTCGACGGCCCGCCTGGAAGAATGGCTGGTTGCCATTCCCGACGGGCGGGTCGCCGAATTCGACGGCCGGGAGAGAACCTCGACGGGCGGAACGATGTGTTCTGCCCATCGAGGTTCTCTGCCGTGTGTACGGCGCCTTAGTCATCCAGTTTCCTATCAAAGAGAGACAGTTCTCTAAACTGAGAGGATGATCCTTTTTGTTGCAGATGCGAAAATACAGTTGCGTGTCGTCTGCATATGAGTGATAAAGTAAGTGTTGACTACTAATGATTTCAAAGAGAGGGCGAAGGTAGATATTGAAGAGCACCGGTGACATGGGGGATCCTTGAGGGACTCCACATGATACCGTGCGTTTTTCAGAAGTGAAAGGTCCCAATTTCACTGTTTGTGATCGGTTTTCCAAAAAGGAGGAAAACCATGGTAAATCACCTTCTGCGACTAGTCAGTAATAGTTTGTGGTCTACCGTGTCAAAGGCTGCGCTTAGGTCCAGCAGAATCAGGAGAAAAGATTCTCCTTCGTCTGCGGCCTCAAGAGAGTCGTCCCATATTTTAAGTAATGCTGTTTCTGTCCCGTGTCCGGGACGGAAACCCGATTGAAACGGATCAAGTATATTATGGGTATCTAGATGCTGTTGCAGCTGTTGTACCACTACTTTCTCCATTACCTTGGAGAAAATATTTAGACCTGTTATGGGACAGCAGTGATTTGGGTCCTTGGGGTCCAAGGTAGGTTTCTTCAAGATGGGCTGGATTGTGCCTTCTTTCAGCAGGGGGGCACTATGTTACCTGTTCTTCCTCAGTAAGCTGTTCAGTAAGCTGTTCTTAATGACTTTCCACCGCTCGGATGATGGTGGAAAGCTTACTGAGGAGAAACAGGAAGTGAGAGATTCAAACAAAGAAAAAAAAACATTTAGAAGGGAAATCTAAGGAAAGGGTAAGTGAACCAACAATGCACTAGATTAAAAGGAACCTATTTTAGGGGGGAAAAAAAAAAAAACCTTTACAACCCGTTTAAGTTTTATTGAGCTCAAAGAAACAACATCCATTACATACAGCAGACCCCCCATCTGAGGCCACACCTTCAAACGTGTTAAACCCATAACAGGGCTTAATCAGAGATCCTCTAGAGTCTCTGAAATTAAGCCCTATTATTGGTTAATCGTGTTAGTGATGTGGTCTAAGGTGGGATTGTCTGCCGTATGTCCTTTCTGCAAGCTCAATAAAACTAACTGGAGTTAGAAGACGACATTGGTGTGCAGACCATCTTTCTATGAACTTGTATACAGTGTTTTTTTAATCATCCATTTGCCACAGCTATCACTGCCCATTCTCAGGCTGGGGTAGGTCATTGACCAAAGCTGTATTGGATAATTACGAGGAGGTCACAGACATGGCTGGGCTTTCTGGATCACATTATTGCAGGGTTCCTCGAGGTCACTAGGAAATTCTTGAACAATGAGTATGTTCTGCCTCTCAGATAAGTGCCCACTGACATTGTTGATCTTTCTAGCTGTAAAGTGGGTTATTTTTTTAAATGACCACAAGTCCAAGGACCATTCTTCTCACTGACCATCACACTAATATATCATGAGTTGTAGATATAGCTTTTAACAAGGGTTCCCTGAGCCTAGACAGATATTTCAAGGGTTCCTCAGTGTTGGAAGTTTGAGAAAGGACCCTTTCACATGGGGCTGTCCATGTGCGGGCTCCGATTTACTCAGCAGGGATCGCTTCATTGATCCCCGCTGAGCAGGCAGATGACAGGTCTGTCTCTGTGCAGGGACCGACCTGTCAAAACGTCGCTCTCCCCTATGGAGGATTGGGTGACAACAAACCGTAGAGTCTGTTGTCACCCGATCTGATAGACAGAAGGAAAAGTAGCGTTTTCCTCCATCACACTCGGAGCGGGACGGATGTCAGCGGACATGTCACCACTGACAACCGTGGCTCCATAGAGGAGCATGGAGCGTCTGTTCAGGTCCGCCTAAAAAACTGGCAGGCGGACCTGAACAGTCCGCCCGTGTGAAAGGGCCCTAGGGCTGCATTATTGCCTGAACAGAATAAAAAAAATCTTTGGCAAGAACAGCAGCACATGTTATTAAAAATTGTATATATCCACTTGCCTGGTATTTAGCTTTCAAAAACACACACACACACACACACACACACACACAACACACACACACAGTCTACCCCCAGTCAGGAAGAGGTTACTGCAAAATTTTGCCATGGCCAGTTCCAGGATGACATTTCCAAGGACATCTCTTCAAACCTAGGTTCCAGCTATACCTACAAGTTCCAGTGATGTAAAGCCATACTTTCCCAGAGCACATCTGTGCAGCCCAACCATATTTTTAGATGATTTCTCTATCTGGTAGATTTCTTTGAGCAATTCTCTGTTGATTCAAAATGCTCAGCTTTAGATAACAACATAGCATTAAAACTGCATGGTCTGTGCTGCTGTGGGGCGTAGCTTGTGATCCAAAGTCGTCAGCAGAGGTTGCAATGATGCAGTTAGCACAGATGAATCATTCAACACTAACTTGCCAAACAATTTATATTCCCCATAGACCTCCAGAAAACTCATCCACATACATATACATAATATATATATATATATATATATATATATATATATATATATATATATATATATATATATATATATATATATATATATATATATATATAAAATATATATATATATATATATATAAATATATTTATAAATATTATAAATAAATATTATAAATAATATAATATAAATAAATGTGTCAGATTAAAATAGCTTTATTTTATATTCTCTAGAAGTAAAACATGGGAGAAAAAGAAGAGGAGGGGGCAGCAAAACTATACTTTAAAGGCCACTAAATATAAATGGCATGTTATGGAAGGACTCTAGTCAACACAAGCCTTTCCATAATTCTTCATCTCCAACATCCATCAACAATTTTGTCTTAGTTTCTGAAAAGTATTGTGATTAGTATTTGCTATGGAAGCACCGATTTATCGGCCTTTGAAAATTATTGGTCAAAAATAGGGCTATCAACGTTTTACCACTAGAAAAAAAAAAAAAAGAGGCCAATTCTGTGTCCCACTGACTTCAATGCAAAATCGAGTCCCATTGACTTCAATGCAAAAATGTCAGCCACATTAATTAAATACATTATTTATTTTTTAAACTGTCTTGGGTTTTCAGCCAAGCACACCCTGAATGTTCATTTCAATGCACCACTAGTACACTACTCACCTGTCAAACTGAGAGTAAATCTAATTTCTAAGGATAGGAGTAGGCCAAGTTTTGCGTTCCGAGCCGACACCAGACAAAGGAGGAACAGTGACAACGCAGAGCCCATAGGTTTCGAATCCCTCCAACAGCTTGACCACTAAAGACATGGAACTCTATAAGGGGTTCTTGCTTTTCAAAGAAAACAAATTGGCTTCAATGAAGGTACATTTGATCAAGAATAGCACTTAGCAGAATTCTCTTTTAACCACTTGTGGACCTCCCAACGCCGATATACGTTGGCAGAATGGCCCGGCTGGGCACAGGCACGTTGCCCTTTAAGTGCCCAGCCGCACCCGTGGGACCCGATCGCCGCTAATGTCCCGCGATCGGTCACAGGAGCTGAAGAACAGGGAGAAGTGTGTGTAAACAAACCTTTCCCGTTCTTCTCTGTGGCTTGTCACTGATCGTCTGTTCCCTGTTTTAGGGAACGACGATCAGTGACATCACACGTCCAGCCACGTACCCTTACAGTAAGAATCACTTCCTTAGGGTACACTTAACCCCTTAGCACCCCCCTAGTGGTTAACCCCTTCACTGCCATTGTCATTTTCACAGTAATCAGTGCATTTTTATAGCACTTTTCGCTGTGAAAATGACAATGGTCCCAAAAATGTGTCAAAAGTGTCTGATGTGTCCGCCTTAAAGTTGCAATCATGGAAAAAAAATAGCTGATCGCTGCCATTACTAGTAAAAAAAAAAAAATTAATAAAAATGCCATAAAACTATCCCCTATTTTGTAAACGCTATAACTTTTGCGCAAACCAAACGCTTATTGCAAATTTTTTTTACCAATAATATGTAGAAGAATACGTATCGGCCTAAACTGAGGAAAAAAAAATATTTTTTTATATATTTTTGGGGGATATTTATTATAGCAAAAAAGTAAAAAATATTGATTTTTTTTCAAAATTGTCGCTCTATTTTTGTTTATAGCGCAAAAAATCGCAGAGGTGATCAAATACCACCAAAAGAAAGCTCTATTTGTGGGAAAAAAAAGGACACCAATTTTGTTTGGGAGCCACGTCGCACGACCGCGCATTTGCCCGTCAAAGCGACGCAGTGCTGAATCGCAAAAAGGGGCAAGGTCCTTTACCTGCATTATGGTCCGGGTCTTAAGTGGTTAATGATAAACAGATCTTTAAAGCATTTACATATATCATTGGAAGATCTCTGGGAATTTGCAAGAAAACACACAAATTGAACCTTTTCATTCATCATTCCTTTTAAGGACTCCAATGCAGAGATAGGCGACCTCCACGATCCAACTAACTACTAGTCGCATGAGGCATTGTAAGGCCCCTTTCCGACAGGGCGGAATCCGTCAAGCCTGCTCAGTGGGGGATCTCTCCGCTGATCCCCGGTGAGCAGGGGAAGACAGGCCCATGTCTGCTCCACTATGCAGAGCTAACGCGGACACAGCCTTCCCCATAGAGAACAGCATCCGATCTGCCGGACGAATGGCAAAAATATCCCCATCTGTCTGTTTTTAGCAGATCGGATGCCGGCAGGTGTCTGCAGGCACATGGAAACTGACATTGACTGCTCCATAGAGAACAATGGGTGGTCAGATTGGGTCTGCCTGAAAAGTGAACAGGGGACCCAAATCGGTTTGCTGGTGTAAAAAAAAAAAGGGGGGGGGGGGCAAAAGACCGACAGCCACAAATATGACTCCCTGAGGCATAAGGTGATTTCATCACAGCTGGTGTGCCAAGGTTGCCCACCCCTGCTTTAAAGGAAGGCTAAATCTAAACCCAAACGCTCAAATCTCATGTAAGTTTTGACATGGAAATGTAATTTCAAAAGTTATTTTTAAACCTACAGCTTTCATTAAGTTCCAGCTGAACTTTCAGTTCAATTAGTCCGTATTTCTCCCACCCTCTGGTATCACATTTGCCACATTTTAGGGGGGAGCATATACCTTGTCTAATACAGGCATTTGCTCCCACTTCCGGCAAATTTATGCCATGTCCTGCCCCTCCTCTGTGTGTGTGTGTGTCCCCCCCACGCTGTTTTCTGGGAGACACACTGGTCCCAGAAGACAGCAGGAATCTATCACCTGCCGGCATTCTGTACAGAAGGATGCTTGTTCTCTGTGTGGAAGCAGTGGTCTCTCTGCAGAGGTCTGACATGTGCCCCCCCCCCCGATAGCTCACAATCCTTAAATCTCATGCTCCTTGCTAATTGGAGAGCTTTAGCAAGGCTTGGTTTAAAACAAAGGTCTCATGCACATTTCAATTTACGAAGCCCCTGAACACAACTCAATAAAAGCCTGTGTGTCCATGTACACAGACTTTTACCAGAGTTTAGGAACAGGTAGATTTAGACCCAGTTGAACGCTCCTCTCCTGAACACAGAAGAATTGCATTCAGGAGAGGAGAGTTTTGGCAGAAAATGCTCTGCATGTAAATGTCTAGGCGAGTTTAGCGCTTTCATTTCAATGGCTAGAATAAATTATTATTCTGGCCAATGAAATGATGTAACGCCCAAGCGCTGGGTGCTGCTAAACACGGGTAAAATTTAGCAAAATGCGGTAGACACGTTTACCAGCGTCCAGAGTTTGTCTGCTGCCAGGAGAAAGGCATCTAGGAACATCTAGTGTGCATGAACCCTAAAAGTTCAGTTGCACTTTCTTTAATGGGGTGGAAACCCTCCATCTTTGTCCCTCAATTGTTTTCCTGCAATGTCACCGTGCCACAACCGCCCCTGATGGAAACTACAAATGTACAAGCATTTTCCACCTCTGTCACTATTAGTGGATCCATGCACACTGGGTATTTGGCCCTGGTGCATGGGCTCTGGCATGTGGCTGCGCGTGGAGGGCACAGGGGTTCTATCCAGTCCCCTGCCGCCAGCCTGTTAAACTCCATGAGAGGCTAAAAGCTACCGTGGCTGGACATGGCACCCAGTAGTACAAATGTTCAGAGCGGTATGCGCCCAGGGATGAATCCCTGGAACGCAGGAAGTCTTAAGGGAACACTTATGCCCTCCACTCACAGCTAAACACCAGAGCCCCGTGCACCAGGAATAAATGCCCAGTGTGCATTGGGGCCTTAGGGAATCTTAAGGCATTCTGAAAACCTTCTGTATGGAGCAACCCCCCTAATACTTACCCAAGCCCCATCTTGATCCAGCGTTGTTGCACGAGAGCCTCTCCCTCCTCATTGGCTAAGACAGCAGCAGGCGCCATTGTTTCCCACTGCCATCAATCAAAGTCAGAGGGGGCAGGTTTGATCCATGGCTCCATGTCTGAATGGACACACAGAGCAGCAGCTTGGGTCGGGTGCCCTCATATGCCTCGTTTCCACTGAGCGGATCGGTTTGGTACGGTTCGGTACGGTACGCTATTTTGGGTGTTTCCATTATGAAAGCGTGCCATAAAACCGAACCCTACCGCACCAGCAAGGGTCCTGCTTCAGATGAGGGACCAGAGAGAGTGGAACGGTTCGGTTAGGGCGGACCTACAAATACATCTCACTGATTGGTGGATGCACTAGGAATTTTTTCTAAACCCCGAATGGTCCCTCACGGTCCGATTTGCAGTGGAAACGCTCACGCGAATAGACCGGTCCCATCCGAACCGCTCCAAAATTACTGACCCGATCCGTGCAGTGGAAACAAGGCAATAGTAAGCTGCCTGCAGTGTGAGCACTCGGCAGGGAGGGAGGGGCCAGAAACACTGGCGAGGAACCCAAGAGAAGGATCAGGGCTGTTCTGTGCAAAACCATTACACAGAGCAGGTAAGAATAACATGTTTGTTATTTTTAAAGAAAAAAAAACAAAAAACGAGACTCTAATATCACTACCGTATTTGCCGGCGTATAAGACGACTGGGCGTATAAGACGACCCCCTAATTTTCCAGGAAAAAATTTGGTTTTTGGGATATACTCACTGTATAAGACGACCCCTCACTGTGCCATTATTACATGCCTTGCTGTGCCATTATTACATGCCTTGCTGTGCCATTACATGTCCCCACTGTGCCATCACTTGCCCCACACTGTGCCATCACTTGCCCCACACTGTGCCATCACCTGCCCCACACTGTGCCATCACCTGCCCCACACTGTGCCATCACCTGCCACACACTGTGCCATCACCTGCCACACACTGTGCCATCACCTGCCACACACTGTGCCATCACCTGCCACACACTGTGCCATCACTTACGTTTTGCAGATTCCAGGCCGATGACAGTCTCCGTCTGCTGCGAGCGTCCATGATTTGAAAGCCGCGCCTTCTCCTCAGACTGTCCTGTGATAGGCGGAACACAAATTTTCCCAGCAGGGCCTCTGTTCAGTGTTCCGCCTATCACGGACGTCCTCTCGTCCGAGGATGAGAAGGCATCCGTGATAGGCGGAACACAGAACAGATGCCCTGCTGGGAAAATTTGTGTTCCGCCTATCACAGGACAGACTGAGGAGAAGGCGCGGCTTTCAAATCATGGACGCTCGCAGCAGACGGAGACTGTCACCGGCGTATAAGACGACCCCCGACTTTGGATGCATTTTTTTGCATCCAAAAAGTCGTCTTATACGCCGGAAAATACGGTATATTTAAACAAGCTGAAGGTATAAGCCGATGGTTACTATCCACTGCTGCACCAGATTTTGTGTGCTCCAGTTTTAGTAAGGCCCCTTTCATACTTGTGCAACTTGTCCTGCGACTTGGGACTGCAAAGTCACATAACAAGTCGCACCCCATGATTTACGAGTACCATAACATCTGTGCGACTTCAAAAGTAACCCCTACAATACTTTGGTCCAACTTTGATGCAACCTGAGGTCCATAGACCTCAAGATTACACAGGAATCACTTCAAGACGCATCACGAATTTCAAGTCGTACAAGTGTGAAAGGGGCCTAAGTCCCCACTCTATATGTCTTCTAGATCTACATTATCATCTATCCTTCCTATATAGTACTACTAGTTGCTATGGACAACACAGGCAGTTCTGTAGCACAAGGGTTGCTAGGGAAGACATACCACGGCGCTGCAGGTCGTACTCCCGCTTTGTCTCTTCATTTCCCAGAATTTTCCAAGCTTGACTGATTTCAATAAACTTGTGTGCTCCCTCTGTAGTCAGATCAATGTCCCCTTCATTGTGCTGCTTGTCTGGGTGGTACTGCTCTCATGGAAAATAAAAGAGAAAGAATCAATAAAGAACTCAAACTAGCCAGCTTTGTACACATGCATTAACAGTCACTCAAACATAAAATTTATGAAATGTCAACAAAGGTGTTTTTTTTTTTTTACAACTGATGCTACAGTTATAGGTGGAGTCATGAGAGTAATCATGGTAAAAGTGCTAAAATCTATATTATATATTTTGACAGCTTGGCTCTGCACCGTTTACATAGAATCGTGAAAATGCCCGATTAGGATCGTAAGAGGGGCTGAATTGAGATCCTGATTTTTTTTAAACAATTAAATCGTACAGAGATATATATATATATATATATATATATATATATATATATATATATATATATATATATATTTTACAGAAATACACCAATCAACCATAAAATTACGACCACCCATCTAATATGGAGTAACTCCTCCTTTTGCCACCAAAACGACCCTGACCCATCAAGGCATGGACTCCACTAGACAAAGCATCACACTACCTTTGCCAGCTTCCCATCTTCCCATAGTGCATTCTAATGCCATCTCTTCAACAGGTAAGCAATGCATGTGCTCCCAGGCCAATCACATGATGTAAAATAAAAGCAGGATTCATCAGGCCAGACCACCTTCTACTTATGCTTAGTGGTCCAGTTCTGTTGCTCACGTGCCCACTGTGAGCACTTTTGGCTATGGACACGGAGCACCATGACCAGTCTGCGGCTGCGCATCCCCACACACAACAAAAACTGCATTGAGCTGTGTGTTCTGACACCTTTCTATTGGAACCAAAATGAACTTTTCCAGCAATTTGAGCAACAATAGCTCATTTATTTGATCAAACTATTAGGGCCAGCCTTCCCCATGTGCACCAATAAGCCTTGGCCATCCATGACATTACCGGTTTTCCTTCCTTGGATCGCTTTTGGTAGGTCCTGACCACTGTAGACTGGAAACAAAATCCTACAAGCGCTGTAGTTTTGGATTTGCTCTGACCCAGTCATTCAGACATTACAATTTTACCCTTGTCAAAGTTGCTCAAATCCTTATGTTTTAAAAATTAAATAAAAATGACACTGAAGGAAAAAAGTATTTGATCCTCTGCTGATTTTGTACGTTTGCCCACTGAAAAATAAATGATCAGTCTCTAATTTTAATGGTAGGTTTATTGAACGGTGAGAGACAGAACAACAACAAAATCCAGAAAAAATGCATTTAAAAAAGTTATAAGTTGATGCAATTTAATGAGTGAAATAGGTATTTGACCCCCTCGCAAAACATGACTTCGCACTTGGTGGCAAAACCCTTGTTGGCAATAACAGAGATCAGACGTTTCTTGTAGTTGGCAGACAGGTTTGCACACATCTCAGGAGGGATTTTCAGTGTACTATGTGTGTGCTACGCCGGCGTAAATATGCGCCCATCTCTGTGAATCCGGGCCATTATTTCTATTTTATTTATTTATTTATTACAATTTTTGCTTTTTTTTTTTACCAAATATTGTTTAAACAAAAGTTTTCCCATTTATTGTTGTACCTGATCTTGTAAATTAGCCTAGCACCATCTCGCTATGCTGGATGTTTCCACCTCCTGGAGACACGACCTATTCTCTTAAAGGTTTGCAAATATAAACATTCTTAGTTGATCACAACAGGTTACAGGGGCTCACAACTTGTTGATCTGCAGGAACCTCCTGTCCTCCTATATGACAATATGCCCCAGTTTTCTGCTTGAGCCGTTTACATCCTACTGTTATGTAAAGAGGTCTTACAGGAGTAGATAGCCTGAAGCCATCGAGCCTTCCTTTGTGGCTGACATGGTTCATCGGCTGCTAATTAGATAGCATGTACTGTCAACGCTCTCCAGCTCTTTTCCTCTATTAATTGATCTTCAAGCCAAGGAAATGTTACTTGCCCTGCATTCTTCAGAGCTGTGAGCTGCATGTGTACAGTCCTATAGATCACTCAGCGTTAGTTTTAAAGGGAACTATGGCCATCAGTTGGTGTATATAAAGTTATCACTGTAGCATTTGTCAATTGTCTTTTACATTCCTTACAATTAGAATTAAGCCCTGTACACACGATCGGTCAAACCGATGAGAACGGTCTGATTGATTTTTCCATCGGTTAACCGATGAAGCTGATGTGGTCAGTCGTGTCAGAATGCGGTGACGTAAAACACAACGGTGTGCTGAAAATGCTTCCAAGTATGCGTCGACTTGATTCTGAGCATGCGTGGGTTTTTAACCGATGGACGTGCCTACAAACGATCGTTTTTTTTTTTTTTTACTATCGGTTAGGCATCCATCCATTAATTTTAAAACAAGTTTAATTTTTTTTAACCGATGGATAAATAACCGATGGGACCCACACACGATCAGTTTGGTCTGATAAAAACGGTCCAGAGCGTTCTCACCGGTTTGACCGATCGTGTGTACGCGGCATTAGGATCATTTTATACGCCCCAGATGAAGTCCGTTTAGTGACAAAAGCAGTGGAGCGATAGCGTAATTTCAGGTCATTGTGATTGGAGTGTACACCTTGGAAACCATTGTGTCCGATATATGCCGTTTTAATTGTCCTTTATGCAAGTGCATTACCTTTATTAAATTCTGGTTGAAAAGGTTTTACACTATTGTGACGTTTGTCTCTCATTTGGGGTATATGATATCATGTCACGGAGTGAAAGAAACCCGATGTCTCCCCCGCTGGTGGCTTGTAACTTTTGCTCAGTGGACATCCTCATAGACGTGGAATATCACAGATACACAAGCTTATGTTGACCCCCATAATAGGTGGTCATCGCTCCTTGGTAAGGGCACATCCTGTTATATATTATATACACACACACACACACACACACACACACACACATTTTATATATATATAAAATGACACTTTGCTACAATGTAAAGTAGTGAGTGTACAGCTTGTATAACCGTGTACATTTTCTGTCCCCTCAAAATAACTCAACACACAGCCATTATTGTCTAAACCACTGGCAAAGGTGAGTACACCCCTTAGTGAAAATATCCAAATTGTCCCAATTAGCCATTTTCCCTCCTCGCTGTCATGTGACTTGTCAGTATTACAAGGTCTTAGGTGTAAATGGGGAGCAGGTGTGTTAAATTTGGTGTCATCACTGGAAGCTCAACATGGCACCTCATGGCAAAGAATTCTCTGAAGCTATAAGAAGATTGCCAAGACCCTGAAACTGAGCTGCGGCACGGTGGCCAAGACCATACAGCGGTTTAACAGGACAGGTTTTACTCAGAACAGACCTTGTCATATCCAGAGGTTGTTGGGAAATAGTTTAATTTTTGTTATGCGTGTGTGTGCGCGTTTTTTATTTTATTATATTATATGTATACACACACACTAGATTACCAAAAGTTTTAGGACGCCTGTCTTTACACGCACATAATTTTAATGGCATCCCAGTCTTAGTCCGTAAGGCTCAATAATGTGTTGGCCCACCTATTGCAGCTATAACAGCTCCCACTCTTCTGGGAAGACTTTCTACAAATGCGCTTTTGGAAGAATGGTCAAACATTCCCATAGACACACTCCTAAATATTTTGGAGGACAGCCTTCCCAGAAGAGTTGAAGCTGTTGTAGCTGCAATAGGTGGGCTAATGCAATATTGAACCCTACAGACTAAGACTGGGATGCCATTGAAGTTCATGTAAAAATTACTTTAGGTAAATACATTAAATATATCCATATTATACACATACACACACACACACACACACACACACACAAAATCAAAAAGTAATCGAGATAAAAATGTAATGGGGTCTTCTAAATATATTATTAATAATAATTATAGTAGACACTTTTAAAGCTTAAAATGAAAGTATATAATCAGTCGGATTCTCAACACCTAAGAAAGAAATCCACCCTATATAAACTAACTTTAAATGTATGAATATTATTATGCACTTGACTAATTGTAGTATATGTATGTTTCAGAGTAACCTCACAGGCTCCTATGTAAAGTGTTGTTGCTATATAATTAAAATTAATAAAAGAATAGGCCAATAGATTTCATACAGGTGGGCATTATCACATTGATGGATATGTATGTAATTTACTCATGCAACCTATTCACCAGATGAATAATAATTCGTTTACAAAAGACCACTCGTCGGATTCCCCTTCATCAAAATGCACAGAGCCATTGTTCTTTCAATAATATGAATAACAAAACAATTAATTTTGCATTTCCAAGTACGCACATTAAAGCCTCATGGAGTTATTTGGAGTGACTGGTACACAGTCTGGAAACCACAGGGCCGAGAAATGATGGGTGGTGGGTAACAAACACAAAGGAAAAAACACTGACAGCAACCCAAGGCATGCTAATAGATCCTAAAACTTTCCACTTTAGACACACAAAGGTTTAACTACCTGTCAGTGATAACAGCATCCAAGAGGATATAGTTTCTTGTTCCAGTTAATGTAGATCTGAACTTAGTCACTAAAATATTAAACATAATCTTTAACATGTTCTTGCTGCAGCTGACAATATATTACAATATTATCTGGAAATCCTGCCACTAAAGACCTTATCCAGGCACTTCCTGTTAGGGGGCGACAACTGTTATGCTCCTGCATTGTCACTCAGTCACATGGACCCTTCACTGGTTGAGGGTTGAGACTACAAGGGACTGTTTGGTCATACCTTGCATAGGCATTGTCACCATCAGGAAGCTGGCCCAAAGCAATGATGATGTGCAGTCCCCATTTGAGCAATATGCGGCTGCACATCATTGCTTCTGGAGCTGCATATAGAAAGGAAATGGATGAAAAAAACCTGGTAGAGAAGAGCCACGTCACTGCACCAGGAAGTAAAACACTTCCGCGCATGCGTTGAATCCAACGACACATGCGCGGGCAGATATGTCTGCTGGTTAGCGTACTAACCAGCAGACATGTCGGACGGACGGGTTCCCAGCAGACAGGTTTTAAAGCATGCTTTAAAATCTTGTTGCTTCACCCCGCAAAAAGATTCTCACTTTGGTCCGAAGCATGCAAACACAACGCAGATTTGCTCTGCGTACAAGAGACGCATTTCCAACAAGATAAGGCTCCACGCTGCTCTCATAAAAACTACCCACACATCTTCCTTGCCTGCACGCCCGACCGAAAGAAGGGCGGAGTTCTAATGGCCATTAGTGGCTCAGTTTCGTTCCAGTTAAAAGAGTCCTTTTTAGATGATGGTGGAAGATTTATTATAGTCACTGGAGACCTGAATGCCAAACCCTACACGCTTGTCACGCTCTACTCCCCAAACACTCATCAGCTCCGCTTTATACGGAAAGTATTGAAAAAAGTTAAGTCTATGAAATATGGCAACACACTAATATGTGGGGACTTTAATCTGGTGTCTGACCTGTCGATAGATACCACAACGCGGCAGACCAAGGGTAAAGTATCACTCCAAACGCTACTCCACACTGAGGAACTGATCGATACGTGGAGATGTCACCATGCCAATGAAAGAGATTACACGTTCTTTTCTCATAGACATCGGTCATACTCTCGTATAGACATGTTTCTGACGGATAAATGGCTTCTTCAATGTGTAGATTCTGCTAAGATACATGACATAACGTGGTCTGACCACGCGGTAATTTCTATGTCTGTGCGGGAGAGGGGTGTCTCCTCTTCCCCCCCCCATCTGGCGTTGTAATCCGAGGTTATTCCAAGAACCACATACGTATAAAGCAATAACAAGGCATATTGAGAATTTTTTCCTAGACAACAAAGGGTCGGTACAGGATCCCTTCGTGCTCTGGAATGCCCATAAGGCATACTTGAGAGGAATTCTTATCCAATTAGGGGCTCAGGAAAAGAAACGCCTCACCCAAAAACTAAATTCCTTACTCAAAGACATACATGAAGTAGAAGCACTGAACAAATTAGCCCCCACACAGAGCCTAACGAGTAAACTAGCAACACTTAGGGAATCACTGAGGGAACACCTTTCTCAGCAATATGATAGACACCTGAGGCGTTTACAACTGAACTACTACGCTAATGCCAACAGAGCAGGCAAGTACCTAGCGAACAGATTGAAAGCAGTGCGCACCAAAACCAGAATACCCTTTCTTATTCATCCCAAGACACAACACAAAATCCTTGACCCACAAGATATTGCAAATCAGTTTGCTGATTATTACAGCTCATTGTATAACTTAAAAGAGGATAGCAAAACGCCTCAGCCGTCTGCAGATAGGATACACTCGTTCCTTCAGAGACTGCATCTCCCTTCCCTTTCAGAACAACAAGTTGAACACCTTAATGCTCCCTTCTCGATCCCAGAAATTGAACGGGTCATAGATACTCTCCCGACTGGTAAATCCCCAGGACCGGATGGGTTTGCAAATGAGTACCTTAAAATATTTAAACACATACTAACTCCACATATGCTGCCGGTATTCTCCTCAGCAGCAGAGTCCGCATCCTTTCCCCAAGAAATGTTAAAAGCACACATCGTTACGTTGCCCAAACCAGGCAAAGACCCTAATACCCCAGCCAACTTTAGGCCGATATCTTTACTTAATTCCGACATTAAGGTATATGCCAAACTACTGGCCAAACGATTAATGTCTGTCATTCCATCGCTTATACAACGAGACCAGATGGGGTTTGTGAGGGGGAGACAAACTTCCGACGCCACTAGGAGAATTGTAAATGTACTGTACTCTGCTGTGTCTAGTCGAACGCCTTCTCTGTTGTTATCTATCGACGCAGAGAAGGCGTTCGACAGGGTCCATTGGACCTATATGCAAATGGTGCTTTCCAGGTTTGGTTTCAGAGGGCATATATTATCAGCCATTTTAGCACTATACTCTTGCCCGTCTGCACAGGTACACTCGGATGGCTTCCTGTCTAAGGTCTTCCCATTGACTAATGGTACTAGACAAGGCTGCCCCCTCTCACCAACTGTATTTAACCTTATGATCAAGCCCTTAGCCGAATCAATCAGGTCTCATCCTTCTATCACGGGTTTCCAGTTTGGCGATAGATCCCATTCAATAAATCTCTTTGCAGACGATGTTATTCTGCTCCTGACCAATCCGTATACATCTCTGCATCATGCCCATACCATCCTTACGGAATTTGGAGAAATCTCCTACTATAAAGTAAACTTTAGCAAATCCCTTATTCTAGACTTGGGAGTATCTCCCACAACACGTGCCTCTCTACAAAAACAACTACCGTATTCCTGGAGTGAGAAAGGTATTGTATACCTTGGTATAACTATAACAAACAACATCTCGACCCTAGCTAATACAAACATGACTAATCTAATGAGCAAACTGGAATCCCAATTGAAGGAAATGGCAAAAAAGGAAATCTCCTGGATGGGAAGGATATCGGCCTATAAAATGATAATCCTACCACAAATCTTATATGTATTCCGCACATTACCAGTCCATATACCTAAGAGATTCCTTACCAGACTCTCCAGTATGGGTTGGAAATATGTCTGGGGAAAGACGAAGGCTAGATGTCCCCGTACCACTCTTATTGCACACAGAAGGGTAGGAGGGGCAGGGTTGGTAGATTTGACTGATTATCTGTGGGCTGTCAGATTAGACCAAATGAAACATTGGACAAGTACGACAGAAACACCACTTTGGGTGGACATGGAAAAAACCATAGCACCCACGACCGACCTAGAATTGCTACTTCTTAGTGATGGATGGTCTTCCTGGGACCTTGCACACCTTTCTCCACCAATACGGGTCTCGCTGAGTGCATGGAGACTATGCCTCACGCGCAATAGGGAGGATGCTCAGGAACTACCCTACAGACTTCCAATAACACTACTGGAAGCTAAAATTCCTTCACTGTCAACCAAGGACTTAATGAACCACGGTATTACACGCATATCTGACTTCTATGACGGTCCCAAACTCAAGTCCCTAGTACAAACAATGGAGCAATATAATTTGCCAGCTGACAAATCGTTCACATGCCTACGGATCTTGCACTTCCTCAAGTCACACACTAAACCTAAAATACATGTGCCACACAGACTATGGAACTTTTACTCTGACAACAACGACTCAAAGAAAGGTACGGCGCTGTTTTATAATCTTTTACAAGACAAAATGACCTTCAAAAAGACGACTGCAATGGACAAATGGGAAGCCGATCTTGTCATTTCCTTCTCTGACTTACAATGGCAGGACTCATTTAGAGAGATTCACAGAGCCTCCCATTGTGTTGGGCATTGGGAAATGGCAATAAAAATTGCCAACAGATGGCACTATACTCCATTCAGACTGGCAACGTACTATCCGACGCTTTCACCACACTGCTGGAGGGGATGTGGTCAAATTGGTAATCTTTTGCATATGTTCTGGCAATGCCCGAACATACGGAGTCTATGGAACCAAATCTTTTCCTTTATTTCCTCTCTGACGGGAATACTGACTCCACCCTCTCCAGCATTGGCTGTCCTCCATATAGGTGTGGACCGATTCCCCATGGAGAATAGGCCGGTTGTCAGCCATGTCCTTATAGAAACAAGGGCGACCATTCTGCGCACTTGGAAAACAAATATAACCCCTAACCTATCTGATATTATTAGGGCAGTTCATAGGAACTACACGTTCGAACGGTTAATTGCAATTAATTCTCTGCAATGTTATCGATTTGACAAATGTTGGTCTATCTGGCCTAAGAAATGTGCTTAATGCTTAATGATTATTGCGTATTGCGTGTGAAGTATGAAGTACTTGTACATACTAAATATACTGTGTATTTCGTGTGTATCAAAAGATCTCTTTCTCTTCTTTTTTTTTTTGATTCTTTTGATTCTTTTGTTTGTAATGCTTATATGAAAATCTTAATAAAAAACATATTGTGTTAAAAAAAATTTGTTGCTTGAAAAACCCGTCTGTCCGCCCGTTCACACGATCAAATTTGTCTGCTGAAAACGGTCCGTTGGATCGTTTCCAGCAGATAGATTCGATCGTGTGTACCCGACCTTAAAGCAGAGGACCCCCCAATTTTTTTAAAAGCCAGCAGCTACAAATACTGCAGCTGCTGACTTTTAAAAAAATGAACACTTACCTGTCTAGCGTGCCGCCGAAGTCGGCAGAAAAGGACCAGCAATCGCTCGGGTTCTCGGATGCTGCCGCCGCCATGCTCGGTGAGAGAATCTTGAAGTGTAGCCTTGCGGCTTCACTGCCCGGTTCCCTACTGCAGATGTGCAAGTAGCGCGGCACGCCGTCACTGGTCCCCGCTCTTTCCTGGGAACGGTGCGTTTCCCAGAAGACAGCGGGGGACGCGAAGGGGTGCGACTCCCGCAGGAGTCGATACCCGCAAGTGTTGCAAATACCTGTCTTAGACAGGTATCTGCACCTCCCTTCCCCCTGAAAGGTGCTAAACATGACATCGGAGAAGGGGGAGGGTTCCGAAAAGCGGAAGTTAGATTTTTGGGTGGAACTCCGCTTTAAGAAAAAAAAAAAAAAAAACAAGTGTTTATAATACACAGCATTTCAGAAAACAAAGGCTGGCCATAGACTGATTTTTGCCTGGGTTCAGCTGGAACCGGCCGAGACTTGAACCATGTATTGGCAGGCTGAATGTACCAAGTTGAACGATTGGTCAACTTGAGTACAACCAGCCTGTTGGTTTTGGTATGCGATAATCACTAGCAACTGGTATAGCCACTAGCAATCACTGACAGGGATTCCCCTGTCAACACTGTGTTGATAGGGAATCAAGTGAATTTCTTTCCTGCAGCCCGTGGTTGCAGGAAAGAAATTCCCTCCATGTATGGGCTGCTTAAATGTTGGCCAAGATTTAGATCTGCTTTAAAGCGTACTTTCACTTCCTACATTCGGTGTCTATGGAACGATGGACTCAGAAGCACGCCCGCAAGGTAACTCGCCGGGATATCGCCACTTCTAGGGGGTTATACGACGCGATGAGGAGCCGCGAGAGCCGCCGAGGGACCCTAGAAGGGCCACTCTGTGCAAAATGAACTGCACAGTGGAGGAAAGTATGACATCTTTGTTATTTAACCACTTAAGACCCGGACCAAAATGCAGGTAAAGGACCTTGCTCCTTTTTGCGATTCGGCACTGCGTCGTTTTAACTGACAATTGCGCGGTCGTACGGCGTGGCTCCCAAACAAAATTGCCGTCCCTTTTTCCCCACAAATAGAGCTTTCTTTTGGTGGTATTTGATCACCTCTGCGGTTTTTATTTTTTGCGCTATAAACAAAAATAGAGCGACAATTTTAAAAAAAAATCAATATTTTTTAATTTTTGCTATAAAAAATATATAAAAAAAAACATTTTTTTTTCCTCAGTTTAGGCCGATACGTATTCTTCTACCTATTTTTGGTAAAAAAAAAAAAAAATCGCAATAAGCGTTTATCGGTTGGTTTTCGCAAAATTTATAGTGTTTACAAAATAAGGGATAGTTTTATTGCATTTTTATTATTTATTTATTTTTACTACCAATAGCGGCGATAAGCGATTTTTTTCGTGACTGCGACATTATGGCGGACACTTCGGACAATTTTGACACATTTTTGGGACAATTGTCATTTTCACAGCAAAAAATGCATTTAAATTGCATTGTTTACTGTGGAAATGACAGTTGCAGTTTGGGAGTTAACCACAGGGGGCGCTGTGACTTTTGAGTGTTCCCTGTGTGTGTGTTTACAACTGTAGGGGGGTGTGGCTGTAGGTGTGACGTCATCGATCGCGTTCCCCTATAACAGGGATGACGCGATCGATGCTGCGGCCACAGTGAAGCACGGGGAAGCCGTGTTTACACACGGCTCTCCCCGTTCTTCAGCTCCAGGGACAGATCGCCGCACTGCAGCGGCGATCGGGTCCGCGAGTCCCGCGGTCCCGGTCTTGGAGCTTCGGACCGGGTCAGGAGAGAGTGCTGTACAATGGCTGATAAAGCCTGGAGTGTTGACATCACCCATAGGCTTTAATGGCCCATTCATTGTCGGCGCTCCCTCCTCTTTTCTGAAGGTGCTGCTAGCTGACACATGGGAGCCAGATCACATGACCAGACTAAAGCAGGCCAAAAACATGTTACACTCCTCCTCTTTTATGCATCCTACTATGTTAGTAGGGAGAAACCACCTATCCTAAGATTGGTGTTCAGCTATCCAAAATGTGTTCCCAAAGTACTGACCGACATATGCACGTAGTGAAATATGACAAAATATGGGACTCCCATCCCCCAGCCAATGCTCCTATAGCAAGGCACTTCGAACTTGTAGCCAACAACAATATACTCTTCCAACCTTAATGATTCATGTTCTTGAAAATTCTTGTATCTTATCAGCAACAAGGATTTGGCCATTTGGGTCATCATGGCTCGGCCATTTAAGTGGCCACAGTCCGCAAACCTGGCAGGAATACAGGGTGAATATGGAAGCCTCTGCAGACACAATGCACCGCTGAAAGGCCTCGTTTTAAGTGAAGTCTTTTATAATGTGCTAGTAGGCAATGCATTCCAACATACTATGCCTTTACCTTGCAGGTTTTTTTTAAGCTTTACTACCGCTTTAACTACTGTACACCATCTATGTTGTATCTAAGATGTGGTGATGTTTATTGCAAATTGTATTTTTGGAAACCTAAATAAAGTTTTATTGGTCATTGCCAATAACCCTCCTCCTCCTCAATGGCCAACGCACCCTCTATTTTAATAGCCTGCTCATAGGTACGGTGCTTATGAAAAATATAGTCCAATGTGTGCCCCCTGCATCTGGAAAAAGCGACAACGTGCACCCTGTTTGATCCTTCCATCTGATGCCAGAAGAGCATGGACAGAAGAACACTGTAGTCCTTGTGATGACATCACAGCTGCCAGTTAGTGTACTTCTACTCTGTCCCTGGACCACCAATATACAGTAATAATTGCTAAACTTCAGCTTTAATGAAAAGGGAGCATATCAGGCCAAAACATTTTTGCCTGAAGATGAATTTTAAAGGACAACTATATTAGGGCAAGTATCCATTTCCTGAGTGCAGTCTACCTGGTTCTATACTCACATTTTTTTTACCATTCCAATTAGGGTTGTCCCGATACCACTTTTTTTAGGACCGAGTACAAGTACCAATACTTTTTTTCATGTACTTGCCGATACCGAATACCGATACTTTTTTAAAATGTCATGTGACAGTTTTCAAACCACAATACAAACTAAGGATATTTTCTTTAGAATTATGAAGAACTCTAACTCAAGACATAAAAGAATAAAAATGAGTAAAAATGAATAAAAATGTTTTATTTTCTTGTCACGCAGTAGTAAAAAACTCAAAGAATTTTCACAGAACATGTTGATAAATACAAAAAAAGTATTCTATTTAGGTATCGGGAGCATTTGCGCGAGTACAAGTACTCCCGCAAATACTCGGTATCGGTATCTGGACAACCCTAATTCCAATGATTTTCATTATACATACTTGGCAAGAGCTGTAAAGACTTTCTTTTAAAAATCCCTTCCAGATCCTCTCTTCATCCTGTGTGCCACAGTCCATTCATTTTCTACAGGTTGTAGTGCCCATGGTGGCTCCAGCCGTCCTGCAGAGTATGCCTTGTAGTCGGTCTTTGGTGTAACCTATGCTGCCTTCAAGTGCCTTGTAGTCGGTCTTTGGTGTAACCTATGCTGCCTTCAAGTTCCATCTCTAACTACAACTACTTCATTGTTCTAATTGTGCCTAATGGTAATCTATGCTTCTTTCAAAGTCTTTACCTCTGCCCATATCACTGTGATGTTCATTTTGCTTACTTATTGTCTATTCCTAAATTATGAGCTGATCTTATCTTTATAATCGTGTCCTTCTGCTCTCTTGCTGTGTCTTGTACTCTGCCTTTGGTGTGAGAAGTTTGTTCGGTTAGCCATGTGTTCCTTCTATGCCATCCCGACTGATTAATTGGCAATGCACCCACCCAACTCAGTATAAATGTAGGCCTTCTCTGGGGAATGCACAGACACAGGTTGCAATGGCAACGGTTATCTTAGATAAAGTATTACACTTCGGCTCAGCACTTCAGCGAATGCACAAAGCGAAAATCCACAACAGACTACTGCAAAACACTAAACAGACTACAGGTGACCCAATTCCCCATAGAACTTATTCATCTTTCATCCAGTCTGCTTCTCAATTTCACCGCTCTGTATCATGCACTCCCTACTTTTCCTTCACAGTTGCATCCTCTCTCCTAAACCCTTTCCTTCATCCCTCTTCTCTGCCCCACAATTTATTATATATAATATTACACTGCTAATTTTGAACCCACATACCAATAAAATCGGCACATAAATCACACTCCCATATCACCTCTCAGACCCTTCTGCTTCTAACTTCCGGAGATATTTCCCCAAATCCTGGACCGCCATTTACCTTTGGCCAACATACCTGGCACCCCCCCCACCATCGTCTGACAGCAGCAACAAATCACACAATTTAATTTATTTTCCTCTTCTGCCTAGAACCAGCCCCCCCTTCTCCTGTGCCCTTTCAATTGCTCACTCTAACAAACTTATCACTGTCCATGACCTATTTATCACAAACTCCTTCAACTTGCTTGCAACTACAGAGACCTGGCTTCAAGAATCTGACTTTTTCTCCTGCTGCCCTCTCCAATGCTGGCCTTCTGTGGACTCAGGCCTAGTGGATAGTGGACAGAAGGGAGGTGGTGTTGGAATTCTATCCCCTCAAAGCACTTTGCAGGTTATTCATCCACCCCCGTCCCTCTCCTCATTTGAAGCTTACAGTATTCGTCTATTTTCTACAGTTTTGTTGAGAATTGCTTTGATTTATCGGCCTCCTGGACTGGTATCAAACTACCTTGATGACTTCTCTGCCTGTCTACCCTACTTTCTCTTTTCTGAAATTCCAACAATTCTAATTCTACATTTCTGAGCCTAGCCTCCTCTTTTGACCCAAAACAATGGACACACTTCTACTCACTCTGATGGAAACTGCCTTGACCTCATATTCTACCTATGCACTGCACACAACCTCTCCAACATTCCTTTTCCTCTCGCTGATCACCACCTTATTAGTTACACTCTCTCCAAGTCTTTCCCCTCCTTGCCTTCCAACTACCAAACAATTACCCGTAGAAACCTTTGCCATCGTAACCCTTCTCTTCTTTTTTCTACTACAGATTGTCTCTACAACAAAAATCTCACTCTTGTCCTGCCCTAACCTGGCCACTTCTATCTACAACATGTTCACTGTCATCCATCCTGGATACCTTTGCCCCCAAACTACGCACAGAATCCGGCCCGACCGCTACAACCCTAGCAGACAGACAATACCAAAAGCCTCAAATAACTGAGTCATGCTCTCAAGTGTCTGTAGCGGAAGACTAATTCACTGCAAGATTTCAGCCACTATAAATGTGTCCTCCAAAAAACCATTCCTGCCTCCACGCTGCCAAACAGACCTACTTTATTACTCTCATCAACACTCTTAGGCCGCGTACACACGAGGAGACATGTCCGCTAAAACTGGTCCGCAGACCAGTTTCAGCGGACATGTTCGATCGTGTGTACGGCCTAGTGGACAGTTTTCCAGCGGACAAAAGTTTCTAAACATGCTTAGAAACTTGTCCACTGGAAACCTGTCCGTCGGACATGTCCGATGGTTAGTACGCCCAACCATCGGACCGAAATCCCGCGCATGCGTCAAAGTGATTCGACGCATGCGTGGAAGCATTGAACTTTTGCCAGCACATCGGTGTGTTCTACGTCACCGCGTTCTGGTCCGCGGGGCTTTTGGTCCGACACACATCAGGCCAAAATATCCCTTCAGACATGTCCGATGAAAACGGTCCATCGGACCTGTCTCATCGGACATGTCTCCTCGTGTGTACAGGGCCTTACACGGTCCACCACGTTTCTTTTCTACATTTAAAGCTCTACTTCATCCTCCATTACTTGCACTCACTGCCCAGGAGATTGTATCAATCTTATTTTTGAAGAGATTGCCAATTTGTCTTGAGATCTCCACTCTACAGATATCTCCCTCACTTTACACTCTTTGTCCTCCTGCACAAGCAATACTCTTGTTTAACCCAGCTACTATAGAGGAAGTCACTAAACGCCCAACTAACCTCCTGCCCTCTGGACCCTGTTCCTTCTCAAATACTACGGTCACCCTCTGACTCTATCCTACACTTTAACGCATATCTTCAACCTCTCTCTACTGGCATCTTCCCCGTCTAACTAAAACATGCATTAGTCACTCCCATATCAAAAAAGACCTATCCTCTGGACTTACTAAGAGCTAAAACCAATAAAACCAATGGTCATAATTCTATACTTTTACTCTTGAACCTCTCTGCTGCCTTTGATACAGTTGATCACCCCCTCCTCCTCAAAAAACTAAATTTGCTTGGTCTCCATTGGTTCAAAATTTGCCCCTCTCACTGCACCTTCAGTGTAACTTACAACTAGGGTTGTCCTGATACCGATACCAGTATCGGTATCAGGACCGATTCCGAGTATTTGTGGGAGTACTTGTACTCCCGCAAATACCCCCGATACCAAAATAGAATACTTCGCCCCTCCCCCCCCCCCGCCGCCGACCGCCGCTAATCCCTGTGCACCTTGTAAACATGTAAACTTGTAATACCCGTGGCGCCATCTATAGACACGCGATTGGACGGATACGTCCAATCGCGAGCAAGGGGGGGGGGGGGGGTGGGGGAGTGTCTATACACAGATACGTGCATAGACACTCCCCCTTGCTCGCGATTGGCGGAGGTATGGGGGACATGACATGGCTGCATATGTGGGGGGACATGACATGGCTGCATATGTGGGGGGACATGACATGGCTGCATATGTGGGGGGACATGACATGGCTGCATATGTGGGGGGACATGACATGGCTGCATATGTGGGGGGACATGACATGGCTGCATATGTGGGGGGACATGACATGGCTGCATATGTGGGGGGACATGACATGGCTGCAATATGTGGGGGGACATGACATGGCTGCAATATGTGGGGGGACATGGCTGCATTTGGGGACACGTTTAAAAAAAGTATCAGTATTCGATATCGGCGACTACTTGAAAAAAAGTATCGGTACTTGTACTCGGTCCTAAAAAAGTGGTATCGGGACAACCCTACTTACAACTCCACTTACTCCTCTCCAACTCCTATTGCCGTTGGGGTCCCCCAAGGTTCTGTCCTTGGACCTCTACTATTCTTGATCTACACATCCTCCCTGGATTAGCTGATAGCCTCTCATGGCTTCCACTACCATTTATATGCAGATGACACACAAATATCTCTCTACCCCTCAGCTCACCTTATCAGTCCCCTCACACATCAATTATTTACTGACAGACATATCAGTCTGGATGTCAAACCACTTCCTCAAACTGAAAATATCTAAAACCAAGCTCATAGAATTTCCTCTCCTACGTGCCCCTTCTCCTGACTTCTCTGTCAAGATCAATGGCACAACTATCAGTCCGCCCCCACATGCCAGGGTGCTAGGGGTAACCCCAGACTCTGAACTGTCCTTTCAGGTCCACATTCAATCCCTGTCCAAATCACGCTGCAATAGCCTCCACCACATCTCTAGAATAGGCCCCTTTTTAACCAATGACACCAAACTTCTAATCCACTCCCTGGTCATCCCTCACCTCGACTACTGCAACTCCCTCCTCATTGGATTACCTTTACATAGGTCTATCCCCTCTTCAGTCCATAATGAATCCTGCTGCAAGACTCATCCACCTTACCAAAAATTCTGTGTCCTCCACACCTCTCTGCTAATCCATCCTCTGTCTCTCACTCACCCAACATCTAAAATTCAAAGTAAATTCAAAAGTACTAATAATAATTTACAAAGCCATCCACAACTCTAGCCCCAGCTACATCACTGATCTAGTCCCAAAATACCAACCAAACCGCTCTCGTCAGTCCTCCCAAGACCCCCTGCTCTCACCTCCCATGCTCGCCTCCAGGATTTCTCTAGAGCTTCTCCCATCCTTTGGAACTCCCTACCCCAGTCTGTCTCACTGTCCCCTAATCTATCCATCTTTAGACAATCCTTGAAAACCCTTCTCTTTAAAGAAGCCTATCCTGCTTCTAACTAATACACTGTTTTACTTTCTTCATTAGCTCATCCCCCACAGCTATTATCTTTTGTATAAAGTGACTCTCCATCTTAGATTGTAAGCTCTAACGAGCAGGACGCCCTGATTCCTCCTGTACCAAATTGTAATGTAACTGTAAAGTCTGCCTTCATTTTGTTAAGCGCTGTGCAAACTGTTGGCGCTATACAAATCTTGTATAATAATAATAATAATAATAATAATAATAATGTGGGGCCACAGCACAGGACCTGGCTGGGATGCTTTCAGAAAAAAAAAAAAAAAACAGGTGTTCAGCTTTGGCCAGGGCCGCATAGTAAGATTGTTGAGATGGAGACAGAGGTTAAGTATCAAACCAGTTGGGCTGCACTCAAAATGGAGACAGAGGTATCAGACTGGTTGGCCTGCACTCGAGGGGGGCATGTTTAAAACTTATACCAAACAGGTACAGTGGTCTTTTAGGAAGCCTCATCAGTTTTATAAGTTAGAGTTCCCCCAAACAGCTAATTTCAATGTCCTATTTGACAATTTACATAATAATCTAGTACTCCACACCCCAACTCTCAAATTAAGAGGTTTTGCAGTGTCGGCTGCAATGTGTCTGGCACCCACCTGCAAGACAAAATAAAATTAATAGAAGAACGTGTACTCTATATGGAATTTCTTTTTCGCAGAAAGCAGAATGATTACAGCTTTCTAATTATGCTTTGTCTAATAGTAAAGGAAATTAACCCAGTGCGTGACAATTGTAATTAACAGTACACTGTCACCTCCTCCAGAACCCTGGTGCTTGAATCTCCATTTACACATAAGGCCTCAGGCCAGCGCAGAGTCAGCTTCCAGCTTCATTCTGAGACACAATGCGACATTTGGGATGAACACATTATGGCAGTGAATGAAGGAAGACAAGTGGGCATCACCTATAGCAACCAGATGAAAAAAGGAACAGCTTCTAGATATCATTTCCTAGTAGGTAAGAGAGAGTGTGTACGTGGCCTTAAAGTTAGCAATGCCCTTCATTGGCCATCTATGCTTCATACCAAGACAGTTTGGTTGTATTGTAATGCCAAATTTCAACTATTGGGGTAAAGCGTCCCAGATGGTTTCCCTTGTAGTTAACACAGTTTTACTAGCCTTGAGCATCAGAAAAATTGCGCACACTCATGGAATGGCGCCAAACTTCGGTACTTAAAATTCTCCATAGGCAACGCTTTAACTACTTAACCACTTGCTTACTGGGCACATATACCCCCTTCCTGCCCAGGCGAAATTTCAGCTTTCAGCACTGCGTCGCTTTAAATTAAAATTGCGCGGTCGTGCGACGTGCCTAACAAAATTGACGTCCTTTTTTTCCCCACAAATAGAGCTTTCTTTTGGTGGTATTTGATCGCCTCTGCGTTTTTTTTTTTTGGCGCTATAAACAAAAAAGTGCGACAATTTAAAAAAAAAAACACAGAATATTTTTTACTTTTTGCTATAATAAAAATCCAATTTTTTTAAAATATATATTTTTTTTCTCAGTTTAGGCCGATATGTATTCTACATATTTTTGGTAAAAAAAACTAATCGCAATAAGCGTATAGTAATTGGTTTGCGCAAAGGTTATAGTGGCTAGGAAATAAGGGATAGAATTCTGACAATTTTTTTTTTTTTTTTTTTTACTAGTAATACGGCGATCTGCGAATTTTGTCAGGACTGCGATATTGTGACGGACACATCGGACACTTTTGACACATTTTTGGGACCATTCACATTTATACAGCGATCAGTGCTATAAAAACGCACTAATTACTGTATAAATGTGACTGGCAGTGAAGGGGTTAACACTAGGGGGTGAGGAAGGGGTTAAATGTGAGTCCTGGGTGTGTTCTAACTGTGTGGGGGGAGGGGGGTGACCGATGCTGTCTCCCTATGTACAAGAGAAACAGCATCTGTCTCCTCTCACTGACAGGACGTGGAGCTCTGTATTTACACACAGAGCTCCACGTCCCTGCTCTAAAACTGCCGATCAGCGGGTACCTGGCGGTCATCGCGACCGCCAGGCACGCGCATCGGCATCTCGGGGATGCACGCCGCCATCGGCGCGCGCCCCCAGTGGCCGGAGAAAACGATGCCGTCAATTGACGGCAGCTTGGATATTCAGATCCCCTAAGCTGGCGTCAATTGACGATGAGCGGGGCCGCAAGTGGTTAAGTACCACCTCCTGCACATATAAGTCGGCAGAATGGCACGGCTGGGCAGATCCACGTACAGGTACGTCCCATACTACTGCCCAGCCGTGGGTCATGGGCGCGCTCCCGTGACCCGGTCAGAAGCGCCGGGACCGTGGGACTCGCGGACCCAATCGCCACTGGAGTGCGGCGATCGGTCCCCGGAGCTGAAGAACAGGGAGAGCCGTGTGTAAACACAGCTTCTCCGTGCTTCACTGTGGCGGCATCATCGATCGCGTCATCCCTTTTATAGGGGAACGCGATCGATGACGTCAGACCTACAGCCACACCCCCCTACAGTTGTAAACACATAGGGAACACATAACCCCTACAACGCCCCCTTGTGGTTAACTCCCAAACTGCAACTGTCATTTCCACAATAAACAATGTAATTTAAATACATTTTTTGCTGTGAAAATGACAATTGTCCCAAAAATTTGTCAAATTGTCTGAAGTGTCCGCCATAATGTCGTAGTCATGAGAAAAAAAAAAAAAAAAAAAACGCTGATCGCCGCCATTAGTAGTAAAAAAATAAATAAACATAATAATAAAAATGCAATAAAACTAACCCCTATTTTGTAAACGCTATAAATTTTGCGCAAACCAACCGATAAACGCTTATTGCGATTTTTTTTTTTACCAAAAATACGTATTCTTCTACCTTTTGGCCTAAACTGAGGAAAAAAATATTTTTTTATATATTTTTGGGGGATATTTATTATAGCAAAAAGTAAAAAAAACATTGGATTTTTTTCAAAATGTCGCTCTATTTTTGTTTATAGCGCAAAAAATAAAAACCGCAGAGGTGATCAAATACCACTAAAAGAAAGCTCTATTTGTGGGGAAAAAAAGGACGCCAATTTTGTTTGGCAGCCACGTCGCACGACCGCGCAATTGTCAGTTAAAGCGATACAGTGCCAATTTGCAAAAAGGGGCCTGGTCCTTTAGCTGCATTTTGGTCCGGGGCTTAAGTGGTTAATATTTTTTACAGGTTACTATTTTCCAGTTACAGAGGTCTAGTGCTAGAATTGTTGCACACGCTTGAACGCATGCGACGATACCTCACATGTGGGGTTTGAACAGTGTTTACATATGTGGGCGGGACTTGCATGCGTGTTCGCTTCTGCGTGCGAGATAACGGGGACAGGGGCGTCTAAAAAAAAAATATTTTATTTTAATTTAACTTTTTCTTTTTTTTTTTTATCACTTTTATTCTTTTTACAAGCAATGTAAACATCTCTCCTCCAGGCTTACAAGCATGAAATCGGTGAAAAAAAAACAAAAAAACAAAACACCGATCACAAATGCCGACAGCCGCGATTGCGGCTTTGTTTACTTCCGGCTATTGGGCGTGATGTCATAACATCGCGCCCGGGCCTCCGACGGTCATAGCGATGACTGGTGACCATATCCGATTTGCTCTCCGGGCCCCCGATAGCACGGGAGAGCCCGGAGAAGCACCGGATGGCAGCCAGAGGGGGGGGGCGTCCCCTCCCGCTGCCTATAAGAACGATCAAGTGGTGGAACTGCCGCTTTGATTGTTCTTATCGTGCAGAGAATCAGTGGCTGAAGACGGTGATATCTGAATGATGCTTGTAGCTGCAGGCATCATTCAGATATCACCGCACAAAGTCGAGGACATCCCACGGACGTCCTCGGTTGTCAATAGGTTACTGAATAAAAAAAAATAAAAAAAATGCATTGATAAAATGTTTGCATTGATGCATACAAAGTTGCAGCCATGATCGTTTCACATTGCAGGTGCAATAGACAGGCTTCTGCAAACTCTTCCTCCTGCCCCAGGTCTGTACAGAGAGATAGGGCTGGAGGAAATAAACAATGCACCACAAGTACGGTGACAGCATCAAGGAGATGCTTCTTTGAGATCTACGAGTTCTTCTGCCTGGCAGATGGGACAGGTATTCCTTCCATTTACAGACCTCTATGAATGGATGACATGGCTGTGCTCTCTCCACCCACACAGACGCAATAAATTCAAAAAGGAATTCCACCATGGAATGACCAAGTTTCATGAACCCACAAATATGGGTGGAACATGAAACATGGTCGCAAAGAAGGTGCCAAATTTGTCAGTGCCAAATTCATACATTTGTTGAAAATTCATTAAATAGGTAAAGAAGCTTCTCTCAGGGAGATCAGACAACACAGACTGTAGAGGGGCAGGAGGAGGCACAGGAGGGACTTCTACTTCCCTTTTAGAGACAGGACCATCTGTCTTGGGGCCTGGGTTGAAGCGCTTTTGTTGGCATCAGTAGGGTTTTTCTTTTTTAACCACTTGCTTACTGGGCACATATACTGGCCTCCTGGCCAGGCCACTTTTTGCGATTCGGCACTGCGTCGCTTTAACTGACAATTGCGCAGTCATGCGACGTGGCTCCCAAACAAAATTGACGTCCTTTTTCCCACAAATAGAGCTTTATTTTGGTGGCATTTAATCACCTTTGTGTTTTTTTATTTATTGCGCTATAAACAAAAAAAAAAAAGAGCGTAAAATGTTAAGAAAAAAAAAAAAAAAAACACAATATTTTTAACTTTTTGCTATAATAAATAGCCCAATTTAAAAAAATTCTCAGTTTAGGCCGATACGTATTCTTCCATAAGCGACTGGTTTGCGCAAAATTTATAGCGCCTACAAAATAGGGGACAGAATTTTTAATTTTTTTTACTAGTAATAGCGGCAATCTGCGATTTTTATTGGGACTGCGACATTATGGCGGACACATCTGACACATTTTGGGACCATTCACATTTATACAGCGATCAGTGCTATAAATATGCACTAAATACTGTATAAATGTGACTGGCAGGGATGGGGTTAACACTAGGGGGCGAGGAAGGGGTTAAATGTGTACCCTGCATAGTGTTTCCAACTGTGGGGGAAGGGGACTGGCTGGGGGAGGTGACCGATCTGTGTCCCTATGTACAAGGTACACAGCATCAGTCTCCTCTCTCCCTGACAGGGACGTTGATCTGTGTGTTTACACAGGCACGCACATCAGCATCCCAGTGGCCGGAGGAGCCGAGGACGTCTATAGACGTCCTCCCGGCAATTGAGAGCCACCTTGTGGCCGTCTTTTAACAATAGGCAGGATGCCAAGTGGTTAATACAACAGGAATACAAACTCTGCTTGAAGCAGGTCAAATGCAGGTCAGACGGGGTTAAACCGCAGATCCGATGCACCCGTCAATGAATTCTGAATGAATTCCAAATACCACCAAAAGAAAGCTCTATTTGTGGGGAAAAAAGGATGCCAATTTTGACGTTGCACGACCACGCAATTGTCAGTTAAAGCAACACAGTGCCGAATTGCAAAAAGGGGAAAGGTCCTTAACCACTTAAGACCCGGACCTTTAGGCAGCTAAAGGACCCAGCCAGGTTTTGCGATTCGGCACTGCGTCGCTTTAACTGACAACTGCGCAGTCATGAGATGTGGCTCCCAAACAAAATTGGCGTCCTTTTTTCCCCACAAATAGAGCTTTCTTTTGGTGGTATTTGATCACCTCTACGGTTTTTATTTTTTGCGCTATAAACAAAAATAGAGTGACAATTTTGAAAAAAATGCAATAAGGTAAGTGACGCACCCGGCCTGCCGTGTGTGTGTATATTTATAAAATAAAATATATATATAAAAGGGCTGCGGAAATTAACGATTAATTCCTTGATTAATCGTTAATTTCTTTGATCGATCAAAATAATTTTGATCGGTACGATGCACGGATTGAGCTCCGCTTTCTCGCCCATAGGAAAAGCCGCGGCTTCGGCCTAGCTCCATAGCGGCGACCATCTTGGTACACCCGGCGGCGGCCTACAATCTGGGGGGAGATGTGGACATTACAGTGGGGGGGGGGGGGGGGGGGGGGGCGATGTGGACATTACAGTGGGGACTATATATGGTGGTGATACAAAAAATGTATGTACGTTATAATTAATCGAAATTAGTCGATTAAAAAAATAAAAATAAATTGATCAATCAATCGAACACGAAAATTATATTCTAATATATATATATATATATATATATATATATATATATATATATATATATATATATATATATATATATATATATACACACACACACACACACATTAGCTCATAAACTTTCAAAAAGTCTTAAACAAACAATATAAATAATGATAATATTATGATACTTCCCCTTCTTTATTATTGCACAGTTACAGTATTTAGTATTCATTTGTAGGTAACACACAATTTAATACAGGGAAAAAAAACGTAACGCACATGCATAACGTCTTTTATCGTCCTGTTCTTATTAGGGCTTGTTCACACCGTTTTAGTTGAGCTTCACTGATCTGCACAGGACATATAAAAGACGATCGTTTCCTCTGTGCCCCGTTCACATCCCATCGCTGCGTTGCGATGCGTTGTGTACAAACGCAGACACGCCTGCCACAGTCCGGCTTTGCTCATAGAAGTGCATGAAATGCAGTTTTGCGAAAACACATAACTTGTCCTGCATTGCCCCTACACAATGGACACCGGTCTGCACACTAAAACAAGGCATGAGTTGGTCTGAGCAATCCCTGGTTGCTATGGGTTACAGAGCAGTGCCATCCACACTGGCTTGGTAAACAAGCCCCCCCCCCCCCCTCCGTGTTATGTTGGGTATACAGTAACAAAAGATCTAGGACAAAATATAAAAATTCTTCTAAGACGGCGAGAGGCTGGCAATCTACAACACACTACTGCCACCCAATGCTTATGATAGGATAGGTTTACAAGCCGCTCATTAGAGGGATTCTCTGCAAGCTGAGATTTTCTGGCACCGACTTTATTTTGCTTTGCTGCCGCTGAGCCAAGCTGTTTCTGGGTGTTTAGGAAATATTTGGGCTTTTTTTTTCCACTATGAGACAAATTTAAATACATTTCTGCTGCAGCCGGCTTGTGTTTTGTAACGAAAGTGCAGATTCACTAAAACAAATGAGAATTTATTTTTATAAAATAAAATATTGGAGCTGTTGCCTATGGTCACCAATCAGAATTATAAATTTGATTTATAAAGAACATTAGAAATTGAAATCTGTCTGGTTGTTTGTTTTATTTTCTTTTTTTTTACTTATTTAAAAGCAGAACCTTCCGTCTTGTGCAGTACAAGCTCTTCTTCTGTACTGTGATTGCCGATTTCACTGCACACTGTGAGCTTTCTCAGTGTGCATTAGAAGCTACAGCAAGTCAGATACAGCCCCTCTCATTTCCAGACTGGATGACGTCCGTCATCATCTAGCACTTCCTTCCCCAGCAGTGCCAGGACAAAGGTCATCTAGCACCCAGGGCAAAGGTGCCAAGTGGCGCCCCCCTTTCCCAAAATGTATGAGCATTTTTTCTCAGTAAAAATCACCTCCAAAACAGGGTGGGAAAAAAATCTATGATTTTTAACCACTTAAAAGCAGAGTTTCCCCCAAAAATGGAACTTCTTTTTTTAGAAACCTCCCCTCCTACAGTGTCACATTTGACACCTTTCAGGGAGAAGGAGGGTAGGGGGATACTCATTCAAATAGGCTGGGGGGACGGGCTGAGATCTGGGGGCCCCCTTATTAAAGGGCCACACCTGCCCCAAAGCAGCCATCCCCCATGTGGAGGGCATGCAGCCTGTTACAGTTCAGGAGGGGGGGGGGTGCTCGCTCGACCATACCCCCCTTTCCTGACAGGCCGTGCTGCGTGCTTAGATAAGGGTCTGGTATGGACTTTGGGGGGACCCCCATGCCGTTTTTTCAGAGTAGGGGGGTTCCCCTTAAAATCCATACCAGACTGAAGGACCCGGTATGCTCCTAGAGGTGGAACCCATGTTTTTTTTTATTTGCCGTTGAGTTCTTCCTAAAGATTCATACCAGACACAGTGCCTGGTATTGTCGGGCTCAAAGTCGGATCTCTGTTCATTGCAGTCAAAGTAATAAGACTCGTGTCATACCAGTGTGAACCCCGCCTTAAAGCGGAGCTCCACCCTTTTTTACAACAGTAGCTTAATCACATTACAGCAATGTATTCTATTAAAGTGGTTGTAAACCCAGTTTTGCACGTTACACCTACAGGGAAGCCTTAAACTAGGCTTACCTGTAGGTGTTAGCAATATCTCCTAAACCTACACGGTTTAAAAGATATTCGCCAAATGACAGGACCGCTGTCTACGGCGCATGCGCACTGATAATAACTGTGCTAAACTCAGCAATGCTGTGTTTGACGGCTCCCGCACAGAGTGACGTCATCGTCGCTCCAGCCAATCACAGTGCCGGAGCTGTGATACCCGGAACAATGGATGCGGCCGGAGGATGGATTTGTGGCTTCTGTTTAAAGGTAATGCATAATGAGCTAGTATGCTAGTCATACTAGCTCATTATGGCTTTATCTTGCAGGTTTATTTTTTTTTCAGTGTTCACTTCCTCTTTAAAAAAACTTTTTTTTTTTCTACAGTACCGGTGTTTGCCAGGTGTTCCTCCGTGTTTCCGGTCTCAGTATTCTGTGGATATGGGCGGGTACTCTGTGGGTATTTTGTCAATCCCACAGTGCTGCAATGTCTCCTGGGAGCTTGCGTTATCGTCCCCAGAAGTCATTGCAGAGGCCTGCGAGTTATTGCGGGATTTAGAAAGCGACAGTGACGCAATTTTTTTTATTTCAGTTTGATTCTGTGTGAGGCCAGATATAGCGAATGCAGGGTGTAACGGAATGCACCATGACAGACTGAGATATTCCTATGTCTAGGGTCACCTTATGTCCACTAGGGCCATAGGGTGACAAAGAATCATAATTCATATGTTACAGAAGACATTAATAAGGGACATTAATAATAATTCATGTTTGCAGGATGTCTTCAAATACCAAAAGCGGTTAGCTATTCAATCTGGGCACACATGATTTGGAAAGGTGTTAATTCAGGTCTACAAGACCAGAGTGAGTCATACCTTTGTATAATAGGATTTTTTATGACAGCTTACCTGTAAAATCCTTTTCTTGGAGTACATCACGGGACACAGAGCGGCAATCCATTACTATGTGGGTTATAGAGTCTACCTTCAGGTGTGGACACTGGTGTAATTAACTACACAGGAAGTTCCCTCCCTATATAACCCCTCCCATACTGGGAGCTCCTCAGTTTTTGTAGCAAAGCAATAAGTGTCCCAATATCCCCAAACAAGAGGGGCGGGAGCTCCGTGTCCCGTGATGTACTCCAAGAAAAGGATTTTACAGGTAAGCTGTCATAAAAAATCCTATTTTCTTTATCGTACATCACGGGACACAGAGCGGCAATCCATTACTATGTGGGATGGCCGAAAGCAATGCTTACTGAGGGGAGGGAGACACAAACAACGCAGGCCGCCATCAGATGTGAGGATCTATAATGCTGCCAGATGCATACTGCGCCAAAAAGCTGGATCCTTCTGCCCTCCTATGTACATCTGACAAGAATCAGTGAACCTAAGCACAGACGCCAAGTTGCGGCCCTGAAAATCTGCGTCATAAAGGCTCGGTAAAGCATCGCGCATAAAGCGCTTACTATCCTGGTACGGAGCACCCCCCCCCCCCCCAAGAAACAGGGGGAGTCCCACTCTCCGAACCACAAGCCTGAATAATACCCTGATGAATCAATCTTGAAAACAGTTGATTTTAGACGCTGCCTGCCCCTTCCTGGGGCCTCCTGGTAGCGCAATAACATCAGCATTCCGTATCCGAGCAGCCGCTTCGGATAGGCCTTGACCCTTCTACTCCAAAGGAGAGATTGTAACCATTTTAATAGCTGAACTGAACACTGCCTGCCCACATCTAGGGTCTTCTGGCAGCACAATAAAAACTTCAGATTTCTATATCTGAACCTTCAGATAGATATTTAACTGCTCTCATCTCTACTGAGAGAAAGCAATAACCTTTCCTTCCGAAAACAAGGTTTTGAAAAAGGGGGAGGTAAGAATATCTAGATTCAAATGAACACTAGATCCTTCTAGTAAATAAGGCTGGGTGAGGATTAACATCACCCTACTAGTAAGAATAAGTATGGTTTTATACCAAGAGGTTGCCAATACTGAAACTCTCTTGGAGGCTACCACAACCAAGAACACCAATTCCCTTGTTAAAGGCTGAAGGGAAATATGGTGCATCGGCCCACAGAGCTGACCCTGTAAGCCGACAAAACTAGAGCCAATCCTCCAAGCACAAGGGCGACTAAACTGGTGGACTTATGCGCGTCACCCCTTGTATAATGGCTCGGAACAAAGAGTGTGAAGCAAGCGACCTTTGGAGGCAAGGCCGAGATCGGATCCTTGATGTAACTTAAGGCTAGCTCCGTCTCCTTTCCAAATGCAGGAATTTTATCTTTGACAAACTTCCAAGGATGCCACCATCTGTTTCATACCAGGAACATGGGCTCTCCCGATCCTGGGATATCTGGTCCTGGAGGCCAGCCTTCCTGTATGAATCAAGGAAGTGCCGTTGATTCTAAAAACCCTGATCCTGAAGAATGTGGGCTAAAATAGCCAGACCATTAATTCATCTGTTGCACGACAGGATGTAATACCCGTTTCGAAGTAGGCCTGGACAAGATGTAAGGGACCGTGGGTCCTCTACTACCACCCCTACTGTCCCTGCACAGAAAAGGTCGTCAGGGCTATGCCGGAGTAATCAGGCCAGCTTCCGCCATCCTCTAATGTTGCATGGAAGCCACAAACGCCGCGGCACTGGGGGGAGAGACATAACCAGTGACCACTGGTCCCACCAGATTACTAACACATCTGCCCCGCATGCGGGTGGATCCCTTGTCCTTGACCTCAAGCTGTTCAATTTCTTGTTGAGCCTAGACACCAATACCTCTTATGTACAGGGTACTATTTCTGTGGCCCTTGGTCAGGAAAACAGTCAGGGTGTAGAGGTCCTTCTCCTGGAGACACTTGTTGACGGCTACAGCGAATCGCCTGCCAATTCTGCATTTCATGAAATGACGAATGTCAATAGGCAAGGCACAAGCTCCTCCTTGGTAAATTAAGTAAATCACTTAATATGGTATAGTCTGATTGAACTCTGACCGAACCAACCAGCCCCTGAACGTTCAGGCCCCTAAGCCAGATGCTCCATCGGTAGCTCTAGCTGACAGATAAGGCTCCCTTGGAGGTCGACTACTTCCCCTGGGCCAAGGTCTCTTCCTGACCTGGCAAACCCTTTAGTTAAGAACCACCAAGAGGAATTCCAGCCTATCTCTGGGACCGGTTCTTTGGATAATGCTAGGTCAAGATCCACTCCTTCTAGGCCAACACAATACTGTTTATAACAGTCCTGAATAAAAGTATAGGGAACTGTCTTGAATGAAGCAGCATCTTCTCAAGTGCCTTAAGCAGAAGGCCAAAAGTAAGGAACTGTTCCTTGCCGTAACCACCTAGACCAGCTTTCTTATAGCGATGGTCTTGTCTTAGGCCAAAAGTACTCTCCTGGTGCAAAACATACCCAGCTTCTTGTCAATGAAGAATGTATCTTTAGACTGGAATCCTAACCCAGGAGATCCAGATACCTGACCATGCTGGACACCCTTAGGTCCAGCCATGCTGCTGACTGATCCATCAGCAGGAGTCTGCTTCCGTATGCCATTACTGCTATACCCTGGGCTTACAGACCTGCTAGAGGCGGGCCCTAGCACCCTGACAACCCAGACACGGAGGCTAACCCAAAAGGGCAAGACCACCAACTGGAGATAGTGCTGTTCCCCTGCACAACGCAGACAACCTCTGCAGTCCCAAGTAAATAAACACATATGCAACTGGCTCCCCATATGTGTATGTGGCAAGTGTTAAAGCCATATGCCTCAATGGAGGCGTGTGTACATGGCAGTGTGTGTTCATGGAAGCATGAAATCATATAAATATGTCTCACGCCAAACATGCACATAGCATGTGTGCTCAAGCAAGCAAGCATGTGCTATAAACGTGTTATGCAACAATGTGCAACATGAACCCATGCAGACACGTATCTCTATGCAAACACAAGGCATCCTGTATTGCTTAATTAAGCCACCATGTGCAACTTTAAAGTAACCATGCATGCGATTCAGCATCTTCCATGCGATCAACATCTTATGCATTTTAAGCACTACTGTGCGGACAAGAACCCTTGTGTGACCAAGCACCCCTGTGCGTTCCAACATCCTTATGCACCCAAGCATCTTAATGCGACTTTAGGCATTTCTGTGAAACAAGCCTCTCTATGTGATCAAGTATCCCTGGGTAATCCAGGACTCTGTTGATCCAACAACCATGTGTGATCCAGCTTCTTTTTGCATTCAAGCATCTTTAAGCGATCCCTTTAGGCCTTGAGTAATCCAGGACTTGGGTGATCGGGTAATCCTGTGTGATTCAGCATTTTTATGCCTTCAGGCCTCTTTATGCGATTCTAGGCATTTCTGTGTGAACAAGCCTCTTTGCGTGACCAAATATCCTTGGGGAATCAAGGACTTGGGTGATCATGTAATCCTGTGTGATTCAACCCTTTTTATGCATACAAGCATCCTTTATGCGATTCAGCATTTTTATGCATACAAGCATCTTTATGCGACTTTAGGTACTTTTGTGGAAACAAGCCTCTTTGTGTGACCAAACATCCTTGGGTAATCTAGGACGCTGATGATCAGGTAACCATGTGTGATCCAGCATCTTTTTTGCATCCAAGCAACTTTATGCGATTTTAGGCCTTTCTGTGGAAACAAACCTCTTCTGTGTAACCAAACATCCTTGGGGGAAACAAGGACTTGGGTGATCAGGTAATCATGTGTGATTCAGCATTTTTATGCCTACAAACCTCTTTATGCGATTCAGCATTACAAGCATCTTTTATGCGACCTCTTTTGTGGAAACATGCAGCCCCATATAGACAGAAACATGTATGTTTATGCGATCCACAATAGAATCTGGTCTGTTACTTGTTTTTATCCCACATGCATTCCAAACTCATGTATGTTATGCAACATGCTGACTGGTAAAGAGGAAATTATCCTCTGCAGATGTGTGTTTCCTCAATTAAGAGACATTAGCAATGTGTGCCCGCAACTGTGCATCCCTCCGATGCATTTGGTTAGCCTGAAGCCGACACCAGGCTGAGGATTATATGGAGGTCTTACTAGCCACCTATAGGAAAACCTCTCTTTACACTCTAAGGAGAAGATAGAGGTGTAATCAGAACCTGTAGGGCTTTTGATAGCTTCTCCTTGTTAGGCTGCAGCTCCTGTCTCCTGTCCTCTGACAGTGAAACTTTTATCCCCAAGCTTTCTAATCCCTTTGTTTCAGGATTAAAGCAGGAAAAGGGGGACACCCCCTTTTTTTTTTCTTGCAAAACACAAAACACATGCAGAGTGATTGCAATGTTGGGGGAAGGCTGCATTGCCTGACAGGTCTGATGGCTCAATCTATGAGCTGTTTAAGTCTCTTCAGAGGAGAATAAGGGTCCACCAGGTTCAGGTGGCGATCCCTCTTTATATTCCTACCCCTGACCTTATTCAATGGGGAGACCAAGTCCTAAGCTAAAGCAGAGGCACTTAACCCAGGTGCATCAAATAGCTGAATTTAGTCTGACACAATGCCTGCTAATCTGCACAGCTAGATGCGAGTAGGCGTCTTAGATGAATCTGTATCCAACTCACACAAGGTGCTTACGTTTGTGTCCCCCTAGCTTTACAGAGCTCTGACGTCCGGGCCCTTTGAAGAGCCTTCTCTGCGACTGCACTGAGCCGGTGAGCACGTGCAACAGGGTAGAGCCTGAAGCGGAGGAAGTGGGACACAATAGATCAGCTAACACTTAAGCTTACGTTTTCTGGAAAGCATGGTAAGCAAAAACATCAGGCATGTCTTCTACTGCCCATAGTAGTGGAAACACAGATAAGACTTGCAACTACTCACGGAAGACAATCCTTTGTATAGGATTAAGGGCATATTTTTTTTTTTTTTTTTTTTTTTTTTTTTTTATGTACCGGCCCCTTCAAGGGGAGATATATAGGTACTGCAGCCATCCTGTCTAACAGACATGGTGGGCCAGGCTGCATGCCGGCTAGGGGAGGTATATGGGTGCCCTGAGCCATCCTGTCTCTGAAGACATAGTGGTTTACATTGCCCATGCATAGAAGCATAATATAGGCGAGACCCAAGTCCCCCACAGAGGACCTACTGTCGAACCAAGTCCCGTAGGCCCTCCTCTTACCTTCTCCACGCTGCAGGGTATTGCCAAGCAAGAGGCCCAATCTTCCCCCTTCACCGTGGGTATTGTCCTAGACCTTCAGGGACCGGGGTCCATGGCAGGAACACCAACTCCCCTGGACCTATATAGCATCCTGGCAGCAGAAAAAACATTTGGTCCTTAGAAGGCACAAAGTTCTGGAACCCAGGATCCAGCCCTCCGCAGAGAGGCATTATAGGCTAAACCTCGTTCTTTGTACCGAGGCCCGGGTACCGTCCACTTTGGCTATGAAGCACCTTGGACGGATCCGGATTTATGGAGGTTTTTTACATCCAGCATGGATCCCTCCAGTGGAGCTCCTAAGAGCACATGTTCACTCGTGACCAACACCTTAGACACTGATGAAAAAACTGAGGAGCTCCCAGTATGGGAGGGGTTATATAGGGAGGGAACTTCCTGTGTAGTTAATTACACCAGTGTCCACACCTGAAGGTAGACTCTATAACCCACATAGTAATGGATCGCCGATCTGTGTCCCGTGATGTATGATAAAGAAAATATGCTATTGAAATATCTTAAAGGGTCACTAAAGGAATTTTTTTTTTTTTTAAGCTAAATAGCTTCCCTTACCTTACTGCAGTACTGGTTTCATGTCCTGATTGTTTGTTTTTGCTTTGAAGTTGCTGTTAACCTGCTCTGTTCTCCACACTTCCTGCTTGTGTGTTTCCTTATAAGCACCATACTGGGAGCTTTCTCACGATGGTTTAAGCTGTCATTACTGTGTGTCTAAAACTTCCCAGAACCAATCAGATTCATTTTAAAAACAAAACACTGCCCTGGATTTGTTTGTTTTTGTTCTGTGTTTCTATTTCTACTTTGCAGAAACATGAAGCCAGTTCAAAAGTGAAACAAGCCTGCATGCACATTATATGATTGATTTTTATCTATTTTTAATCATTTTGAAAAGGAATCGGTTAACTTTTATGTCTCTATACCCTGTAAACATTCATTTCAGCAAAAAAAATGTTTTCCTTTAAGGTGTTGGCTATTCATGTGAAAGACATTCCGTTGAAGGTGTGGATTGCACCCACTCTCACAAGACTCTGCCATTGTGTGATAAAGCTGCCTAGATAAACTTATTCAACTAGATGTCTGTGTTATTATTAAAGGTTAATTGAACACTATTGAAGATGCGGTGCCGACCGGTCTACATGGTTAGCTTAACTGAATGCCTTTTAGAGTGCGATTGAAGCCCCCCATGGTGTGAAGGGGGGTGGAGATTGCATTGTCCTGTGATTAACTGTTTTATGCTGTACTGGATATAAGCAAGCTAAGGAAACCAATAAATTCAGTCATATATCTTTGGAAGCAAGAACGGAGCTCTGTCTCGTCTTATTCTGGGAAAGGATATGGATCGTGTATGCAATATTGTCGGAGTGTGTCAGATAAGCTTGTCGTGGGTGGATGGAAGGTCGTAAGCGGTGGTGACTGTTACATTGGTGGCAGCAGTGGGATGATTCCATCTTCAGAAGGACGGCTACAAGGACACAGGACAATGGAGGCGGTGTATGCATGGATGAAGCGCTCTTCCCTCAAGGACTTACTGGAGAGCCGGGGCAGACCGGCCAGCAACCGTAAGAAAAAGGACATTATCGCAGAACTTGTCGAAATGAATAGAGCTAAGAAGCCCAGCTAAGAGGCCCAGCGTAACAGACAGGACACCCGAGGAAGAATTTTTTGATCGGGCTGTTAAACATGGATTGGCACAATATGGTCCTAATCCTCCGCCGGAGATCATAGACAGGGTTATAGCGGCTGTGGATGCCACCTTGCGACAGCGAAGAAGTGCTGCAGCAGCTGAAGAGAGAGGAGAGGTGCAGATACCAGTCTCCATGGAAGAGGAATTCCAAAGGAGGTTACAAGAGATGCGGATACAGCATAGAGGACCAGTATCAGAGGAGGTCCCGTTGGGATGGTCGGATGTGATTCGGTGCCAACTCTGGAAGGAAGCGTTAGCTCTGGAGCAGCAACACCAAGGAAGGGTCCTGCCCTCCATCTATGCAAGGTACTGGCCGCAGTATGACGTACGAATGCTGTTGTTGGTGGAACAACCGAAGCAAGAGTGGATAGCAGAGTTAAGCAGGCTGATCCGGGCAGAGATGCAGCTGGATGAGAGCTACAGAGCCCTCCGGTGGTATGTACCCCAAGAGTGCCCGTGGTCAGCGGATGACAGCCCCACAGAAGGCTATGACTATGATGGCCTGGGATTGTTGTATTGGAGGATGTCCAGTGATCCCGACTTTGGGGATGATCGGGAGTGGCGCTTGGAGGACATAATGGAGCACAGAGAGGAAAAATTAAATATCTCGGGAGGCCACTGGTCACAGGAAGATTTAGAATTTCTGGCCATTCAAGAATGGGAGCTGGAGGTTGCCTACAGACAGCTGCTAGACTCGGCTCAGCAGCAGGGTGGGGCTCCCATTGCCTGGGACTATGAGGAAAGTTCAGATGACAACTGTGAACTCCTGGCTGATGAATCGGCAGTGGAAAATATTGTTTGTTTGTTTGTTGTTTGTTTTTATTTCTTAATTACTCGCTTTACAACAAATTTAATGGTTTCGTTGCGAGGCCATCAGAAACAAAATCAACATAGTTCAGACATATAGGTACACAAAAACATAGAAAATCTAAAACATGATTAAAAGGAGGAAAAAAAATTTGTCACATTGAGTCCATTAATATACATTTAGGTTAATTAACTTTTCATTCATCTAGGGCATCCATATCTAAAATAGTTCATTTTTAGAGTTAGATTACAAAATTCACATACCAAATATCACTGACTACATTTTTCTATATACAGTACTCAATCAAACTACATAATCTAATCAGATTTATGGAGATTTTCATCCCTAAAGCCGAAGCGGATGGTGTGGAGTTCCAGGGAGCCGGGGCGGTTGGCCCCCCTCTCCAGCAACAAGCTGAGGTGGTAAAGCTTTTACCCCCAGCTGAATCACTGGCAACAGAGCAGGGTACCCCAAGCCTCTGCTCCCAACTAGCAGAAGAGGGGGACCCTGTGGTAGTGGATGGGACTGTGGTCTCCACTCACAGCAACACAGCGGAAGAGCTGGCAACAGAACAGAGGGTCACAGACCTCTGCTCTCCACTAACGGAAGAGGGGGATACTGCGGTAGTGGATGGGACTGTGGTCTCCACTCACAGCAACCCAGGGGAAGAGAAGGCAACAGAGCAGAGTGTCATAGGCCTCTGCTCCTCACTAACAGAAGAGGGGGATCCTGTGGTAGTGGATGGGACTATGGTCTCCACTCACAGCAGAGTGTCATAGGCCTCTGCTCCTCACTAACAGAAGAGGGGGATCCTGTGGTAGTGGATGGGACTATGGTCTCCACTCACAGCAGAGTGTCATAGGCCTCTGCTCCTCACTAACAGAAGAGGGGGTTCCTGGGGTAGTGGATGGGACTTCAGTCTCCACTGGCACAACCCCAGAAAATGGTACAGGACTGGGACAGGAGGATGTCTGCTTTGCTTTGCAAGCACCGGGGGGTTTTCACCAAGCACCAGTGGATGGGACTTCAGTCTCCACTGGTATACCCCAGGAAGGGGGGGCAGTTGGCCCAGACCCCCAACAGCATGATGGACTGAGCCCAGCTACCCTGCCTTCTCCCCAGCGGCAGGAGTGTTCTCTGAGAGAGGCAGAGGTTGGCGGGGTGAGTAATGCTCAGTTTGGAGCCATTTATTTGGGGTACAGTATGGATACCAGCATTGGAGGACGAGAACTACTGACGGACTTCGGAGTCAACCCGTTTGGGGTTACCACCTGTGTCCGTCTCCCACCGAAAGGGGAGAGATATAACGGAATGCACCGTGACAGACTGAGATATTCCTATGTCTAGGGTCACCTTATGTCCACTAGGGCCATAGGGTGACAAAGAATCATAATTCATATGTTACAGAAGACATTAATAAGGGACATTAATAATAATTCATGTTTGCAGGATGTCTTCAAATACCAAAAGCGGTTAGCTATTCAATCTGGGCACACATGATTTGGAAAGGTGTTAATTCAGGTCTACAAGACCAGAGTGAGTCATACCTTTGTATAATATGCTATTGAAATATCTTAAGGTGTTGGCTATTCATGTGAAAGACATTCCGTTGAAGGTGTGGATTGCACCAACTCTCACAAGACTCTGCCATTGTGTGATAAAGCTGCCTAGATAAACTTATTCAACTAGATGTCTGTTATTATTAACCACTTCAGCCCCGGACCATATTGCTGTCCAAAGACCAGAGCACTTTTTGAGATTCGGCACTGCGTCGCTTTAACTGACAATTGCGCGGTCGTGCGACGTGGCTCCCAAACAAAATTGGCGTCCTTTTTTCCCACAAATAGAGCTTTCTTTTGGTGGTATTTGATCATCTCTGCGGTTTTTATTTTTTGCGCTATAAACAAAAACAGAGCGTCTATTTTGAAAAAAATGCAATATTTTTTACTTTTTTCTATAATAAATATCCCCAAAAATATATAAAAAAAATATATTTTTTCCTCAGTTTAGGCCGATACGTATTCTTCTACATATTTTTCGTAAAAAAAAAAAATCGCAATTAGCGTTTATTGATTGGTTTGCGCAAAAGTTATAGCGTTTACAAAATAGGGGGTAGTTTTATGGCATTTTTATTATTATTTTTTTTTTTACTAGTAATGGCGGCGATCAGCGTTTTTTTTCGGTACTGCGATGTTATGGCGGACACTTCGGACACTTTTGACACATTTTTGGGACCATTGGCATTTTTTTAGCGATCAATGCTATAAAAATGCATTGGATTACTATAAAAATGCCATTGGCAGTGAAGGGGTTAACACTAGGGGGCGGGGAAGGGGTTAAGTGTGTTCCTATTTGTGTTCTAACTGTATGGGGGGGGGGGGGACTTACTAGGGGGAATCACTGATCTTCTGTTCATACATTGTATGAACAGAAAATCAGCGTTTCCCCCGCTGACAGGAACGAGCGCTGTGTGTTTTCACACACAGCTCCCGTTCCCCGCTCTGTAACGAGCGATCGCGTGTGCCCGGCGGCGATCGCGCCCGCCGGGCACACGCACGGGACTCGGGGGCGAGCGGGGGGGCGCGCGCGCGGGCCGCCGGCGGCGCGCACGCGCCCCCTAGTGGCCGCGAAAGGCGCGACGTAGAGCTACGGGCTCTCGCGCACCCGTGCCGACCTGCCGCCGTATAACTGCGGCGGCTGGTCGGAAAGTGGTTAAAGGTTAATTGAACACTATTGAAGATGCGGTGCCGACCGGTCTACATGGTTAGCTTACCTGAATGCCTTTTAGAGTGTGATTGAAGCCCCCTATGGTGTGAAGGGGGGTGGAGATTGCATTGTCCTGTGATTAACTGTTTTATGCTGTACTGGATATAAGCAAGCTAAGGAAACCAATAAATTCAGTCATATATCTTTGGAAGCAAGAACGAAGCTCTGTCTCGTCTTATTCTGGGAAAGGATATGGATCGTGTATGCAGTATTGTTGAAGTGTGTCAGATAAGCTTGTTGTGGTTGGATGGAAGGTCGTAAGCGGTGGTGACCGTTACACAGGGTCCTGGGTTTATTAACACTTTAAAGTGGATGTAAACCGATTCATGAAATTTGAGCTGGGCACATATATGTGCTATATTTTGTTATCTCTTTTCAATGAGCCAAGTCTTATGGCTCCTCTTCTAAATGTTCCTCTGTTATCAGCCTGAGAACTCCTGACATATTTTTAGACTTTTGACAAAAGATTCTGGCTGATTTTGTCTAAAAGGAGGTTGCTAAAATAGATTAGCAGAGAGCAGCTCCTATTACAAAACAGCTCTGAAAGTCTCTGCCTATGTGGAAAGGGGGTGTGTGCCTTTCCTCCAATCAGAAATTTTAGCTATCTTGGCTGTATGCCCAGACATCACACTCTGCGTTAACCATGTAGGGATTCCCCCCCCCCCCCCCCATCAACACCGACTTTGTTCATGGGGGAAACCGAGCATATTTCTTTCCTGCAAAACATTTTGCAGGTATAAAAATCATATCATCTATGGTCAGCTTTACATTGGTCCAGCTTAGCAAAATGTAGCCCATCTTAAACGTGTTGGGCAGCTGATAATCACTGCAGTAGTCAGGGCTACTACAGTGATAGATGCAAGCACCAACACTAAGCAGGCGACCCCCTACAGTCAGTGTGCAGTGGAGCAGTTGGATAGAAGCTGAGCAGGACCTGGTAGTGAAACTTTTTTTGACCTCAGAAGAGATAGGTTTTAATCTGTCTTCTGAAGGCCAAGTGGTTCCAATCGGATGGTGGTTGGTAGAGCGTTCCACAGTCTAGGTCCCTGGACTGCAAATCTAAGTGCCAACTACTACACTTATTTCCAGCTTCCCCATCAGATATGGGATACATATTTACGTTGTGCCAAACTGGACCAATGTAAAGATCATGCCTCGTGTTGAAATGTAAATATACCCGTGTGAAGTGTTCAATGTTTTCTGTACAGCACTGCAGGAAAAAAGGTCAGCCCTATAGAATTAAAGTGATATTAAAGTCTTGTTTTAAACAAAGAACAAACATGTCATTCTTGCCTGCTCTGTGTAATGGTTTTGCACAGAACATCCCCAATCCTCCTCTTCTCGTGTCCCTCGCCGGCACTCCTGACTCCTCCCTTCTGTTGAGTGCCCCCACAGCAAGCAGCTTGTTATGGGGGCACCTGAGCCGGGCTGCTGCTCTATGTCTATTCAGACACAGAGTTGTGGCTTGGCCCTGCCCCTTCTCTTTTTTAATTGACAGCAGCGGGAGCTTATGTTGCCCCGTGTTTGTCTTAGCGAATAAGGAGGCAGAGTCCCAGACAGCCGAGACTCTCGTGCAACATTGCTGGATCAAGATGGAGCTCAGGTAAGTATTAGAGGGGCTGCTACACACTGAAGTTTTTTTTTTTAATCTTAAAGTGGATGTAAAGCCACTCTCATCCTTTCTAAACTACTGCCATAGTGCTGATCTATAAGGATATAAATGCCTCCTGCATGTATCCTTACCTGTCAAATGTCTCCCCTCTGTACAACTGAAAAACTGCAGATTCTGTGGGTTGAAGCGTGATGTCAGCAGACTCCCCGCCCTCCTCTACACTCCCCTTGTCAACATGCATTTTTCCTATGTGTTCCTTACACTGAATTCTGCTTTGATCACTAACATCCAGTCAAAATCCAGGAAAGGAACCACATGGTTTCAGAAAAGGAGTGGGGATGGGAATTAAAAAATAATGCCCGTCTCCAGGCTAGTGCATGAGATATGTAAATAACCTGTCACTCACAGCAGGGAGGCAAAACAGACCAAGGGTTTACATCCACTTTAATGCATAGGATGCATTAAAGGGGTTGTAAAGGTATTTTTTTTTTCCTAAATAGCTTCCTTTACCTTTGTGCAGTCCTCCTTCACGTACCTCATCCTTCCATTTTGCTTTAAAATGTCCTTATTTCTTCTGGGAAATCCTCACTTCCTGTTCTTCTGTCTGTAACTCCACACAGTAATGCAAGGCTTTCTCCCTGGTGTGGTGTGTCGTGCTCGCCCCTTCCCTTGGACTACAGAGAGTCAGGACGCTCTACGTTGCAGATAAAGAAGCTGTGCGTTAGTGGGGTCCTGACTCTCCTGTAGTCCAAGGGAGGGGGCGAGCACGACACTCCACACCAGGGAGAAAGCCTCACATTACTGTGTAGTCACAGACAGAAGAACAGGAAGTGAGGATTTCTCAGAAGAAATAAGGATATTTAAAAGCAAAATGGAAGGATTAGGTAAGTGAAGGAGGACTGCACTAAGGTAAACAAAGCTATTTAGGGGGAAAAAAATAATAAAAATTACCTTTACAACCCGTTCAAGATAAAAAAAAAACAAAAAAAAAAAAGCTTCTGCCTTCAAAACCACTATAAACAGGTTCTCTTTAGCAGCTGACAAGGAAAGAGTTGAAGACCTCTATAACATATGACGACATCCAAACTCCACTGCACCTGTACTCCTCTATGGGCGCACTGCATGGCAAGCTTCGTCCTGTCAAAGAATCTGCATTTGAAATACTTTGACTATAATTACCTGCCTGCATTTGGAAAATAAGAATATTCAAATAACAGCAAATAAAAGAAATAATCACAAAAGAAAATAAAAAATAATAATCACAAAAGCACTTTTCCCCCTATTTTTACAGGTCTCGTGTCTGTAAACAGTAATTTCCATACACACAACAGCTGCAGGCTCATTCCAAAACCGATCTGCACTGACCCAAAAACATGAGCCTATATAAAATGGGCGAAGAAAAATTCGTAGTGATGGCTCTGAATTAGTTTCATAGAGTTATTGTCTCTGCAACAATTGTCTGAGCAGTCATCACTTGGAATAATGTAAATTCATATCCACTTTCTAACAAGCCAGGAGCCTCATTTCCATAGAGACTTGGCTTGCTGCCACCACTACCCAGTTGTCTATTTACTCCTAATTTGCGTTTCCACCAGGGCACTTCTTAGACTAAACAATGGTGCTATGTGACGAACATCAGATCTGTTTAAAGTCTAGGGTTTTATTTACAATTACGTGCTGGTGTGTCACGCCTGAGGCATCAGAGTTCTAGGGGGGCCTCCGCTTTCCAAGAATTCATTAATTGGACCTTCACCCTCTTCAATGGCTTTCCATAATTTGTTCTTCTCTCCAAACCTTAACCTTGTTATACAAAAAGACATTAAATATCATTAAAGTGATACTAAAGGTTCAGGTTTAAAAAAAAAAAAAAACATATCATACTTACCTCCACTGTGCAGTTTGTTTTGCACAGAGTGGCCCCGAATGCCATCTTCTGGGGTCCCCCGGCGGCTCTCGCAGCTCCTCCCTGCATCAGATAACCCCCTAGGACAGGGGTGTCAAACTCCATTTCATTGTGGGCCGCATCAGAATTATGATTGCCCTCAAAAGGGCCGGTTGTATCTGTAAGGCCCCATACACACGAGCGGACAGATTTGTTCAAATCTGTCCGTCCGACAGATTTGAACAAATCTGTCTGCTGGGATTTTGGTTTGCTCGCATGTACACACGAGCAAACCAAAATCCCCGCCAGCAGAGAGCGCACTGACGTGTCGATGACGTGGCGGTGACGTTGACGCCGCCACGTCACCGCACCAGGAAGTAAAACACTTCCACGCATGCGCCGAATCCATTCGGCGGCGGTGCGGCAGCGGAGCGGGACGACATGTCTGCTGGTAAGTGTACTAACCAGCAGACATGTCGGGCGGACAGATTCCCACCGGATAGATTTCAAAGCATGCTTTGAAATCTGTCGGGTGGACAAATCTGTCCGCTAGCCCATACACACGATCGGAGATGTCTGCTGAAACGGTCCATCGGACCGTTTTCAGCGGACAAATTCGATCGTGTGTACGAGGCCTAAGATTAGATGTCGAGCACATCCCCTCCCCTTACATTAGATGTCAAGAGCCACCCCACCATCAGAAGTTGAGTCCCCCACTCTCCCTCACATCACAGTGTACCCCCTTTCCTTATGCTGCTGCTGGGAAGAAGCTGGATGCATTGCTTGAAAGCAAAAAGTAAGGGTCTGGAGGAAGACTGGAGGTGCGAGGGCCACATGAAATGGCCTGGATAATTGGATTCGGTCAACGGTCCTTGTGTTTGACACCTGTGCCCTAGGAGAAGCGCTCTCCTGGGGAGTTACCCTACGGGCACGCTCCCATGTCCAGCATTCGGCGTCCATAGCCGCCGAATGTATGACTCGGCCCCGGCACTAGCGCCTGCGTCATTGGATTTGATTGACAGCAGCGGGAGCCAATGGCTGCGCTGCTATCAATATATCCAATCAAGAGCCGAGAGCCCCGGGCAGAGAGACTGCGCGTCCTCGCCGTGGGATATTCCAGGGCTCAGGTAAGTAAAATGGGTGGGCTGGGAGGCCGGTGACTGCCAGAAGTTTTTTTACCTTAATGCATAGGATGCATTAAAAGGGTTGTAAAGGTTTGTTTTTTATTTTCTAAATAGGCTAGTGCATTGTTGGGTTCGCTTACCTTTACAGGGGTTCTAACACTTTCCTATCCTAACCCAAAACAGGGTTAGAAATACATAACACTTACGGTGTTCTACTCAAAAAAAAATGTTTTCATTAAAAGCCAGCAGCTACACATATTGCAGCTGCTGGCTTTTAACCGCTTGAGAACCACCGCACGACGATATATGTCGACAAAATGGCGCGGCTGGGCACATGGACGTACATGTACGTCCCCTATAAGATCCCAGCCGCGGCGCACTTGCGACCTGGTCCTATGCTCCGTGACCGCTTCCGTGGTAACAGCAGACCCGATTGCAGTTGGTTCCAACGATTGGGTCACAGAGAGGAAGAACGGGGAGAAGTGTAAACAAACCTCTACCCGAGCATCCTAGACAGACTGTCACTGATCGTTTGTTCCCTGTCATAGGGAACGACGATCAGTGATGTCACATGCCAAGCCACGGCCCCCACAGTAAGAATCACACATTAGGGCACACTTAACCCCTACAGCGCCCCCTCCTGGTTAACCCCTTCACTGCCAGTGCCATTTTCACAGTAATCAGTGCATTTTTATAGCACTGTTCGCTGTAAAAATGACAATGGTCCCAAAATGACGTCAAAAGTGTCCGATGTGTCCGCCATAATTTCACAGTCACGATAAAAATCACTGATCTCCGCCATTACTAGAAAAAAAAAATATTAATAAAAATGCAATAAAACTATCCCCTATTTGGTAAATGCTATAAATTTTGCGCAAACCAATTAATAAACGCTTATTGCAATTTTCTTTACCAAAAACATGTAGAAGAATACGTATCGGCCTAAACTGAGGGGGAAAAATATTTTTTTTAATATATTTTTGGGGATATTTATAAGGGCCCTTTCACACTGGTGCGTTTTTGCTGCGTTTTCACGGTAAAAATATCGCTATTAAAACGCCCCCCATGCCCCCCTCCATTGAAATGAATTAAAAACGCGGTAAACACGCGGTAAAATCGTGGCAAAATCTCAGTGTTTTTTCCGCAATTGAAATCGCGGCAAAACACTACGATTTTACAGCGTTTTTACTGTGTTTTTTAATTCATTTTAATGGAGAGGGGCATGGGGAGCATTTTATGAGCGTTTTAATAGCGCTATTTTTACCGCGAAAACGCGGCAAAAACGCACCAGTGTGAAAGGGCCCTCATAGCAAAAATTGTTGCTCTATTTTTGTTTATAGCGCAAAAAATAAAAACGCAGAGGTGATGAAATACCACCAAAAGAAAGCTCTATTGGTGGGAAAAAAATACGCCAATTTTGTTTGGGAGCCACGTCGCACGTCAGTGTAGCCTTTCGGCTTTGCGCCGGGAACCCTAATGCACATGCGCGAGGCCTGCTCCTCTCTCCTACTGGGCTAGTGGCCAGGGGAGGAGAAGGGAGCCCCCCGGCCCGGAACCCCGAAAGTGGGAAAGGATACCTGTCAAAAGGTGCCAACTGTGGCACTGGAGAAGGGGGGGGGGAGAATCAGATGAGTGGAAGTTCCACTCTTGGGTAGAACTCTGCTTTAAAGTTGATGTCCAGTCATACAGTTCATTGTGGGACATTGCCTAATTTAGAACTAAACATCTGTGTGTTTATTAAAGCAGTTTGATTTTTCCTTACATACAGCAAGTGAGCTGTCCTGGCTGGCACAGGAGAGGTAAGTCGGCATGCATGTGCCAGTCTCATAGATCAGTAGGGAGGTGAGATGTGACAGGAACCAGGCAGCAGCTGAGTTCTCATCTGATCACCAGCAGGAAATAGAACCCAAAAGCTGATTTACATCGGGATGCCAGGCATCCCAGAGTGTGGCCATTCTTCAGCAATTCTCTACGCATGTCAAACAGAAGATGAGCATAGAATGTATCTCTGTATTTCTCCAAGTCTCCAGTGAAGAGCTGAGGACTTTCCTTGTGTGTCAGACAGGATCAGTCTGAGGAACAGAAAGCAAGAAAGACCCATCCTAAAAGCAGAACTTAAGTTTGTTTTTGTCTTTTTTTATTTTCAGATTATGTTGGCTTTACCTTTACAATATAAAATAAGAAATGTTTTATATATATATATATATATATATATATATATATATATATATATATATACAGTGCAGAAAATAAGTATTTGAACACCCTGCTATTTTGCAAGTTCTCCCACTTGGAAATCATGGAGGGGTCTGAAATTGTCATCGTAGGTGCATGTCCACTGTGAGAGACATAATCCAAAAAAAAAATTCCAGAAATCACAATTTATGATTTTTTAACTATTTATTTGTATGATACAGCTGCAAAGAAGTATTTGAACACCTGTCTATCAGCTAGAATTCTGACCCTCAAAGACCTGTTAGTCTGCCTTAAAATGTCCACCTCCACTCCATTTATTATCCTAAATTAGATGCACCTGTTTGAGGTCATTAGCTGCATAAAGACACCTGTCCACCCCATACAATCAGTAAGAATCCAACTACTAACATGGCCAAGACCAAAGAGATGTCCAAAGACACTAGAGACAACATTGTACACCTCCACAAGGCTGGAAAGGGCTACAGGGAAATTTCCAAGCAGCTTGGTGAAAAAAAGGTCCACTGTTGGAGCAATCATTAGAAAATGGAAGAAGCTAAACATGACTGTCAATATCCCTCGGACTGGGGCTCCATGCAAAATCTCACCTCGTGGGGTCTCAATGATCCTAAGAAAGGTGAGAAATCAGCACAGGACTACACGGGAGGAGCTGGTCAATGACCTGAAAAGAGCTGGGACCACCGTTTCCAAGGTTACTGTTGGTAATACACTAAGACGTCATGGTTTAAAATCATGCATGGCACGGAAGGTTCCCCTGCTTAAACCAGCACATGTCAAGGCCCGTCTTAAGTTTTCCAATGACCATTTGGATGATCCAGAGGAGTCATGGGAGAAAGTCATGTAGTCAGATGAGACCAAAATAGAACTTTTTGGTCATAATTCCACTAACCGTGTTTGGAGGAAGAAGAAAGATGAGTACCATCCCAAGAACACCATCCCTACTGTGAAGCATGGGGGTGGTAGCATCATGCTTTGGGGATGTTTTTCTGCACATGGGATAGGGCGACTGCACTGTATTAAGGAGAGGATGACCGGGGCCATGTATTGTGAGATTTTGGGCAACAACCTCCTTCCCTCAGTTAGAGCTTTGAAGTTGGGTCGAGGCTGGGTCTTCCAACATGACAATGACCTGAAGCACACAGCCAGGATAACCAAGGAGTGGCTCTGTAAGAAGCATATCAAGGTTCTGGCGTGGCCTAGCCAGTCTCCAGACCTAAACCCAATAGAGAATCTTTGGAGGGAGCTCAAACTCCGTGTTTCTCAGCGACAGCCCAGAAACCTGACTGATCTAGAGAAGATCTGTGTGGAGGAGTGGGCCAAAATCCCTCCTCCAGTGTGTGCAAACCTGGTGAAAAACTACAAGAAACGTTTGACCTCTGTAATTGCAAACAAAGGCTACTGTACCAAATATTAACATTGATTTTCTCAGGTGTTCAAATACTTATTTGCAGCTGTATCATACAAATAAATAGTTAAAAAAATCATACATTGTGATTTCTGGAATTTTTATTTTTGATTATGTCTCTCACAGTGGACATGCACCTATGATAACAATTTCAGACCCCTCCATGATTTCCAAGTGGGAGAACTTGCAAAATAGCAGGGTGTTCAAATACTTATTTTCTGCACTATATATATATATATATATATATATATATAAATAATTATATTCTCTCGCTACTATCTCACCTTGTCCCTGGCCCTTGTCCTACAAAAAAAAAAAAAAAAACGCTTGCATTAGGGCACTTTCACACTGCCAGCACCCGAGCATTGGCGTAAAAAGCGCTGCCATTTTTAGAGGTGCTTTATGGGCCACTAGCGGAGTGCTTTTAACCCCGGCTAGGAGCAGAATAAGGGTTAAAACCACCCACAAATCGCCCCTGCCCACTGATTTCAATGGGCAGGGATGCTATAGGAGCTGTTCTTAAAGCGCTGCAAAGAAGCAGCATAATGTGAAAAATACAAAAACAAAACAAATCCCTCCGCCTCAGCTACTGTTTCTCCTCGCAGGGGGGCGAGCCAGGAGAACACAGAGAATATTGCTAGTGGCTTTTGGTGCTGGGGCAATAATTGCATGCTAAAAATACAACTTGTTGTAAATAAAGTAATAGTGTTGTAAAATAGTAAATAAAATAAAAAAATAATATAGTGTGTATAATTGCGATAAAACTCATCTTGTAATTGAATGTTATTAGAAATTACTATTCCTTATATATCTGCAGCCGCTGTAATTTTCAATAAATGCAAAGCAATATGGCTACTTGGAGTTGTTCTGTACATATAATGTGTATTGACCACTCCCCAGAAACATAATTTCCTGCTTGTGTGATTGGCTCACTGATTTTCCCAGAAGTCTGCTCTAACATACTAATCAGATTTCAGGCATCCCCTGCAACAAAAATGTCATTTTTGGTGAGAGATTTCCAATAGAAACACAGCTCCAGCAGTTTTCCTCATTAGTGCTCTGCAGCTGCACAGCTGACTGATAATTATGAAACCCCTCCGATTAGACCCACTGAGCACAGACAAACAAACATGGATTTCTTCAGAATAACAAAAAGTTAGGAATCTGCAACAAAGGTTGTTATAATCTTTGCAATGTACATAGATCACCCAGAGGGGAATGGGTGTTTCTCAACAAGAGTGGAGTCATGCTTTAACCACTTACCCCTTTTTCAATTCGGCACTGGGTCGCTTTAACTGACAATTACGCGGTCGTGCGACGTGGCTCCCAAACAAAATTGGCGTCTTTTTTTTTTTTTTTTTTTACACAAAGAGCTTTCTTTTGGTGGTATTTGATCAAGTCTGCGGTTTTTAGTTTTTGCACTAGAGCGACAATTTTGAAAAAAAAATGCTATATTTTTTGCTATAATAAATATTCCCCAAAAAAAAAAAAAAAAAAAAAAAGATATAAAAAAAAAAAAAACACATTTTGTTTTCCCTCAGTTTAGGCCAATATGTATTCTTCTACATATTTTTGGTAAAAAAATAAAAAAAAACGCAGTAAGCGTTTATCGTTTGTTTTGCGCAAAATTTATAGCGTTTACAGAAATAGGAGAAAAAATGTACTACTAATGGTGGTGATCAGCGGGGACAATTGTCATTTTCACAGCGAAAAGTGCTATAAAAATGCACTGATTACTGTGAAAATTACAATTGCAGTTTAGGAGTTAACCACTAGGGGGCGCTGTAGGGGTTAAGTGTGACCTGATATTTGTTTCTAACTGTAGGGGGGCGGGGCGGGGCTGGACGTGTGACGTCATTGATCGTCTTTTCCTATATCAGGGAACAGACAATCACTGACATTGCCACAATGAAGTTCGGGGAAGGTGTGTTTACGCACACCTCTCCCCATTCTTCAGCTCCTGTGACCGATGGCGGGACACCGGCGATCGGGTCCCCGCGGACGCGGTCACGGAGCTTTGGACCAGGTCGCGAGTGAGAAATTCAGACAAAGAAAAAAAACATTTAGAAGGGAAATGGAAGGAAAAGGTAGGTGTACTAACATTGCACTAGCTTAACCACTTAACGCACGCCTATGTACGTCCACAGAATGGCACGTACAGGCAGATGGGCGTATATATACGTCCCTGCCTTTTAGGGGGTCGGGGGTCCGATCGGGACCCCCTCCGCTGCATGCGGCTTACCTCCGGGAGCAATCCGTCTTGAGGGGGCGGAGGTTCGTTTCTGTCCACCCCCTCGTGATCGCTCCCAGCCAATCCTGTCGTGTCCCGCCATGTCACTTCCTCTGCCTGTAAAATGGAAACACTGGCAGAGGAAGTGATGCAGCTCTCCTCTCGGCGGTATTTTCAAACCGCCGAGAGGAGAGAAGACATTACAGTAAGTCGCATCAACACTACACTGACACCAGTACACATAGGCACATTAACCCCTTCCGATCACCCCCCTGTCACAGTGTCACTGAATGCAGTGATCATATATGTACTGATCACTGCATTTAGTGTCAGTGTGACAGTTAGTGTGACAGGCAGTTAGTGTTAGGTTCAGGGTAGCCCCGTACCCCCCCCCTAATAAAGTTTTAACCCCTTGATCACCACCCTAGTTAACCCTTTCACCCCCTATTGCCAGCGCCACTAAGCGATCATTTTTCTGATCGCTGTATTAGTGTCGCTGTTGCCTCTAGGTAGCTAATTTTTTTTTTATTGCGATTTTTTTTTTACTAAAGACATGTGGCTGAATACATTTTGGCCTAAATGTTTATTCAATTTTTCTTATAACAAAAAGTAAAAAATATTTTTTTTTTCAAAAATGTCGCTCTATTTTTATTTATAGCACAAAAAATAAAAAATCGCAGAGACAATCAAATACCATCAAAAGAAAGCTCTATTTGTGGGAAGAAAAGGAAGCAAATTTTGTTTGGGAGTCATGTCGCAGGACCGCGCAATTGTCTGTTAAAGCGAAGCAGTGCCGAATTGTAAAAACGCCTCTGGGCATTTAGCAGCATATTGGTCCGGGGCTTAAGTGGTTAAAGGAACCCATTAAGAAAAAAAAAAAAAAAAAAACCTTTATAACCCCTTTAAGTAGTTTGATGGATCAACTTGGGTACAATCAGCCTGCCCATACATAGATCGAATCTCGACAGTCCCTGCTGAACCAGCCGAGATTCAATCCATCTATGGTTGGCTTAAGGCAGGCAGAACAACAGTGTTACTGCATTGGCTTAGGGTTAATGGAGAGACTGGACCAACATGTAATGCAGGCACACGGCTCCTTTCATACACAGGTAACTATCATATGTATAACATGTTATATACTCACCAACAGAGCTAGCTTTTGGTACTTCTGTTTCAGCTCCGATTGGCTATCGGATGGATGTGCCCCCAGAATGCAGTACCAGTCCTTCTGCGTCACTGAATTTGAAGCCATGAGCAAATGTTCATCTTACATCTTCAAAATATACCTAGATAAATAAAAATCTTTTTTTTTTTTCTTTTTATAGCTTTGTCTCCAGGCACAAACAAACATTTCTTTCAAATATATTAACCCACTAGCCACAAATTAGAAAGAAACAAAGTGCAAGCCCATCCTGTGTGCACCAAGTGCCATTGCAAACCTATTTATTGCCTTGTAAACGTAGCAATGACATCATCAATGTGCTGCTAATGATCTGTAGTTGTAGGTGGGATTATCCAATAGAGAATGCCTGCAGAATGACAGGATGGGGAGGATACAAGACCAGTCATCCTATAGGAGAGAGAGCAGCAGAGACCGATCCGATCTATATTACAGGATTTCCAGAAGGGGGGGGGGGGGTTTACTAAAACTGGAGAGTGCAAAATCTGGTGCAGCTCTGCATCAAAAAAACAATCAGCTTCCAGGTTTTATTGTCAAAGCTTAACCACTTAACGCCCGGACCATATTGCTGGTCAAAGACCAGAGCACTTTTTGCGATTCGGCACTGCGTCGCTTTAACTGACATTTGCGCGGTCATGGCTCCCAAACAAAATTGGCGTCCTTTTTTTCCCCACAAATAAAGCTTTCTTTTGGTGGTATTTGATTACCTCTGTGGTTTTTAGTTTTTGCGATATAAACAAAAATAGAGCGACAATTTTGAAAAAAATTAATATTTTTTACTTTTTGCTATAATAAATATCCCACAAAAATATATAAAAAAAAAAAAGTTTTTCCTCAGTTTAGGCCGATACGTATTCTACATATTTTTCGCAAAAGTTATAGCGTTTACAAAATAGGGGGTAGTTTTATGGTATTTTTATTAATTTTTTTTTTTTTTTTTTTACTAGTAATGGCGGCCATCAGCGATTTTTTTTTCGGTACTGCGACATTATGGTGGACACTTTTGACACATTTTTGGGACCATTGGCATTTTTATAATGATCAGTGCTATAAAAATGCATTGGATTACTATAAAAATGCCACTGGCAGGGAAGGGGTTACACTAGGGGGCGGGGGAAGGGGTTAAATATGTTCCCTGGGTGTGTTCTAACTGTAGGGGGGTGGCCTCACTAGGGGAAATGACTGATCACTGTTCATACGTTGTATGAACAGACGGTCAGGCATTTCTCCCCTGACAGGACCGGGCTTCTGTGTGTTTACACACACAGCTCCCTGTCCTCGATCTGTAACGAGCGATTGTGGGTGCCCGGCGCACAGGAGTCGGGGGGCGAGTGTGCGCCTCTATTGGCTGCTGGGTGAGGTGACGTATAGCTGCGTGCTCTCGCCCAGCAGAGTATAACTGCGGCGGCTGGTCGGCAAGCAGTTAATTGAACAAGCTGAAGTTAGAAGCCGATTGACTGCCATGCACAGCTGCACTGTATCCTAATCAACCCTAAAGGGTTTACTGCACAGATCTGTCACCTCCACATTCACCAACCATGCAGAGTAGCATCTACTGCGGGTATTGCAAGTGGTGATGTTGAAGGCCTGTCCACATGAAGTGAAGAGGACTGGCTCTTGTGAGATCACAGGTTATAACCGATCTCCAGCTTTTAGTGAAATGTAACCACTTCATTACCCAGCCACAGTCATATGATGTTCACAGAGGGGATCTCCCATCCTGGTGGGTTGTCATGTGACGTCCTTAACTTTGTGGGGGGATATCTGAATGATGCCTGCAGCTAGAGGCATCATTCAGATATCATTCTTTCGTGCCGGCGATTCTGCACACGATAAGAACGATCATAGCGGCAGTTCCGCCGCTTGATCGTTCTTATAGGCGATGGGAGGGGACATTCCCCCCCTCCCGCCGCTTCTCCGGGTTCTCACGTGCCATCGGGGGCCTGGAGAAAGAATCGTCCGGCGTCGGATGACGAGCATAGAGATTTCCAGTCATCTCTATGACCGTCGGAGGCCCAGGTCGATGTTATGACGTCACGGCCAGGTTCCGGTAGTAAACAAAGCCACAATTGCGGCTAGTAAGCATGAGATTGGTGATTTATTTTTCCCGATTTAATGCTTTCCAGCCTGGAGGAGATTGTGAGATCTTATTGACCCCGCATCTCTCCTTAAAGAGGACCTGTCACACACTATTCCTATTACAAGGGATGTTTACATTCCTTGTAATAGGAATAAAAGTGATCAAAAAATAAAGAAACGCCCCTGTCCCCGGTAGCATATGTGAGGTATCGCTGCGTGCGTTAGAGCGCGAGCAACAATTCTAGCACCAGACCTCCTCTGTAACTCAACTGGTAATCTGTAAAATATTTTCAAAGCATCGCCTATGGAGATTTTTAAAGCGGAGCTCCACCCAGTATAACAACATTTTACAATGTTGTTTGAAAAAAAAAAAAAAAATAAACCTGAAAAAAAAAAAAAAAAAAAAAAAAATACTCACCCGAAATAGCTGTTGCTATGCGGAAGTCCGTAATCTGCCTCTTCCTAATCCGCGGTGTGTTTTCTTCTTCTTGTGAATGGGCGCGCTGCTTCCTGGGAACTGTGTGTGTTCTCAGAGAGCAGCGCGCCCATTCACAAGCCAGCGTGAGACTCGCGCAGGCGCAGTAGGAAACGGGCAGTGAAGCCGTACGGCTTCACTGCCTGTTTCCCATATTGTGAATGGCGGCGCGGGACCCGGAGCGATCGTGGGATCGGCATCGGGGGGCCCATCAGCGCGGGCGCCTAGGACAGGTAAGTGTCTTTATTTAAAGTCAGCAGCTACACTGTTAGTAGCTGCTGACTTTAAAAAAAATTTTTACCGTGGCTGGAGCTCCGCTTTAAGTACTGAAGTTTGGTGCCATTCCATGAGTGTGCACAATTTTAAAGCGCGACATGTCAGGTGTTTGAAAAATGATTGCGCAAATACCGTGCAAGATACAAAGTTGCAATGACCGCCATTTTATTCCCAAGGGTGTCTGCTAAAAAAAACATATATAATGTTTGGGGGTTCTGAGTAATTTTCTAACAAAGGAATGATGATTTGTACATGTAGGAGAGAAGTGCCAGAATAGGCCCGGTATGGAGGTGGGTATAAAAGCCCGGTATTGAAGGGGTTAAATAGTTCAGCTGAACCAAGCTGGTCCAAATTAACAATTTATTTCACCAACACAGTGGATGTCACTTCTTTATTAACTGTATGTGGCCTCAGCTACAATGCCATGGAAAAAGTATCCTGCAGACATTCCTCTTTTCACTTCCTCATTGTTCGTGTTTTGCTCAGAAGTTGCTCTATTTCTTCTCTGTTCTGTTCACTTCCTGCTTGTCTGATTTTACTGACCACCATGAAGGGAGACTTTACTGCGGTGGTCAGTGACGTGCTCGTCCCCTCTTGGGAACTACATCTGTGCAGCAGGACGCTCTCTACCTGTTAGAGACTTCAAGAAGTTGTGAATTACTGGGTGTGCCGCAATGCATACTGGGAAATTTAGTTCTTACATGAACGAGCACCGCAAACCAGGAAGTGAATGAGAGAACAGAAACTAGAACGCCGGAGGTGATATAGATGAAGGAATTTAATAGGTATTTACTCGTTTTTTAACAGAATCAATACACTACTCTGTCTGTCTACCTTGCAGACATTAAATTTAGGCAAAAAATGTTTTTCCTTTACAACTCCTTTAAATAAATGGTTTTCAATAAATATGTGATGTGTGCATTTGTATTCAGCCCCCTTTACTCTGATACCCCTAACTAAAATCTAGTGGAACCAATTGCCTTCAGAAGTCACCTAATTAGTAAATAAAGACCACTTCAATGGTTTGTTGGAGAACTTTAGTGAACAAACAGCATCATGAAGGCCAAGAAACACACCAGGAAGGGCAGGGATAAAGTTGTGGAGAAGTTTAAAGCAGGATTAGGTTATAGTTGCAGCTGAATGCATCACCCTGGTAAAACCCCTTGATAAAGTGAATATTGGCCACACCGATCCCTAATCCCTGCACTTCCAGGCCTCTGGTCTAGGTGGAAATGACATGTTCCAGCTGCCCACAGCCCCCTGGGACACTTACATCACACATCCTGGGAGGCCATAGAGTGCACCATTAGTGGGCAGGCTACCTCTTCCTGGTTCTTGTAGTTGGACCCCTGATGACGGACAGCTGCGTATGCTCATCATCATACTAAAGCTGCAAGAACACGGAAGGGAGTAATTTGGGGGGCCATCCACAGCTTTGCGGGGCCCTAAGCGGTTTGCATAGTGAGCCTATAGGGCGGATCGGCCTTGTCTGCCGCATGGGCACCCCAGAGCCATATGTATACACACCCCTTGTATATGTGTGGCTGAGAATGGCCTTTCTGCAGGTGATTGGTCTATTACAGATGACATCTACCGGACACACTCAGCTACATAGGTTCGGAAGAGCATCCGCTCATCGCTGACCCTGAAGATGTCAGGGTGGGCCCGGGTGAGCGACAGATTCCTACAGGACACCACTGGATTCACTGGGTGAGTATGCTTTTTGTAGATAAGAGGGAGGAGCTTGTGTTGGGCCCAAAACCAGAATTTGGCTATCATTCCTGGGCCAATGAGCTTCCCCGACTCACCACAAACAGGCAGGGCTCACTTGTGACATCATTAACCTAATATGGCCATATGGAGTCTATGGAAAACCATCAAAAATCTGAGGGAAGGAAGTCCAGAGTTCCTCTTTAAAAGTGAACATGAAAAGCCATCATATCAGCAGATAACAATCACTTCCTGTCCCCCTCATTGCCCCCCAGGAGCCCCCTAACACACCCAGGCTACACAGCAAGGCTATGCATGGCGCCATTTCTGGCTAATATAAAGCAAACCCGAAAATAAAAAGCTAAAATAACTCCCCTCCTCCACTCACCATCTACCTACCCACCGCCAGCTCACACCGCCCAGCACAGCGCCTCCATCCGCAACTCGTGCGCAGGTCACCAGAAAACTACAGCTCCCATCATGCCCTGTGAACAGCAGCGTCCTCCATTCAAAATGCTTCCAACTTTATTGTACATCGCGATCACACTCCAGCTTGCTCTTGTTGGGGCGGTATCCATGGCAACCAGCACGCTTCAGGGCTCAACCCGCAGCTGAAAGTTGCCGATAGTGTGAAATCTTATTTTCCTGGATTGTTATTGTGAAGTCGGAACATTCAGGACAGAGAACCCTGACAGGAATCCAATACTGAACTTCTCTACAGAAGGTGTGTTGTTTTATCTGATATAAGAATACATTCAATTCATGAATTCAATCAGTGGCATGCATTTCTATCGCTGAATGATTATATTCTTAAAATATACACACAGAAGCATTTGTTTAATGTTTTAAATAGAAAAGGGTTAAAAATGCCTATCAGGTGATTTTTCCACTGTCTGTGTCCCCATTGCCCCCAATTACCCTTTACTTCCCGTCCCAGAGACACAACAGGAAGTTAGAGCCAATCTCATAAAGTGAGAGAATCTTTTTTCAGGGTTTGTTCTCACTTATAGTTGGAGGAGGAGTAAAAAAAAATGTGGTTGAGCTGCCTTTTTATTGCCTGTTGGCCACTCGTCCCCTTCCCCCTAAAGGGAACATCACCCAGCCACCATTTAGGTGCCATTAAGAAGCAATGGCATCGCACAAGCATCACGCGGTGAGATTATCAGACGAATAATCGCCCTTCTTTTGCATGATAATCCTGTACAACAGAATATAAATTTGGAAGTGATGTCATGTGTTGTAATGCATTTCTATTGCATTTTCGAAAGACAGCTGTACTGATTAAACAAAAATCGTACGATCGGTCATCGTACGAAAAAAAACATTTGTGCATGTCCGATCAAATAATATCGGATGAACTGTCATCGGCTCTCGAAAGCGATGTACTAACATTAACATTTTCTGATCGTGTGTACCGGGCTTTAGGCTGGGATCACACTAATGCAATGCCAAACATTCGCAGCGCATTGCTGTGCAGACCACATGCGATGTCTGTGCGATGCCAATTCAGCCGTACAGTTTGTATGGCTGGAATCGCATTCGCACCCAATAGAGCCATAGGTCTTATCTGTGCATGCCCTGGTTATCCCAGCCATGCACACACACATGGGGTTTCCCACGCATTAGCAAAGAGTAGTACCAGGGAAGTCTGGAACCTTCTGTGTCATGGGAAATCCCCTGTGCACCAATGGACCTGAACACCAGGCAGTGCCTGTGGGCACATCAGCACTTCACAATAATGGCAGCGGGGGCGGGGCCTGTAATCAGCAGGAAGTTCCACAGTAATCTTCCAAAGGAAGCAGACAGGGGTGTACATTGTACACAGGCAGCGGCAGGAATGAAACCCCCTGTTGCATTTGGCGGGTGCTACTGCCTAATGAAAGCATCCCATTCAGGTGAATGGGGCCGCAATGCAACCCCCTGCAACTGCATGCAATGACTGTGGCTGCAGAATGGTGCTTCAGCATTGAAGGGTTTAAAGGGGTTGTAAAGGTACAATTTTTTTTCCTAAATAGCTTCCTTTACCTTAGTGCAGTCCTCCTTCACTTACCTTATCCTTCCATTTTGCTTTTAAATGTCCTTATTTCTTCTGAGAAATCCTCACTTCCTGTTCTTATGTCTGTAACTCCACACAGTAATGCAAGGCTTTCTCCCTGGTGTGGAGTGTCGTGCTCGCACCCTCCCTTGGACTACAGGATAGTTAGGATGTCCACTAACACACAGCTCCTTTCTCTATCTGCAACGTAGAGAGCGTCCTGACTCTCCTGTAGTCCAAGGGAGGGGGCGAGGACAGCACTCCACACCAGGGAGAAAGCCTTGCATTACTGTGTGGAGTTACAGACAGAAGAACAGGAAGTGAGGATTTCTCAGAAGAAATAAGGACATTTAAAAGCAAAATGGAAGGATGAGGTAAGTGAAGGAGGACTGCACTAAGGTAAAGGAAGCTATTTACAGATTTTTTTTCTTTACAAATCCTCCTAATCCCTGGTTCACATTAGTACGATTTGACATGCCAAATCAGCGGCAATGGCACCGTCCTAATCCGTGCAACGCTGCATTTGCGGCGACGCACTGATTTCAAAAAGTAGTTCTGTACTACTTTTGGCAGAAAATTGGCAGCAAAGCACAGAACACTATGCTGCCAATGGACGCATATAAGTGGCACCTGGGCAATAAAGGGTTGTAAAGGTAAATTATTTTTTTCCTAAATAGCTTCCTTTACCTCAGTGCAGTCCTCCTTCCCTTATCTCATCCTTCCATTTTGCTTTTAAAGGTCCTTATTTCTTCTGAGAAATCCTCACTTCCTGTTCTTCTGTCTGTAACTCAACACCGTAATGCAACACTTTCTCCCTGGTGTGGAGAACGCCTCTTGAAGGGGGAGGGGGCGAGCAGGAAAGTCAGGAAGCCCACTAACACACAGCTCCTTTCTCTGTCTGCAAAGTAGAGAGCATCCTGACTTTCCTGTAGTTCAAGGGAGGGGGTGAGCACGACACTCCACACCAGGGAGAAAGCCTTGCATTACTGTGTGGAGTTACAGACAGAAGTACAGGAAGTGAGGATTTCTCAGAAGAAATAAGGACATTTAAAAGCAAAATGGAAGGATGAGGTAAGTGAAGGAGGCCTGCACTAAGGTAAAGGGGGAAACATTTTTTACCTTTACAACCCCTTTAAACAGCACTATCTTTTGTGAGGGACCCACGCCATGAGGGAGGAGGTAAGTACAGTGCCTTTAGCTTTGCTTAAACGCTTATTTAAAAACGTGCTTTTAAAGTTTTGATTGACTCGGCTCGTAAATTGCTCGATTTTTTTATTAGACGTGTTTTAGAGTTAATTTACACCCATCTATCAGTTTAGTCAATTATAATATAGCTTCAAGTTATTTTTATTAAATGCCAACCATGTCTAGCTTGTATCGCAACACTGAGACTAAAGCAATTATTAAACGTATAACTCGCTCACAATCAATCAGGATGAAATCGGTAATTCACCCCCCTAGTTAGCGATACTTTATAGGCAGTCAGTTTTCTCTTCGACATGTTTTAACGGAAAGGCAAAAAGTGTCATATTAGTCTCTAATAGGTAAGCCAAAGAGCGATGTGTAACCCCTGAGCCAGGCAGCAACCATTGTTCTCACAGTATCTCACTAAAGTAAGTACACCCCTTATATTTTTGTAAATATTTTATTTAATCTTTTCATGTGACAACACTGAAGAAATGACACTTTGCTACAATGTAAAGTAGTGAGTGTACAGCTTGTATAACAGTGTAAATGTGCTGTCCCCTCAAAATAACTCAACACACAGCCATTAATGTCTAAACCGCTGGCAACAAAAGTGAGTACAACCTTTATGCCCCGTACACACGATCGGAATTTCCAATGGAAAAAGTCTGATTTTCCGATTGTGTGTAGCCCCATCTGAGTTTTTTCATCGGAAATTCTGATGAATTCCATCGGACTTTAGATATAGAATATGTTCTATATTTTTCTGATGGAATTCCGTCTGAATTCTGATGTGATTTGGCCGGTCAAAAGCCTGATCGTTTGTATGCGGCATACCGTATATATTCCAGTATAAGCCGAGATTTTCAGCAATTTTTTTTGTGCTGAAAATGCCCCCTCGACTTATACTTGAATCACCTTTTTGCGCCTGATCTCCCAGACTTTGGGGACCCGGTACCGGCCGGCCGTAGGTCCCCTGGACCCCAAACTTGGCACATGTAGCCCCACTCTTCCTCTACAAGTGTGCAAAGTTTGTTGCTCGGGGACCTATGTACGGCCGGGGAGCACCGATTTTTCAAAGTCGTGCACCCCTTCCATAGACTCCCATGTTAAACGGTAATTTCTCCAGTGATTTTGGGGACCCGGTACCGGCCGGTCGCAGGTCCCCTGGACCTGGAACTTGGCACACATGTAGCCCCATTTCTCCTCAAAGTTTATTGTCTTTGGGACCTATGGCTGGGCAGCAAGTTTTTTTCAAACCCGGGCACCCCTTCCATAGACTGCCATGTTAAACATCAGTTGAGTCATGGGCACAGTGAGGCATGGGCACAGTGAGGCATGGACAAAGTGAGGCATGCACATGGACACAGTGAGGCAAAGTGAGGCACAGCGAGGCATGCAGATGGACACCCTAGGCCAGTGATGGCAAACCTTTTTGAGCCCGAGTGACCAAACCGCGTCGCAAAACCAACTTATTTCTTATAAAGTGCCAACGCAGAATTAAACCTATCAGCGGCTCTGTACAGAGGATGGGACTGATCATCACTCTGAATAAGCCCTAAGGAACCAAAAAGAATGCAGAATGCACTGTGCCACATACACTGACCTTCCTGACACTTACATTCACCTACCTGACCATTACACTCACCTACATGACTGATGCAAGGAAGGGAGCCGACTCCTCCCTGCCTGCACCGTCAGTGCAAGTGACTGCCTGGCTGGGGATTCCCCTGGAGTTCCAACAGAGAGGGCTTGGCGTGCCAGCTGTGGCACGCGTGCCATAGGTTCGCCATCACTGCCCTAGGCTTATATTCGAGTCAATGTTTTCCCATTTTTTGTAGTAAAATTAGGTGCCTCGGCTTATATTTGGGTCAGCTCATACTTAAAGCGGAGTTCCACCCTTAAAATCACTTTGTTTCATTACATCCAGCATACTGGCGTCAGCGCCAGTATGCTGTTTTTTTTTTTAATGCACGTACTTACTTTATATAAAATCATTGAATTCCAGGCGCACCGCGGAATGTCGCCACTATAAGGCGTCACGCCTTCCGGAAACAGCCGATTAGCATTCGGCTTTTCTCGGCGCCTGCGCACAGACCCAGGAGCTGACTGCGCAGGCGCCGTATATAGCCGCGTCACGCCCTCCGAAAAAACCCGAACTAGGACCGGCTATTTTCGGCGCCTGTGCAGTCAGCTCCTGGGTCTGTGCGCAGGCGCCGAGAAAAGCCGAATGCTAATCGGCTGTTTCCGGAAGGTGTGACGCCTTATAGTGGCGACATTCCGCGGTGCGCCTGGAATTCAATGATTTTACATAAAGTAAGTACGTGCATTAAAAAAAAAAAAAAAACAGCATACTGGCGCTGACGCCAGTATGCTGGATGTAATGAAACAAAGTGATTTTAAGGGTGGAACTCCGCTTTAAGTATATGCGGTAAGTGAAAATGTCCAAATTGGGATCAATTAGCCATTTTCCTTTCCTGATGTCATGTGACTCTTTAGTGTTACAACTTAAGGTCTCAGGTGTGAATGGGGAGCAGGTGTGTTACATTTGGTGTTATCGCTCTCACTCTCCTATACTGGTCACTGGAAGTTCTCTCTGAGGATTTGAAAATAATAACTGTTGCTCTACATAAAGATGGCCTAGGCTAGAAGAAGATTGCCAAGACCCTGAAACTGAGGTGCAGCACAGTGGCCAAGACCATACAGTGGTTTAACAGGACAGGTTCCACTCAAAACAGGCCTCGCCATGGACGACCGAAGAAGTTGAGTGCACCTGCTTAGCGTCATATCTAGAGGTTGTCTTTGGAAAATAGACGTATGAGTGCTGCCAGCATTGCTGCAGAGGTTGAAGGGGTGGGGGGTCAGCCTGTCAGTGCTATGACCATACGCCACACACTGCATAAAATTGGTCTGCACGGCTGTCCTCCCAGAAGGAAGCCTCTTCTAAAGATGATGCACAAGAAAGCCTGCAAACAGTTTGCTGAAGACAAGCAGACTAAGGACATGGCTTACTGGAACCATGTCCTGTGGTCTAATGAGACCAAAATACAATTATTTGGTTCAGATGGACTGAAGCGTGTGTGGCGGCAACTAGGTGAGGAGTACAAAGACAAGTGTGTCTTGCCTACAATTAAGCATGGTGGTGGGAGTGTCATGTTCTGGAGCTGCATGAGTGCTGCCAGCACTGGGGAGCTACAGTTCATTAAGAGAACCATAAATGCCAACATGTACTGTGACATACTGAAGCAGAGCTTGATCCCCTCCCTTCGGAGACTGGGCCGCAGGGCAGTATTCCAACATGATAATGATCCCAAACACACCTCCAAGACGACCACTGCCTTGCTGAAGAAGCTGAGGGTAAAGGTGCTGGACTTGCCAAGCATTTTTCCAGACCTAAACCCTATTGAGCATCTGTGTGGCATCCTCAAACAGAAGATGGAGGAGCGCAAAATCCCTAACATCCACCAGCTCTGTGACGTCGTCATAGAGGAGTAGAAGAGGATTCCAGTGACAACCTGTGACCTCCATGCCCAAGAGGGTTAGGGCAGTGCTGGAAAATAACGGTGGCCACACAAAATATTGACACTTTGGGCCAAATTTGAACATTTTCACTTAGGGGAGTACTTACTTTTGTGGCCAGCAGTTTAGACATTAATGGCTGTGTTGAGTTATTTTGTGGGGACAACACATTTACACTGTTATACAATCTGTACACTCACTACTTTACATTGTAGCAAAGTGTAATTTCCTCAGTGTTGTCACATGAAAGATAAAATAAAATATTTTCAAAAATGTGAGATACTTGTGTACAGCCCTGAATACAGTGCATTTGGGGCCCCTCAGTATTTTTACTGGCAGCCATTTTCTCCTTCCAGTAAATGCCAGTAAAAGGTTGCCAGTAAAAAATCTGGCTGTGACACTTGGCTAGGTCCGGAGCCAGTCGAGGCCATCCGAATGCCTGCTACAGTGTGTTTGGGTGGCTCTGGCTTAGGCGGTGTCTAAACATGTTGTGTGATTTCATAGTGCAAGGGAGACAAGCGGGAGAGGGACTGTTAGTGCTGTTTAGACTGGAGGCATCACCTGGCGTGGAGAGTGACTGTTGCTGTGACTCAGGAGGGGACATGTCATGTCAGGGATCTGTGCTGCTGCACACTGCTGTCACTGTCACTGTGAGAGTCAGTTTCATGTGTGTGTGCCTGACCCTGATCTAATTTCTTACCCTCCTGAGTCCTGTCCCCAGGGGTGGACTGACCATTCAGGCACTCGGGCACTGCTGATCTGATCCAGCCCCTCGTTTGTCTGCCCTGTTTTGCTAGTTTGGATTTTCCTGTGTATGGCCTGGATTGGATATTGGACTTTTTCCCTGAACTCAGAATTTTTTTTGGAGGAAAACCACACTAATTAAACAAAAATCGGACATTGAGTACAAAAATGTCTATAGTCCAGCATTTGTCGAACGAAAAAAACCGAATCGGCTGTCGAAAAGCACCATACTAACGATCCGAAAATCGTCAGATCGTTCGTCGGAGGAAATTTTACTTTCTATTTTTGCATGGTGTGTACGGGCCTTAACTCATAAAGAAATTGATAAAAAATACCACTTGCCAAAGCGCACATGCATAAACAATTAAAACAATTCTTACACACACATTTTATTTATAGACATTGTGCTCGATTCAGAAAGACTTACGACGGCGTATCAGTAAATACGCCATCAGAAGTCCGAATCCGCACCGCCGTATCTTTAAGCGTATTCTCAAACTGAGATACGCTTAACTGTTGCTAAGATACGACCGGCGTAAGTCTCCTACGCCGACGTATCTTAGCTGCATAGTTACGCTGGCTGCTAGGGGATTTACGCCTAGAATATTTAAATTAGCTAGATACGCCTATTCATGAACGTACGTATGCCCCTCGTAGTAAGCTACGCCGTTTACGTAAGGCTTTTTTCAGGCGTAAAGATAAACCACCAAAAAGATGGCGCAGCCAATGTTAAGTATGGACATCAGAACAAGCGTATCTTTTTACGCTGTTTACGTAAGTCGTACGAGAATGGCGCTGTGCGTCGGTTACGTTCATGTCACAGGCATTGAGCCGGCGTAACTTAGCTAAAAAATTTGACGTGATACCGAGCATGCGCGCGCACGGCCCTTCATTTACATGGGGTCACGGCTACTTTACGTGTAGCACGCCCACTACCTGCCTATTTTAAATTAGGCGGGGGTAACGCCGGGCCATTTGCGCTACGCCGACGTAACTTAGGGAGCAAGTGCTTTGTGAATAAAGTACTTGCCTCACTATGTTACGTTGGCGTAGTGCAAATGGGATGCGCTACGCCGAACTAAAGATGCGCCCGTCTTACTGAATCTGGCTAATTGAATTTATATACACACAGGGCCAGATTCAGGTAGATGGGCGCATATTTGTGCCGGCGTAGCGCAGCGCATATACGTTCCGCCGGCGCTAACTAGTGAGGCAAGTACAGTATTCACCAACCACTTGCTCCGAAGTTTGCGCCGGCGTAACGTAAAATTGAAGGCACAAGTAGGTGTAAGTGGAAGTGGGTGTGACCTTATGCAAATGAAGGCCTGAGCCAGGAGCTGAGACTTACACCCGGCCTATCATCCACTGAGCATGCGCAGTGACGTCGGAGTCTGAGCGCTTCCCTGTGCGCATGCTCACAACTAAGCTGGGCCAACTTCCTTAGATAGGCCGGCCCACCGGCTTAGGCCGAGCGCATAAATACGCCCGCACATGCGCCCGTCCGACGCAAAAGTACATCCAGTCCCCCCCCCAGGGAAGGTACTTTTGCTTTTAGATGGCTGCTCCCGTTCCCCACAGGCAGAGAAAGAGAGAGAAAGAACTTTAATCCCCAGGATTATGGAGCTATGGAGACTTATGATACCTTTCTCCATGGTGCCAAAAGTCGCCAGACCAGCCGGGACAGGAAGCTGGCCATCCTGGAGTCCATTGCTGTCAGGGTCAACAGCTTTGGGTTTGAGACCTGGACTGCAGCTGACATCAACAAGAAAATAAATGATGTCAGGCGGAAGGTCTGGGAGAAGCTGGCTGTTATCAGGAGGCACCGGAGGGGCACGGGGGGTGGACCCCCATGTGCGGTCAGCTTGACCCCGGAGGAGCAGGTGGTCGCCCGCTGTATGGAGAGGGATCAGTTGGAGGGCGTGGAGGGCTTTGAGTCGGCTGCTGAAGCCTCCAGGACAGGTAAGTGTTTTTTATCCCCTATTTGGTGTGGAGCATGTGGGGGGGGAGGGGACATGTGCCAAGTGTGTTGGTCCACCAACATGTGTATGCTTTGTGTCATCCACAGATGATGGAGCTTCGCCATCATCTTCAGGGGGCCATCCCACACCATCCCCCCAACTGCATCCTGATCCTGACCCCCTGGGTAGTGAAGAGGCAGCGCTGGAGGGGAGTGCCCACACCTATCCTGCTGAGGTGGTTGTGGAGGAGCCTGTCTTTTCGGACCAGAAGGTCGTTCTTTTTTTGGAGGAATCGTCCCCCTCTGCCGGGCCGTCTCGCACCTCCTCCCCCATCAGGGGAACCCCCTCAGCCTCCTCCTCCATTAGGGGGAGCCCCTCTGGCTCCGTCTCCATCAGGGGAACCCCCTCAGCCTCCTCCTCCATCAGGGGAAGCCCCTCAAGGGCGACTCCTTATCCCCAGGTCCAGCCATCTCCTGGCCCCCGGAAGGCCACACGGAAGACCAGAGAGGTCCCACCAGAAGAAGCCCCCGTCAGGCAAAATGACTGGCTTCTTTTTTTGCCTTTTTTTTCGGGATTTTTTTTTACTTTGATGCTCAGGACATGAGTTTTTTTTTTTAATTTATATACTACACAGGGTGAGGAGTTCAGGGTATAGAGTGAATGGTGTGTGAATGTGGGGGTGGCACTCCTGCCAGTAAGGGGTGTCACCCTCGGTCGTGGTGGAGAAGTTATCCCCACGACCCTGTGAATGTCGTATGAACGGACAGGGACATCATTGGGGCCTTGACGTCGGCGTTGCTGCTCCCAAGTCCTGCATGGTGGACTTTTCCTGAATGGAGTCATGAGATGTCGAGTCACTTGAAAGGGAAAAGACAGGAGGATGTTAGCCATGCATGTGCCCCTCGTGATGTCTGCATCATGGGGTCGGACAGTCATGCCTGACTCCCATGTCACTCACCAACCAGCCAGCTGTCCTTGTACACGTTCTGTTCAAATTCTGTTGGGATGTGGCTTTGACGGTATATGTAGCTGTCGTGGCTGGACCCGGGGTGTTTGGCACGGACGTGCCATATGAGACATTGGGCATCGGCTATCACCTGTACATTGATGGAATGCCAGTTCTTCCGATTGCGATATATGTGCTCTGTGACATGGGGGGGCTGTAGGGCCACATGTGTGCAACCAATGGCCTCGATGGTGTGTCCTGTAATCCTGTAGAAATCCAGCATTGCCTTCTGCCGCAGGTGCTCCTGGGTGGGTCTGATGATGTGGTGGGACATGCGTCTGAGGATTGCGGGGACAACCTGGTGAACACATCTGCTCATGGTGGATTGTAACATCCCAGCCACAACTCCACTTGTACGCTGGAACGAACCACTGGCAAGGAAATGGAGTGTTGTCAGTACCTTGACCAGTGGCTGCACTGCTTGTGAGCGGTGTGTCTTGCTGGTGATGTCATCTTTTAGGGCTGTGGTTATTTCCAGGATGGCATCAGGGCTGAATCTGAAGATGCGATACACCTCATCATCACCCATGCCAAAGAGGCTCATGCGCGTGCGGTATATCCTCTCACGTGCCCTCCTCCTCCGTACCGGTGGACCCATTAGTAGTGCTAGGACCACGGCTGCCCCTGGCATGTTGGCAGACAGATGTGTTGTCCTGCAAGTGGGGTTGCTCAGCTTGCTAAGTTTGTCCGTAAAGGTGCTGCTGTAGCTGCTCTCCAGCTGACCTGTGCAAGTCTGGTGTAAAGATAAAGCAGCTATTTGTAGGAATAACTTTGCACCGGACGTACGACTTACGCGCAGTGCACTTAGCCAGCGTCTGGCGCTAATACGTACGCGAATCGGCATATCTCCCTCATTTGCATATTTGAATTCGGAAATCAATGGGCACACCAGAGGCGCCCAGCGGAAATATGCGCCTACGATACGCTGGCGTAGGAAAGTTAGGTCGGTTGGAGGAAGCCTGTTTTCAGGCATATCTGGTTTTGTGGGTACGGCGCATAGATAAGACGGCGCATATTTACACTTACACCGCGCATCTCGAGATAAGCTGCGTAACTTCTTACTGAATCTGGCCCACAGTGTTTTTTACACTGGGGGAACGCTGCTATTGCTAATGCTCTAAAAGATTTTCTTTAAGATGTAGTGTATTTTATTCGATGTCGGTATCTATTTACTACAGGGCATATCTGCTCTGCAATGGTTACAGGGCTGCTTTCAAACTCAGATGCAGATTAGTTTACCTGTACTGAGCCATAGACTGCTGTTATTACCTGTGAGTTTGAGCTTTCTGAAAGTGCACCAAACCTGCAGAATATAATAGAAAGCGTTTGCAAAGTGCAGAAAAGCCAAATGTACACTGCGTTGCACGCGCGGTGCAGGTAAACCGCAGCACATTGGTGTAAAAGCAGCCATGGCCCCCTTTCACACGGTCAGTCCAACACAATTGGACCCTCCATTCACCTCTAAGGAGTGGCAGATGTAAATCAACTTGTGTCTTACCTCCAATTAGATGAGGCATATGCAGTGTAGACATGGACCTGCCATCCGCAGGTAAGTGATAGTTTTATGGCATTTCTTTTTTTTTTTTTTACTAGTAATGGCGGTGATCTGCTATTTTTTTATTGTGACCTTGACATTGCGACAGAAATATTGGACACTTTTGACACATTTTTTGACCATTCACATTTATACAGCGATTAGTGCTATAAAACTGCATTGATTACTGTGTAAATGTGACGGGCAGGGAAGGGGTTAACAATAATGGGCGCTGAATGGGTTAAATATGTTCCCTAGTGAGTGATTCTAACTGTAGGGGGAGGGGACTCACAAGGGGAGGAGACCGATGTGTGTTCCTCTGTACTGGGAACACATATCGGTCTCCTCACCTCTGACAGGACGTGGATCTGTGTGTTTACACACACAGATCCATGGTCCTGCCATGATTCCAGGCAATCACGGGTGCCCGGCGGACATCGCGGCTGCCAGGCACGCGCACTGGGTCCCAAGCAATGTGGCGGCGCTCACCAGCTAGACGGCTGGGAATCGCTTGGAGGGACGAGAGGTTCCTGCAGACGTCATATTACAATACGCCAGGCACGAAGTGGTTAAATAGTCTACCAAAAAATGTGGGTATTATGTTTATGGGCACTAAAATTTATTTAAGTATATATTTGTTTACTAAAGCTGCAAAAGCTGCAAAAATATACAATAATTACTTACTGAAAATATAATATACCCTCCTTTGCCAGACTACAGTTTTTTTGTTTTGTTTTTATTGGAAAAAAAAACTTTATTGAAAGGAAATGCACATTTTTTAACACGTTTAGATACATCTGTCAAATAGAATAATACGAAACAGACTACAGGTTTACTTAGAGAATAAATGAAGCCTTATGTGAATCTATTTTCAAACATTATTTTTAGTTCACCTAAATATTGGGAAACAGAATTCAGCAACGACGTTGAATATTCTTTGCATTCATTAGTACATGTGGGTAATTGTCTTCCAGATGCAGCTGGGAGGTTTTTGATGAATATCCATAGTGTTTTCTTTTAAGTAATATATTATTTCAGTAAAAAATTCCTGATCTGACTGTTCTCGTTAAGCCGGCATTATAAAAGGACATTCGGCAGGTCATTAATTGCATTACACTCCAATGTATAATCTGAATGAGCAAAAGGTGATAATTTGTAGGTTAAAATGTGTTAAGTAGTTGAAATGCAGCCTATTTAACTTAATTAAACAGTGTAGTGAAAATGTCTCTTTGGTAAATGGGCGAAAGTCACCTTTTGCGTCTGAGATTTTGTTTTTAGAATTTGAAGGGGAATCAGAGGTCAGTACATACACTCAGCTGGCAAAGTTAAGCCTCATACACACGATCGGATTTTCAGCGGACAAAGCGTAGGACTTTTTCTCCGAAGGGCGTTGGCCAGGAACTTGTCTTTCATACAAACGGCAAAGAATTGTCGGCCAGCAAACACAAAACGACGTGGTTTTTCAGCTCCTTAGCGCCACACTTTGGGTAACTTCTGCTAATGTTGTGTTATGGTTAGCATTGCTTCTAAGCATGTGTGTTTGTACTTTGGATTTTTTTTTCCAACTGACAATCGAAAAATACAACAAGATACATTTGTTGTCGGAAAATCCCACAACAATTGTCCGATGGAGCATACAAATGGTCGGATTTTCTGATGACAGCCTGCCATCACACTTTTCCCGTTGGAAAATCCGATCGTATGTACGCAGCTTAACCACTTAAGACCCAGACCTTTAGGCAGCTAAAGGACCCGGCCAGGTTTTGCGATTCAGCACTGCGTCGCTTTAACAAACAATTGCGCGATCGTGCGACGTGGCTCCCAAACAAAATTGCTGTCCTTTTTTTCCCACAAATAGAGATTTCTTTTGGTGGTATTTGATCACCTCTGCGGTTTTTATTTTACGCTATAAACAAAAATAGAGCCACAATTTTGAAAAAAATGCAATATTTTTAACTTTTTGCTATAATAAATATCCCCCAAAAATATATAAAAACATATATTTTTTTCCTCAGTTTAGGCCGATACGTATTCTTCTACCTATTTTTGGTAAAAAAATCGCAATAAGCGTTTATCGGTTGGTTTGCGCAAAATGTATAGCGTTTACAAAATAGGGGATAGTTTTATTGCATTTTTTATTTTATTTTTATTTTTTACTACTAATGGCGGCGATCAGCGATTTTTTTTTCATGACTGCGACATTATGGCAAACACTTTGGACCGGGTCACGGGAGCGCGCCGCGGGCGTGCGCCCGCGACCCACGGCTGGGCACTAGCCCAGTACGAGCATGTGCCCAGTCATGCCATTCTGCCAACGTATATGTGCAGGAGGTGGTCCTTAAGTGGTTAAGGCCCCTTCCAAACAGGGTAGATCCACTTGCAGCGGTCCACCAGCTCAGCGGGAGATTTCTCTGTTGATCTCCGCTGAGACGGCGGATGACAGGACCCTCTCTGCTCACTGAATGGGGAGGAGCTTGTCAAGTGCCGCTGCTTGCTATGGAGAGATTGGATGAAAGCAGCATCCATCCCGCTATGTCATTGTATTCTGACAGCAGGGAGATTTCCCCACCTTCAGAATACACAGATCAGTGCTGCTGTCTATAGACTTTCGTACAGATTGAGCAGCTTTTTTCTAAAAGACAGAAGTCAATCACCCACAGTGACCATGGATCAGAATTCAGTTGGTCCCTACTGGGCTTGCCAACTTTCGATTCATGTATGGTCAGCTTAAAATATAGCAGGATTCTTTAGTCAGAAGTAGTGATCCTAACCTCTACAATAGTTTATTAGCTATAACCATAGTTACCAACAATAGTTTTTTGGGGGGCAATTTGAGTTTTTTTTTTTTTTTTGTGCTGCATTTGAGATGGTGTCTTAGGATATCAGCGAAATACTAGCTAGCTAATGTATATGAGGTCATGAGAAAACCTAAATTGGTTGCTTTAATCGGTTTTTCAGCTTTTTTCACCAAGTGGCATACACAGAAAAACAACTTTGGAGCCCCATTCATACCTGAATGTTTTGGAGCTTGAAGCTCGAAGCTCCAAAACGCTCAAAGGAGAAGGATAGCTAAGCTTTTTGGCTATCATTCTCGTATGGATCACATTAGTGCAGTTCCTCCTGTACCCCTGCGACTTGTTTTTCAGCTGACAGCGGGCTAAAATGGATATCGGACTATACAGACCAGAAAGGAGCATACATCAAATTCATAAAAAATATATACAAAAGTGGTGTTTTTAGGGTAATGTGCAATGTTAGTTTTCCGTCACACAGGGTGTTTTGCTTTAAGGCCAAAAGGTTCTGAGCAGAGCACTTTCTTCCACATGCTTGCTGTGCTCCCCACATGGCTTCTCGCAAACTGCAAATGGAACTTCTTATGGCTTTCTTTCAACAATGGCTTTCTTCTTGCCACTCTTCCATAAAGGCCAGATTTGCGGAGTGCACTAATAGTTTTTCTGTTGTCAGGAAGATTGTGCCAGTAACAGGCATTTTAGACTTGCTGGTGCGCGACCACGGCGCAAATGCGCCAGCCGGACTATTTAAACCAGACTGACACACAGGAACTTCGCTGTCTGCTCTACAGCGTTCCATTTGTTCCTTGATACCTGAAATCTGTTCCTGTGCTTTACCCGGCTTGCCTTTGACCATCCCTGCAATCTAAAGTGAGCAAAGTCTGCGCTTAGGATGTAAAGGGGGGTGGGGGTGTAAAATAAAAGTACAAAGAAATAAGTAAATAAGCAAATAAACAGACTGCTGCCCCCCTGACAAATAATCCCCTAGGGGATAAATTGGTAGGTAAAAAGTGGGTGAATGGGGTATTGGCGCTGTCTGTAGGAACAGTGATATACTAGTACCTATATGTGGATACAATAACTAATATAAACTATTATGTAAGGCTCTAATATGAGTCATAGAGCAACACTGTGTGCAATCAGTGTGGTGATTAACAACCTGATTGGAAGTGTGGTAACCATATAGGGCACGGGTGCTGTGTGTGAGTAAGAAAACTTACAAAAAAAACCAGTAATTTGCTGAGTGACAAGTATACAAAATATTGCTATAAAATTGCTAGCATGCAACACCATAAATGGTTAAAGTCCAAAAATAAAGTGACAAAGTGAACTAAGTGAAACAATATAAAATTAGTAGTTCATAAACAAGTCCAATATGTCAGCTGTAAGAAGAAGGTTTCAAGTTGATCCTGACTTGAGTAGGAGGTCACAACAATAGTGTTTCCGCAGTGGGTCCGGTGCTCCCCCTCCTGTGTCCCCACTCACCAGAGACACTCGCCCCTGCAGGGGCAAAGTGTATGTATATCAACCAGGGCTGGCACCTCCGACCGGCTCTCCTGTCCCCAGGTTCCGCTGGGTAAAGCTTCTGGCTTGGTTATCAGGCTTCTTCCACTGGTCCTAGGTTCTCCAAGCAGAGAGAAAAAAAACTCGCATAGCGTAGTAGGTGAAGTAAAAATGAATTTACTGGCACTCCCACTCAGCAGTGGGGTGCACAGAATAAACGGTACAAAAAATAAAATAAAACACAAGATGTAAAAAACAACACTAGTCCAAAGACTGGTGAGTAGAACAATGGTTAAAATAAAGTAAAATGTAAGTCTGATTTGATATTTCAGCCCGGCGCAGCACTAACTGGAAGGTCAGACCAGCGTGGGAACGGCGTGCGTTCCACTTGCGATCCAGCTGGTAGACCCGGAAGCTGGAACACAAGTGGAACGCACGCCGTTCCCACGCTGGTCTGACCTTCCAGTTAGTGCTGCGCCGGGCTGAAATATCAAATCAGCCTTACATTTTACTTTATTTTAACCATTGTTCTACTCACCAGTCTTTGGGCTAGTGTTGTTTTTTACATCTTTTGTTTTATTTTATTTGTTGTACCATTTATTCTGTGCACCCCACTGCTGAGCGAGAGTGCCAATAAATTCATTTTTACTTCACCTACTACGCCATTGCGAGTTTTTTTTCTCTCTGCTTGGAGAACCTAGGAACAGTGGAAGAAGCCTGATAACCAAACCAGAAGCTTTACCCAGCAGAACCTGGGGACAGGAGAGCCGGTCGGAGGTGCCAGCCCTGGTTGATATACATACACTTTGCCCCTGCAGGGGCGAGTGTCTCTGGTGAGTGGGGACACAGGAGGGGGAGCACCGGACCCACTGCGGAAACACTATTGTTGTGACCTCCTACTTAAAGGGGAGGTTCCCCTAAAAAGAAACTTTTAACATTGCCTGTCTCTTCTTAATAACATGTAGAATCGGCTGGTAGTTTAAAAAAAAAACGTCCGTACATACCATTTTCGGCATGTAGTCTCACCGTCGCTTCCGGGTCTGGCGGCCGGGGATGGGCGTGCCTACTTAAATGACAGTCGGAGGCGTAAGAGAGGCCTTCCTATGCTATTCGGGCTTGTCTACTAGGTACGTGACACCTGTGGACAGATTCTCCCCCCTGAGCTGTGGATCTCTCCAGCTCCTCCAAAGTTGCCATAGGCCACTTGGCTACTTCTCTGATTAATGCTCTTCTTGCCCGGTCTGTCCGTTTTAGGTTGACGGCCATGTCTTGGTAGGTTTGCAGTTGTGCCATACTCTTTACAATGATGGATTGAACAGTGCTCTGTGAGATGTTCAAAGCTTGGGATATTTTTTTATAATCTAACCTTGCTTTAAACTTCTCCACAACGTTATCCCTGATCTGTCTGGTGTGTTTCTTGCCCTTCGTGATCCTGTTTGTTCACTAAGGTTTTCTAACAAGCCCCTGATGCCGCGTACACATGATCGGTTCGTCTGATGAAAATGGTCTGATGGACTGTTTTCATCAGACAAACCGATCGTGTGTGGGCCCCATCGTTTTTGTATCCATCTGTGAAAAAACTAGGAACTTGTTTTAAAATGATCTGATGGTTAAAAAACCGATAGAAAAAAACAATCGTCTGTGGGGAAATCCATCGGTTAAAAATCAAGATTTTAGTGTATGGTATCAGAATAAAGGGGGCTGAATACACTCCACACTTTTCAGATATTTATTTCTAAAAAAAAATTGAAAAACATTTATCATTTTTCTTTAACTTCACAATTATGTGCCGCTTTATGTTTTCTATCGCATAAAATACATTTAAGTTTTTGGTTGTAACATGACAAAATGTGGACAATTTTAAAGGATTCAAATACTTTTTCAAGGCATTGTACATAGGTTCATATATACGATTATTTTAATGCATCGTTTTAATTCAGTTAATAAAAAATCTAAACAGATAAGAATCGCCATCGTCATTGCACAATATATAAGGTAAATATATAAATAAAGCCAGACAGCAATTATGACCTGTCATCTAGCTGCTAATTGACTTTGTTACCATTTCATTGCCATTAGCAAAGGGTAAGAAGTTGTTATGAGGAGATAAGGTGTCAGGATATAGGTGAGATGTTGTGGCCATACACAGGACTGCTAATCGTAAAGGGGGATATACAGCAAAAAAACACAATGGCTTCCATGGTTAATGGCTTAACGATTTCAGTGTCATCTTTATGCACAACAAAGTCTTTCTTTTTTTTCTTTTTTTACTTAACAAAAAAAAAAAATGGATTGTGTGAATGGTAACTATTGCTTAATGCCACGTACACACGATCGGTTCATCTGATAAAAACGGACCGATGTATTTTTTCATCAGATATCCGATGAAGCTGACTTTCATCAGTCTTGCCTACACACCATCAGTTAAAAATCCGATTGTGTCAAACGTGGTGACGTAAAACACAACGACGTCCAGAGAAAAATTAAGTTCAATGCTTCCGAGCATGCATCGACTTGATTCTGAGCATGCGTGGATTTTTGACCAATAGATTTCCCCACAGATGATCGTTTTTTCTATTGTTTTTTTAACCATCAGAATTTTTTTTTCATCAGACGAAGCGATCGTGTGTACAGGGCATAATAGTTGTTTACTCACCTATTCAGAGCACCATATATAAAGAACAAGCCAAACAGGTTATACCAATGTTTTGGACTTCTTTAGGGATGTTGTGTACTATACTACAAATCTCTGTATTGTACACTGATCACTGACCTTGGACTTGTCTGGTTGATCCGACCTACAATCATGTTTTACTTCTGTCTATTATGTTGAATTAAACAGCTAATTAAAAACCTCTCAACTGCAAGACCATCGTATCCAGATTCAACTGTACAATGCTACATCAATCATCAGGAAGGAACCTGAAGGTTTGTGGCTCACAGAGGAAAAAAAAAAAATTCTGATGGTTAAAAAAAACAATAGAAAAAAAACGATCGTCTGTGGGGAAATCCATTGGTCAAAAATCCACGCATGCTCAGAATCAAGTCGATGCATGCTCGGAAGCATTTAACTTAATTTTCTCTGGACGTCGTCGTGTTTTACGTCACCACGTTGGACACAATTAGATTTTTAACTGATGGTGTGTAGGCAAGACTGATTAAAGTCAGCTTCATCGGATATCTGATGAAAAAATTCATCGGTCCGCTTTCATCGGATAAACCGATCGTGTTTACGTGGCATCAAGCAATAGAAGCCCACTAGACTCTGACTTCACCTACCAGCCCTGTCCACCATGCAAATTCCAGGCGTGTAAAAAAATAAATAAATTAAGAAAAAACTGTCAGGTAGACTACCTCCTAGATTCAGGAGAGTGATATCTTCATGACCTCTTCAACAGGTCGAAAACACAGGATGTGGACCTCCTGGCTTTTAGATTCAACAACAAACTGATCTTCTGGCAATAGTCAACGCTGTATCCTGGCCTAGGCCAACAAGGCCCATAGGGCAGCACTTTGCAGGGGGGGTAGCACAGAAAGAGTCCCCACCGGCTGTTAGTGTAGTGTCAGTCTTATGGGGCGGACTGGGCTGAGAGGCAAATTAGTCTAGTGCCCTCATAAAGCGGCCGCACTGCTTCCGTTATGCGGGCAGCTGGAATTCCATGACTGTGGGGGTGGGGGGGGGGGCGCTGCTTCTAATTTTGACTGTCCTATCATCCTGGACCACAAACCTTCCTGACTGTGCTATGTTTTCTGCTGCACCACTGGCATGGTTATATCTTCTTAGTCCTCTCCATCAAATTATCAGAAATTTGTGCTCAAAGTAGAACTATAGACAACACTTTTTTTTTTCCTTCATTTTGGATAGAGTAAGGGAGGGTTATAGCCCCTGTCAGTTCATTTTTTACCATCCCTGTCCCATTGCAGAGCTTTCCCTTCACTTCCTGCTCCATAGCCAAACGGGAAGTGAGAGAAAATCTATGCAAATTAAGGAAATCCATTGCCCCCCTCGGAAATACTGTCCTCACTCGAAAAATTCAGGGCAGGTCTTAAACAGAAAGGAGTGTGCCTTGACAGGAAGGGGTGGGGGTGGGTGCACAAGTTTAGTCAGGCCCAGGGCCGTTTGAAGGAATTTGGGGGCCCCCAGCACTCCCCCCGCACGCAAAGCCTACGTTAGCGATACGCTAATTTTTTACACCCATGTTCTTACTCCTCCCCCCTCCCTAGTCCCTATGTTTTTCTATTCTCACCTTCCCTTATTCCCTGTAGGCTGCCGCTGTAGCGTGGCCAAGCTCCTCTTCCTCCTGTCAGTCCGGTGTTCTATCATTATGGGTCCCCAGTCCCCTATCAGATAGTGCCCAGGCCGGACAGGGTATAGCGTGGTACAGGAGATTCAGTTTGCTGTGTTTCTGGCCAGACTGAAAGGAAGTGAGCACTGATAGGACTCCAGGAGGAAGGAAGAGGGAGCTCGGCCACTCTACAGCCTGGGAAGGGGAAGTTGGCGGCCCCAGGCCAGCTCGGGGCCCCAAGCAATTGTTTGTTTTGTCTGCCCTGTAGCGACAGGCCTGGTCAGGCCTAGGGCAGCACAAAACCTAAATACACTACTGGTTATAGTTTGGATGCTCTGGTGACTCTGTGGGATCAGTTGAACCTGATCAATGCCTTTCCTCCTTTGCAGCTCCTGATTTGCCTGCTCCAAAGGAATGAGCTTGAAGGCATACTGGTGATTCTTATTACACAAAATGGGCTGAGACCAATGTGGTACTCAGACCTCATCAGACTTCTGGCAAACTCTGAAGTAGCTCTTCCAGATTGTCTACATCTTCTGTCCCAAGGACCACCAAAGACCTGTTTTATAGTTGCTGGCTTTGACGGCTTTGCTGTTGAAGTCTGGGTCCTAAGGGATAGTGCCCAATCTAATTTTATTTTTTTTTGCTTCTAAAAATGAGGAAAGTCATCTCTATAAAGGTCTACCATTACACTTGCATAGAGCTGGGCCAGGAAGTTTCATTCCAGGAAATACCCCATGGTATTTATCCTCACCTTTCTCCAATCTGGTTTGGATAAACACTTGGCCCCGAATACCATCAACAAACTAATCTCAGCTCTAGAAATTATTTTTAAAAACACTTGCCCCTTACTCTTTGTCCTTACTAACATGTTTCAAGCTATTCAAGTTTATCTTGGCTACATCTTCGTTCGGACTGACTTACTCAACTTTTTTGTTACTCCAGAAGGTCCCTGTAAGGGACAAATTGCCCCTCATTCCACCATCTCTAGGTGAATCAGGCAGCTTATCGTTCAAGCCTACAGGTTCCTCCTTTTCCTGCCAAGGCACGCTCCACTAGATCAGCGAGTGCTTCTTGGGCTTTTCAACATCAGGCTTCTGTTTCACAGGTTTGCATGGCTACCACATGATTCTCTGTTCAATTTCGGCCAGGTACCCGCGATCGCCCGTTACACAGCCAAGGACGTGGATCTCTGTGTGTAAACACAGAGATCCACGTCCTGTCAGGGAGAAGAGACCGATGCTGTGTCTCTTGTACATAGGGACACAGATCGGTCACCTCCCCTGGTCAGTCCCCTCCCCCACAGTAAAAATCACTCCTAGGGAACACATTTAACCCCTTCCTCACCCCCTAGTTTTAACCTCTTCTCTGCCCGTCACAATTATACAGTAATCAGTGCATATGTATAGCACTGATGACTGTATAAATGTGAATGGTTCCAAAAATGTGTCAAAAGTGTCCGATGTGTCCACCATAATGTCGCAGTCCCAATAAAAATCACAGATCGCCGCCATTACTAGTAAAAAAATAAATATAAAAAAAGTCATAATTCTGTCCCCTATTTTGTAGACGCTATGGCCGCGATTCAGATACATTGGCGTATCTTTGTGCGGGCGTAGCGTATCTTCTTTATGCTACGCTTCCGCAACTTAGAGAGGCAAGTGCAGTATTCACAAAGCACTTGCTCCGTAAGTTGCGGCGGCGTAGCGTAAATTGGCCTACCTAATTCAAAGTAGAAAGGAGGTGGGCGTCATCTATTTAAATTAAGCGTGACCCCATGCAAATGAATGGCCGGTCGAACTGGTGCTCAGAATCACGTCACATATACTCCCTAAGATACGTTGGCGCAATGCCTACGACGTGAATGTAATCTATGCACAGCTCTATTCACGTAGTACTACGTAACCAGCGTACGCGACGTAAAATTCAACGGCGTCATTCCCTGGCCCATACAGTCGTTACTTGCGCCTACTATATGAGGGGTAACTTTACGCCGGACGTAAGCCTTACGCAAATTGCGTATATGAAGCGGCAGGGCGCATCTACGTTCGTGAATCGGCGTATCTTACTCATTTGCATATTTAAAATAGGAACGCCAAATGCGTCCAGCGTAACTATGCGCCCACGATACGCCGGCGTAGGCAAGTAAAGTCGGATGGCTGAAGCCATGTTTTTCGCCATATCTCGCTTTATGAATCGGCGCAAAGATGCGACGGCGCACATTTGTACTTATGACGGCGTATCTTTTGATACGCCGGCGTAAAGCGTTTCTGAATCCGGGCCTATAACTTTGCGCAAACCAATCATAATACGCTTATTGCATTTTTTTTTTTTAACCAAAAATATGTAGCAGAATACATATCGGCCTAAGGTTGAAATGTTTTATTTTTTTTAAATTGGGATATTTATTATAGCAAAAAGTAAAAAATATTGTGTTTTTTTCAAAACTGTCGCTCTTTTTTTGTTTATAACACAAAAAATAAAAACCGCAGAGATGATAAAATACCACCAAAAGAAAGCTCTATTTGTGGGAAAAAAAGGACATAAATTTTGTTTGCAACCCACGTCGCACGACCGCGCAATTGTCAGTTAAAGCGACGCAGTGCTGAAAGTTGAAATTTCGCTTGGGCAGGAAGGGGGTATATGTGCCCAGTAAGCAAGTGGTTAATACTAGTTAAAATTAAATAAAAAAATCCCAACCCTGTATAATCATATCACACATGTCACCATGACAACCATGCAACCGACATTTTTAGAAAGAGAGGCCAACAATGGCATGTTCCTCCCATGACATGTTTCCTTTAAAGTGCATGTTCTTGACATAAAATCATTATTTTGTTGTACTAAATTAAATTTATTACCCTTAACAAGCAGCGCGCTGAATTCCATGCTTGACTCGCTAGTACATAAAAGAAAGCGTAATTTGCTTTTATCGGGATTCCCCCGCCAGTTGGCTTTATATATGAGAATTTCAGCAGTTTGGCACCCGCAGAGCATCGATCGATCCCTCCAGAAATGCTCTTTTTAGGAACAGGCTGCGCATTGTGAACGCGTCTTTAAAGTGTGCGGCAGAATCACCTTTCAGCATCGCCGTCGTTTGTATCTTATTAGCAATTTCTTTAATTAGTTTTCTTAGTGATAGATAGTTAAAGTAACAGACAAGTGACAGATTGTTTGTCTTTAATGATTTTCTTGTTTCAGGCCCATTACAAAGCAATTAGAAACCTGACAGCGTTTTCACTCTGCATTACTGATCATTTAAAGTGATGAGAAATGAGAGGCGATGAATATTAATTGTATATTTTCATATGATTATCATAAATTATTACCTTGTCTAATGTAATGCAGGTGAACACTGAAGCAAAGGAATGAAGCGCAGTCATATATGTTAATTTAAGAAGCTGTAGGAAGGAGTGTGGACCCCATTGAATCTCATGTCGAGGATTAGGAGATTTATGCTGAAGATGGAGATGGAGTCCAAATGCGTTTTGAGATTTGCTGCGTGAATTAATAAATAATGTAATTAGATATCCAAAGACTAATTTTATTACAGGGGTAAAATAATGCAGGATGGTGCAGATTAAAGCTGAAATCTAAGCCAATGGTTAATTACAAATGAAATAACATATACATTGCTATTCTCTACTATCAATGTAAAGAAGCACTTCATTGGCCATCAATTTAAGGGGCACTAAACTGACCACCAATAAAAAGAAGGACTTCATTGGCCACGAATGTAAGGGGCACTAAACTGACCACCAATGAAAAGAAGGACTTCATTGGCCACGAATGTAAGGGGCACTAAACTGACCACCAATGAAAAGAAGGACTTCATTGGCCATGAATGTAAGGGGCACTAAACTGACCACCAATGTAAAGAAGCACTACATTGACCATCAATGTAAGGGGCACTAAACTGACCACCAATGAAAAGAAGCACTTCATTGGCGTCAATGTAAGGGGCACTAAACTGACCACCAAAGTAAAGAAGCACTTCATTTGTCATCAATGTAAGGGACACTAAACAATGAAAAGAAGGACTTAATTGGCCATCAATGTAAGGGACACTAAACTGACCACCAATGTAAAGAAGCACTTTATTAGCTATCAATGTAAGGGTCACTAAACTGACCACCAATGTAAAGAAGCACTTCATTGGCCATTAATGTAAGGGACACTAAACTGACCACCAATGTAAAGAAGCACTTTATTAGCTATCAATGTAAGGGGCACTAAACTGACCACCAATGTAAAGAAGCACTTCATTGGCCATTAATGTAAGGGACACTAAACAATGAAAAGAAGGACTTAATTGGCCATCAATGTAAGGGGTGCTAAACTGACCACCAATGTAAAGAAGCACTTCATTGGTCATGAATGTAAGGGGCACTAAACTGACCACCAATGGAAAGAAGCACTTCATTAGCTATCAATGTAAGGGGCACTAAACTGACCACCAAAGTAAAGAAGCACTTCATTGGTCATCAATGTAAGGGGCACTAAACTGACCACCAATGTAAATAAGCACTTTATTGGCATCAATGTAAGGGATACTAAACTGACCACCAATGTAAAGAAGCACTTCATTGGTCATTAATGTAAGGGGCACTAAACTGACCACCAATGTAAATGGGCCTTTCACTAAACATCAATGTAAAGGGGTAGTAAACTAACCATTAATGTAAAGAAGCACTCCATTGACCATCAATGTAAGGGGCACTAAACTGACTAACAATGTAAAGAAGCACGTCATTGGCATCAATGTAAGGGGCACTAAACTGACCACCAATGAAAAGAAGGACTTCATTGGCCACGAATGTAAGGGGCACTAAACTGACCACCAATGAAAAGAAGGACTTCATTAGCCATCAATGTAAGGGGCACTAAACTGACTAACAATGTAAAGAAGCACTTCATTGGCATCAATGTAGGAGCCTTAAACTGACCACTAATGTAAAGAAGCACTTCATTGGTGGTCAGATTAGTGCCCCTAACATAGATGGCCAATGAAGTGCTTCTTTACATTAGTGGTCAGTTTAGGGCCCCTACATTGATGGCCAATGAAGTGTTTCTTTACGTTGGTGGTCAGTTTTGTCCCCCTTACATTGATGGTCAATGTTAATGGGCATTTCACTAACCATCAATGTAAGGGGGCATTTTATTTACTAACCAAAACTATCCACATTTCTTTTTTAGTCATTATTATTATGCACAATTTTCTTATTAATTAAACAATAAATTCGCCTTTTGTAACATGTTACACCTAGAATCAGGGTGTAACATGTTACAAATATACCAGCTCCCACACTCCCCCGATCCCATGCTTTGGCAGCGAGTGGGGTATACCCCCCCCCCCCCCCCATGGTCGCTGCCACAGTCTAAAGAAAACACAGCCGTGCAGGGGTTCTGCCCGCCCAGCCGCGTCATTTATTCGCAGTGTTCTGTGAACAAATGGACTACAACTACTGACAACCTTTGCAGTCTTTCATTGATTTTTCCTGTTAGTGTAAAACTGCACGCCTGTACGATGTATGGGCAGATAGCTCACACTGACAGTCTGCAAGAGACCTGCATGGCATCAGCTGATGCCATGAAATGCTTTCCAGGCTCCTAAAACAAAAAATAGTAAATGCACATTTTCCTGCAAAGAATGCAAATGTATTCATTTTTGTTAAAAGGAGAACGTATCCTTTAAAGTGGTTGTACACATCTGTAGTGAAAAACGAACAAAGCTTATCCCTCTATAGCACTTAATGTGATTCCTACCTGCTCTCTCATCCCTCTGCTATCTGCATCAGTCATTTGTAGTGACACCACGGAACCCTGTGGGATGCCAACCCGCCTCAGCACACAGAAGGCGATTGACAGCCTCAGCCGTGCATGTTTCCCTTTGAAACAAATGAATAAAGTCAGTGATCAGTACAAATCACTGACTGTTCATTCATAACTGAAGCATAGTAAACTGTGTTTACTATGCTTTAGCCTGTGAATGAATGGGAAGCTCTATACAGAGATGTTCCTGTTCATTCAATCTGTGCTGATAAGGCTGCAGAGATGGAGATTGAGGGCTCAGTCTCTTTTCTTTGTCTCAAAAGTAAGTCTGTTTAGATCCCCGATATTCCACCAAAGCCCCCCCCCCCCCCCCAAAGGGGCTCTTTATATATCGTGTAAATAATTAAATAAAATGGTAAAAAATAAGAAGAAAATTAAACGACTGTCACCAGTGGCAGAACTACCAGGGTTTTGCCACTGTTGATGGAGGGGCCTTTATTGTTTCTTGCACCGGGGCCCTAAAGGTTCTAGTTATGCCTCTGATCACGGTTACTTCTGCTCTCAGCCAAACTGTCAAATCATCAAATGGTTTGACTGATTTATATGTGTAGCACCATGGTAGATGCAGGTCAGTGGCTAAGATGGCAGCTTCCTTGGCTGTAACGATAGGAGGATTTATTTCCCCTCTAATGAGACACAAAAAGATGAGAAAAAAATAGAATGCAGCTTTAACCATTCCCTTCTCTATCTAAAATTTAAAAGATTTGGATATACTGTACAGTGCAACCTTGGATTACGAGCATAATCTGTTCCAGGAGAATGTCGAAGCAAGTTTTCCCATAGAAGTCAATGGAAAAGAAGATAATTTGTTCCACATTGATGTCTATTGCATGCAATTCCACGTGTGGCCAAAGGTGGGGCGCCGCAGAGACTCTAAAATACTCGAAGACCGCTCAGAGGCACTCAGAAACCCTCTGAAGCTCACGCAAACACTCAGGAACGGGGTGTTTTCGTGTATCTCCGAGCAGCTCTGAGTGTCACCAGTGACCTCGCACCTCTGGCCAAATGCGGTACTGCATACCACAGAGGCTTGAATCCTGCTTGTTTTGCGAGACAACACCCACAAACCAAATCCGATTTTTTTTTAAATAATAGCTTTTATTGTGAAATGCTTGTTAACCGCGTTACTCACAATCCGAGGTTCCACTGTACTTTAGCTTTGGATTTGCTTTAAAGGGATGTCACTTAACCACTTAAGGACCCCTTGACGCCAATATAGGTCGGTAGAATGGCACGGCTGGGCACAATCACTTACCTGTACGTGTCTCTTTAAGCCCAGCCGTGGGGTCGCGATGGACCCGGTCCAAAGCTCCGTGACCGTGCCCGTGGGCCCCGCGGACCCGATCGCCGCTGGTGTCCCGCGATCGGTCACCGGAGCTGAGGAACGGGGAGAGGTGTGTGTAAACACACCTTCCCTGTTCTTCGTTGTGGCAGTGTCATTGATCGTCTCATATAGGGAAAGATGATCAATGTCGTCACACGTCCAGCCCCACCCCCCTACAGTTAGAAACATACATTAGGTCACACTTAACCCCTACAACTCCCCCTAGTGGTTAACTCCTAAACTGCAATTGTCATTTATAACAGTAATCAATGCATTTTTATATATTGTTTTTTTATATTTTTTTGGGGGATATTTATTATAGCAAAAAGTAAAAAATATTGATTTTTTTTCAAAATTGTCGCTCTATTTTTGTTTATAGCGCAAACAATAAAAAACACAGAGGTGATCAAATACCACCAAAAGAAAGCTCTATTTGTGGGGAAAAAAAAGGATGCCAATTTTGTTTGGGAGCCAGCGACGCAGTGCCGAATCGCAAAAAGGGGCAAGGTCCTTAACCTGCATAATGGTCCGGGTCTTAAGTGGTTACAATTGTACCTACACATGCATTTTAGAGAGGCGTTCTGGCACTAAGGGCCATCTCTGAAGCGCCTTGTACCCTGCTTTAATCAGGGCAACATTCATGATTTTTTTATTTTTTTTAAGGTAATTTTATTAATGTTTTTGCAAAAACAAAAACAAAACAAGAACAGTGCACAGTATAACACATATACATACAAAAGGTGACTTGATACTACATACGCCACAGGACAGTGCCATCTGTATAAAAAACTATGATTCCCTTAATAATGCGTGTAGTCCAGGTTCGCCAGTCCTCCAACTCAGAAGCGATGCCCAAGTCTCTCTCTCAAGCAATTTGACGGGGACATTTTCGACAAGGATTTGATAGGGAAACAAAGGATTTGTACAACATGGAGATGCAATTTCATTGAAGAGTCTCTTGTATACATCTGTTTTCAAACTGTGTCTGAACTGCAAGATCAGGACTTTTCTTCTGCAGAGAACGCAGGAAATGGTGTATTTGTTGTAGATGAAAATTCTCAAGAGGAGGATATCTCCAAATCTTTTATAAAATATGGAGAGGGGCGCACAAATTATGTTTATATCTAAAAATATTGAATAATAAACTAGAAATTATCAAAATATAAACTTCATTCCAGTAGCTACAATAACAAAAAAAATTCTACATTGTATAACCTATTTGATGTAATATACACACATGTATGTATATATATAGATATATATATATACAGAGCTTTTTTTTCTCAGAAAATAGGTACAGGAACTCAACCACGACCCGTTCAGATTTCACAAACAGTAGAAGGGTCTTAATAGGGGCATTAAATACCAGAATTGCATTACATACAGAGTGCAGAGTTCAGGGGGTTACAAAGCTGTCACTTGTAAACACAGAAACCAGACTTCTGTGTTTACAAGTGATTGTGGTGAGCAGGCACCAAAGGGTCTGAGCCAAAGGTGGTGGAACTGAGTTCCCCCAAGTTCCCCCAGAAAAAAAGCCCTGTATATATATATATATATATCTATATATATACATATATATGTATATATATATATATATATATATATATCTCTATATAGATACATATAGATAGATATATACCGTATTTATCGGGGTAAAGCGCGCTCCAGCGTATAGCGCGCACCCCTAAAGTGGCCCCCATTCCTGTGGAATAAAAAGTTTTTTGTACTTACAGTTTTGGTGTCTTGCGCGGTGTCCATCGGCGGCTTCGGGTGTCCACTTCGTCGGGTCCGGCGTCCTTCTGCGGCGTCCTCCCCGCTCGATCCTCGCTTTCCCGCACCTATTTCGAATACTGCGCCGGCATATACCGAGCGCAGTACACTCGGGTATAGTCGGGCAGACTCGGCTCCTCTCGCGCTGACGTCCTGGACGTACAGGACGTCAGCGTGAGAGGAGCCGAGTCTGCCCGACTATTCACGAGTGTACTGCGCCTGCATATACCGAGCGCAGTACACTCGCATATAGTCGGGCAGGCTCGGCTCCTTTCGCGCTCACGTCCTGTACGTCCAGGACGTCAGCCCGAGAGGAGCCGAGTCTGCCCGACTATACCCGAGTGTACTGCGCTCGGTATATGCCGGCGCAGTATTCGAAAGCGGCGTGGGAAAGAGGGTATCGGCGTATAGCGCCCACCCACGATTTTGCCACAATTACGCCGATAAATACGGTATATATATGTATATATATATATATATATATATATATATATATATATACACTTCTGACATGTTTTTTTCCTAACATTTTTCAAAACAATAAAGTGCAGCGCAAAATGCCAATAAAAATAAAAAGGTCAAAATTATAAAATGTCCAAAAGCCCAGAAAGATGAACCACTAATACCAGACAGCAATAACACAGATCCTCCACATGTGGAGAAGGAGATCCAGAGACCAGTGTTAATTTTGGTAGCAAATTTCGATTCAGTCTTAGTGTAATGCCGCGTACACATGACCAATTTTCATTTTTTTTAAATTGGTCGTTAACAACGATCGTGTGTAGGCTCCAGAGCATTTTTCTCGACGTAAAAAATTGCCATTAAAAATTTAGAGCATGCTCTTTTTTTTCTCATTGTTTTTCACGTCGTCGTTTTTCTCGTAATGAAAAGCAGTCGTGTGTAGGCTTTAACGATGGGAAAAAAAACACGCATGCTCAGGAGCAAGTTATGAGAATGGAAATTTGCATAATCAGCCCAAAGGGTGGCGCCATTCTAATGGAACTTCCCCTTTATAGTGCCGTCGTACGTGTTGTACGTCACTGCGCTTTGCTCGAGCATTTTTTTTCACGATCGTGTGTAGGCAAGGCAGGCTTGACAAGAATCACGTCAAGAAAAGCTTTGTTTTTTTCCATGACATGAAAAATGGTCGTGTGTATGCGGCTTCAGTCTTAGGACTAAAATGGCGTTTTAGTCCCATTTTAGTCTTCTGCAATTGTTTTTGTTTTAGTCGTATGTAGTCGACTAAATCTCCAGTACATTATAGTCGACTAAAACTCATTTTAGTCGTCTAAAATCTAATGGGTGCAATTAAATTGTAATGCATTAGTTAACATTTTTTCTACAATGTCCAAACTCATTATATACTGCTGGAGTGAAAAAATCGAATATGTTATTAATTATGGTATTGAGGTATAAACATGCACTACAGACCGGTGTTAATTTTGAAGTCAAATTTCAATTTAGTTTTAGTCTTATGCCGCGTACACACACTCGGAAATTCCGACCATGTGTAGGCTCCATCGGACATTTTCTGTCCGAATTTCCGACAACAAAAATTTGAGAGCTGGTTCTCGAATTTTCCGACAAAAAAATCCGTTCTCGGAAATTCTGATCGTGTGAGGTTAGCAGGGGTAACCTTACGCTTACGCAAACTACGTAAACTACTACAAAGGTGCGCAAATAAGTTCGGGAATCGGCGTATCAGGCTCATTTGCATATTCAACGCAGAAATCGACGGGAACGCCACCTAGCGGCCAGCGTAACATTACAACTTAGATCCGACGGTGTAAGTGACTTACGCAAGTCGGATCTAAGCAAAATCTATGCGTAACTGATTCTAATGCCGCGTACACACGGTTTTTTTTTGTGATAAAGTAAAACGACGTTTTAAAAAACGTCATTTAAATTGATCGTGTGTGGGCAAAACGTTGTTTTTTGTCTTCAAAAAAACGACAAAAAAAAAATTCCAACATGCTTGAATTTTTTGTGTCGTTTTTCAAAACGTCGTTGTTTGTTTCACAAAAAGTCACCGTGTGTAGCAAAAACGTCGTTTAAAACGACGTTTTTCAACCCGCGCATGCCCAGAAGTTAGTTATGAAGTGAGCTTCATTGGAAAAGAGTGGTGAACGTAACCTCGCTTTTTGTGAAAAAAACGATGGTGTGTATGCAACATCGTCTTTGAAAAGTGACGTTTTAAAAACGTCGTTTTTTACTTCACAGAAAACGTTGTTTTTTTTCATCACAAAAAATGATCGTGTGTACGCAGCATAAGAATCAGTCGCATAGATTCCCAGGGCCAGAAACAGAGATACGACGGTGTATCTGGAGATACACCATTGTATCTCAGCTGAGAATCTGGCCCAACGTTTGTAATGCGTTTGTAATGTAATGTAACTTCTACTAACATGACTGCTATTGAACTTCCCTTTTCTAGTGCCGTCGTACTTGTTGTACGTCACTGCGTTCTTGACTTTCGGAAATTTTGGACAACATTTGTGTGACCGCGTGTGTGTAAGACAAGTTTGAGCCAACATCCGTTGGAAAAAAATCCATGGTTTTGTTGTCGGAATGTCCGATCGTCTGTACGCGGCATTAGTCTTTTAACTAAAATGGCATTTTAGTTGTAGTCGTATTTTAGTCATCTCAATTGTTTTAGTTTTAGTCGTATTTTAGTCAACTCAAATAGTATTCTTTCAGTTGACTAAAATGTTTTCGTCATTTTAGTCAACAAAATTAATACTGCCAGAGACACAAAGAATTATGTGACAATCCCTTCACCTTCTAGATCAGGGGTCTCAAACTGTCTGCCTTCCAGCTGTTGCAGAACTATAAGTCCCGTGAGGCATTGCAAGGCTGACAGTTACAAGCATGACTACCAGAGGCAAAGGCATGATGGGACTTGTAGTTCCGAGATGTTCTAGATGCTTGTTCGCTCACCTTAGTAAATGGACCCCTGAGCTTACAGGAAGTCATCAGCGTGTGTCCCCTTAGGGGTAAAGAAAAAACAGATTGCAGGTGATCATCTTCAAAAACTCCCCCAGACATGTGGGTAAAGCAAGGAATCTAAGTGCTCTCTGTTGAAACGAATAATGCTTTATTGTATAAAAATCTCCTACTCACACGTGTGCAGTCTAAAAATCACTTAAAATCTCTCAGGCCCAATACACTGTAACATCTCCATCCGACAGGATTTCTAACATTTTTACAGCCTTGCTTTTATATCCATATTGGAGTAAAGGCAATATGTTTCTTTGAAAAATGAGCATGCATTCAAAGTAGGAAAGTAAAAATATTAAGCGTGATTGCTTCACACAGTAACACTTTCCATAATAACTCACAGTTATTATAAGAGCTCGGTGGACCATACAAATGTTGACGTGACAGTATCTCACCGTGGTGAACCTACAGTATAGTGACAAGCTGAAGATGACAGATTGATAAACATGCAGAGATGGGAACACGGCAGAACGACGCCATACAATATAGGTATAGCAGCTAATGGAAAGATAACTGCTTCATGTCCAGGTTTGTATCGGGCAAATGACTCGGTATAGCTTGGACAATGCTCATTTCCCATCTTGACTTCTAATTTAAAAGACTACTGGATCTTTGGTACCACCTGTCCCGCTAATTCCTGCAGTTTCCCATGGAATTAAATTCAAAATACTAACAACCACATACAAAGCCATTCACAAGTCTGCCATGAGCTACATCACCAATTCTCCAAATATTAAAAAAAATGGTAGTGTGTACCGGACTTTAGGCCATGGGTGCCCAACCTTTTGAGCGAGGCCCACTTTAGCGACTTGATAATTGCGTGCCGCAATGAGCGGACACAGGTTCGTGTCCACTTGGCATATGCAATGCAGAAATAGACACATTCTGTTGTACTCTATGAGCCCTCCAGTCCTATCTGCCTAGACAGAAGGGGATGGATCTCCTTCTGTTTTTTTAAGTGGATCGGATTGGAGATTGTGGGTGTAAACATACACAAGTCTGTTTACATCTGCCGATCTATAGAGGTGAATAGAGGGTTCTAATGGGTCCACCTGAAAACCAGACAGGCGGACCCAACACCTCTCTAAGGCTGCTTTCGCGCTGATGCACTGCGTTTTACCTGCACCTCAACTGATCTCAATCTTCACTTCTTCCTCAGGATTCCTGCAGGTATCGCTGGCTGCTGTTGTCCCCCAGGTGGGTATGGCTGGTGGCTGGTGTTGGCTGTACTCCAGAGCTGGTACTTCTGGCGGGCGCTGTGGCTAGTACTGCTGGGTGGTACTTCCTGCGGGTATTGCTGACTGGTTGCCAACCCCCGAGCAGAGCATCAGTGTGACAGGAGCCGGCACTGCAGGAAGCATGGGCCTGCAGTAGAGAGCAGAGCCAATGCTCTCCTGTATCACTCCTGACACAGGCGGAGCACATTTGGTATCACTCTGCCTGTGACAGGTGCTATACAGGAAGCATTAGCTCTGCTTCCTCTACCACTGGATCTGTTCTTCACGCTGATGCTCAGGGATGGCAGGTCGCAACCTGTGATCTGGGCTTGTCGACCTGCCAACCCAGAGCAGGAGATGGCAGGCCACATTAAAGGGCCAGGGGTTGGGCACCCCTGCTTTAGGCAATCCCTGAAAACTCATCTCTTTAGGGAAACCTTCAACAAACAGCTGAACTTTTAATTCTTCTGTCAGCTCATTCCCCACAGTTATTAACATTTCTGTCACTTGCCCCACCCTATTAGATTGTAAGATTTTATGAGCAGGGCATTCTTAACCCTCTTGTATTTGTAGATGTCAACAAGAGTATTTTGGCCACACCCACCACTTGCCACCGCTATGTGCGCCACATTACTACTTTCCTTGGGTCACCCAAAGGTGTCCCAGATCTTTTAAAATAGTGTATACCATGAAAAAAAAAAAGCCCAGTGCCGCTAAAGTGTTCCCCCTACTTCCTCTCTTATAAAAGCAGGACAAAAAATAAGGGGGAAAAAGGGTAACTTTGACAAGAAGATACAAATAAAATAAAACCTCTAGAGTCGGTTCACACTGGGGCGACTTGGGATCCGACTTGAAGTCACCTCAAGTTGTCCCAAGTCGCGCTGTCCAGAAAAGCAATGTAAGTGAATGGGAGCCGTCTTATTACACACTACTGAAGTCGCTCCAACTTCAGAAGAGGTTCCTGTACTACTTCAATCCGACTTCTAGGCGATTTGTACCCATTGATTTCAATGGAAGTCGCCTCCAAGTCTGATCCCTGTCTTAACTGAAGCAACTTTCCAGGAAGATAACATACATTTCTCAGGCAAACCCCTCCCTCCGCCTCCCTCCCTCAGAGCTGATTGTTGTTTGATTGGCCACTGGAAAGTCTCCTGTCCTGGAGACGATTTCAAGTCGTTTTGTAAATCGCCCCATATCGCCCTGTTGTTCATGCTCAAGTCGTGTTGGAGTTGCCTCTGAAAGTCATGCTGGAAGTCGTGTCGCCCCAGTGTGAACCGACTCTAAAGGAGATTCTTACCCTGCCTCTGTTGCTTTCTCAATCCTCAATCTCAATCAAAAGGTTTCTCTTCAACTCCTAGCCCTGTGGAACCCTCTCTTTGGGACTCACATGAAGTGAGAGAATATCTTCCTATTTGCAACAAAGATTAAAGTTATAAATCTTCCTAACACAAAAATGTTTTGTGTAGACTTTTAGGTTTTTGAAAAAAGGAAACATTGGGGAGATAACCGGTTATGTTCAGACCTTGTCAGAAGACACAAGTTGAGATATGGAAAATACTAAAGTTGCCCCTAAACATAAGGAAACCATTGTCCCTTCTAGTCTCATATGATTAGTTATTGGTTAGTGAGTCTCCTTGTCCCATAATACCTCAGTGGTCAATTGTGAGGTCCAGGTTTTGTCACATGGGGGCTTGCACAGAGATTTAACCTTCTAAAACAGCAATGTCAAACTCAATTTTATCGTGGGCCGCATCAGAATTATGATTGCCTTCCAAAGGGGTCGGTTGTACCTGTAAGATTAGATGTCCAGCACATTCCCCTCCCCATATATTAGATGTCAAGAGCCACCCCACCATCAGAAGTTGAGCCCCCCACTCCCCCTCCATCACAGTGCACCCCCCTTCCTTATGCAGCTGCTGGGAGGAAGCTGGATGCATTGCTTAAAGGCAGAAAGTAAGGGTCTGCAGCTCTCCTCCAACTGCAGGAGAGGTGCGAGGGCCACATGAAATGGCCTGGAGGTCCGGATTCGGCTCGTGGGCCTTGTGTTTGAACTTGTGTTCTAAAATAGGGGAACAGCATGCTGCCAGAGACTGATACCCTGCTGTTCACTCCTCTGCAAGCTCCGACAGTGGCCCGGAAGACAGGCAGATCGTGCCCCCCCCGAGAACTGGCGAGGGGTGCATGCTGCCAGGGACGTCTACCCTGCTCTCCCCTCCTCTGCAAGCTCTGACAGCGACCCGGAGGACAGGCAGATCGGGCCCCCCCAGGACCGGCGGGGGGGGGGGTGCATGCTGCCAGGGACTGCTACCCTGTTCTGCCTTCCTCTGCAAGCTCCAACAGCAGGCTGGAGGACAGGTGGAGGACAGGTGGATCGCCGCCTCTACCCCCCCTGGACCAACGGGGGGGTTGCATGCTGCCAGGGACAGTCCGTGGTCTAGGAAGGATCCGCTGGAAGGATTAGAGCACCCCCATCCGCTGGCCAGCGTGAACGTCCTATGGAATGAGGTACCAGGCAACATACACAACACCATTACACCGACTGACAGAAGGGACTGCAGCCAGGGCTAAGGACCCCCTCTATCATTCTCTATCCCCCAATCCCACCTCTCTCATCCCACAATCCCCTCTTTCTAATCCCTAATCCCCTCCTCTCTCATCCCTAATCCCCTCTTTCTCATCCCCAACCCCCCCTTTCTCATCCCGAATCCCCCCACTCTCATCCCCAATCCCCACTCTCTCACCCCCCAATCCCTCTCTCTCGCCCCCCAATCCCCTCTCTCTCATCCCCAAATCCCCTCTCTCATCCCCCATCCCCTCTCTCATCCCCTCTTTCTCAACCCCAATCCCCCTTCTCTAATCCTCAACCCGGCTCTCTAATCCTCAATCCCCTATTTCTCATTCCCCAATCCCCTCTTTCTCATCCCCAATCCCCCTCTCTAATCCCCTCTCATGCCCAACCCCCCTCTCTTTCTCTCTCACCCCCCCTTACTCTCCCATCCAGAATCCCCCTCTCTCAACCTTCTTTTCTCTCTCATCTCCAATCCCCCCTTTCTCATCCCCAACCACCTCTCTTTGACCCACACTCTCTCTCACCCTTCTCTCTTTCACCCACTTCTCTCTCTCTCTCACCACCCTAGCTCATCCTCTATTTCTCTCTCTCTCTCTCTAACCCCCCACTGATCACACCCTCCAATCCCCCCATGCCACTGATACCAATCCACCCCTCACCACCACCACTGCCCACACCCCCTTAGCCCTGGCAACCAATGGGTTATGATGTGCAGCAACCAAAGCCAACCGAAATGATGTGCTGAAACTAATCAGTGAGCAGTAATGGTATGCTTTAACCTCTGGCAACCAATCACAATTGCTGCCTGATCTGCTGCACTAAACTGATTTGGAGTTTAGCTGCTATTTACTGTTTTTCAAAGCAGGTGGAGAGCAAAATTGCATTGGGGTGGGGGGCCCAAAGAAAATGTTTGCCCAGGGCCCAATCAATATTAAAGACGGCCCTGGAGGTCATACAAGATGACTGCTCTAAAATTCTTGCCTATTTTTTTTGCAGTCTGTGCACATTTTATCTTTTAGAACAGGGGTCTCCAAACTGCGGCCCAAGGGCCAGACGTAGCACTTTGCTAGCCTTTATCCAGCCCTTGGGCCACTATTCCTCCCACTGATATGGGGCACTATTCCTCCCACTGACACCAACAATGGGGCACTATTTCTTCCACAGATACTCCTACTCCTATTGACCACCAACACTAAGGCCATATTTATTCTCACTCATACCGTGCCCGTAACATTTTTTGCCCCTGTTGGCCACAATCCGGCCCTCTTCAAGTCTGAAGCACAACAAACTGTTTCTTTGCTTGAAAAGATTGGAGACCCCTATTTTAGAACACAAGTTCAAACACAAGGCCCACGAGCCGAATCCGGACCTCCAGGCCATTTCATGTGGCCCTCGCACCTCTCCTGCAGTTGGAGGAGAGCTGCAGACCCTTACTTTCTGCTTTCAAGCAATGCATCCAGCTTCCTCCCAGCAGCTGCATAAGGAAGGGGGGTGCACTGTGATGTAAGGGAGAGTGGGGGGCTCAACTTCTGATGGTGGGGTGGCTCTTGACATCTAATATATGGGAGGGGAATGTGCTGGACATCTAATCTTACAGGTACAACCGACCCGATATTTTTAGTGGCTTGGGTAGGGATGGGTTCCAGCGTGAACTTACCTGGTTGTGGTGAATTACTACAGGTGTTGTGTAAATAATTACGGGGGGGGGGGGGGCTACGAGGGGAATTGTTTTGCTGAATGCTTTGCCGGATTCCCTCGATTTTATTGATGAAGTAATCCGATAATTCATTGCAAAATTCTTGTGTGTCCGAATTGGGGGCCAGCTTGAAAAGTTCGCGGGGGCTGTTGAGGGCGCTATTGATAGCCTCAGAAAAAAAAAAATTCTTGGCTTTGAAGATTTCTTTGTGGTATTTCCTTGTTATTGCCTTGTAGATGGAGAGGTTCTCATCTGATGTGCTTCTTTTCCAGGCGGCTTCTGCCCTTGTGCGCTCTTGCTACAGTAACGCCAGTTGGTTGTCGAACCAGCTGGAGTTTTTTTTTCCGGATGTGGGTTTTGCGTTTCGGCGCTATTAAGTCAGCTGACTGTAATAGGGCTGTGTTTATGGCATCCAGTGTTTCTTCAGCCGTTTGATGCGGCTGAATTGTTTTTTTTTTTTCCTTAACGTGGCTTTGAAGAATTCCGATTGGAGCTTCTTCTGACATCTAGTCCAGTGTGTTGTCACTGGACTTGATGTTTTTGTTAAGGGGGGGAAATTGGAGATAATGAATTTGATTGCATGGTGATCTGTCCATGGCAATGGTTAATTTCCCAAGATTTTTATTTCCAGATCTTGTCTGAAAATGAGATCGAGCGTGTGACCTGAAGTCCGTCAATGAAGGGAGAAGCTGCGACTTAGGGCCAGGTGGCCTATAGCAGAGTAGAATCCGGACGGTCTCCTGGGAGTTTGCTTGCAGTTGTAGAGTAAGGGTTTCCATGAATGGAAGAGGGTTTTGAAGGGCTGGTTTTGTGATCGCAAGATGAATCTTATGGATCACCACCAGTCCTCCTCCTCTTTTGCCCTATTCTGTTTTCCTTTATAATATGATAGTTTTCTAGCACAAATTCTCCTAGAATGGTGTTACAGTCGGCTGTGAGCCAGCTCTCTGTAATAAAGAGACAGTCTAAATCGTGCTGTAGGATGAAATCATGGATTTCTAGTCGATGTTTTACTGCCGATTTTGTGTTGATCAAAGCACATGATATGTGCTTAGGTTGGGGCAAACGGCTGAGATTTTTGATAGTTGATCGTCGATCGATTCTCAAAAGTCACTCAGTTGAAAGGGCTTTTTTGGTGATGGCTGGTAGTATTGCGGCAAATCGCCTCAGACCCCAAATGGTCTCTGCTGAGTATTGCATATTGACCATGGTCGCCAAACACCGAGGGGGGGGGGGAAGGATTGTCAAGGATTAACTGAATCCTCTATCCTGACTTGGTCCAGAGGAAGGCAAAAAAACCCTGACCGTGCTACGCCAATATGCAGCGGCAGGGAAAGAAATTCCTTCCTGACCCCTTGAGAGGCGATCGGGCGAACCCTGGATCAAGTTATAATGGTGTTGAGCAGGTGGAGCTTGGGGCTGGGTGTAGTAAGATGGCCGCCGATCAAGCAGCAGGATCCAGGCTGGTGAGGTCCCAGATTGGGTGGATCAGTGCTGCTGTGGGGGCCAGGATAGATCGAGCGGGGGTGGAAGGTACGTTCCGGGGGTATGGGGAGGGTTTCTGGGCTGTTTTCGATAGTTTAGTGACACTCGGTGGGGGTGAAGCCGCCGCCTTTCCTAGTCGCGGCTGCCGCGATTGCTTCCAGGCCGGCGTGGAGAAATAGAAAAACGCTCGAAAAGGTGGAAAATAGCACCGGATAGGTGGCGGATGGGCTGCTTGAGTGGGGGAGATAGCGTGGGGGTACAGGAGGGCAGTTATGGAGAGGTGGAGAGCCGAGGAATTGAGTAGGCAGCAGCGGCTTGTCCTGAAAAGGACGGCCGTCTGCACCCACAGTGGATGGCTTACCTGCTGGTTCCCCTGGAGAGGGGGCGAAGGAGGGGAGCCAGGGGGGTCTGGTAAAGCTGGGGGAAGCCCCATGGTGAGTCTCTGGGGAGATAGAGAGAGCCTACCTAGCAGTCTGTGTGATCACTGTCTGTCTATCTGGTCCCTGGCGAGAACAGACTCGTGCGGAAGGCCGGAGGGTCCTACTCTCCCACTGACACTGACTGACTGACATGTGGCGCTGAAGCATCAGAGTTGAGCCTGCCGCTCCTCACATTCTGGTGGTCAGCGAACTCTTTTTCCCCTCCTGGGCTCTGGCTTCCCCTTGCTCTGGGTCCAGGACTACCCATGCCAACTTGGGCAGCTGCTTTTGGTCCCTCAACAATGACAGGGCCCTGGGCAGCTGCCCCCTTTTGCACTATGGTAAAGACGGCCCTGATGACCTCTATGGGGAAAGGTTCTACTCTACCCTAGAACGTGACCCAACCCAAATACCTACCACCTAACAAAGACCCTTAGAATTCTATTCTTCTTCTATTGGGTCCTGGAGCTTTTAGTGCTGAAAGGTAACACTGCTCCACTGAGATTTTACATGTCAAGATCTAATCATTTGGTTGTATTACCTCCTTGATTTACAGTATATGTCTTGTACCTCCTTGCTTTATAATCTTTTAACAATGCTGCAGTAGGGCAGAAACTGAAACTCCAGCTCTAGCTCTTGCTCTTGGAATCCCCAAGAGATCTTAGAAAAAACAAAGCAGAATGCGGTTCAACCCACCAACATCGGAAACATCCGTTTCAGTCATATTACCTCTTAATATGCAGAAATTTGCTCTTGTGCTGCATTTGGAAAATTAACCAATAATCTAAAAAATGACCATATATGTTTACATTGTATAGTTAATTAATGCAAGAGCAGAAGATGCTAATTATTTCATGTTCTTTATACTTTTCCCAATACAGTACATCAGTGTGTAATTATAAAAATCGTCAGAACAAAATGTAGAGCAGCAAAGATCAGGAACATACCTTTCTGCAGATGTTTTTTTCTGCTTAGTTAGGTAAATGTTAAATCTAAAAGGTGCAATTTTTCCAGTGGCTGACATACTTCATCAATCCTAATTTGTGAAATTGTTCATTCACTGATTCAAAGTCTGTATGGAAAAAAAAAAAAATGAAAAAAAAAAAAAAAAGATGTTCGTTTGATTAACTTTCCAGCTTGAAAAATTTAACCCATTCTGTAGCCACATTTCTGTAAAATAATGCACCAATGCAAGACAATGGCCAATGTACTATTGTATTTAAAGTGTATGTATAAGCATGGCCAATGTACTATTGTATTTAAAGTGTATGTATAGGCCGGGACTTGAACCAAGGCAGAAGAACATGCGAGCGGAGCTGAATGGGCATGCACCCGAACCAGCACATGATCATCAGAAAGGGACACAGATAATGGAAAAAAATACACCCCCTAAGCTAGTAGGAGTGGCGGCTGTGCTTGAAATTGCCCAAGCCCCTGTTTAAATTCAATCTGCGGACAGACTTGGTCTGGGGACAGTGTCCTCAATCCGGGGACTGTCCCCGGAAACCAGGGATGTCTGGTCACCCTATGCTACTCTTAACTGCACGGTTCCCTTTAGAGGCACTGTTTTTTGTCTTCTGGGCCTCTCCATCCTGTAGTCTCCATTTTGAGACAAGAATTGTGCATTTAGGTGTTCTTTATTTCCTGCACGGCAATAAGAAACCATCAATGGAGGGCTTAGTGTTTCCTTAGATTGTCAGGAGACGGCTCATGCTGCAAAACAATACCAAATAAATTCCTAGCTCAACTTACCAACCAGTCTGTGACCAACTGAATTGTCCTGTCTAACAGTATGTGTTAAAAACAGAGGTTTAGTCTGCACACATTTGCAAATACATACGTAAGATACAAAACCGCGCCAAGGTACCCCAGTGTTCTGAAGTCCTAATTAAAAATGTTGTGAGCCTAAACTGTTGGAAGCACATGCATTATAATGGATAGGCAGAGGGCAGGTGAGCCTAGAGGTAGCCCACCCCTTCTTAAAGGCACAAGGCCACACTGGACACCCAGCATACTGTATAGCACAATGTCAGCATAGTTGTCCAGTGCATCCCCTCACCAATATATCAACAGTACAAACAAATGGCCACAGCCCTCACCTTTAACTGGCTTTTTTCAGCAAGGAGCACATGGAAGGGCAACGCATGCAAAATAAAACCAAAGAAATTCCCAGCTCAACTTACCGACCAGTCTGCAACCAACCCAATTGTCCTGTCTAACAGTATGCGTTAAAAACAGGGGTTAAGTCTGCACACATTTGCAATTACACACGTAAGCTACAGAACCTCGCCAGTGTTTTGTAGTTCTAACTCTAAATTTTGAGAGCCTCCACAGTGGAAGCACATGCATTATAATGGATAGACAAAGGGCAGGTGAGCCTGGAGGGAGCCCACCCTGAGCTGGGAATTGCTTTGGTTTTGTTTTGCTTGAATTTCCCTTCCATGTGCTCTTTGCTGAAAAGGCCAGTTATAAGTGAGGGCAGTGGCCATTTGTTTGTTTGTACTGTTGAAATATTGGTAAAGGAGATGTACTGGACACCTTTGCTGTCAATTTGCTATATGCTGGGTGTCCATTGCGCCCATATGCCTTTAAGATGGGGTGGGCTAGATATTTAGCTGTGGGGATGTAGACATTGTGGGAGGCCCCTACCATCGAAGGAGGTGAAATTTACTTAAAGTGTTTGTTAAGTGTAAAATATTATTCACTGCCAGCCCCTCTATCAGAGGCTGGCATACCACACAATGTAAGTCCTTTGTAAAAACGAGCATTATAATTAGCTGATTAGAGCTTTCTTCAGGCTGGTCACTGTCATGTATATGTAGTATGTCTGGCAGCTTACTTTTCTCTCCATGTGTTCATTAGAGGCCAGACTCTCTTATCTGGCTGCCTTTATTATCTCTCCTCCCTGTATGGCTCCACCCCAGGCCATCCCAGGAACTTTATATTAACCAATTCACTGCAGGTCTGCTTTGCTAATCAACGTTGTTTGTTAGCATTGTGTTCCTATTTGCCGCGTGCTACGTTATCTCTGTGTACCGATTTTGGCTTGTCTACGACTACTCCTGTTTGCCTGTGACCCTGACCCTTGGCCTGTCCCTTGGTTATCCTTGTCTGCTTGTTGCCCCAACCTCGGCTTATCCCTCACTATCTCTTGTGTCCTGAGTGGCTGCTTCCCCTCTCTCCCTGCGGAGCATTACCAGGGGACGCGACCTGGATCCAGTTGCAGCGAAGGCCATTCTCACCACTAGAGGCTCTGGTGAATACCAGCTGGATCTTAGACTCTGCGCCCTGGGGAATCTTGGGCTCACGCTTCCTGTAGGGTCCCTGTTTGTGCCCCAGTGAACCTCTCCCCCATATCCACTCTGTTGTGCATCCGCAGCAGTCTGCTATAGGGTTCACTACCTTGTGGTGCACCCCTGACTCCAACGGGGTGCACTTGTCATCTGGCCACAGGTGACCTGACAATCACATGACTCACGGCTGCTTTACAGCCTTGAGGCATTGCTTCTGTGGGAGGGGCCATGATCTGCCTCTGACGTCAGCCAGGGAGATCACGTGCCCTCCCATAGAAGCCATGTATCGGAGCTGTAAAGGGGCCGCGAGTCACGTGACCAGCCTGAAGACAGCTCTAAATAGCTATTTATAATGCTCGTTTTTACAAAGGACTTACATAGTGTGGTATGCCAGCCTCTAAGGCCCTGTACACACGATCAGACATGTCTGATGAGACTTGCCTGACGGACCGTTTTCATTAGACAACTCTGAACTTGGACCAAAATCCGATCAGACCAGAACGCGGTGACGTAGAACACAACAACGTGATGAAAAAACGAAGTTCAATGCTTCCAAGCATGCGTCGACTTGATTCTGAGCATGCGCAGGTTTTTGGTCCGATGCTTTTGTGTACTAACCATCAAACCTGTCTGACGGACAGGTTCCATCAGACAGGTTTTAAAGCATGTTTTAAAACGTTGGTCTGATTTACAACGGTCTGATGGGCCGTACACACCATCAAACTGGTCTGATGAAACTGGTCTGCAGACCAGTTTCATCAGACATGTCTGATCGCGTGTACAAGGCCTAATAGAGGGGTTGGCAGTGACAATTGCATTTTTTTTTTTTTTAATAGGGGGGGTGGGGGGAGTAAAGACGAAGACAGGGAGAGGGAGCTGACAGGCAGGAAGGAAGGGGAAGAGGGAGAGAGGACAGCAGATAGGACAGCTACGTATGACGAAGGGAGATACTCTGACCACGGTAGTCAGGGCTGAGAGCCCAGGTTATCGTGGTCAGTATAGAACAGGAAGTGGCAGGTTCAGGGTGTTTTTTTTTTGGTTTACAGCTTAGAGAGGGGGGGCAGATTACACAGCACAAGCACTATGCTGTGTAATCTGCTTTGAGGGACCAGAATCCCTTTTTTTTCTGGGTTAACAAACACCTTAAAAGATTTACCTAAAAAATATTTAGAAAAGGATTACAGTACATTCTTTTGAACTCCAATTGGGCGTTTATATATTAGTATTTTATTTTTTTTGCTCAGGCTCTTTAACTGATATTTTCTAATTTTAGGGGCTTGTAGATTGATTAAAGCAGCAATTGATGACACGTTAAATTGGTACTATGCAGTCATTTGAATGAATTTACTTCTCTTATCAGGTCATGGCAGGTTACAGAAGGCCTTTAAGTGCCTCATCTGTTGGGAGCCAATTGTCTTCGGTCTCTTTGCGCAGTTATTTGTCATCATCAGCACGGTCACATCAAAGCAGCTTAGAAGACATCATTGTTAAAGAATATCTGGACAAGATTGAAAAGCCAAAAGCACAATGCCCTGTTTTGCCCAGGTAAGAAAACAATTTTCCAAAATATTTACTCTAAATACAGAATGTTCTATTTAAAATCTACATTTTGTCACAATTTACAAACCATTATAGTGTATGTAAAGTAAACATTCATTTGTTTTGGATAGACAAAATTTTTTTTTTTTTTTTGAGTCTGGTCAGGTAAGTTTTATTTTTGCCCGATTCATGGGCGTCCGCTGAAATTTTTTTCAGGGGGGGGGCGCTTCGGAAGCAGTGATACACAGTCGCATTTAACCCTTTCTTTGACCGCTAGCAGGGGGTTAAAAGCGTGCCCCTCCCACGTTAAAATGTAAAAACACCCGACTGTGCCCCCTGCATCTTTTAATATCTCTTTGTCACTACTGTGTACCCCCTCTCTGGACTCCTTTACATTACACAGCACCCTGCAGCTCTGGCCCCCTTTACATTACACAGCACCCTGCACCTCTGGCCCCTATTACATTACACAGCACCCTGCACCTCTGGACTCCTTTACATTACACAGCACCCTGCACCTCTGGGCCCCTTTACATTACACAGCACCCTGCACCTCTGGCCCCCTTTACATTACACAGCACCCTGCACCTCTGGACTCCTTTACATTACACAGCACCCTGCACCTCTGGACCCCTTTACATTACACAGCACCCTGCACCTCTGGACTTCATTTACATTACACAGCACCCTGCACCTCTGGACCCCTTTACATTACACAGCACCCTGCACCTCTGGGCTCCTTTACATTACACAGCACCCTGCATCTCTGGACCCCTTTACATTACACAGCACCCTGCACCTCTGGGCCCCTTTACATTACACAGCAACCTGCACCTCTGGGCACCTTTACATTACACAGCACCCTGCACCTCTGGGCCCCTTTACATTACACAGCACCCTGCACCTCTGGGCCCCTTTACATTACACAGCACCCTGCACCTCTGGACCCCTTTACATTACACAGCACCCTGCACCTCTGGACCCCTTTACATTACACAGCACCCTGCACCTCTGGGCTCCTTTACATTACACAGCACCCTGCATCTCTGGACCCCTTTACATTACACAGCACCCTGCACCTCTGGGCCCCTTTACATTACACAGCACCCTGCACCTCTGGACCCCTTTACATTACACAGCACCCTGCATCTCTGGACCCCTTTACATTACACAGCACCCTGCATCTCTGGACGCCTTTATATTACACAGCATCCTGAAGCCTTTGGGTTCACACTGGTGTACTGGAGTTTGTCGCAGTGTATATGCAGTTTTTCTGCATTTAATCCCTACTTCTATTAGCTTGTGTAATTTTACTGCGTTTTCTGAAAGAACACCAAAGATTCAGTATAGAGAACATTTGGTGCACTTTCAGAAAATGTTGAAAAAAAAATTGTAATTTAATAGAAGTCTGTGGGACTTTGGTGAAAATGGAGATAAATGCCGTAAATCTGTGTATACACCGGCACTGCATCAGTGTAAACCCACTTGAGTCCTAGTTCACATATATGTGATTCCTGCATTGCATGTTGCTTGTCGGCCGTTCACTCGGCCCTTTGCAAACTGATACGGGTGTCAATGTAAAATTAATGACACCCCCATATCGGTTTGCAGATTGCAGTGAGAACTTTGAAATGGTGCAGGAATTGGATTGCATAGGTGTAAACACCCATCCACTCCAAAAAAAAGGGTCCTGCACAGTTATGGTGCAAATTCCATTTCAGCCATACAGTTTTTATGGCTGAATTTGCATCGCACAGACATCCCATGTGATTTGCACAGCAATGCGGTGCAAATCACATGCAATGTCTATGATCACACAAGTGAAAACCCTGGCTAAAGGCATAGCATAGGGTTAATGAAAGACTGCTGGAGGACAAGACAGGAAGTGAAAGATTTGGGAGAGAGAGGGCAGAGTACACAGTGACAATGCTGATAACTCACTTGATGTTCCCAGGATGCTCACACTAGTAGTTTATTAGGCTCTTTAGCTATCAGCTACTTGTTTACGTGCTGTGCACAGAGCATGGACAAAGGCACACAGAAACAGAGGGGAGGGAAAGAGGGGGCAGAGCAGATGCAGCCTCTTCCATTTCTGTGGAAGGGGGGTGGTTGTACTGGCTGGGATGTTACAATTTAACAGAGTGAGACACACAGCATTGTGCATATGGGTCAGTCCACCTGAGCTCTCCCTGCGCTGTCAGCATGTCTCATCTCTGCTGCACTACCAAGCCCGTCCTGCTCTCACTGTTTCAAGGGGGGGGCAAACGACCCCCGTTGCCCTATGGAGCGGACGCCCATGGCCCGATTCACACTTTGCATAGCAAGATCTTGCCTTCCTGCTTGCAATTTTGTGTTGTCAATTTTCAGACGATTACGCACTTTACACATAGAGCGCTGCATTTCACTTCAGGCCCAATGCGCGTTTGTCGCCCAAAAGAGAAGCTCCTGCTCTTTTTTGGCATGCAAGCTTCATGCAATTTTTAAAGGCATATTTTGCTGCGATTGCAACGCGACAATCGCTACAAAATCACACCATGTTTAGGGTGCCATTTAAAATGAATGCCCCCAAACACACATTGCACATTTGATAGCGATTGACATGCAATTTGGAATTGCACCTATTTAGCCTACCATTCCAAATTGACAAGTGTGAATGGGGCCGCCACGGTAAGGGTAAATTATGTGCTAGGCTGGCCATGAACCACTTCAGCCCCAGAAGATTTACCCCCCTTCCTGACCAGGCCATTTTTTGCAATATGGCAATGCGTTATTTTAACTGACAATTGCGTGGTCGTGCGACGCTATACCCAAATAAAATGAATGAGGTTTTTTTTTTCTCTACAACTAGAGCTTTTTTTGGTGGTATTTGATCACCTCTGCGTTTTTTTTTTTTGCGCTATTAACAAAAAACAATTTTGAAAAAAAAAAAACAATATTTCTTACTTTCTGCTATAAGACATACCCAATAAAAAAAATAAAATGTCTTCATTAATTTAGGCCAATATGTATTCTGCTACATATTTTTGGCAACAAAATTCCAATAAGCGTATATTTATTTGTTTACACGAAAATTATAAAAACGATGGAATAGATTTATGGTATTTTTTTGTTTTTTAACTAGTAATGACAGCGATCAGCGATTTTTAGCAGGACTGCGACATTGCGTCAGACAAATCTGACACTAGTGGCAATTTTTGGAGGACCAGTGATACTTATAAAGTGATCAGTGCTAAAAAAATGCACTGTTACTGTACTAATTAACATCAGGGGCGATCAAAGGGTTAACTGTGTTCCCTGGGAATATTTTCTAACTGTGTGTGTTGGTGCATTTACTGTGGAAAGACAGAGGTCGGTGTTCCCTTCTCAAAGAACGGCAATCTGCCTTGTTTACACAGGCAGACTGCCATTCTGCTCATCTCCAGAACGATTAGTGGGCCCTGACGGACATCAGGTCCGCCAGACCCACTGATTGGCTCCCGCTGTGTCCAATCACAGCGAGAGTGGGTCGCCAGTGGCACGCGTGCGGGGCCCAGACCTGGAAGTGTCAGATCACATACTAGGTACGTGATCTGGCAGAGGGCGGCCACCCTGCCACAGTATATTAGCGCGAAAATTTGGTAAATAAATTATTTTTCTCCTTCACTGATGTGCGCTGATGAGGTGGCACTGATGGGCACTAATGAGGCTACACTGATGGGCACAGATGAGGTGGCACTTATGAGCACTGATGAGGTGACATTCAAGTCAGCACTGTCTGGCATCATTATGGGCATTAATTGGTATCACTGATAGGCACTGCTGGGGCTTTACTGTAATCAGGGCACTGATGATTAGAGCCCTGATTATCTGTCCTGGTCTTCCTGTGAGGAGATGCCGCTGATCAGTTCTCCTCGCCACACACTCTGTCAGCGTGAGGCAAGGAGAGCTGATAATTGGCACTTCCGCATTTCCATATGACCAGCTGTGATTGGACACAGCCGAACACATGGTTAAAGAGCCCTCATATATACCGAGAAAGGGGTCGCACCGTGTCCTAGAAATACATTGTCCCAGAACCAGAGCCGCACCAGGACCTTCATCATTTGACAGTGAGCGGGTGGCATGTGGTTAACCAGGGTTTCTCCAGAGGTTGCTAGGGCTTCCTTGAGGTGTGGCTGATTAAACATCCAATTCATGGTGCCTGCATAGTTCCAGGACCACTTGTCTGAGCCAACTGCATGATAACAGTGATCTTTTTCAGTTTCTGTAAGGGTGGCATTCCAACCACCACTGTAAAAGGGTATTTTCCCCACTGTCCACCAATGCAGGGGGCATTTTTCACACTGACCTATCAAAGAATTGGTTTCAACAGGGGCTCCCTGAGACTTGAAAGTTATTTCAAGTGTTCCTCGCGGTAAAAAGGCAGAGAAAGGCTGCCTAATGTACACACGATCCGATGGACTGTTTTCTTTGGACGAACCGATCGTGTGTCCCATCGTTTTTTTTCCCATCGGTTTTAAAATATTCTGATGGTTAAAAAACCGATAGGAAAAAACGATCGTCTGTGGGGAAATCCATCGGTCAAAAATCCAGGCATGCTCAGAATCAAGTCGACGCATGCTCAGAAGCATTGAACTTCATTTTTCTCAGTACGTCGTAGTATTTTACCTCACCGCGGTGGACACAGTGGGATTTTTAACTGATGGTTTGTAGGCAAGACCAATGAAAGTCAGTTTCATCAGATATCTGATGTAAAAAATCCATCGGATGAACCGATCGTGTGTACGTGGCATAAGACAATGGTCAATCTTTCCAGCCGAGACACAATCCAGAATAAAAATCTAATCTGCTCTTTAATATTCGAAAATGATATTTTGGTGGATCTGCATTATTTATAGATCTGTTATAAAAGCCAAAGTGCACTTTGAACTATAGCTGTGGCCAAACCAATGACTGCATATACAGTATTGTGTTTACATCTATTTCATATAAAACAGTTTTACAACAATCACAGTTTATTTAGTGCAAACGCACAATAACGTGTGTTTACACAGCAGATTGACGATTAGCTGTGTAAATGTTTAATTCCTGGCAATAAATTGTAAGTGTTGTGCTTTACTGTTAACAAACCCTCCTTAAAGAAAAGAAAGACATATTACTTAATATTTTGTACCTCTGGCAGTTTCTGTTAGGATAGGCCACTGCATCTGAGCACAGTTGTATAAATATAGATTGACATTAATGGTAGAAGCACTTTGTGTATGCGATGGATCTTGCTGTAGATGGTGGATAATTACAATCCATTAATATTCTAATGTTACTGTAATTGAAAAGAAAAGGCTTGACAGGGAAAGCTGTGCAGCAAGAAAATGACAAGTACTACTCCCTGGCAACCATCATTCTCCTGCTCCTATAATCACGTTCAAAACCGTGACATGGCGGCTGGATTTTATATGGGGCTTTTCACGGGAAATTTTTTTTTCTTTTTTTTGTACCGTGAGTGGCAGACCAACATTCATAACTGAGAAAGTAAATAATTCTAACTGTGTAATAATCATTTAATTGCCATAATTTTAAACAGTAAATAAAGGCAATTATTTATTTCCATCTCCTAAATTGGTGCACATTACTGTTTTCCCCATAAACTCACCACTTTTGGGTTTTCTGAATGGGCAATGGGTCCCTTTTATTTGAGATTGTGCAGTCAATGGGCCTGCAAAGACTTTCTCTACAGCTTTGGGAATCCAACAGTTAACTAATTATCTAGTTCGGCTCCAGAGCAATTTTTTAAATTAAAAAAAAAAAAAAATCGTCTTTTTGGCATTAACCTCCCTGGCGGTATGATTCTGTCTGGAATAACGTACCAAAAGCGGTACAATTATTTTGCATGGAAATTTGGTGATATGTATCATAGGCCTGCAATTCTTAGTAATTGCTTACTTAAACCTGACCAAAACAAGACTCTAGTAGACATTCCAGATGTGATAAATTTGAAACACAAACACATGAATTATAATCTAATAAATAATATAATTTTATTCAATAATGCAAAGAAAAATAAAGAAATTAGTCAAACAAAGAAATTTAATACACATCCTGGGTGTGAAAAAGTTTGAAACATGGAACTAGACAAAGTCCGACGTTGCAATCTGGGCAATAGTACCTGGTTTCCTTTCGGATTTTTTTTCCATTTCCATCCTTCTTGGAACAGCAAACGACGCACATCCTGGTAGGCGCTAACTTTCGTGCTGTTGGCGGTACAAAGTCTAAAAAATGACGACCTGTCAGGCGCTCTGGATTGCCAATGTCAACAGAGCGTCGCCCGGGTCTGTTAGCAAAAAGTCGTCTTTTTGGCATTAACCTCCCTGGCGGTATGATTCTGTCTGGAATAACGTACCAAAAGCGGTACAATTATTTTGCATGGAAATTTGGTGATATGTATCATAGGCCTGCAATTCTTAGTCTGTTAGCAGACACTGATGGCGTCGGGTGGTTGATAAAAATTTGCTCAGCCAGCTTCCATATAAAGTCGCAATGAATAAGAAGTGTGTTCGTGTTTGCCTTATAAAGAATATAGGCGTTCCAAAGACATTGTTCAAGGAGATGCCTGAAAATCTTTTTGTAGTACTTTTTCTGTTGTTTGCGCATCGCCGGGTAAAATGTCATTGCCTGATCGGCTCGGTCGACACCCCCTATCGTGTGATTGTAGTCGATCACTACTTATGGCTTCAGCACATCTTTTCCGTGTTTTGTGCGGACCATGGTAGTGGAGGTGCTGTGCACGGTGCTCATGACACACACATTCTTTTTGTCTCTCCATCTCATTGCCATCATTTTTCCCTTTTGGAAGGCAACCATCTCTCCTTTTTTTAGTTTTTTCTTGCCAAACGTAGATGGCATGTCACGCCGGTTTGGCCTAACTGTACCATACCCATCCGTTTTGTTGAGGAGCAAAACCTCATAAAGTTCCGGTGACATATAAAAATTGGCTGTTGTCACGCAATATCCCTGGTTCAGTAATGGGTCCAGCAGTGAAAGGACTGACTATGTGGCCATCCCATAGTGGTTGTACCTGGGATTGAATTTGGTACCCTTAACGGTTTAAATTACCTCATTCCAAATATATAGCATATAGCATATAACATTTTATGCCAAAGCGCGCCCTTTTGGACGCAATAAATTGGATCCAGCTCAGGCGTCCCTTGTAGGCCATCAGACTTTCGTCCACACTGACAACCCTTTCTGGCACGTAGGTCCGCTGGAAGTTGGCAACAATCATCTGGTACACCTCCAAGATTTTTTTGAGCTTGGGCGCAGGATGTGTGGCCTCATCAAATTCTTCGTTGTTCACGAAGTGTACGTTTTTCATAATGAGTGAAAAACGATACTCAGACATCACAGTCCCAAAAAATGGCGTGGCCAGCATCTTGTTGGTGGTTCAGTACCATTTCTGGAGCGGTTTGCCCACCACCCCTTGAAGGATGATGAGTCCTAGAAACTTCCAGATGTCCTCTTTAGTGACAGGTTCCCATTTCCTGGATCTCGAAAATCTGGCACGCAGAGTAGCAGATTGCTGATCATGGTATCAATTGGTCTCTGTCACAATTTTTAAAATTGCCTCCTCAGAAAGAAAAAGTTTCAGGTACGCCAGAGGGTTGTCCCTCTCCACATCAACCTTCATCCCAGGAGTTCCAGTGAATCGGAACCTCGGGGGCGCTGCCTGGTCCGCATCGCTGTCTATAGCGCACCAAGTGCGCACATCACTTAGGTCAGGTGCGGGATCATCGGCGTTGTCACTTTCTGGATCAGCGTCGGTGTCAGAGCCAGATGACAAATCGCCCCACGACTCACTGTCGCTCTGTTCTGTGATCAACTCCGTGTCGCTGCCGCTGTCGCTCAGCAGATTAAAAAGCGCATTCGTAGGACAGCGCTTTTTAGATGCCAATTTCAAAGGGTTTTAAAAGGTTTTATTTGTTACAAATGACAATGGCAAGGGGCACTGAAAGGGCACTGTGTCAGATTCCAAGGTGATACAATGTAATCTGAGAGGATTACACTGTATCACCTCCTTTTTATGTGTTTGTGTTTGTGCAACATTTGAATTTCCCTCCCAGTTCCGCTCCCATGCACCATTGCGGTGCAGGGAACGGAACCAGGAAGTCAGTGACCGGTGGATGGCGCTGCGGGGATCTCGGCGGCGATCACAGCAATGGGAGATCATCGCTGGATCGCCTGGAGAAGGTAAGGAACGCCGCTGCAGGCTCTGCACATCCACCCCGAGCGTGACTCGGGGATACCGATCGTAGCAACAAAAAAACAACCCTGAGTCACGCTCGGGGATACCGTCAAGGGGGTTAAAATTACTCGACCCCCAGAACATTATATATTTTCTGAAAGCAGAGGCCCTTTAGAGTAAAAAGGTGATAGTTGCACATTTTTTGTTTTACATGATTTTTGCACAACTGTTGATTAAAAGCAAATTTTCAGGAAAAAGTATACGGTAATAAAATGAATTTTAGTGCAAAACCACAGCATATAATACTCATTTGTATTAAAAATATAAAAGACGAGGTTGCATCGAGTAAAAAGATATCAAACATTCCATGTCTTAAAATTGCATGCACCCGCAATATCGACGAAAAAATATGGTGACCAAAAATACCATAGGTGATGCTTTAATAGCCTTTGCGGCTCATCAATTTATGCCGCGTACACACGGTCGGAATTTCTGACAAGAAAAGTTTGATGTGAGCTTTTGGTCGGCCCCATCTGACTTTTTCTGTCTGAATTTCCGACAGCAAAAATTTGAGAGCTGGTTCTCAAATTTTCCGACAGGAAAAAGTTCTTGTCGGAAATTCCGATCGTCTGTACGCAATTCCCATGCGCAAAAAAACATGCATGTTCGGAATCAATTTGACAAATTCGCAGAATCATTGATCTTCATTTTTCTCAGCTTGTTGTAGTGTTGTATGTCACTGCGTTCTTGACGGTTGGAATTTTGTGTGAATGTATGTATGCAACACAAGTTTGAGACCAAATTCAGTCAGAAAAAAATCCACGGTTTTCTTGTTGGAAATTTCCGATCGTGTATACGCGGCATTAGAGTTAACTAGGAGCTCTTGTGCTAGATTTATTGTTCTCACTCTTACGCTTGCCGCGATGTGTCACACGTGTGGTGTGTCTGTGGTTTACATGCGTGTACACACCCTGGGCTTGCTTTTGCACAGATGTGTGGGGCAACGGGGGGCTTTGGCAATGTTTCTATTAATATAGTGTAAGGGGTTAGCTCGGTAGTGCGGTTGTGTGACCCCCTGGATGGGTTCACTACACACTGAGCTATACAGAGAGGCAGCTGAAGACGGTTGAAAACAAAGAATTTGGTTTATTCTTCCATATTGCTGGAAACAAGTGCAAGCATCCAAACAGCATAAACAAAACAAAACATAAAATAAACCCTGGCCACTTGGGGGGTCTACCTTCACCACACAGGAACCTATCTATGGAGTCTGGCACAGCCTACTGCTGGGCAGACACTGCTGGTCATACAGCAGAGAAACAATAGTCTTTTTGATTTTTATCACACAGAAAAATCAACAACCACCTCACATCAGAAGTATTTCTCACTGCTCTCCTTAACTCAAAAAGCCTCAGGATGCAGCAATCAGTATTCATCCTCTGGATGACTTATAGAGGCCTCAATTGCCTCATTCTGAACAGCTGAAGTTTTCCAACGCCCTAAACCTTTCTAGCTACTTCTGCAGCCGACACCTGGTAGTAATTGGTGTATTGTCTAAACAAGGCAGAAATGTATCTCCTGTCTGTGACAACACCCACAGATTTACCTGACTTCCTGTCACGTACCCCCCCTCTTGCTTCAACCCTAGGGTTGGGACACAGGTTGCCAGGCACACATGCACTCAGGACAACCCATCTGCATTCCCCATTTTAACACCGGGGCAATGCGTTACCACAAAAACGAAATTCCTGGAGGGCCAGGAACCACCTATTTATTCTCCTATTGGTCTCTTTGTTCTGTGCCATCCACTTCAATGGGTCATGATCTGTCACCAGTTCAAACTATCTACCCACGAGGTAGTACCGGAGAGAACCCAAAGCCCATTTCACCGCCAAACACTCTTTCTCAATGGTGGCATCATTTTCCTCATGGGCCTTCAACTTTCGGCTGAGGTACATAACAGGGTGTTCCTCCCCCTTGATAATCTTTGACAGTACAGCTCCTAACCCCACATTTGAAAAATCAGGCGAATTTAAAACTGGCTGACAACATAAGGCCTGTTTTAAAGCCTGAAAAGCTGTTTCTGCTTCGGGAGTCCATTTGGTCATGACAGACTCCTTCCCTTTGGTCAAATTGGTAAGAGGAGCAGCCTGTGAGGCAAAATGGGAGATAAAGCGGCGATAATACCCCGCGATCCCCAAAAATGCACAAACCTGTTTCTTGTTGGTGGGACGTGGCCAATCCTGAATAGCCTCAACTTTGTTTATTTGAGGCTTAATAAAACCTCTTCCAATGTTATACCCCAGATACTTCGCCTCTTCTAGCCAGCCCAAGGGTAAATTTTTTTGGATTGGCTGTAAACCCGGCTTTCCAGATGGAATCCAACACAGCCTGAACTTTTGGTAAGTGTGAGTCCCAATCCTCACTGTGGATGACAACGTCATCGAGGTATGCAGCAGCATAGGCTCGATGAGGCCAAAGGGTCTTATCCATGGTGCGTTGAAATGTGGCAGGAGCATTCTGTAACCCAAACGGCATCCTCCGATATTGGAAAGATCTGCCTGGAGTTACAAATGCTGTTTTTTCCCTGGCCGACTCCCAGCCTCGGTCTGCTGTCTCTGAAGCTGTTTCACAATGGCCTCCATTTGCTGCTGGTGTCTCTGTTCCAAGCCTGCAATGCTCTCTCGGTGAGCTGCAAGGCTCTCTTGGTGAGCCTGTTGTTGAGCTGCAATGCTCTCTTGGTAAACCTGTTGTTGAGCTGCCATGCTCTCTTGGTGAGCTTCAAGGCTCTCTTGGTGAGCCTGTTGTTGAGCTGCGTGAGCCTGTTGTTGAGCTGCAAGGCTCCGCTGCAAACCTGCATTTGTCTGCTGTTGATTTGCATTTGCTTTAGCCAGCTGTTTTAGTATCTCCTCCATTTTGGGTTTACTTTTACTGCCCGCATTCTCCACCATGTGTAAGGGGTAACCTCGGTAGTGGGGGTGTGTGACCCCCTGGATGGGTTCACTACACACTGAACTATACAGAGAGGCAGCCTAAGACGGTTGAAAACAAAGAGTTTGGTTTATTCTTCCATATTGCTGGAATCAAGTGCAAGCATCCAAACAGCATAAACAAAACAAAACATAAAATAAACCCTGGCCACTTGGGGCGTCTACCTTCACCACACAGGAACCTATCTATGGAGTCTGGCACAGCCTACTGCTGGGCAGACACTGCTGGTCATACAGCAGAGAAACAATAGTCTTTTTGATTTTTATCACACAGAAAAATTAACAACCACCTCACCTCTTCAGAAGTCTTTCTCACTGCTCTCCTTAACTCAAAAAGCCTCAGGATGCAGCAATCAGTAGTCATCCTCTGGATGACTTATAGAGGCCTTAATTGCCTCATTCTGAACAGCTGAACTTTTCCAACGCCCTAAACCTTTCTGGCTACTTCTGCAGCCGACACCTGGTAGTAATTGGTGTATTGTCTAAACAAGGCAGAAATGTATCTCCCGTCTTTGACAACACCCACAGATTTACCTGACTTTCTGTCACAATAGATAGATAGATTTATTTATTTCTCCTTTTTTATTATTATTTTTGTTTACAATGTGATAGCATTGGGCAGGTGGCAGGTACTCTTTATGGAGACATTAGGGTTCTAATAAACCCCAATGTCTCCCTTGACCTTCACACCATCTAATCACGTACAGATTGGCTTGGGTAGATGCGTCCCCTGGCTGTACTGGCCAGGAAAGGGTACATCTGAAACCGGAAGTGACATCACTTCCGGTTTCATTGTTTGCATGTGACATTGAGACACGGTCTCACAGAAATTTCCCCTCCCCAGCCAGTGGTTGTGTTCCTGGACACAAATAAGCACAGGAGAGCCAAGGAACCACGGGAGGAGGGGGCCGCCAGTGGGATGGGGGAGGTACTGCTATACCGGCTGTGTGAAAGTGACCAGCTGCTATGGAGATGCCACACCACTTTCACTTTGAAATCGGCCGAACAAAACCCATACAAGCTGATGGCTGCTACAGCAGAGAAGTCAGAGAGTGGATGCATCTTTGCAGGAGGCAGATGTCATTAAGGACAGGAGAAAAGCGAGGTTTGAGCTTGACTCCAGGAAACTGTTCTGAGGGACAGAAATTGCGCAGCAAGAAGCTGACAGAAGAAGCTAGCTGTGTGCTTACTGTTAGGAAACGGGTAGTTCTGAGGAGCAGAACTTGGGCCTAGGCTACAGGCCTGAAACAGCCGGATGGCAAGAATAAGCTAGGTGTGTGCTTAAGGTTTAATAGCCAGGAGGCTAAACTGTTGAATTGACAAAATACAGGAATGGTGGAACCCCCCTGCAAGGGCTGCTATTTGTGTTTGTGAACTTTTAAATAAAATTGGGCTACCAGGCCCTTAAAAAACTCAGTACTGGATTGGTGTACTCACTGGAAAACGCATCTATCACTGGAGTCTAATAACCCCTATCTTACACACCATACAGATCTATTAGACTAAGGTGACCAGATTTTTAAAATCCGGGGACATATTATTTTTTTTCACAGCATGGCAAGTCTTATGCCCTGAACACACGACCGTTTTTCCAGTCGGAATAAACTCCCAACAGTTCCGAAGTTGTCTTGTATACACACAGTCACACCAAATTCCGACCGTCAAGAATGTGGTGACGTACAACACTACGACATGCCGAGATCAATGAAGTTCAATGCTTCTGAGCATGCGTCGACTTGATTCTGAGCATGCATGGTTTTTGTCGGAACTGCATCCAGACAAACGGAATTTTCACTCAATTTTTTTTTCATCTGAAAAATGTTCTCTATCTAATTCCGTCTCAATTTCCAACGGAAAAAAGTCTGATGGGGCATACACACGGACAAAATATCTGATGAAAAGGCTACTACTGGCTGGGGAGCAGAGGAAGATCACTCCACCAGGGAAGACAAGGAGATAAACAGGCAGGTGGCTGGCCGGACTTTAGCCAAGGCAAAAGAACATGCAAGTGGAGCTAAATGGGCATTTCCAATGCTATCCACTTTAACCACTTAAGACCCGGACCAATACGCTGGTAAATGACCCAAGGTGTTTTTGCGATTCGGCACTGCGTCGCTTTAACAGACAATTGCGCGGTCGTGCGACGTGGCTCCCAAACAAAATTTGCGTCCTTTTCTTCCCACAAATAGAGCTTTCTTTCGGTGGTATTTGATCGCCTCTGCGATTTTTATTTTTTGCGCTATAAACTAAAATAGAGCCACAATTTTGAAAAAAAACACAATTTTTTTACTTTTTGTTATAAAAAAAATCAAATAAACTAAATTTTAGTAAAACATTTAGGCCAAAATTAATTCAGCCACATGTCTTTAGTAAAAAAAAAAATCGCAATAAAAAAAAATAGCTACCTAGCGGGAACAGCGACACTAATACAGCGATCAGAAAAATGATCGCTTAGTGACGCTGGCAATAAGGAGTGAAAGGGTTAACTAGGGCGGTGATCAGGGGGTTAAAACTTTATTAGGGGGGGTGGGGGGGCTATCCTGAACCTAACACTAACTGTTTTTTACACTGCCTGTCACACTGACACTAAATGCAGTGATTAGATCACTGCATTCAGTGACACTGTGACAGGGGGGTGGGGCGATCACAAGGGGTTAATATGCCTATGTGAGTGTGTGTCAGTGTTGTGTTGGTGCACACTTACTTGTGATGTCTTCTCTCATCAGCAGCGCTGGGAAACAGCGCTGCGATGAGAGATTACATCATTTCCTCCTTCCTGTGTAAACACAGGAGGAGGAACTGACACGATGGGAGCGCGCTCCCATTGGCTGGGAGCGATCGCGGGGGGGGGCGGAAATCACGGACATCCGCCCGCTCGTCGATCGCTCCCAGAGGCAGGGGGACCCCCGCACGCCGCGGAGGGGGTCCCGATGGGACCCCCGAACCGCATGAAGGCGGGGACGTAAATTTACGCCCTTGTGACTGTACGAGCCATTCTGTGGCCGTATATGTGCGTGCGGGGGTCCTTAAGTGGTTAACTACTTGCTTATTGGGCACATATACCATCTTCCTGCTCAGGCGTAATTTCAGCTTACGCCACTGCGTTACTTTAACTGACAATTGCGCGGTCGTGTGACATGGCTCCCAAACAAAATTGACGTCCTTTTTCCCCCACAAATAGAGCTTTCTTTTGGTGGTATTTGATCACCTCTGCGTTTTTTAATTGTTGTGCTATAATTTTTCTCAGTTTAGGTCGATACATATTCTTCTACATATTTTTGGTAAAAAAAAAAAAATATCACAATAAGCGTATAGTGACTGGTTTGCGCAAAACAAAATAGGGGACATCATTTTTTTGTTACTAGTAATGGTGGCGATCTGCGACTTTTATTGGAACTGCGACATTATGGTGGACACTTTTGACACATTTTTGGGACCATTCACATCTATACAGCGATCAGTGCTATAAATATTCACTGATTACTGTATAAATGTGACTGGCAGGGAAGGGGTTAAAACTAGGGGGCGATCAAGGGGTTAAATGTGTGCCCTGCATAGTGTTTCTAACTGTGGGGGAAGGGGACTGACTGGGGAAGGTGACCGATCTGTGTCCCTATGTACAAGGGACACAACATCGGTCTCCTCTCCCTGACAGGACGTAGATCTCTGTGTTTACCCACAGAGATCCACGGTCCTGCTCAGTTACTGGGCAATCGTGGGTGCCCTGCGGCCATCGCGCCCGCCGGGCACGTGCATCGGGTTCCTAGTAACTCAGCGGGTGTGCGCGCGCTGCCGGTGTCAGGCGCACCCCCTAGTGGCTCTTAAAGATGAGGATGTCATATGACGTCCTCTCAGAACAAGAGAGCTATCGTGCCGCCGTCAATTGATGGAGGCCAGTAGTGAGGAGTTTAAGTGTGTAAAATATGCAAAAAAATATATATAATAAAAAATCAGGAAGGGGCAAAAACTTTTTCACAGTACTGTACATAGACTATACACAGAATCTCTGTGCAATTGTCTATTAGATTAAGGAAACTAAAAAGAAAACAATTGAATTAATGTATATTTTTGATAAGCTGTATTAGCTCTTTAGCCATGACTGACAGCTTCCTTTTTCATTGTTTTGTATAGAAATTACACATCTCCTTATGCAAAGACTTCAGCCAGACATGGTAAAGACAGAAAATATAATAATACACCTAAACATGGCTCAGCCTCTCCTCCTCAATCAGTGCGTGTAGCAAGAAGATCAACATCTCAAGATCGTTCCACACATCAAAAAGCATCAGCTCGGTACAGTAACGCAGATTCAGATGACGACCTCAACAAGTCAGACATAGCTGGCAGTCCCTGCCTCTCATCCCAGTCCAAGAGAAACAGACCCGTCAGTGCTCCTCAGGGGCATGTTAGGTAATCAAACAAAAGCATTTCCTTGTTGTTCTGGGCTTACACTTCATATGTTCCTCTACCAAGAAATTACACATGTTAAGCAAAGTTCATTTATATGTCTAACACTGGTATTATGTTTCCACTTCCTCCACGTTATTGTCGACACACAATAAAAGCATTTGCTGTAATGTTTCAGGTCAAGTGAATGCTTCTCAGTAAGACAGACACAATGAAATAATGTAGTTGTATTATTTTACCAAATAACCACACAGATTCAACATTCTTATTTCATGATATTTCAAGATTTCAAGCTGAACTAAGTAAACAGTAGCACACCCCCTCCACGGTCGGTTGGGTGGGTGGGCAGTATTCTTCTGGGCTTCGACAGCTTCCCCTGCTAGGTGGCAGCAATGGCTTTCCCTTGCCCTGGTCTCCACGGGCATCAATGCGGCTTCCGTTTTCTCACTCCTGCTTGGCGGCCAATAGGGACTCTTCTCTTTTCGGGCAATCGGAAAACGGATCTCAGACCTGCTTCTGATTAGCCAGATTGAGGATTAGTGTTTTAATAGCGAATATTCATTCGCTGTTGTAACACCAGGGTGGGCTCCTGGCACAATGCTCTGCGCCACAAGCTGACCCTATTTTGAAGCCTGTTAGAGCCTCTGCGCATACGCATGAATAGGGGGTGAACAGCAGCGATCGCACATGCCGAACACGGGCATTGGATCCCCCGTGTGTGCAGCCGGTGCACGCACGTGTGCGCCTGCTAAGGCCCAGAAAGAAGCCAATGTATGTGTACGTCGATTCGTGGAAGCGAACCACTTTGCCGACATATATGTGCGTGGCCTGTTCTGCAAGTGGTTAAGGCTCAGTTTGCACTTCTGCGACATATGATCCGACTTATGAGACCCCAAAGTTGTTTGATATGTCAAATTCAATGTTTCCCTATGAGAGCCGTCTTAACTTATACTGAACAAGTCACTCCAACTTTAGTAAAGGTTGCTGTTTTTGCTGCGATTTCCCCATGATTTTGCCACAAATTGTGTTATGCATTTTTTTATCCACCCAGCAACAAATTGGCCCCAAAAAAATTGGCCCCAAAAAAATGCAAAAAATGCTTGAAAAAATGCATAAAAACGTGTGCAAAATGCACTGCAAAAAGCACTACAGAAACACATAAAAGGGAAACTGCAAAGTGTGAACCAATCCTAAATACAGGTGGAACATGTAACATATAAGACAGCTATGTCTTATATCAGTGGTTCTCAACCTTCTAGTGCCGTGACCCCTTGATAAAATTTCCCAAGTTGTGGGGACCCCTAATTATTTTCATAGAATGGGTTGAAAGCACCCAAGGCAAGACAAGTAATTTGCGCCCCTAACCTGTGGACATTTAGCGCTCCCTGATTGCCTTCCACTCGTACAATATTAAAACCCCTTAGGCCGCGTACACACGAGGAGATATATCCGATGAAAACGGTCCGACGGACCATTTTCATCGGACATGTACCCTGGGATGTTTTGGTTTGATCTGTGTACACACGATCAAACCAAAATCCTCGCAGACAGACAGCACGGTGACGTGGCAGTGACATTGACGCCGCCATGTCACCTAACCAGGAAGTAAAATACTTTTTATTTATCAAGCATTTCCAGCTTGATAGAACAGTGCAATAGCCAGTAGTTAGTGCAGAATGTATAACAATTTTAAATATAGTGACATATATTGTGCAGTCTGTCAATAGCATTAACACAGAATTTTTTGTTGGAGCTGAATTTGTACTTTAGTTTATTTGCCTTGTACTTACAGTTCCTTGAAAAAGTATTCATACCCCTTCAAATTTTGACAATCAAAAAGGTAAATGTATTTTTTGGGGATTTTGTGTGATAGACCAACACAAAGTGGCACATAATTGTGAAGTGGAAAGAAAACGATAAATGGTTTTCAAAATGTTTTACAAAGAAGAATTTGAAAGTGTGGGGTGCATTTGTATTCAGCCCCCCTTTACTCTGATACCCCTAACTAAAATCAAGTGGAACCAATTGCCTTCAGAAGTCACAGAATTAGTGAATAGAGTCCACCTGTGTGTAATTTAATCTCAGTATAAATACAGCTGCCTAATGCCCTGTACACACGATCGGTTAATCCGATGAAAACGGTCTGATGGATTTTTTAATCAGATATCCGATGAAGCTGACTTTCATCAGTCTTGCCTACACACCATCAGTTCAATAACCGATCGTGTCAGAACGCGGTGATGTAAAACACAACGACGTGCTGAGAAAAATTAAGTTCAATGCTTCTGAGCATGCGTTGATTTTTAACCGATGGATTTCCCCACAGACGATTGTTTTTTTCTATCGTTTTTTTAACCATCAGATCATTTTAAAACAAGTTCCTAGTTTTTCACAGATGGATACAAAAACGATAGGGCCCACACACGATCGGTTCGTCTGATGAAAACGGTCCATCAGACCATTTTAATCAGACGAACCGATCATGTGTACGCGGCATCAGAGGCTTGTTAGAAAACCTTAGTGAACAAACAGGATCACGAAAGGCAAGAAACACACCAGACAGGTCAGGGATAACGTTGTGGAGAAGTTTAAAGCAGGGTTAGATTATAAAAAAATATCCCAAGCTTTGAACATCTTACGGAGCACTGTTCAATCCATCATTCGAAAATGTAAAGAGTATGGCGTAACTGCAAACCTACCAAGACATGGCCATCCACCTAAACTGACAGGCCGGGCAAGGAGAACATTAATCAGAGAAGAAACCAAAAGGTTCATGGTATCTCTGGAGGAGCTGCAGAGATCCACAGCTTAGGTGGGAGAATCTGTTCACAGGACAACTATTAGTCATGCACTCCACAAATCTGGCCTTTATGGAAGAGTGGTAAGAAGAAAGCCATTGTTGAAGAAAGCCATAAGAAGTCCCTTTTGCAGTTTGCGAGAAGCCATGTGGGGGACGCAGCAAACATGTGGAAGCAGGTGCTCTGGTCAGATGAGACCAAAATTTTGTTTTGTGGCCTAAAAGCAAAACGCTATGTGTTGGGCGAAACTAACACTGCACATCACCCTGAACACACCACCCCCACCGTGAAACATAGTGGTGGCAGCATCATGCTGTGGGGATGTTTTTCTTCAGCAGGGACAGGGAAGCTGGTCAGAGTTGATGGGAAGATGTATGGAGCTAAATACAGGGCAATCTTAAAAGAAAACTAGTTATAGTCTGCAAAAGACTTGAGACTGGGGTGGAGGTTCATCTTTCAGCAGGACAACGACCCTCTACAGCCAGAGCTACAATGCAATGGTTTAGATTAAAGCATATTAATGTGTTAGAATGGCCAAGTCAAAGTCCAGACCTAAATCCAATTAAGAATCTGTGGCAAGACTTGAAAATTGCTGTTCACAGACATTTTCCATCCAATCTGACAGAACTTGAGCGAAGAAGAATGGGTAAAAATGTCACTCTCTACATGTGCAAAGCTGGTAGAGACATCCCCAAAAAGACTTGCAGCTGTAATTGCAGAGAAAGGTGGTTCTACAAAGTATTGACTCAGGGGGGCTGAATACGAATACACACCACACTTTTCACATATTTATTTGTAAAAAAAAATTGAAAACCATTTATCATTTTTCTTCCAATTCACAATTATGTGCCACTTTGTGTTGGTCTATCACATAAAATCCCAACAAAATACATTTACATTTTGGGTTGTAGCGTGACAAAATGTGGAAAATTTCAAAGGGGTATGAATACTTTTTCAGGGCACTGTATAGTCCGTTTAATGCCGCGTACACACGGTCAGACTTTTGACCAGGCAAACTTCCGTCGGAATTTTCTAAGGAAAAATAGAAAACCTGTTCTCTCTAAAGTCCATCAAATTCCGCCGGAAAAAGTCTGATGGGGCATACACACGGTCGGAATATCCGATGGAAAGCTCCCTGACTTTTTCCATCGGAAATTCCAACTGTGTGTACGCGGCATTAGACTACCCTGATCAGAAGGTGACAACGCTGCTGTTAAATTTCACTGCAAAAAGAATAGTGTTGTCATCTTATTACAGGAAAGGGAAAACTGAACCGGTAATAAAACTACATTACATGGTGGACACAATAAAACAAAAACTGCCGTGTTAATGCTAGTTATAGTGTTTATACTTTTTTTCTTTTTCCTCTACTATCCTTTAAATTATCAAAATGTTTGCCATTTTCATAAATATAATTTAGTACTGTATATGTATAGCACTATACATTTTTTACAGCATTTATATGATTTTTCATAGCTCCTTTTAATCCTATAAACTATATTTAAAACCATCCCTGTGTTTCCCTGAGGGTCCTACTACCACAGGTTGAGAAATCCCGGTGTAGACACATTAAATATTGTTAAACACCACTACTGCCTTAGAACCTGAAGTCACAGCTTTCCGTTGATTTTTTTTTTAATGAAGTGCACTTGTCATCAAAACTATGAGATGACCTGTCTTCCTTTTATTAACAGCTTCCCATTATTATAGTGTTCAGTTACGTGTGTGTAAATTTTGTGTGACAGTGCAAGGTTTGGTGTAACGTCATTTTGATTGTTTTCAGGTATTCAGTGAAAAAACATCACATGTCTCCTTCTGGATACAGAGCAGTGCCAGTTTTTAAACGGCTGCCGTGGGTCATCCGAGCCACAGCTTACAAAAATGGAGACTACGGAATACCCATTAAAGTGTCCGCACCAACAATTCCACTGGTAATTACAGAGGTGTCATAGTTATATATGTTTATGTGCCCCATTTCAATGTAGTTCTCTTTAATTAGAAGGTCAAAATGGCATGAAATCATTTTATATTTCTTGTATGTCATTAATACATTAGCAATTACATGTTTATTATATATTTATTTTAATATTTAAATATAATTTGTGGCTTTACACAGAAGCTATTTGGGTACAATAATAGAGCCAACTATATTCATCTTTAAAATAGATATAAAGTGAATTTAAAGACAATAGGATGCATTAAGGTGAAAAAACACAAAGGTTTACAACCCCTTTTAACCACTTAAGGACCCCCGCACGCACATATACGGCCACAGAATGGCTCGTACAGGCACAAAGGCGTAAATTTATGTCCCCGCCTAAGTGCGGTTCGGGGGTCCCATCGGGACCCCCTCCGCGGCGTGCGGGGGTCCCCCTGGCTCCGGGAGCGATCCGGGACGAGCGGGCGGATGTCGGCGTTTACCCGCCCCCCCGCGATCGCTCCCAGCCAATGCGCGCGCTCCCAGTCTCCTGTCACTTCCTCCTCCTGTGTAAACACAGGAAGGGGGAAGTGATGTAATCTCTCATCGCAGCGGTATTTCCAACCGCTGCGATGGGAGAAACACCTAACAGTAAGTGTGCACCAACACTACACTGACATACACACACATAGGCACACTTAACCCCTTGCGATCTGCCCCCCCACCCCCCTGTCACAGTGTCACTGAATGCAGTGATCTAATCACTGCATTTAGTGTCAGTGTGACAGGCAGTGTAAAATCAGTTAGTGTTAGGTTCAGGATAGCCCCCCCACCCCCCATAATAAAGTTTTAACCCCCTGATCACCGCCCTAGTTAACCCTTTCACTCCCTATTGCCAGCGTCACTAAGCGATCATTTTTCTGATCGCTGTATTAGTGTCGCTGTTCCCGCTAGGTAGCTATTTTTTTTATTGCGATTTTTTTTTTTACTAAAGACATGTGGCAAAATAAATTTTGGCCTAAATGTTTGACTAAAATTTAGTTTATTTGATTTTTTTTTAACAAAAAGTAAAAAATAGTGTTTTTTTTTCAAAAATGTCGCTCTATTTTTGTATATAGTGCAAAAAATAAAAATCGCAGAGGTGATCAAATACCACTAAAAGAAAGCTCTATTTGTGGGAAGAAAAGGACGCAAATTTTGTTTGGGAGCCACGTCGCACGACCGCGCAATTGTCTGTTAAAGCGACGCAGTGCCGAATCGCAAAAACACCTTGGGTCATTTACCAGCGTATTGGTCCGGGTCTTAAGTGGTTAAGCGACACATAAAAAACATGAACAATTTTCCATGGGACCTTAAAAGACAGCCATCATGGTAAATATAGTAAAAAAAAAGTTCAAAAGCTTTATTTAGAATTAAGTGACACATAAAAAATATGAACAATTTCCCACGGGACTTTTAAAGGCAGTCATCATGGTAAATATAGTAATTAAAAAGTACAAAAGCTTTATTTAGAATTAAGTGACACATAAAAAAATATGAAATACAGTGGCTGGTATATGGTATGTGATATGTGATATCACATGATAATATGATATGAGGACTTTCTTTGGGTATTTATCCTGACATGCTGTATTCTTATGTGTTTATGTTCCAACTATCAAAAAAGACATTCAAATTCCTATAGGACAGCTTCCTCCTTCAAAGTAGACAAGCTTTATTTACAAATAAGTGACACATAAAAATATACAGTGGGTGGTATATGGTATTTATAAAGAATACAGTGTGTCAGAATAAATGCCACTGTATTTCATATTTTTTATGATAATATTGTATTTCCCAATAGGGACTTTCTTTGAGTTTTCATCTTGACACTTTAATACAAAAACTCCTGATAATAATACAAATGAATAGTAATATAATTATATAGGATGGCTCTGGATGTTTAAGAGCACAAAAAGCGTTTGCCTTCATTTTGTTCACTTTTGTAAAAAGGTCAGGCAATGCATATGCCTGTATGTGTTTATGTTCCAACTATCAAAAAGAACATACAAATTCCTATGGGACGTTACAAGACGGTAATCATGGTAGATATAGTAAAAAAAAAAAAAAGTACACAAGCTTTATTTACAATGAATTGACACATAAACATATAGGCCTAGATTCACAAAGCGATTACGCCTGTGTAAATGTTGTTAGACTGGAGTAATTTCGACTTACGGGCGTTTTTACGCTAGTCGAAATCCTCAAACCATGAAAAGACACCTGCGGGCTTCATTTCGACTGTATTACGTGTTAGTACGCCTTCAGATCTACGCTGCCAGAAAATTGCGGCCACTGGGCGGACTTCCTGTTGTTTTTCGCCGTCAGGGTATGCTAATGAGCTTTTGCCTGCAATCCACAAAATTTCGCACTTTCAACGCAATCTCTTACGGCACCTTTAGTCATCTTTTTTTTCCGTTTCACTATACCTGCTTTTTGCTGGTCTAATATTAGACAGCCCATGTTAAGTATGGCCGTCGTTCCCGCGTCGAATTTCAACGTTTTCCGATGTCTTTTATTATTTTTAACGTAAGTCGTCCGGGAATAGGAATGTTCGTAAACGCCGCTACTCAAACAACGAATGACGTCACGACGTGATTTCGCGCAATGCACGGCGGGAAATTCCTGAACAGAGCATGCGCAGTTCGATCGTCGCGGGGACGCGCTTAATTTAAATGCTTCACGCCCCCTAATCACGTATTTCGATTAAAAAAAATACGACACAATAGCGTACGCGCAAAAAAACTACCTGAATTCGGTGTAGAGTCTGGTGAAATACGGCAGCGTACCGTATTTCGATTACGCAGCGGAATATTACGTCTTTGTGAATCTGCCCCATAATGTTGTGCTCTTAAAAATAAAGAGCCAACCTATATAATTATAATATTATTCATTTTTATTACTATCAGGAGTTTTTCTTATTAAAGTGTCAAGATACTGTATTTTATATTTTATGTGTCACTTCATTGTAAATAAAGCTTTTTTTTTTTTTTTTTTACTACAATGATTACTGCCTTGTGATGTCCCAAAGAAAATTGTATTTATTTTTTGGTAGTTAGAGCATAAACACATACAGATACATATTTTGACAAAAGTTTTTTTTTTTAAACATTTTAACATTCTGTTAAAACTTATGTGAATCAGTACTGCTTGGACCTTGAAGAAGGGGACATCCTGAAAAATGATATATTAGTGCAAATAAAAAAAGTAATACGGACAGTACTCAAATTTCTCTGTCACGATTGCACTAATACGGCTACAATCGCCTCAAGTACAAAAGTGAAGAAAATCAAGATAAACGTATTTTGTGATTTTTAAACAATCAGAGCCAACCTATATAATTATATTATTATTCATTTTTATTACTATCAGGAGTCTCTGTATTTTTACTACTATCTTTTGTATTTTTACTACTAGGCTTCTAAAATTGTCAAACAATTTTTTTTTTAAGAACTTGGAACTGAAATGAGGATGTGAAAAAAAGTACACAAATAGAAAAAGATATATACATGACACATGCACACTTTAATTCCCTAAATCCACAGTAGGTTTGTTTGGTAGTTTAGCCATGTCCATGAATTTTTTCAAATTCAAAGTGCAGTTCCTGAATGCCAAAGGTAATTTTGTTGAAAGCTATAATTGCTCAGTTTCTTATTGGATGAAAAAAAGTTCACACAAAAACAAATTATAACCATTTGCTGTGGGTTACTGTTCTTTTTCCACGCTCTAGTGAATAATTCTAAAATGATAAATATGTGAACATGTCAGTAACAGAATGGCATTTTCTCTTACCTTGTATGCCGCAGTTACTGGAGAGATGCACCGAGAAATTAAAGCTAAACATGGCCGCCCGCCGTATATTCCTGTCAGACGGCAATGAAGCTATTGAACCCAAAGACATTCCCCGCGATGCTGATATTTATATCTCCTCTGGAGAGTCTTTCATAGATCCTCTGAAAAATGTTAAAGGTACAGAAAAATGTGTATGGCTTTAGGGTCTACAATTAAGACTGATTTCACTCTGTCTTTTGCTTGGTTTAACAAAACTAATGTTTACTCATTTACAGCTCAGTAAGAGTATAATGTGCCTAATGAAAGACAAATCCACTGACAGGCTCGTTTATTGCCCTTCATTAGCATCCGTGCCTAATTTAATATAGATCTGAAAAGACATTAGGGAGCCTGCAGGAGGTTAAATGGTGAAAAATATAATAAATTAAATCACAGATTATTGAATTTGCTGTTTAGTTCCAGTGACACCTAACAGACACAACCCATTAGGCATGTAACACCAGATTCAGAAACATTTCAAAGTAAGGTAATTAATGTATTAACTTATGAACATCAACGAGTACAACAAAACCTAAAATCTAATTCTATAATAACAAGCATTTTTATTTTTTTGGTCCCATGACTGTGGAACCATAGCTGTGTAAATCATACTTTAATTACATTTTAAGAATCCGATTGATTCTGAGAGTAGCCTCTCTTAAGGCAGTATACGTGAAATGAACACATTTTGTCCTTTTGCTTTTATTTACCATGCATTACAAATGTGATTGTGCAACAGATTAAATAGTTTTTACCTTTTCATTAAATCAGAAATAATATAAACAAATACATAATATATCAGATATATAAAAGGTTTGATATCTTTGTATGAGATGAGATGGGCATTGCATTTAGTTCAGTCTGGTACTCAACAGCATATAACTACTATAGCTATAATATTATTGGATATGAATGCTTGCTGTTCTGTTGAGCTATATATATATATTTATGGTCGAAGTCCTCTAACCGAGACAAATATGGAACCACATAAAGACTCCACAAGACAGGATGGCTGACGTGTCCCTGAACTTGGCACTTGAAATGGGTAAGCGATTGCTATTGGGTACTGGCTGATGCTTGTGATTACCAGGTAATATGGCTTTGACTACGTGTGCTGTGAATGAGGAAGCCTTTTTCGGGTCCTACAAGGACAGAAAATGATGGATGCTGGCCAAATATAGCCTGATGGTGTTGTAGGACAAAGCCAGCTGTATGTGACAAATGACACGAGGGCCAGGACGTGCTTGATGTCTACTGTCACAGACAAGGGGTACGAGGCAAGAAACCTACAGTAGGCGTTCCAGGCGGTGTGATAGGCCTTCAGTGTGTTGTGTGATAATGACTGGTTCATTTAGCCCAACGTCAGCTGTGAGCAAGGTGGGATATGAGAAGTGGTCGGGTCGGCTCCAGGTCTCTGTGAAAGAACAATGTGAAGTTAGATGGGACAGTGTGTCTGCTGTGATATTCCACTTGCCCGAGATGTAGGTACAGTGCACATTGAATTTATGCTGAAGGGACAACTGCATCAGCCTGCTCAGGAAGGACAGGACCCCCCAGTGATAGGACAGGTCGTCCCAATTTGTCCACCAGGGGCGGCCATGTGGGGGCCGGCATACCCTGGACAGCATTAGAGGTGGAGTGGAGGGCCAGGGAACGTCTGAAATTTGTTGGCGCCCAACTGACCTAAGAGAGGAAGATAGACATGTGAATGAGTGGCCGTGAACGTGTGCCACTTGGTAGATGAGTGACCATGATCGTGTGCCACTGGAAGACAAGTTGCAATAACGCAAAAAGAACTTCACGAGGGAGGCAGAAAACAAGAAAGCAGAGAAATCAGACTCATCATGGGGAGGAACCATAGACCCTGCTAGTCCTTGTTGTAATCGTATGTTTGTAACATGAGAATGGAACGTGCCGATTCAGAACTGCAAGCCGATGCATTGTGTGAGTTGCGAGTGAGTGTGAACGTAGGAAGGAGATGGTACGAATATCGACTGGGTGCTTGTGGCAGGTGCCTCAGGGGAAAGGCTGAACTGTGGAAGATTGTAGTGTGTGTAAGACAGGATGTGGTGAATCGTGTCAAGGATTTGAATCGCTGTGTCGCAGATACAACTAAGATGTGTTTGAGGAGAGTCGTCAAAATAAGAAAAACAAAAACAAGTAAGAAATGAATGTGAAATACAGAACAAGGAACAACAGGAGCAATGAGGAAGCCGATGTGTGTTCTGAAGCATTGAATGCTGTTGAGTGGAAATTTAGAAAACTCAAAAGAGTGCGTGGCAACCGAGGTGAGCCAAGAGGTAACTGGCCAGGTCACCAATAGCTCGGCTGCCCATCGGTGCTGAGCAACGAACCTGTAGACCAGGCGTACCCAAGGTGTACTGGGGTGAGAAGCTGAAGTCTGGTATGGCCTAAGTAGAAATGTTGTGTTCTGTAGTTTGTGACGTGTGCTCGGCCTACTAACGCTTGCACTGCCAGCAAGCTCAATGTTTAGCGACCTTGTCTGCGTAGGTGAAGGGTCACCTTTCAAAAACAGAGTGTAATGCAAAGAATTGTTTGACAGTAACAAACACACGATGAGCAGCCCAAATTGTGTATGTGAAGTGAACGTAGTGAAAGGGTGTTGTAGGTTGATGTGAGGGTGGAACCCGTGACTCAACGCTTTAGTTGTGAAGTCCTAGTTGAGGCCAAGAAACTTAGTCCACCGAGTACCTGTAGAAAAGATGACATAAAAATCCAGGTTTTAACCCGGCATGGAATTAATTCTGACCCACCCCCTAACATGTGACTGACCCCCATGAGTGAAGATGCAGACCCTATTCTTGTTGTGTGTGTGTGTTTTTTTTTATAAATGAAGAAAGGTTTTTTATTTTGCTTTGTTTTTTTTCTTTCTACCTGAGAAAACGATGTCCAAGCTGGTGCAGGATGGAACGACCTGAACTCGACTGACCTAATGGAGAAATGACAGACAAGCGGTGAGTGGCCAAATTGTGTGCCGCTGGAGATAAGGGGCCGGATTTTGTGCCACTGGAGACGTGCTTGCAACTATTGCAAGAAAGTAGCCTCACCAGGGAGGCAAAAAAACAAGGACAGCAGAGAAATTGGAGCATGTGGGGGATGAGCCATGGTCATGTGCAATCATGATCGTATGTTTGTGGAAATGAACGAATCGCGTGACACGATTCAGGGTTATAAAGTAGGAGTATCGTCTGCGTTTGTAAATAGGTGCAAAAAACATGAGTCTGAATGATCTGCGTAACGATAGGTCGCTTGTGGCAGGTGCCTCATGAGGGAGACCGAGCTGCAGGAAGCTTGTGGTGTGTGTGTGATAGATGGAATCGATTTGTACAGTGCAGAGGATTTGAATCGTATCGCCATTACGACCGTGATTCTAATTGGGCTGTAGGGTGTATGAATGGACCCGATTCAAATCATTGTTCCAAAAGATGCGACTAGATTCGAATTGGGCTGTGGTGTATAAATGGATCTGATTTGAATTGTTATGCCGCCAACGCGACTAGATTCGAACCTGGCTGTAGAGTGTGTGAATGACCTGCCAGAGTATGTGAAGCAGAGCATTGGCTGAGTTATGAGTATGTACAAGCGTACAAATGGATTGGTCTAAGTCATGACTAGTAGCTTATGGCAGCTGCCTCACCATAGAGACTGAACTGTAGTAAGCTTGATAGATGAAATTGTGATGTGTGGTGCCAAGGTTACGAATTGTTGTGCCACTGGTGAGACTGGATTTGAATTGGGCTATGGGGTGCATGAATCGGCTTAACGCAAATTGTGAGGCCTGTGACTGGCCTAATGTGGTGTTGTGTGGTGGTTTTGTGGGGGACCTGTGCGTTGCTCATGGGAGTAACAAAATATGCTATGGAGTTAGGGATGTCTGAGCTGAGCGATGTCAGATAATGACTGGCAACGACTCAGAGGTTTTTAATGAAACTACGAACGATTCCATATGTGGTATGCCAATGCAACTGGGATTCGAATTGGGCTGCTGTAGATTGTTAGGGTGCCACCCCCACTCCAAACCGAACATATAGCAGCCACCCAGCCCCCGAGGCTTAATCAAAATGTAGACAAGACACCAAGTGAGTCGAATTACCACAACAATCAGCCACAGAACCAATCAATACATGCTCAGCTCCAAAGGGATAAGGCTCCAATTCCCATAGACTGTGAATCCTACAACCAGCGAAGCCTGTGTAAAGTGATGTCGGACAACGACCGACAGCGGCTCGGAGATTTGGATCTGCAAACGAAACGCATGTTTGTGAAGGGGTGACAAACAAGGCTGAGGGAACCTATGAATATACTGGCATGTGTAACATTAGGCCATGATGTCGGGACACGACCGACATTGACTCGGAGGCAGCTAACTACGAAATAATGCGGGATAGGAAACTTAACGAATCGCAGTATTGAGTATGATACGAAAAGATTTGAATCCCACCTGCAAACGCTGGCGATGAAGACCACGAATGGAGAAGCCACAACACACTGGAATTGAACGCAGGGACTCTCGAACCATGTAGTGAGCTAGGAAGAGCTGGCCTGGTGACGTGACATATCGTGCACCGGAACCGACAAGGGATACAGGCCCCCTCGACTCCCCCCATAAATTCAGGAAACCATACTGACCTTCATATATATATATATATATATATATATATATATATATATATATATATATTTCCTCACATTTATATATATCATACACATATGTTTTTAAAAAGGGAAACTTGAGTGAGAGGGCATAACTGAGGCAGCAGTGATGATCTTGCTATGAGTGAACAGATGATTTTGGAAAGTTTGAAAACAGAAAATCCCGGATACTAGCTTTTAAATCTATGGCATCATTATTTTCAGATACTATAGATTAGGGTTTTGTATAATGACCTTGTGTATGATGTGTTTCATTAGTTTCTAAAAAAAAAAAAATGTATATGTATGTATATATATATATATATATATATATATATATATATATATAAAACTGTCTTGGTCACCAGAGGCAAAAAATATGAGCATAGCCAAAGCAGCAAACTCGGCCAGAGGTGCATTTAACCCAATAGTGATGTTAATTATGATGTAGTTGGTGAATTAAATCATCTACTTTCTTTTTATCTTTTGGGATCTTCAATAATAAGAACAAACAAATATTTTCCTTTCCTACCTTTAGTTGCTTACTTTACCATTCTCTCCTCCCACCCCCCCCCCCTTTTTTTTTTTTTTTACTGTGGGCTCAAAGAAGTTTCCTCTGAACTCCAACTATGTGCACTGTTCTTGCTGACCGGACATCAGGGCTTTCTATGTATTATTTTGAGTCACTACTGCTCTACAGATACTTCGGGGTCCACCCTTGAATATTTGTTAATTTTATATTATCATTATGGTTTCTGTTTCTGCTTATACTTTTTTTTTACTTTGTTTTGTAACAGCTTGTGAGCACTATGGATTGGACCCTACATTTTTGGTTGGTCTTATTAGGTTGATGATGACCCATTGATTGTTTTGAGGACTCTCATACTTGTGCCAGTACCTTGATGGGGTCCTGCTTTAGTTTTATGTTAGGTTTTTCTCTTTGTTAAATATTATGCAAAAAAAGGGATTAACCACTAGAATTTCTAGCTGTGTCTGCCAAGTATGGAGTCTTAGTCCTTTTTTAGTTTTTGTGAAGAGACTGGTAAACATATATATATATATATATATATATATATATATATATATATATATATATATATATATATATATATATATATATATATATATATATATAAATTAATTGCCAAATTGTGTTTGTATTGAACAAATCTTTTCAGTCATCCTTTAAATTATTTTTAAATGCTTGTATAAAGGCAAAAAGACCACGTAAAAAGCCCCAAGGGGATTAATTAATTATTGTTGTTGCTTTAACCCATCATGGTCAGTGGGATTGGTGAGGGTACCAATTTCCTAAAAATTCTGTACTTAGAGGTGTCCCTGTTTCCAGTCTAAAAAGTTTGAAGAATTTTGAAAGATACTTTTAGCATAGCACTACTGAAAAATTCAATGGAAATAGTATGACCAAGGCAGCTCATTGGAGCCTCAAACTGATGAGTATACAGTGCCTGCCGCCGAGAATGTGTTTTTAGCACGCCAGCATCGCGCTGAATCTCGGCGACAGGCTGCCGATATCTCGCACTCGCTGGAATAGTAAAAGCACATTCCAGCGAGTGCGTCATAGAAGCGACGGGGATCCGACGCGGATTCCCGTCAATTCTACACGTGGGCGGAGTTTGTTATGAATCCTGAGGAGAAATCCCCGCCGGATTTTTAAAGAAAAATCCGGCATGGGTTCCCCCCTCAGGAGCATAACGGGCCCTTAGGTCTGTTATGGGTTGTAAGGAGACCCCCTACGCCGAAAAAACGGCGTGGGGGTCCCCCCACAATCCATAACAGACCCGTATCCAAAGCACGCCGGCCGGCCGGTCAGGAAGGGAGTGGGGGCGAGCGAGCGCCCCCCCCCCTCCTGAGCCGTACCGGGCAGCATGCCCTCAACATGGGGGGGTCAGGTGCTCTGGGGCAGGGGGCGCACTGCGGCCCCCCACCCCAGAGCACCCTGTCCCCATGTTGATGAGGACAGGGCCCCTTCCCGACAACCCTGGCCGTTGGTTGTCGGGGTATGCGGGCGGGAGGCTTATCGGAATCTGGAAGCTCCCGTTAATAAGGGGGCCCCCAGATACCGGCCCCCCACCCTAAGTGAATGAGTATGGGGTACATTGTACCCCTACCCATTCACCTGCAAATTAAAAGTGTAAACACAAATAAAACACACAGGGTATTGAAATATTTTATTAGTTGGCCGCCGGGGGGGGGGTGTGTATGATCGCTTTTATAAAAGCGCCCCCCTCCGGCGGGCTTCTGTGGGGGGTGGGTGCCGCCGTCTGGTTCTCTTCCGCCGCCGGGGGGGGCGCTTTGATAAAAGCGCCCACCACCCGGCGGGCTTCTTTCGACGTCTTCGGCGGCTGGGGGGTCTTCTCCCACTCTCCGGGGTCTTCTCCGGCTCTCCGGGGGTCTTCTCCGCTCTCCGGGGGTCTTCTCCGCTCTCCGGGGGTCTTCTTCTTCTTCAGGACTCGCCGCCGCTATCTTCGTGTTAGCTCAATTACTGGCGGCGGCGAGTCCCCTCTTCTGTGACGTCTTCTTCTTCTTCTCCAGATGTTGACGCGACGCTTCCTCCCGCTGTTATGCCGGGCGCGCGGCTCCCAGCGAATTATATAGGCCTGTCTTGTGACGTCGCAGTCCCATCATGCTCCGGTAGGTACCACGTGCTACCTACCGGAGCATGATGGGACTGCGACGTCACAAGACAGGCCTATATAATTCGCTGGGAGCCGCGCGCCCGGCATAACAGCGGGAGGAAGCGTCGCGTCAACATCTGGAGAAGAAGAAGAAGACGTCACAGAAGAGGGGACTCGCCGCCGCCAGTAATTGAGCTAACACGAAGATAGCGGCGGCGAGTCCTGAAGAAGAAGAAGACCCCCGGAGAGCGGAGAAGACCCCCGGAGAGCGGAGAAGACCCCCGGAGAGCAGGAGAAGACCCCGGAGAGTGGGAGAAGACCCCCCAGCCGCCGAAGACGTCGAAAGAAGCCCGCCGGGTGGTGGGCGCTTTTATCAAAGCGCCCCCCCCGGCGGCGGAAGAGAACCAGACGGCGGCACCCACCCCCCACAGAAGCCCGCCGGAGGGGGGCGCTTTTATAAAAGCGATCATACACACCCCCCCCCCCGGCGGCCAACTAATAAAATATTTCAATACCCTGTGTGTTTTATTTGTGTTTACACTTTTAATTTGCAGGTGAATGGGTAGGGGTACAATGTACCCCATACTCATTCACTTAGGGTGGGGGGCCGGTATCTGGGGGCCCCCTTATTAACGGGGGCTTCCAGATTCCGATAAGCCTCCCGTCCGCATACCCCGACAACCAACGGCCAGGGTTGTCGGGAAGGGGCCCTGTCCTCATCAACATGGGGACAGGATGCTCTGGGGTGGGGGGCCGCAGTGCGCCCCCTGCCCCAGAGCACCTGACCCCCCCATGTTGAGGGCATGCTGCCCGGTACGGCTCAGGAGGGGGGGGGCGCTCGCTCGCCCCCACTCCCTTCCTGACCGGCCGGCCGGCGTGCTTTGGATACGGGTCTGTTATGGATTGTGGGGGGACCCCCACGCCGTTTTTTCAGCGTAGGGGGTCTCCTTACAACCCATAACAGACCTAAGGGCCCGTTATGCTCCTGAGGGGGGAACTCATGCCGGATTTTTCTTTAAAAATCCGGCGGGGATTTCTCCTTCAGGATTCATAACAAACACCGCCCACGTGTAGAATTGGCGGGAATCCGCGTCGGATCCCCGTCGCTTCTATGACGGCTTTGTCTCCATCGCGGCAAGCCAGCTCGGCGCTGGCTCCCGCGATGGGGCTCGTAGGTGGTCAATCTCGCCGAGAAAGGGAGCGAGATTGACACAATATCCCAGTCACCTACTGTACATGTCCAGGGACATAAAATACACCAACTGTGGTTGATTCTGTCTATAGATCAGTTTAAAATTGAGATATAGGGTTCATGTAGACCAGGGGTGCCCAACCTTTTGAAGAGCAAGGGCCACTTAAGCAACTGGTAACCAGTCGCGGGCCACAATGAGCGGAGCGGGCGATTGATAGGTCACGGCTACTCTATAGGCCCTCCGATCCGGCCAGATGGAAGGAGACGAATTCCCTTCTGTTTTTTGGATTGGAGGTAGGTAGGCGTAAACTGACATCTGTCACTCTATAGAGGTGAATTGAGGGTCCCATTTGGTTGGACTGATCGTGTGAAAAGGGCCTAAGACTGCTTTCACACTGATGTGCTGCGGTTTACCCACACCGCGGGTGCAGCGTAGTGCACCTGTGTCTATCCTGCGGGTTAGCTGAACTTTGCCATAGACTCCGCTTGTGGCAAAAGCCGGCACTGTAGAGGACACATCGGCTTATGGGGCTCTGCTCGGCAGCCATGTTCTTCCTCTACCACCAGCTTCATTCACAACACTGATGCTTCGGTATGACGGTTGTCTGCAACCTGCGATCTGGGCTTGCCAACCCGCCATTCTAGAGCAGGAGGTCGCGAGCCACATCAGAGGGCTCCACGGGCCACATGTGGCCCACAGCCACTGGTTGGCGACCCCTGATGTAGACGTACCCTTCTACTATATTACTACATTTACCTGTAGAAAAACAGTTTGATGGCAGTAATGTAAAAGCATGTTTTTGGATCACAAGAGGAAACATAAACATGGTAAGAACTTATAAGCTCTGTGTAGATACTGTGTTAATTTAAACATAACCCATGATGCTTGTGTTGCAAGACTGAGCTGTTAACCAACCAGCGACTATGCTGTTGTTCTAGATCAGTGTTTCTTAACCTCTTTTCAGTCAAGGCACCCTTTAAAATTATGAACAATCTCAAGGCGCCCTTTAAAATTATGAACAATCTCAGGGCACCCTTTAAAATTATGGACAGTCCCAAGGCACCCATTCTAAAATGTAAAAAAACTATTCTAATAGTTTTACATAATGCGGCAACTTCAACACACGTAGGACATCCAACATTAGAGGTGATTTATTCTTTCAAAGCAAATACACTTTTGCATACTGGTACTGGCTAGTATTCCATTACATTTCCCATGATGCTCATGCACCCTGCAGTGTAGTTGAGCATCATGGGAAATGGAGTTCCAAAACATCTGAGATGCCAAGGTTCTCTATTACTGTTTGTAAGGCTTTTGAAAGAGAGCTTTGGTCATTGAATCAAAAAGGGCTGTCAACTCGGATGCTCTTGAATAAAACTTATTTTATTGGTTACATGGGTACAGGCTATACCCTGACGCATTTTGGCTAAGAAGCCTTCATCAAAGCATTCAGCCATTGGCCAAAATAGGGAGAGAAGGTCTGATATGTTCTGTCTGCTACTGCCACAAACTACTTTAGAATACATGGAAAATATGTGATTGTTTCTTTAATGGAGGGGCTCTATTATTTGGACTGTTCCTGCATAAGTACAGGTAAAAGTTTCTAACTATTTTCAGTGTTTTGAAATCTCACATGTATAGAATTCTGCACTGCACATATTAAATATGCCAGAGCATGTGATGGTTAATTTGACTTTGAATAAAGACAATGGCTCTTACTATACCTGTCACTTCCAAACCCATCAAAATTATATAATGCATGTATTCATGGATCTAATTGAATTATTATTTGCTTTGTAAAGCTGGAAAACACCCTGTTTAATCTGTGATTTTTCCATTGCAGTTAATTTATTAGGTTTGAGTATGTGAGAAATGATGCCTGTTGTCTGTATTGTTTCCACTAATGATATTTAAAGGGCCACCCAAATGGAACTTGATTTACATTAGAGTTCCTTATAATATGGTGAAACTAAGCAATTATTTACAGGGGTGTTCTTTTTCCAATAGAAAGGTAACAAATCCACCAGCAAAGGACAGGGAAGGCTGTTCTCCCCATCTGGATCTTAGCCTCAGCTAAGAACCAACCTTTAAAAGCATTAGGCCCCTTTCACAGATGTACATTTTTTCTGTAGTTACAAGTATATAAACTACGCCCCAAATGCATGAAGAAATCTGCGTAATTAAAACCCAACTTCAGGATTTTTAAAGTTTAATTTCCTTGTGAATATTATGATAAAAAGTAGCTTTAACTGCAATAATCCTCTCCTCTGCCGCTGGCCCCTGAAGAAGCTCTATTCTGCTACTGCTCATCCAGTTTGGAAAGTCCCCCAACATCATTTTAAACCTAAAGAATCTTCTACCTGTGGATTTTTTCATCTAAAGAAATTTCCCCGATTTTTGACAGGTTAAATGTACTTATTTTCCAAATTACTAGGCTACTTTACCATGCCTCACTACTTTATTACTCTACGCTACTCAATGCAGCCGACGTTGACATTTTTTACTCTAGGAACTAGACCAGGCCTATTAGACTTGAAGCTGAATTTTAGTTGTAAATTTAGTTGTTAGTCCGGATCTGTGTCTGTTTTTAACACTCCCTACTCCCTATCTTCCTTTTTCAGCTCAAATTAATGTGGATTTCACCCCGCACCCCCCCACTAAATACTGTTGCTGCTGACATTTAATATTAGGACACTTACCTGTCCAGGGTTCCCACTATGTCGGCACCCCAGACAAATTTTAGATCGGCTCTCGGGTGCTGCTGCCAATTTTTTTGCTGCACTTTCTATGTGGCCCGGCAGCAGAGGAAGGAGGAGAGGGGCTGAACTTCTGAGGGATGGCGCCACGGTGCAGTCTCCCAAAGGCGGGGAGGGGTGCCTGTCAAAACAGGTACCCATTCCCCCCTCTCCCCTGAAAGGTGCCAAATGTGGCACCAAAGGCAAGAGGAAGCATATAAGCGGAGGTTCCACTTTTGGGTGAAACTCTGCTTTAGGTCAAAATATGACCTAATTGTCATGCTCCTGTTCTAAAACCACTGTTCTTAAATTACTGGAATAAATAGCTATCAGCCACTATGGTTTACACCTAGGTTGCTCTGGCCTGGTCTTTCCTTTACACAAGTTCACCTCAGCTCTTTTGGAAGCTGGTTGCCCGCTCAGGCAAAGCATCTCTGCCTCGCATTGAACTGGGATTAGTAGGTGTAAGTGAAAGGGAAGACAGCACCCGATGGGACCCATGCAGGATCTATACCAACTGACAGTTAAGCTACATTTAAATGGGTTGCAAAGGTTCGTTTTTTAAAGCAGTACCACCTCCTGCATGCTCTTTGGACAGGAAGTGGACTTGACCATATTGGTGATGCTAAACTGATAAGACTGAGTTTATCTTTCCTTTTTCTACCTACCAGCTTATATCAGTAAAAAAATTAGGTTTCATGTAATTACTCCATTGTATTTAAATCTAACTAACTTTTCTTTAGAAAAGCTTTAGTTGAACCTGTGCTTTGACAATGCAAAGCTAAGGTCACCCATACACGGTTCAAATCTTGGCCGGTTCAGCAGGCCATGGCCAAAATTTGAACCATTTATGGGCAGGGAAAATGTACCAAGTTGATGGATCGATCAACTTGAGCACAACCAGCCTGCCAGATTAGCTTCTGATTATTGCAAGCGGTTTCTATAGCCACTAGCGATATACAATGTCTTCTCTGCCCCAGCGCCCCCACCGGGAGAAGACAATGGCTGAATCCACTGTCAAAACTTCCTGTATTGATGGAGGAATCGTGCAAATTTTCTCCCGCAACCCATGGTATGGCCTAAGCATTAGGTTTTCTTTAATCCCTCCTTCCAGCATCTGGGGCAGAAGAAGCCACACTGTATGTAAATTAAAAATCGCTCAAGTTAACCACTTCCCGCCCGCTGGACGTCATATGAGGTCCTGGACTTCAATCAAGTTTGGGCTATATTTACGAAATGTATTTGTGGGAGTAAACAGCCCAGGATCGGTAGGAAACTACTGATCCTACCCAAAAGGGCTGGAGGAATATCAGCACCTGATATGTTAAAATATTATCAGGCAGCCCAACTGGAAACGATAGCTGACTGGAGTAGATATGGGGATTATAAACTGTGGATAACCATAGAGCAACAAATGTGTCCCGTACCCTTAAATAGGGCAATATGGTGTTACTCAGCACTACCCCACACAGTTAAAACCCACCCTATGATAGGCCCAACCTTATGGACTGGGAATAACGTATGTCAACATACGAAATTCTCTACTAAAAATTCCCCCCTCTACCCGATAATAGGAAACCCAGAATTTCAGCCTGGCTTGGAATCTCAAATATTTAAGAAATTAAGAGAAAAATTTAGATTTCAAGCCTCCCAGTTTTTAGGAGAAAGGGGATGGATAAAAACGGGTGAATTAACAGAAAGTGTAGGGCGATGTGAAATACCGATTTGGCAAGTGCGACAGGTATGACACTTTTTGGAAACTCTGGGTAATGCAGAAAATTATAAGCGGACACTTACAAAGTTTGAGGAGTATTGTGGGGGAGAGGAGCCACTTGCCCATATGGTCTCCAAAATGTACACATTATTGACTGCACCCCCAGAAGACTTTAAAATGTCGTGCCTGGCCAAATGGGAGAGAGATCTAGGCCAAACATTTTCCCCAATGCAATGCCAAAATATCATAGACCTTTCGTTAAATCTTCAAGGTGTACGAAAATACAAGAATTAAATTATAAAATACTAACACGTTGGTATTACACGCCAGCGCGCTTAAATACATTTTTTTCAGAAGTTTCAGATAGATGTTGGAGAGGGTGTGGGGAAAAAGAGAAATTGCTACATATATTTTGAGGATGTCCAATAATAAGACAATTTTGGCAAATAGTCTGGAGAATTACCCAACTACTTACAGAATATCCAGAAGACCCTGCATTCTTCCTATTACACCATACACAAATTCCTCCAAAAAGATACATAAGGTCAATGATATGTCATTTGATAAATGCGGCACAAAGCTGCTTTGCAATAAAGAGGAAAGACTCTGAAGTACCTCCAACATCTATGTGGCTTAAAAAAGTTAGGAAAATAGAAATAATGGAGAAACTCTTACCGAGGACGATAGATAAGAAAGAGCAAATTAAAATGATATGGGCACCCTGGGAATCATTTGTACAATCAGAGGAAGGTAAAAAGTTGTTAGGGGAGCAAGAATAATAATTAGAGGTGGTGGGAAGAAAAAGAAAATAGGAAAGATGTATAAACATCGTGCATCAGGAGGGACGGCGGAGGGGGACTTCTTTTTTTTTTCTCTCTTCTCTCTCCTCTCTCCCTCTCTCCTGACCCGTGGTTACACACGGACGGAGGAGGAGGAGCTGTGGAGATGGGGGTCTTGAAGAGGGAATAAGGGGATAGGGAATTAGGGAAAGAAAGGGGAAGGAAGGGTGATGGAGACAAGGAGGGAATTAGCTTAATCAAAATATATATATGGAATATATGGATAATTAGGGTGGAGAGGGAATAACTGGGGAAGAAGGAAATTAAGTGATAGCAGGAATAGTAATTTGGGTATGATATCTCTCCCAGTGGTGGTATGTCGGAGACATAATATATTATAATTTTTCTCTGAGGTAAACTATGAAGTGTAAATATAGTTGAAGAGAGAGAAGTAATGTAATATACATTTGTGTTGCTTTATTTTGCTTGTTCCCCTTATTTTGTTTCCTGTATTGCTTTCTTGCTTATAAAAAAATAAAAACAGAGAATGTAAAAAAAAAAGAGGTCCTGGACTTTGAGTGGTTAAATTTGAATGATATCTGTCCCCCCACCCTCTGGTGCTTCTACTGGCTCACCCATGCACTCGGCAAGTCGGATAATGAATCGGCCTGCGGTGGAATTTCACCATAGAGAATGCCACAGACCCAGCAATCTCTATGACCTTAGGAGGCCGGTCGCAACGTCATTACGTCAATTTCAGCCTCAGCAGATGTTAACACTGCCATTTTTTTTACCAGGAAAGGCTGAGATTGCTTTATTTTTATTTTTTTGATCTCAGGCTTTCCAGGCTAGAGGAGAGATGTGGGGTCTTATAGACCCCACATCTCTCTGTAACGAGGATCTGTCATGCCCTATTCTTATTACAAGGGATGTTTACTTTCCTTGTAATAGGAATAAATGTGATCACAGTTTTAAAGTGTGACATGTTAGGTATCTATTTACTTGTCAAAACATCATCTTTCACATTATACAAAAAAATCGGGCTAACTTTAGTGTTTTTGTTTTTTTTAATTCATGGAACAGCTTCTGGAAGAATGGTCAAACCTTCCCATAGACACACTCTTAAACCTTGTAGACAGCCTTCCCAGAAGAGTTGAAGCTGTTATAGCTTCAAAGGGTGGACCAACTCAATATTGAACCCTATGGACTAAGACTGAGATGCCATTAAAGTTCATGTGCGTGTAAAGTCAGTTGTCCCAATATTTTTGATAATATAGTATATTTATTGTTGCATTTGGTAAACAAAAAAAAAAGCCGATTTGTGTTTCGGGGCTCAAGTTGGCCCCCTTCTTCAGGTCTTAGAAAAGCAGGAAGAGCAAAAGCTCTTGTAAAAAAAAGAAGTACACCTCCTCTCAAAGTGGTTGACATCACAGGCTCCACTGCAAAGTCACCGGGTGCTGGTCCATCTTGTTGCACTGTGGTAAATTTACTGAAAAAATTATATATTAACCACACTCTGCAGCAATTTTTCTCTTCTGACATTATTTGTTTCAAAAAGGTGTCTTTACTCTTTAAAAAAAAAGACAACTTTAGCAAGACACTATCCAAGAATAAAAAATAAATGGCTATATACACTTTAATGGTTAAATAAATATAAATAAATCATTTATTTTCATAGTTTACCCTTATTATTAGGTAAGTCAGGGATGGCATGTGCTACCCTTAAATGTAACAGGTTGTCCACCAGTCTCTCTGATTGTAGTGTATTTGTCAGGCGATGGAAGTAAGGTTCTGCTTATTTGGAAGCCTTTATTGGCAGATGTCAAATTCACTTCACCGTGACTTGTTCCATAATGCTGCATCTAGCACTGCATGTGCTGACTGTTTTAAGTGCAAATCTCTACCTGAACACATCTCGGCTATCACTTCCCACCAAGAAAAATACATATAATCTCCATAAAATAATTTGTTGCCTATTCCTCACCGCCTGTCATGCATATTGTATATATTTCTATATTTTCAGTTCTGGAAATTCTGCTGGATTTGCGAGATTTCTGTTAATATTAATGGCAGAATAAGCTTTTGTCATGCTTGCAGGACATCCGAAAAGGTGAAAATAAACAGAAATAATGTGGGTTGGGGTGCTCTAAATATTCATTTGGTATTTGCTATATTTTTTAGATTGAAAAAGTGTGGACCTTATCTATGTTTATGCTAAATATTGTAAGGTATATTGCTGTTAAGGAGGATCCAAATTAGGAGACTGGTAAATATATGTTTCAAAAAGGTTGCTCTATTATATTTGGCTGTTTCATTTTAACTAAAATGTACACTTAGGGCCAGATTCACGTACAGTGGCGCATATATTGACCGGAGTAGCGCACCTCCTTTACGTTAGACCGGCGCAATGTAGAGGCGCAATTACCGTATCCTCGTAGTATTTGCGCAGAAATTTGCGCCTGTGCAACGTAATTTCCGAGGCGTAAGGCGGTGTAATTCAAATTGGGAAGGACGTGGGCGTGTTCAATTTAAATGAGCCGTGACTCCATGCAAATTGGATTGCGCATGCGCACATGAAGCAGACCATGGTCAGCACCTCTCTGCGCATGCTCACAACTCGGCACGGTGAAATTGGAACTAGGCCCGGTCAACTTAGTGAGCTACGCACAGTGCTTAAATAGACAAACACCCTTCATTTGCAAAAGTACATCCATTTGTATCCCTTCCTATACAGCAAGGTTCTTTTCTTCTGTTGTTTCTTAGCGTTTGTTGGTTTGTGACATGTCTTTGAGATATTTGGTGACTGTTTTGGTTGGGGGTTTGAGAGTGATTTTTGTTTTTTCTGTGTTTTCTTTCCTTTGTTTTTTTTTTTAATATTTTTGCTGGTCAATTTTTTTTTTTTTTGCTGGGCATTTTTTTAATTTGTTTTTTTTTTGTGAATGATTTTGGAATGTGGGGGTGACATTCCTGCCGGAAAAGGTGTATCACCCTCATTTGTGCTGGAGAAGGGTTCCCCAGGACCAGGGAGAAGTGATCCCCAGGTCTGTGTGAATGGTGTATGAATGTACAGTGACATAATTGGAGCCGTTGCTGCTCACAAGTCCTGCATGGTGGGCTTGTGCTAATCCAATGTGATGAGGATGTGGTGTGTGTGATCTAGGGACCACAGTGGTGTGCATGCATGCATTCTCATTGTGCCATGATTAATGTGTGTGTTTAACGTGCAAAGATGCCTAATGTGGGCTGTCTCCTGGCTGCTCTTCCCTCAGAAGACGGGGTAGCCTCGGTTAGGGGGGGATTGTCTGGTTCGGGGGTCAGGTCATCACTTATGTCAATCTCCAGGCCGTTTCTCACTGCGAAGTTGTGCAGCATGCAACATGCACCGATGATCTGACATACAAAGTTTGGGGAATACAACAGGGTACCATGGGGGGTTCTGGATAGGAGTCATGAGATGGGGTCCCAGTGCATATGCAGAGTCACCTTGAAGGGAAAAGACAGGAGGATGTTAGTAGTGCATGTGCCCCTTGTGATTTCTGCATCATGGGGGGGGGGGGCAGTCATGCCTGCCACCCATGTCACTCACCAACCAGCCAGCTGTCCCCATACATGTTCTGTTCGAATTCCATTGGGATGGGGCTATTATTGTATATGTAGCTGTCATGGGTGGTGTCATGTGTTGGGCTGGTTATGTCCTCCTGCAGGGTTGTGTTTAATTCCATGATGGCATGAGGGGTGAATCTGAAGATGCGAGACACCTCAGAATCACTCATGCCAAAGATGTCTATGCGTGTGTGGTATATCCTCTCCCGTGCCCTCCTCCGTGCCCTCCTCTGTGCCCTCCTCCTTCTGCGCTCATCTAAAGTCAGTAGTATAGCTATGAGCAAGGATGCCCCTGGCATGTTGGCATACAGATTGTTGTCCTGCAAGTGTGGCTGCTCAGCTCATCCCTAACGGTGTTGCTTTAGCTGACATGTAGACGGATTGTCTAATTTAAAGCAAGCTTTTATATTGCCTAATTTTAGACAGGACGTGCAGCTGATGCGCACAGCGCGTACCCTGCGCTGCACAAACTTACTTTTGTGGATCGCCGTAACTCCCTCATTTGCATATTTGTGTCTAGCGCATTTTTTGTGCACACGATGCGCCGGTCTAACGAAATTACATCGGTCGAAAAAGTCTAGATTTCTGGCGTATAACGTTTTGATGATACGGCGCATAGAGACGAATGCGCATATTTCCAATTACGCAGGCGCATCTCCTGATACTCCAGTGTAAGTGCTTTGTGAATCTGGCCCTTAGTGCCCACCCTTAATTCTACTCAGATGCATAATCTTACTTTAAAGCTGTTCTAAAGCAATTCTATAAATAATTTTTTTTTTTAGCTTTTATTTGTATTCCGTTGCTTTATATTCTTCAATCACTGCTATTGTAATCTTTGTAGTTGTTGTTTACTTGCCTTTCATGGACAACCACCATGTCAATTTTCAAGCATTTCCATCTCAATTGGAATGCGTTTTGGCCTGTAGTTTACACTCCCTGCTAGCATAACTGGCTACTTTAGCACAGGCATTGTTTTGCATTGACACCCTAAAGCAGCCTTTCTCAACCTTTTCAACACAGAGGAACCCTGGAAATAATTCTCTGTTCTTGGAGAACCCCTGCTAAAGTTTTTAAATCTACAACTCTTCATACATTAGTGATGGTCAGTGGGAAGAAGATCAATAGTGTCATTGAGAACGTGCCTAAGAGGAAGAAATTGACCATTGCTCAGGGAACCCTTAGCAACCTCTAGCGTAGTGGTTCTCAACCTGGGGGTCGGGACCCCCTCGCGAGTCAAATGACGATTTACCAGGGGTTACCGAATCCTGGACTGTTTCTGAAGCCCACGCTGCTCTCCCAGCCTTCTCGGGGCTGTCCCTGGAGCCTGTGGCCGCCCAGCTGGGCTGTTCCTAGAGCCCGTGGCCACCCACTCAGCCTCTTTGCAGGTACCCATTCAGTTCACGGTATGGCTAGGTTCAGAGACTAGAGGTCAGCTTAATGGTGAGGAATGTGAAGGGGGAGGGGCTGGAGGAGACCCCATCTCCTGATTACGGCATAGGTGTCACTGCTACGAGACACCACAAGGTCGGAGACACATTGAAGCTGGAGACACAGTGAATAACACTACCTGTGATTATAGTTGCCATTAAAAGTCCCCACTTATTTAGCAGATGACATTGATCAAGAGTCGTGTTGCTCACGAATATTCGCATTGCGAATATTCGCTACGAATATTGCATATTCGAGTATTCGCGAATAACTCGAATATCGCGGCGAATATTCGCTATGGCGAATATTCGTATTTTTTCAATTTTATTTTTAAAACAGATCACATCCTAGTGATCTCCATCGACGTCTAAAAGCATTTCTGGTATGATTAGAGACCCTGGGCCGGGTAGCTGAGGCAAGCCTTTTATGTTGCCGAAAATTCGCATTGCGAATTTTCGGCAACATAAAAGAATCGCATCAGCTACTCAGCCCTTCTTTTGCATCAGAGCCAATCAGAATAACTCGAATATTCGACAAACGGAATATTGCGCGATTATCTTCTCTGCCCTTCTTTTGCATCAGAGCCAATAAGAATAACTCGAATATTCGGCAAAAGGAATATTGCGCGATATTCCTTTTGCCGAATATTCGAGTTATTCTGATTGGCTCTGATGCAAAAGAAGGGCGGAGAAGATAATCGCGCAATATTCTTGTTGCCGAATATTCTAGTTATTCTGATTGGCTCTGATGCGCCCTTCTTTTGCATCAGAGCCAATCAGAATAACTTGAATATTCGGCAAAAGGAATATTGCGCGATTATCTTCTCCGCCCTTCTTTTGCATCAGAGTCAATCAGAATAACTCGAATATTCGGCAAAAGGAATATCGCGCGATATTCCTTTTGCCGAATATTCGAGTTATTCTGATTGGCTCTGATGCAAAAGAAGGGCGGAGAAGATAATCGCGCAATAGGAATATTGCGCCATTATCTTCTCCGCCCTTCTTTTGCCCCCTTATTCTCCTTTCTTTTAAGTAGAGTTAGTGTAGAGTTAGTGTTTAGTGCATATTAGTTTAGTAATACAGGAAATGATCTCCGTTTATGAGAATTTCGCAATCATTTTCGCATTAGCGAAATTTCGCAACATTTTTTGGGGATAAAATATCACGAATATTCGATATTAGCGAATATTCGCGAATATTCTTCTATATATTCGCGCAATATCGCGAAATCGAATATGGCGTATTCCGCTCAACACTAATCAAGAGCACCTAAGTTGGCTGATCAGAACTCCCCCCAGCACTATCACTCATCCCACCCCCATCCAGCACTGCCACTGATCCCAACTCCCTGCCAGCATTGCCACTCATTCCATTACTCCCCCCCCCCCCCCCACCAAGGAGTAAGAGAAGGAGTAAAAATAGAGCATACATGGAAGGGAGAGGAAAAGAGGGGGAGGAACAAAGAAAAAGGGAGAGAAAGAATAAGAGAAAGCACAAGAAAGATGGCTAGAGTGAGGGATGGGGGGAAAAAAACAAGAAATGAGGATAAAGAGAGATAAAAGCAGAGCAAAGAGATAGAGTGGTACATCTTAAAATGTTCCATAAGGGGTTTTAATACTGAACAAGTGGAAGGAATGTAGGGAGCGCTAAATGTCCATGGGTTAGGAGCGCAAATTTCTTGTCTTGACTTGGGTGCTGACAATCCACGCTACAAAAATAATCTTACTGTTAGGAGTCCTCACAACTTGGTAAATGTTATTAAGGGGTCACGTCACTAGAAGGTTGAAAACCACGGCTCTAGAGGAACCCAAGGTTTCCACGGAACCCTGGTTGAGAAACCCTGCCTTAAAATATAACTAGAGGCAAAACGTTTTCTTTAGTTCTGGAGTGGAGAGGGATTAGAGCACCTGTCAGGTTTTTATTGCTGTCTGTGACACCATTAGGGAGAGTCACCCTCTATTTGTCCTGTTTATTATTATCACTTAAAGTCACACATTTTGGGTTGTCCCCAGAACAATAAAGAGGGGAAATCTTCCAATAAGGACACTCGTTTTTTGTTGACAGCCAGAAATTAATTAACTTTGGAGGGACTTCCTCTTACTTCCTGTTTGGCCGTGGGTCAGGAAGTGAAGGGAAGGGAAATCTCCCCAATGGGACACAGATGGAAAAAAAAACTTGACAGGGGTTATAACCCTCCCTTACTCTATCCAAAGTGAAAGGTTTGGCTTTAGGTCTACATTAAGCAAGGAAACAATCTGTCATTCAAATACATATTAATGATTTTTGGATCATAGTATAGTGCTTCCTAAACTGTACCATACAACTTCATAGCCATTGACACATGTATTATAGGCCCGGTCAACTTAGTGAGCTACGCACAGTGCTTCTCCTGGAAGTCACCAGGAGACAAGTGGTGGGACCTAAAATAATAGGGAACAATGCCCAAAGCACCTGGTGTGAACAGGCCCTTAATCCTGCTCTCTACCCATGACCCTAATATTAGCCTAATCCAAATCATAACCTATATCTTAGCACTAATTGAATCCCCACAGCAGCGAACTTACCTTGTCTGATGTCTGGGGCATTGGTACCTAAAGCTGGCCATACATGGATTATAAGTAATGCTGCTTTGTCAGGTCACCTGAGGCCAGGTGACAGATGCACACCGTTGGAGTCAGGAGTGCACCGCTATGATAGTGGACCCTACGGTTGATTGTTGCGGATGGAACCCTGGGTGGTGCAGGAAGGCAGGTCTACTGGGGCGCCAACAGTGATCCCACAGGGAGCTAGAACATAGGATTCGCCAGGGTGCGGAGTCTTGAGCCAGCAGGTGTTCACCAGAGCCTCTAGTGGTGAGGATGGACTACGCTGCAGCTGACTCCAGGTCGCTGCCCCCAGGGTCTCCTAGCTCACGCTTACGGTAGGCTATAGGAGCATAAGCTAAACAGACGCCTAACAGACAAGGATAAATGGAGAACAAGCCAAAGGTCAAGGGTCACAAGCAGGCAGGGATAGTCGAGAATGCGCCAAAGGTCAGGGTCACAAGCAGGCGGGGATGGTCTGGAACACGCCAAGTTTGGTAACAGAGACAAACGTAGAGCACATGGCAAGCAGGAAACGGGAAACCAAACACACAATATTGCACGGCAAGGCATGCTTGGAGAACACAGTGTTAAATAGTGGTTCCTGTTGAGGCTAGGGGGGAGCCACACTGAGGGAATTTTACTTAACCATGCAGGTGTGAGAGAGCAAGACCTAAGGCTAATACACAGACAAGGTAAGAGGCAGACAGGTCATGAAAGTATTACTGCAAGGTCATGACATGCTTATAGAAAGAAAGCTGGCATCTCGCCAATCAGAAACTTTGATCCAACATAACCACTCATGGGAATCTTTCCCACCAAATAGTACACAGCAACAGCCCTGTAAAAGGGGGACGCTTTCCCCCCGAAACGCGTTGGCATGTTGCTCATTTTTATTAATGATCCATGGACCATATTTTAGAAGTCACATTGCTCGTGACACCGTCACTCCTTTCTTTTTATCTAAGTCTACATGCTGAAACAGCCTTAAGGTCGCACAGGAAAGGGAACAGCCCAATCCCCCAGAGGGTCCATCACCTCCACCCATCACTGGGCATTATCAACTGAAAGACATTTCTTCTTTCTGCCCAAACAAGTACCCACAGTCAGTCCAGCGCGGTCTCCAACTTAAGCTAGATGTCAAAGGGACGTAAGCATGATGTGTCTTTCATCTTCTGCATTAGGCTTCTTTGGCCAATCACTGCATCTACGGTCTTTGCCTGATCAATGGTGTCCATCATGCCAAACCTTCAGGGAGCCAATGTCATTAAGAAATGTCTTCACCATAAAGAAGAACAAGAAGTCCTGGAAATCATAAAGTCTGTCTGGGATTTGAGGCAGGCTACATCCACAGAAGATTTGTAGTTAGTTCTCCAAGATGTCTGCAACAATGTTCCAACCGAGCGCCTTAAAAACTGTGTGAGCAAGCACTGGGCATACCTAAAAGAATTGACTCTGGTTTGAAACCAAAGGGTAGTCACACCAAATATTTATTTGATTTCGATTTTTCTTCTGTTCGCTGCATTTTGTAAATTCATAAAAATAAACAATTACAATATATATTTTGAAAGCATTCTTACTTTACCCCATTTTTCTTACACCTACCTAAAACGTTTGCACAGTACTATATATATACTGTATACAGTATATATAGTACAGTTCCGATTTGCTTATATACTATGATTAGAACTGTTTTTCAGAGTGCTTTTCATTTATTTTTATTTTTTTACGCTGAGCCATTATCTATCACTACAGATAAGCTAAATGATTTCACAGAGTCTGTATTCTACTTGTGAAATCCTTCAATTAGCTGGAAAAAGTATTTGTGCTTTACCTGCGGACAAATGCATTAAATCCCACACATGTGGATTCCTCTTGTACTAACATTTACTGACAATAATTTTAAGAATCCTCACTTCTCACCCTGCAGAAGCTCAATATCTGTCTGTCTTTCACACACAAACTCGCATAGCACTTTGTTGCTGCGGGGGACAGCGCCTTTCACAGCTTTCTGCATAATCTGGCTTATTTAATAAGGCATTGCAAAGAGCAACAATGATGTGCAGAGTGTAGAGATGATGTGTAAAGTCTAGTAGCCCATAGCAGCCAATCACATTTCACCTTTCATTGGAATGGATTAGCCAGAATAATAATTGCTGATTAGCTGTTATTGGTTACTGCATTTGGCACTAGTGTTGAGCGGAATACGCCATATTCGATTTCGCGATATTGCGCGAATATATAGAAGAATATTCGCGAATATTCGCTAATATCGAATATTCGTGATATTTTATTAAAAAAAAATTTAGCAAAATTTCGCTAATGCGAAAATGATTGCGAAATTCTCATAAACGGAGATCATTTCCTGTATTACTAAACTAATATGCACTAAACACTAACTCTACACTAACTCTACTTAAAAGAAAGGAGAATAAGGGGGCAAAAGAAGGGCGGAGAAGATAATCGCGCAATATTCCTTTTGCCGAATATTCGAGTTATTCTGATTGGCTCTGATGCAAAAGAAGGGCGGAGAAGATAATCGCGCAATATTCGGTTTGCCGAATATTCGAGTTATTCTGATTGGCTCTGATGCAAAAGAAGGGCGCATCAGAGCCAATCAGAATAACTCGAATATTCGGCAAAAGGAATATTGCGCGATTATCTTCTCCGCCCTTCTTTTGCATCAGAGCCAATCAGAATAACTCGAATATTCGGCAAAAGCAATATCGCGCAATATTCCTTTTGCCGAATATTCGAGTTATTCTGATTGGCTCTGATGCAAAAGAAGGGCCGAGTAGCTGATGCGATTCTTTTATGTTGCCGAAAATTCGCAATGCGAATTTTCGGCAACATAAAGGAATCGCATCAGCTACTCGGCCCAGGGTCTCTCTCTAATCATACCAGCAATGCTTTTAGACATCGATGGAGATCACTAGGATGTGATCTGTTTTACAAATAAATTTGAAAAAATACGAATATTCGCCGCAATATTCGAGTTATTCGCGAATACTTGAATATGCAATATTCGTAGCGAATATTCGCAATGCGAATATTCGTGAGCAACACTATTTGGCACCAAGCTTTTTTCTTGCTAAAGTGATTGTAAAGTCTTGTCATGTTATACTTACCTGCTCTGTGTTGTAGTCCCTTTCTCTGATGCCTCAGCTTCACTGAATGAATGGGAAATGGTCGGTGCTGAGTGGCTTCCTGTTCTTTCAGAAACGGAAACATAGTAAATATTGTTTAGTATGCTTTGCTTATGAATGGACACAGGAGCGATTAGTACTGATCACTCACTGTGTTCATTCAGAAAAGGAAGGGGCTGCTAAATTAAATATTTTACACCCCATTCCCCCTATTTCCATTTTGAAACATTCCCCTGCAGCAGCCAGCAGAAGAGGAGAAGAGGAAAGCCGTCAGCGCTGTGGGGGGGGGGTCACGGGGGGCCCAGAAGAGGGAACTTGCGCCTCATGGGGTGTGCACAGGCACACCCCGCACACGCCTATGGCATGTTTATTTTGGCAAACAGCCGGTGTTGTTCATTTTTCCTGCACAGTTAACAAGGGTAACAGCTTTTATTGCATGGTGCTTTTAATGTTTGTATCGTTAAGAAAATACAGTATTTATTATCATTGTGTTATAAACAACACCTAACGTTTAGGGTTAATGATGACTTAATGATATAATGACAACTTTACTTTTGGTACCAGATCCTTCTATCACTATATAAAGAAGGAAAAGGAAAGGCACATGACCTGTTGCATGAATAGTTGAAAAAGGGAGTTTAAACAAAATGGGTATATAGAAAGAAATACTACATATTCGTACATAAGAATAAAAGCGATGTTAGACATTTGGTAGATTGATATGTGATGTTATCCACAAAAGGGATACTTGAATGATTGGCAAACGCATTTCAAGGGTTTTCTTCTTCATCAGAGCCCTAGAGAGACGAATATAATCTGTGTTTAAAGTGGTTGTAAACCCTTACAGACCACTTTGACCTACATGTAAGCCTAGATTAAAGCTTACCTGTAAGTGCAAGAAATATCTCCTAAACCTCCACGGTTAAGGAGATATTTGCAAAAAATACGGCACCGATGTCTACGGCGCATGCGTGCTGTAGACAACGGCGTAGGCGCACTGAGCGCGCCGTTAATGAATGTACTCATGCCGTCACCGCTGGCGGGAGTGACGTCATCACAGCCAGGCCAGTCTTAGCGCCGGAGCCGCGATACACGGAAGAGAGATGGCGGCGACTGAGGAGGAGGCAAGGAGCGCTGCGGGGGCTTCGATTTCAGGTAAGTAATTCATAATGAGCTAGTATGCTATGCATACTAGCTCATTATGCTTTTGTCTTGCAGGGTGTATTTTAATTTTTTTTCTTCAGAGGGTTTGCTTCCTCTTTAAAAGTATAAAAATAGATAGAGGAGGCTGGATGGGAAGTATAACACTACATAGGTAGTATTGTATTGTGTGCAGATTCTCTTTCGCTGTAGAGGTTATCCTTCCACATCTCAGCACTCTCAGCACCGTAGGACCATCTGTTAATTGTTATTGGTGGTCTTTGAACCCCAGTGGTTGGTTCCAGTATTGCAGCCAGGGATCCATGGATGGGTATTCACAATGTTGCTGGTCTATGCCAAACGATTCACCTGTGCTGTGGCTGTGTAATGTCTCCTGTCAGTTATGGGTAGGCACTGATGAACTTACCTACTTGCTAACTTGCTAGTTTCTTATGTTTCCCTGGGACAGCATCCTCCCACATGTTTCTGTATCTGGTGAACCTTTCCAAAGCAAAAGAGCATTACTCCACTACAATATTCATACTAGTACTAGGCCCTTTAAAGTAAGGTGACCAGATTTTTAAAATGAAATCAGGGGACATTTTTTTTTTACTAGTAATGGCGGCAATCAGCGACTCTCTGCCCGCCACCGCCACCCACACAGCCTGTAAAGTCTCACTCTCCAGGCCCCGGCTACTACTGGGTGGGGAGCGGAGGAAGATCACTCCACCAGAGAAGGCAAGGAGATAAACAGGCAGGCGGCTGGCCGAGACGTGAGCCAAGGCAGAAGAACATGCGAGCGGAGCTGAATGGGCATGCACCTGAAACTAAAGAAATATTCCCTCCGCTCCGACCAGCACATGATCATCAGAAAGGGGCACAGATAATGGGAAAAATACACCCCCTAAGCTACTAGGTGCACCAGAGCAGGGGTGTGTAATTCCGATTTTTTTTTTTAATTCTGCACTGACTGGGCCAAATTCACATACAATCTGCGGCGGCGTAGCGTAAGCCATTTACACTACGCCGCCGCAACTTAATGGAGCAAGTGCCGTATTCCCAAAGCGCTTGCTCCGTAGTTTGCGGGGGCGTAGTGTAAATGGCCCTGCGTATCCCCGCGTAATTCAAAGGGGGCGGCTTGTATTTAAATTAAGCGTGTCCCTGCGTCGATCGAACTGCGCATGCGCCGGCCGGGAAAAAAGTCCAGTGCGCTTGCTCCAGCTCACGTCGGAAAGCGTCGTTGAAACCGACGTCAAAACGACGTGATCGTCACTTATGCAATGCCCTATTCGCGAACGACTTAGTAAAACGACGTAACCGACGGAAAAAGACGACGCTGACCCGACGCCATACTTAACATGGCAACGACGGAACTTCGTAAACCTACCCCTCATATAGCAGGGGTAGGTTTACGCTTACGGAAACGACGTAAACGACGACGGGGCGGCGTAAAAACGTTCGGGAACAGGCGTATTAGGCTCATTTGCATAGGCAAATGAGAAAACAACGTAAAGGCCACCTAGCGGCCAGAAAAGTATTTACATCTACGATCCGACGGTGTAAGTGTTTTACACCTGTCGGATCTTCTCTGTATCTATGCGTAAGTGATTCTATGAATCACACGCATAGATACCCAGTAAAAAAAACAGAGATACGACGGTGTTTCCTGCGATACACCGTCGTATCTCTTTTGAGAATCTGGCCCACTGTCTTTGAAACTGCCCCAGCCCCTGTTCAAATCCAATCCGGGGACAAAACTGGGGACAAACTTTGTCTGGGGACAGTGTACTTAATCAGGGGACTGTCCCCTGAAACCGGGGATGTCTGGTCACCCTACTTTAAAGTGTTTGCATATTCAAAAAATGTACTCCTCTTACTTGCTATATCAAAGCACTTTTAATTCTGTGAAACATACAGTTTAAAGTGATTTGTTATAGCTTTTTGATGTGCAAAAAAAGCCTATGATCCTGCCAGACATCCAGTGGAATTATAACTTCATCTATTCTCTGCCTGTTCCGCACTGAAATATTAACCAGTATTTTCAATGCTGCCAGGTTTTGTGAACTACACCACCCTCTCCTCCCTGTCTTATGGATAGAAATGATGAGAGGATGAAATGTTCTGTTGTTCCAATCAGAAGCGAGCCACCTAGGGTGGGCTTGGTTGCTCTTCCATATACAGTACAGTGGATGAGCATTGTCCCTCAGGGGTGGACTGACAACATTATGGGGCCTCCGGGCAATTGGAGATTATGGGGCCCCTGGGTAATAGGAGATTATGGGGCCCCAGGTAATAGATTATGGGGCCACACAGTATACACACACACATAAATTGTACATACACAGTATACACAAACAGACACACAATATACACACACAGTATACATACACAGAATACACATACACACACTGAAAAGGTACTGGAGAGGCGGGGCAGCTATAATCGTGGGATTTTTTTAAAAACACAGATTTTTACATACTGTCCCTGGGTTTTACTGAAGCTGGCAACTCTGATGGGCCCCCCCTAGTGGCATGGGGCCCTCAGGCAGTCCCCGAGTGGTCAATCCGCCCCTGTTGTCACTTTAGGATTAGAAGGTTCACCAGGTAAAATGAAACCTTAAAAAAAGAAATAAAACAAATGCAACCATCATATGTGTAAATGGGTAACCTACAATATATTAAAAAAACAAGTATTTGGGGTATAGAGACTCTTTAAGCTTGTATGCAAATAAACCTTAAAGGGGTTGCAAAGGTAAAAGTTTTTTTACCTTAATGCATTCTATGCATTAAGGTGAAAAAACTTCCGACTATACCGTTATTCTTACCTGACCCCTCGAAAGTCCTACGCTTGGCCCCGACATCCTCTTCACCGATCAGCCTGGCGGATGGATTGAAAGCAGCACAGCCATTGGCTGTCAATCACATCCATTGACGCGGCGCGCCGAGGGGCGGGGCAGAGTGATACAGTGAGCGGCTATGGCCGCTCTCTGTATCATGGGTGCGCACCCGCAAGGACTCCACACAATGCGAGGGAGCTCGCATGAATGTGTGGAGTTCTTGCAGGGAGGACCAGAGACAGCCGCCGAGGAACCCCAGAAGACGTGGATCGGGGCCACTCTGTGCAAAACAAGCTGCACAGTGGAGGTAAGTACACAATGTTTTTTATTTAAAGAAAATAAAAAAAATTCTTTAAAAACCCTTTAAGCTTTCTAAAGTCAGATTTTTATGAACCCTTGGCGTCAGAATTATTCTCGTCTTATTGTATATATTACCAAAGACTCCTTAAAAATAAGCCTTGGACATTTATCCACAGCACTTATTGCCAGCGGTAACTTGATAAAACTGCGTTATTATCCTCGCAGGCTTCTTTTTCTTACAGTCTGTGCCTGTGCTGTTTAGATTTCTCCGTGCTCAGCACATCAGCATGTTACCAAGCCTGCAGGGCACACACACTATCATTCTTATGGCGATTCTGTACACTTGAATGGACATTTAAATGAATATCAGAATTCATCAAGTAAATTTGGTCTACTCACTGTCTCTGCTTGTACTTGTCCCTGTCTTCTGTATTATCCTCTTTGCCGCTCTAAGCCAGAAAAATAATATATTAATGACTAGAAAATATAAAATATCAGCTTAATTTAAAAAAATTATATTAATGACTATTATCCATAATATTATTAATGCATGTGTGGGTAAAATGTTTGTGCAAAACTTTAGATACTTGGTACTTCATATACTTATTATTCCGTAACTCTCAATGCAGCCTGTTGTATTGCATTATTGTATACCTAACATTGTTGGAAAAAGCTAAAAAGAAAACTGTGATGTAAATGTAAACTCTATAAGGGGCCAGAACATAATAAAGAAGCTTCATAACTGCCTTCAGGATCATGCAGGTGCCGAAAACTCCATTGAGCCATAGACGTGTGCACAGGGTGTGCTGGTGGGCCTAGGCACACCCTAATCACCCCATGTGCATTAGCATTATCCAGGAACAACACCAGGTGGGTGGTTGGGGGTGCCAGTGACCATTGTAAATGCCCCCACTATATTAAAATCTAGATTCATCTTTAGGGACACATTGCACCCATATTTAGGGTGTATAGTAATATGCTCCCTATCAACTGGCTCCCACCACAATCTGTAGGATTATATAACCTAGCAATCTAGTTTGTACCCTCTGGGTTTTTTTTTTTTTGCTTAGGTCATTTTCTAATTGTATAATACAGGGGTAGACAACCTTGGCCCTCTATCTGTTTTGAATCTACAAGTTCCATGAGTCATTGCAAAACCCTGACGATCACAGGCATGACTCCTAGAGGCAGAGGCATGATGGGATTTGTAGTTTCACCACAGCTGGAGTGCCGAGGTTGCCTACCCCTGATATAAGATAACATAGATGTTGAAATAAAACAGAAGCTTTTGACTACATCTTTTGCTTTATCTCATCCAGGACTATATTTAAGATGTAGGGCCTGTTCTCAGGATTCAGAGAGACAGGGCTTGCCTTGTGGACTAGTGGATTGCCGATCAACTCTTTCCTTTGCTATCCTGCAGCAGATTTTTTGATTTGAACTTACAGTACATGTAAGTAAGCTGTCTTTAAAAACTGCACTGTGGTGCAATGGTGCACCATGCCAGCGTAATGTGTGCTTCTACAGCTGCTTGTACTCTCCACCAGAGGCACATGTGGCAGGTAGGGTTGCCACCTTTTCTTCAAGCCAAACCCGAACACTTTAGCCCTGGGACCCCTTTGGGTGCCCCAAGGAGAGTAGTATTGCGATGCGCATAGCATGCTGCAGAAAACAGTGGGTGTGGCCAAAATGCTCTTGCTGGCTCTACCCCCCCCCCCCCAGTAATGCCAAACCTGCCCCCAGACAGCCACCCACAGCTCCCGGTTAGCAACAAACAGGTGGCAATCCTAGTGGCATGGTAACAGCATAGGAACACACCTAGAAGAAGGTACCTCTATTTTTGCTCTGAACCAAACCTTCAGCTGCACTGTACTGCCCCACATGTTGACGTACAGCACAGTGCTTAGAGTAGAGCCAAACTTGTCTTGTTTATCTTTTTTTTTTGTACCTCAATGCTGCTTATTTCCATCAGCATCTTATAGCCACTTCCTGGCTACATATAAGTGATGGTGCACCTAATTCCTCTGGACTGGCTATCTGATAATGACAGCAATGGACCATGCTTGAGCAATGTGTGTTAGCAAGGTCACTTGTATTCTCCATCAGGGGTGCATTAGACAGTGTGAAAACAAAGAAGCCTAATGCTCCATACACACGGTCTGAAAAACGGACGACAGATCGTATTTTTTTGTAGTTTTGCATGCTAGTCATATATATAACCTGAAGAGTTTACTAAAGTTAGAAAAATTCTCAAACGACAGAATAAAAAAATCGGAAGTGATGTCATGTGTTGTAGTGTATTTCTATTGTATTTTTGGACAACAACTGTACTGATTAAACAAAAATCGTACTATCTGGTATCATACAAAAACAATTTTCGTGCATGTACGATCAAATAATATCAGATGAACTGTGGCGATCGGCTCGCGAAAGCTCTGTACTAACGCTCCGATTATTGTATGATTGCGCCGAAAGCGGTATTTTTTATCTTATTTTTGGATCGTGTGTACGGGCCATAACTTAAAAACAATTGTCACCCTGCAACAGGAAGCCCTGAACAAGGACAATTGGGGCAGAATTAACAGTTGTTAATGTTGACCATCCGCCGTTGTTACATGTCGCTACTTTGAAGAGGAATACCGTTGTTATGGTAGCAGCTAGCTACCATAACCCCGGTACCCTCTTCAAGAGCGGGCGGTCCTCTTTCAGATAAAAGTGGTCTCAGTGGCGGAGATGATCGGATCCTTCTCAGTCAGTGGCCTGGAGACAAGTGAGGGGAAAATGGCCCCCTCCCATCTCCATACCACTGCAAGACAGAAGTGACGTCTTTTTGACCTCAGACCTCATATTTAAGAGGATCTGTCATGCTTTTTTCTATTTTTTTTTTTTTTTAAAGAGCTCTGTCCCGACGAGCTCTTGCACAGAAGCGAACGCATACATGAGCAGCGCCTGCCTATTCTAGCCCTAGACCTCCTCTGTAATTCAAAACATGCAACCTGTAGAATTTTCTAAAGGTCGTCTATGGAGATTTTTAAGGATAAAAGTTTGTCGCCATCCCATGAGCGGGCACAACTTTGAATCGTGACATGTTGGGTATCAATTTACTTGATGTAACATTATCTTTCACAAAATAAAAATTTGGCTAACTTTAATGTTGTCTTTCTTTTTAATTGAGAAAAGTGATTTGTTTCCAAAAAAAGTGTGCTTGTAAGACCACTGCGCAAATACGGTCTGACAAAAATTATTGCAACGACCGCCTTTTTAATCTCAAGGGTGGTAATAAAATAAATAATATTTGGGGTTTCTAAGTAATTTTCAAGCCAAAAATTTTTTTTAACTTGTAAACACCAAATATCAGAAAGAGGCTCGGTCCTTAAGTAGTTAATAAAAGCTGCAGATTATTAAAAAAAAAAGACTAAAAACTATTTTTTATTCTGATTGACAGGGGATCCTGTATATTGTTTCTTCTCTGCTGGCAGATTTGGGTATTTGCATCTTTTGTAGCCCTTCCCTGTAACTTTTGAAATTACATTAATGTGGTAAAGCTTATATGAGTCTTAATGTGTGTATTCAGATCTACTTCAATTTCGAAGCTTCCATCAAGGTTTACTTGCCTTTTAAGCTTTGTCAGCTTTGGCTGTATTTCCCAGTGATTTACGCTGCTGTTCCTTATTGCACCAAAATATTGGCACATGCTGATGAAAATTTCACATCCTCTCTTGCTGGATCAGCAAGCTTAACCTACCAAAATCTGGTGTTGCGCGATGCTTTTGACTGATAATCAATCTTTCCGCTCCTCGACAGTTGTTACAGGGACGCAGACTAGAGGAAGTGGCAGATGCGGACTGTCTTCTGAGAGAATGGGCTGTAGGTGTGCTGGGGAAAAAGTAACAAGTCGTGCATATCCAAGTTTTTGACTATCCCGAGAGCCAGGAAATATATCCACAATGTCAGCACCGTCACTTATGATTTCATTTGTCAAGTAATCTAAACTCTAAGCCCTGTTGTCCCACTGGACCCATGTGTACAACCAATGTTTCCTAATATACATAAGGGAGGTATCGAGGGATACCACCTGTCTCTTGTTTTCATTCCTAGTCCCCCATTTTCTACTACTCTAACCTCAATGCCTAAATAATTGAAAACATCATCTGTTGAGACTGTTTTCCTTAAAGCAGATGTAAACCCAATCACTAAAATACTCATATAATTCTTGAAGATACTCTGTCACAGATGTGAAAAAATGCAGGTAAAATTCCGTATTCCTATATATATAATATTTTAAAAGCTTATTTTAAGATTAAAAAAAAAAATTATTTTTCATACAGGGTGACCGATGGGAGATGGACGTTTTTAGAACAGGTAGTGCACAGTAAGTGGTGATGGGAGGGGGACAAGCTAGGCGCCCCCACCCCACTGAAATGCCAATTCAGTCACAATGGAACAGTAGATTTTACAACATTGTTTGTTTGCTTATGACAGCTTGGTTCGAAGTGGTGAGTCTATCAAAGTAACGCAGTGGCTTTTTCAAGAAGAATTCAATGTTGGTTGACACGGTCCCAGTTGCAACACGATCCTTAGGTGGGTTGAACATTTCATTACAACCGGAAACATTTTGAACAAGAAACCACCAGGCCCTGCCCTCACTGTAAGGCCGCGTACATACGATCAAACTTGTCTGCTGAAACTGGTCCGCAGACCAGTTTCAGCGGACATATCCGGTCGTGTGTACGGGCTAGCAGACAGGTTTTTTCCAGCAGACAAGTTTTAAAGCATGCTTTAAAACTTGTCTGCTGGAAACCCGTCCGTCCGACATGTCTAACGTCTAACCAGCGGACAAAAATCTTCCGCATGCGTTGAATGGATTTGACGCATGTGTGGAAGTATTTTACTTCCTGGATTGGTGACGTGGCGGCGTCAACATCACCGCCACGTCACCGCGTCCTCAGCCTGAGGGGATTTTCGTCCGATGGTGTGTACACGCCATCGGACAAAAATCCGATGAGACATGTCCGCTGCAAACGGTCCGTCGGACATGTTTGAGCGGACATGTCTCATCGTGTGTACGCGGCCTTAGGATGCCAGAAAACATTTCAAGGGTGAAAGAGGCACTGGTTAGGAGCCTGGGACGGTCTGCTCGAGCGCAAGTGAGTTAGACCCCTTTCACACTGGTGCTTTAATGCTGGAAATAACCTCTGCTAAGCGCCTGAAACTACCTCCCATTCATTCAAATGTGACTTTTCACACTGGGGCGGTGCACTTGCAAAATGTTCCGAAAAGTCCTGCAAGTAGCATCTTTGGGGCGGTTTGGGATTGCTGTATTTAGCGCTTCCAAAATACCCTGCCTATTAGAATGAATGGGCAGTGCTTTTGAAGTGCCAGAAAAGCGATTCGGGAAGCACTGCAATACAGGAGATTTTGACCCCTTCTTTGGGGTTAAACGTGCCCCGCTAGCAGCTGAAAAGCGCTGCCTAAACACTGCTAAAGCCCGCAAAAACAAACAGCACTTTAGCGCTAACGCTCCCATGGCCCCAGTGTGAAAGGGGTCTAATTCCGCATACACACGGTCGGAATTTCTGACAACAAATGTTAGATGTGAGCTTTTTGTCATAAATTCCGACCGTGTGTAGGCTCCATCAGACATTTGCTGTCGGAATTTCCGACAACAAAAATTTGAGAGCTGGTTCTCAAATTTTTAGACAACAGAATCCGTTCTCGTAAATTCCAAACGTGTGTAGACAATTCCACACATGCTTCGAATCCAGTACCAGACGGAATCGCTCGGTCTAGTAAAACTAGCGTTCGTAATGGAGATAGCACAGTTGTCACGCTGTAACGGACTGAAAAGCATGAGGCTGAAAAACGTGAATCGTCTCTCACCAAACTTCTACTAACATCATTGATATTGAACTTCCCTTTAATAGTGTTATCGTATGGCGGCGTACACACGGCCGAGGTTCTCGGCAGAAACCAGCGAGAACCTCGCTGGGAGCCGCATTCTGCCAAGAACCTCGGCCGTGTGTACGCTCTCGGCGAGCCCCGCCCGTCGGGAATCCAGTCGAGCGAATAGAGAGCAGGCTCTCTATTTGCTCGACGGCCCGCCTGGATGAATGGCTGGTTGCCATTCCCGACGGGCGGGTCGCCGATTTCGACGTGTTCCGCCCGTCGAGGTTCTCGTACGTGTGTACGCCGCCTATGTCTTGTACGTCACTGCGTTCTTGGTGTTCAGGATTTCCGACAACATTTGTACGACCGTGTGTATGCAAGACAAGTTTGGGCCAACATCTGTCAGAAAAAAATCTACAGTTTTGTTGTCGGAATTTCCGATCATCTGTAAGCGGCATTAAGGTTGACTCGTGAATCAGTGAGAACCATTTTAAAGAGAGATTTAAGATTCCATCCGATCAAAATGCAAGTTTGTTCAACAGCTCAACGTGCAACGTGAGAGATTACGAGCAACAAAAAGACTTCCAAATTGTCTTGGAAGAAAATGAACATGCAAAAATCATAATAAGTGACAAAGCTCATTTTCATTTGAATGAACAGTAAATAAGCATTACCTTCATTACTGGGCACCCAAAAATCCTAGGAACACTCAAGAAAGACCTCTCCAATCTGCACACGTTACAGTGTGGCGTGCGACTGCCCCTTTTGGCGTTATCGCACTTTTTATTATAGGGAAAACGGCTTTATAGTGACTGTTAACTCGGAATGTAAAACTCACATGCTAAACAACTTCTTACTACAAGAAGTGCAAAGACAGAGAAAAAACAGCTCCATTAAAGACGATGGTCATAATTCCAATGACATTATTTTTCATAACTGAATCAGTTACTCAACTGACATAACTTTCCTATGCCAACGTATAGTGGGCGCATATTTACGCTGGACGATTTTCGATATTCGATATTTTCCATATTCAGGAGAAGCCGTTCTCCTGCCCGGAGTGTGATAGATCCTTCAGCCGGAAAAGTGAATTTGTTATGCACCTGAACGATCACACGGGGGATCACCCTTTTTCATGCTCAGTGTGCGGGAAAGGTGGAAATAGTGGGCGCATATTTACGCTGGACGATTTTCGATGCAAATATGCAAATGAGGGAGATACGCCGATTCATGAATGTACTTGTGCCCGTGTACTTTTGCGTAAGTCGTACGTCCGGCGTAAAGTTATTCCCCATATAGGAGGTGCAACTCATTCAAAGGTATGTGACTTTATCATTTACAATATACGATGTGACATAAAGTTTTTCAACAGCCACCACTTTATTCTCTAGGGTGTTAGAAACCCCAAACATTATATATAGTAATTTTCTAGCAAAAATAAATTATTTTAACTTGTAAATGACAAATCTCGCAAAGAGGCTCGGTCCTTAAGTGGTAAAGGTCAAATATTTCCCAAAGACTAACAATGCTGCCTACACTCATTAATAATTTTCCAGATTCTGAGTATATAGTCATTGAGGTCAGACAGTTGATTAGGTGTTCGGTGCGGTGCTCTCGGCACCCATGGCACACTCAATGTTCTATGCATGCAGAAGCACTATGCATGCACCAACTATGTTATTGACCTAAATTGTAAGTCCAGCTTAACACTAAAATCCCTGTATCTATAGACATCCACGATCTAACACTAACCTAGCTATCCCTTTAAAGAAGAAATCAGTGTACATACATTTTTTTCAAGCCGATTAGATCCAGTCTCTAGTGGTGGAAGCTCCAAAGGACACCGCCAACATCAGCTGTGAAATAAATGGGGAGCGATGTCACCCATGGAGTTACTATGGGGCTTCCGTTGTCGAATGTGCCCTCTGCACCCACCTCCACAGTGAAGCCATGGCTGACAGCTAAGTATGGGATCGGGTCGGATCGGCTTCAGAAAAGCTATTGAAGCTGATTTCTTCTTTACAGGATTAGATAGATTAGTGTTAGGGTCCTTTCACATGTACGGACCGTTAGTCCATTTTTTACAAGTCCGTTTATGGACTTGTAATGCATCCCTATAGCATCCGCTAACGTCCGCAAAGATCCGCGTCCGCAAAGATCCGCTTTTTCGGACGGAAGAAAATCCTATTTTTCGTCTCTCTGGAGGATCGGATGAATACGGACAGACGGTCCGTATTCATCCGATTCCCCATAGGGGAGAGCGGAGGAAAGACAGGGTGGTCTCTGCACAGTGTGCGGGGACCGCCCTGTCCGCAGACAGCTCAGCGGGGATTTACGGACGATCCCCGCTGAGCCGACGGACACACACGGAGCGGATCAAAAACGGTCCGCTCCGTGTAAAAGGACCCTAAGATCGTAGATGTCGGTAGATGCAGCGATTTCAGTGTTAGGGTGGACTACTTTAAGCCAATGGTGTTATCTGCTAAATGCTGCAAGTTGAAACCACTTTAAAGGCACCAACAAGTATGTTTTTTGTATAGTCCTACCTGTAGAGTAAAGTCAAACCTTTGTCTTTACTACCACTTTAATATGTGTATTTTATATCATCCTGGATTTCAGCTTTGATAGCAATCACGTTTGGGTACCCCTTTTCAGGTTGAATTAAACGGCAGGGATTGGATAGATTGGAAAATATTCAATCATCTCTGAAGGGGTGGCAATGTATTCAGCACAATCCAAACTTTATCGATCTTTCAGAGAAAGGAAAATTGCCTGAATGAAAATTTCAGCGAGCAAATTGTCTGTTTGTTTTTATATATATATATATATATATATATATATATATATATATATATATATATATATATATTAAATTACACCTATCAAATCAACTTTATAAATGCAAACTTTCTAATATATTTTAAGATTTCCATTATGCCGCGTACACACGATCATTTTTCGGCATGAAAAAAAACGAAGTTTTTAAAAACGTAATTTAAAATGATCGTGCTACACATAATTTTTCACGTTCTAAAAAACAACAAAAAAAAAATATTTGAACATGCTGCATTTTTTAATGCTGTTTTAAACAATGTCGTTTTTTGGGTTGTAAAAAATGATCGTGTGTGGGCAAAAACGAAGTTTTAAACCTGCGCATGCTCAGAAGCAACTTATGAGATGGGAGCGCTCGTTCTGGTAAAACTACTGTTCGTAATGAAGTAAGCACATTCATCACGCTGTAACAGACAAAAAAAGCGTGAATCGTCTTTTACTAACAAGGAATCAGCTAAAGCAGCCCAAAGGCGAAAAGAACTTCCCCTTTAGAGTGCCGTCGTACGTGTTGTACGTCACCGCGCTTTGTTCATCATTTTTTTTAAACGATGGTGTGTGGGCTACGTCGTTTTTAATGATGAAGTTGGAAAAACTTTGTTTTTTGGACATGCTGAAAAACTATGTTTATTTTCATGCCAAAAAATGATTGTGTGTACGCGGCATTAGAGTTAAGTTATGCTGTCAGGTTTGATAAACAAAGCTAAGTAGAGTTCATTAACTGTTCATTTGTCTCAGACTATGATATGTATCAATATGCTAATTTCTTTGCATTCCTGTCATTGTTTTGTTACTTACAAGTTGTATAACTTTGTAATACAGACTTGCATAACATATATGACCTAACAGGCATTTTTGAGATAAAGATAGCAAGGAGACTCTAGCAAATTATGCGTGACATGAGGGATGAAGAATATCTAATATGACATGTAACTATTAGCAAGATTCACATGTAAGCTTACAGATATCCATCACAGCTTCTTATCTACATGCAATTGTGTGGGTTCTGCCCCAACTTACATACCTTTTTTTTAAGAAAAGTTCAATCTAACTTCTGTACTTTGGCTGAGTTTTGTTACACTTTTTATTAATGTTAAAGGACAGCTCAAGAAAAAACTAAAATATTGTAACAAGTTTTTACAGCCCAACCTGGAAAAAACAAGTTTGCTCAAACTGGAAAATCCAGGTGTATTGGAATCATAGAGAATGCCAAATCAACATCTTAGGAGTCCATTGATTTGTATTATTTCGAATGGTTACAGCACAAAGACAAAAAGCATTCAACATGTTTTGGAGGAAGTGAACACCTCTCTTCATCATGGTTTAGGATACTATACTGGAGTGTTTGTTGGACTCTAGAATGCTCTTGGGTGGACAAAACTATACCAGGAGTTAAAGCATAATTAAAGAATTAAGTTCAGTCTTTCTTTTTGAACAAATGTGCGGCGCTATCACTATCACTAAAATTGAAAAATCTAATTAAAGTGGAGTTCCACCCAAAAGTAGAACTTCCACTTTAAGGAGTCCTAACCCCCTGACATGCCAAATTGGCATGTCATTTCTGGGGGGAGGGGGGGAGTGGGTACCTAGTTTTGACAGTTACCCAGATTCCACTTCCTCCCGCTGCCTAGGTGACTCCTCCTCTCCCCCTCCCTCCCTGTAATCTTCTGGGATATATCACAGGTCCCAGAAGATTCCTCTGCCATTTAAGACAGCGCAGCGAGACTCGCATATGCAAAGTGTGCACCCAGGTGTGAAGCTGCAAGCTGTCACAGCCAGGTGCCCACTCTTGCAATGTCGGCGCCGCAGAGAGGAGAAGGAGAAAAGTGAGGCTTCAGGTGGCCGCATCGCTGCACCGTGGGACAAATGTCAAGGTCAGCAGCTACACTTGTTGTAGCTGCTGAACTGTAATAAACTGAAAAACGAGTGGAACTCTGCTGTGCATATTACAACAAGCAATGCACCAAAAAAATATTTGATTAGTGACAATGAAAACATATATAAAATGTCCAACAAATGTGAGAGTACACTAAATGCGTATGAAAAAAATTCTCCTAAAAGACACCACCCCTGTGTGGTAGCCACCAAATACCACACTGCTGCTTACCTGCTAGACCTGAAACACAGGGAGGTCTAAAAGCTCTTTGAAAGAGAAAACCCAAGGGGATGGATGGATAGTGGATGGTCCAGCATCCACAAGTTAACACACCTCCAATTTAGTCATGCACAGGATTGCCCATCATTATAACAGCCATTAGAACATAGGGAAGAGCAGGGAGAGCCTTGATAATGTAGTAAGTTAAAACACCATTTATTAACTACTAAGGCATGTACTCACATATAGGACAAAGCAATAAGGCATAGTATAAACCAGCCGCCAAGCACCCCAGCGGGTGTAAAGACATCACCACGTTAGCTCGGCCCTACGTGTTTTGTCCAAAAGGACAACTTCAATGGGACATACAAATATGTTAAAATTCTTAACCGAAGAAAAAATTCTTAGCAAGCTTTCTGTTAAAATGCCCATCGCAGCATTTGCCATTTACAACTTTCAATGCTCCTGGCTCCTGCTTTCTCAGAACTCCTTGAACTTCACATCTTCACAGGAACCATATAACAGTGGACAGTGCAGTCTCCAACCAGCCTCATTGGAGGATGAGGGAGTAGCTTGACATATTAGTTTCATGGCTTTGTGTTTTGATTTGTGCATACGCTGAAGAAAGGCTAAGCTTTTGTTCCTGCATGCAAGAATGGCTCTATATGAAGCTGCAAGAGGAAAGAGACATTCTGAAACAGGAAACCTAAGGTAGTGGTCATAGCACTAACTTAAACTGGGACATAGGCAAGGATTAAGAGATAAAGAAGATGCATACTAAGTAAGGTGTCCGTTTATGAAGCAGTGAACAGCGGTGATCCCAGGGATCACCACTGATCACAGCCCATAAACAGTTTATGAAACAGAGATAATCGGGGGAGAATTTGTTCTCCCACCGATTATCTCCACACACACAGAAGTCTCATAGACTGACACAGAAACGGCCAGTTTATGAAGCTGTGATCTCAGCACTTCACTGGCGATCTGTGTCAGAATTCACACTCCCCGATTCACCATCTCAAAGGTGGAGAATCGGGGAGTGAAGAGGGAATCCCGGGGGTTCTGAGGAGGAAGGAGGAAGATTTTTAACTTCCTTCTACCTCACTCAGACCCCCCAACACTGTAACCATGTCCCCCTGCAATATTTATGTGTGTATATATATATATATATACATATATATAATGTGTACAAGTATATATATAATGTGTGTGTATATACATGTATATATAGTGTATGTGTGTATACATATATATATTATGCAGGGGGACTCGTTATTTTAATTACATTAACCACGGGGTCTGTCAGTGTAATGAGCGGTGATAATTTATCACTGCTCAATAAACTGACATCTCCGTATTTCTGTGAATTTCTGGTACTGTAATCTTGTAAAGTCTCATGAGATTCCAGTATCAGGGGCCGTTCTTCACTGTTAGAAGTGTTGGAAGATCACTTCACTCCTTCAAGGGTGAAGCGATCTTCTCCGCTTCATAAACCTGCACACAGAGGAGAAAAATCTTTACTGTGATAGCCGAAGAACAAAGCAGTGAATAGAATTCACTGCTTCATAAACGGACACCATTGTGATTAAATCAGCTGCTGAAAGTGCTTATAAAATTATGATTTGATATCACATTAATGTATAGTCATTGGGACAGGAAGTGAGGGTTAAGCCGCGTACACTCGATCGATCAAACCGATGAGAACGGTCTGAAGGCCAGTTGTCTTAGGTTAACCGATGAAGCTGACTGATGGTCTGATGTGCCTACACACCATCAGTTAAAAAACCGATCGTATCAGAACGGGGTGACGTAAAACACACCGACGTGCTGAAAAAAATTGAAGTTCAATGCTTCCAAGCATGCGTTGACTTGATTCTGAGCATGCACAGGTTTTTAACCAATGGTTTTGCATACTAACGATCGGTTTTTGACCTATCGGTTATCAATCCATCGGTTACATTTTAAAGCAAGTTTGCTTTTTTTTAACCAATGGTTAAATAACCTATGGGCCCCACACACGATCGGTTTTGACCGATGAAAACGGTCCTTCAGACCGTTGTCCTTTGGATAACTTATCGTGTGTACGCGGCTTAAGTCTTTATTTTTAGTAGCATGTGCCCTTTCGGAGATTGTTCCCATTTTGCTGTTTATATGACAAAATACCAGTATTGAGGCTTTGGAGTGGGTGGGCCAGAGCTCTCAAGTGGAGGAGCAGAGAAGCCTGAATTTTAATTTTGCCTTATACATGGCGAACCTTCATGCAGGGTCATCCAGTTACCAGCTTTTCATGTCTGATGACAGTTTAGAAGGCTTAAAGTAAACGCAGGCAGACTTTAATTGTGCAGTATATTTTTGCACCATCATTTGCTATAAGGATGAAAAAATAGGATTAATCTCATAGCAGCAATTATCAAAAACAAATAGCCCGTAGTAAGTGAGTAGTGTTAGATTTTGTTATAGTTTTATTTACATATCCACATATACATTAAATACTGTAGATATGGCAGATTTGTATTTCATGAAAATAAAATGGTGTTAGTAGAAACCCACCTTTGATATTTCCATGTTGGTTTCTGATTGATTCAACTAAAGGGAATGCCGTGTGGTATCGGCTTTTATGTGAAGTATCAAACAATACAAACACATCTTTAGAAAAAAAAAAAAGCACAAGGAAATAAATAAAACACATGTCTATCCAGACTCACATGTAAGTCAGTGTCACCCTTTTCATATCTGAGACAACGGAGGCCTTGCCAGGGAATCTCTCCACCCAGGAACCTTTTGTGCCAAATGTTTACAATAGCAGCCCCTTCTGATCACACTGCCAGCACTTGGCTATCTAGTTTTTAGCAACATGCCAGCTTAGGCGCACCTGCCCCCGTCTGCCTTCCCAGTGCACAGGGAGTTTCACATGACCTCACCCCTTCCCAGCTGACTTAGTTCTAGCTTTGTAGATGGCTGTGTGCCCCCAGACCCAGAGCTGGAGGTAATTAAGGAGCCAATAAACAAAAATGACAATTTGATCCATAGAAATAGAGCATTTTGTGACATTTGTGGATTAAAGGAGAAGTCCCATTAAAAAAAAAAATACTTTAGAGGCTGATTAATTGATGGTAAGCACCAAGTGAAGCTTGCCCCCAAACTATCAATCACAATTCTTATTTTATTTTCCTGTAATGATAAGATGAAGACATTTCTTTGTTCCAGTTTTACTGAATCAGCTTAAGGTATTCTTAAAGATAATTGTTTTACTTTGGAAAAACCCTGTCGGGTAACTATTTCTGGAAAAACAGCCAGTCCATCCAGTACCATACCCAAACGCAGAATGCTGGGATGCTCGGCTGACGCCATTTAATAGTTTAAGGCTCAACAAGAAGTGAGAGCTCTCCTTATGCTCTAATGATTTATGATCTGCCACATTTCATCTTTTTCTAGCTCCATTATTTTTCAGTGAGGCCATTCAGCACTGAAAGTGTTTTCCCAAAACATTTTCAAACCATTTACCTAATCCTTAATCTCACACTAACATTTAATCTTACCCTCCCTCAATAATTATAATTATAATTATACACGTACGTTCCTTTAACCACTTAAGCCCCGGACCATTTGCTGCCATATGAGCCCCTGCCCCGAACTCCGTGACCGTGCCGTGGGACCTGCAAACTCAATGTCCGCCGGTGTCCCACGTTCGTGTCAAATGTGAATGGTCCCAAAATATCATCATGTCTGATGTGTCTGCCATAATGTCGCAGTCACGATAAAAATCACTGGTCGCCACCATTACTAATATAAAAATGCCATAAAAATATCTCCTATTTTGTAGACGCTATAACTGTTGCGCAAACCAATCAATAAACGCTTATTGCAATTTAAAAAATAATTATGTAGAAGAATACGTATCGGCCTAAACTAAGGAAAAAATATTGTTTTTTTTTCCAAAATTGTCGCTCTATTTTTGTTTATAGCGCAAAAAATAAAAACCGCAGAGGTGATCAAATACCACCAAAAGAAATTTCTATTTGTGGGTAAAAAAGGACGTCAATTTTGTTTGGGAGCCACGTCGCACGACTGCGCAATTGTCAGTTAAATCGATGAAGTGCAGAATCGCAAAAAGTGGCCTGGTCCTTTGGCAGCCAAATGGTCTGGGGCTGAAGTGGTTAATGGGGATTAGATATAGCTTAGTGAAAATACCCTGGGCAGAAATCAGATTTAATATATAAACTTCATCCTTATTCCTAACCTTAGCCCAACACTAAATTATCAGTGAAAGGGCCACACTTGCGTCTTCTGTTTCAAAATCTTTAGCAAAATCTGAGCACTAAAAGAAAAATCTAAAAAAAGATTTACAATTTAATATCCCATCCCATATTATTTTCTAATGGCTACTAATTTAATAGCATATATAAATATTTGTGCAGGCATTTAATTTACAAAAGGATTGAATGTTACACATTGTTTTTTCCAACGACTGAATGATGGAAGTGTGAGTAAGTTGTCAACTTCTGTTACGCTCATGTCCATCTTTCTTCGAGAGCAGAAAAGCAGGATGGTCTAAATCCGCCAAGTTGGGTAGTCGCTTGAGTTGTTTTTTTAGCACTTGTCAGTCTGTTCAGCACATATATTGTTTTGTGATTGCTCATAGCTAATTATCTTCTTTATATTATTAGATCCATGACACTGGAATAATTTAACTGGAGAGAGCTGCAAATAAAGAAAAAACACAAGTTGGATGGCATACCTTGTTAGTTGTGTTTTGTATCACACTCGGAAGTTGCTACAGTGATAAAAATTTAATTTGTTCATAGTTGAGGAATCGACTGAGAATAGTGTTTTCAATTTGGTACATAAAGCTTTCATGGCCAGAAATGTATTGTTTCGCTAGTCAATCTATAATATATTTTCAGAAAAGAAGATACATTTTACAGACTTTAATGCAGCGTACACGCGATCATTTTCCGGCATGAAAAAAAAAAGATTTTTTTTAATAACGTTATTTAAAATGATCGTGTGTGGGCTTCACATTGTTTTTCGGCTTCTGAAATGTCGTTTTTCGTGTTGTAAAAAATGATCGTGTGTGGGCAAAAATGACGTTTTAAACCCCGCGCATGCCCAGAAGCAAGTTATGTGACGGGAGAGCTCGTTCTGGTAAAACTACCATTCATAATGGAGTAAGCACATTCATCACGTTGTAACAGACAAAAAAGCGCAAATCGTCTTTTACTAACAAGGAATCAGCTAAAAGCAGCCCAAAGGCGAATAGAACTTCCACTTTAGAGTGCCGTCATGTTGTACGTCACTGCGCTTTGTTCATCATTTTTCAAAAACGATGGTGTGTGGGTAATATCGTTTTTAATGGTATAATGGTATCAGAAAGAGACGCAGCAACCAAAATTCTATCAAAAATGATTTATTACAAAATTTGTTAAAATAACATAGATAAAACCATTAGGAGAAAAAGCTCATGTATAAATAGAATACGTTGACCAAGCTATGTTGGCTTGTACTGTTCTATTAAGAGGTCGACGCATTTCACAATCTGCTTCCTCAGGACCGTTATATCTTAATAGACAACAGTTAAGATATAACGGTCCTGAGGAAGCAGATTGCGAAAATGGTTTTGCCCATGTTATTTTAACACATTTTGTTAAAAATTATTTTTGATCGAATTTTGGTTGCTGCGTCCCTTTCTGATACCGTTAAAGGGCCAGATTCAGGTAGAGTTAGGCTGGAGTATCAGTGATACTCCAGCCTAACTCTCACTTTGAGCCGACGTTTCTGTTTTCTGTAGTCAGAAAACAAGAAACGCCGGGTTGGAGTTCCTATACGAGCGGCGTAATTGTATTTTGCCGTCGTATCGTAACTTCAATTTTAAAAATGGCGCGCGGGGCGTTCCCGCTGATTAACGCCGAGAATATGTTAATCAGCGGGAATCAGAAATTCACAATCGTATTCGGGCGCGACGCAGTGACTTTCCGACGTTTCCGTAAGAGATACGCGGCGTAAAGATAAAGCAGCCCCCTAGTGGAGTATCCTATGTTAAGTATGGCCGTCGTCATCTAGAAAAAAAAAAATTCGAGTCGTTTGCGTAAAACGTCCGTGAATGGGGATTGAGGTCATTGACGTTCACTGACAGAATTTGGAGCATGCGCACTGACAGTCGACGCATGCGCAGTACGTTCGCAGCGGGATCGCGCCTAGTTATAATAATACACGCCCCCTACCCGCCCAATTTGAATTCCGCCGGCTCATTTTCGCTACGCCGCCGCAACTTTAGGAGCAAGTGCTATGTGAATAACAGTACTTGCTGCTAAAGTTTCGCCGGAGTAACGTAAATGAGAAACGTTACTCCACAGTAAAGAAGCGCCCATCTACCTGAATCTGGCCCAAAGTCTGTAAAATTGCTCCATTTTAAGTCTTTGTTTGGATGAGGTATCTATATACTCTTCTACTCACTTTTTTATAATGTATTTTAAGTAAGGGCAACAGTATAAGTATTTTTGGGGATGTGGCATGGAAATTGAACTATCTTTGATTGATTCATAAGTATTTTTGCATTTTTGCATTTTTTGATGCTCGCTGTTCCAAATTGTATTTTGTGTACTGTATTTTCCTTACATATTTTCAAACATTCTATATAATGGTCATATGTATATCAGGAGTATGATTCCTTACCTTGCCTAAACTTGAACTTGATCTTGTGTTGATGGCATCAGTATGAAATCAGTTTGAGCCCCGTTCACATCGGGCCGATATGACATGTCAAATCGCCAGCTATTCCCGACAACGGCACCGTCTGATGTCGACTTTGCAGCACCGCACAGATTTCCAAAAGTAGTTCTTGCACTACTTTTGGTGACTTCGGGGGCAATTTAAATAGACATCTGTGCAGATACCTGCACAGATGTCTCTAAATTCACCCCCAAAGTTGGACTGAAATGCGGGTTTAAAAAACTTGCAAGTTCAGCTGAACTCGCTGAATTTCAAACCCGCATTAAGGGGGGAACCTACACTGAGACACTTTTGAATTCATGAAGAACTAATTGACAGGTGCATTTGACCTGAAGTTGACCTCCTTGCAGGGGCGGACTGACCATTGAGGAACTCGGGCACTGCCCGAGGGCCCCATGCCACTAGGGGGCCCCATCAGGGTTGCCAGGCTCATTAAAACCAGGGACAGCATGTAATAAGCTGTGTTTTTTTTACATCTGTCCCTGATATGTCCAAAACCTACATGCTTTTGATGTGAAAATCCCAAGATTTTAGCTGCCCCGCCTCTGTACTGCCACCTAGCTTGGTGGCCATCTGTAAGCCTGGGGGCCCCATAATCTTCTATTGCCCGGGGGCCCCATGAGTTGTCAGTCCGCCCCTGCCTCCTTGTGTCCTGCATTTAACTTGCTTCAAGCAGGTTTTGCATTCCCATAGACCTGCATAGAAATGCAAAGCCCTGTTGGAGATAGGGTGACCACATGTCTCGGATTGCCCGGGACAGTTCTGCATTTTGCAGGTCTGTCCCGGGCACCTTCATTCCAGGTCAATACAGTGTCCCGGAATGAAACTGACACAGCCACCCCCAAGTCAAACTAATGCCCCCCAAAAAAGCTGCCACATCACCGCTTTACTTACTGACAGTACTTGCCCTGGCTTGGAATGCCTGGAGCAGCACAGACCCCGCCCCCTGCTTGTGATTGGAGAAATCATAATTCCCAGCTCTTGTTTCCAATCACTGTGTTGTGATTCGTTACAGCACAAGCTGATTTTTTGGAAGGGGGTTGTCCCTGAATGGTAGTTTGGAAATGTGGTCACCCTAGTTGGAGAGAACCAAAGCCCATTGAAGCAGGTCCTTACCATGTATAAGTTGTGTGCATGCTTTTGCACATTGCTACAGCTCTATTAGTCTTTGTGCAGCCAATACACGATACAGAAGCTGCTGTCACTCCAAGTGGCAGTGGGTGATCCTGCAGTTGTTCTACTATTTTAGGCAGACCCAGATGCACTGTGCACTATTTTGATAATGCACATAGCAGGGTAACAGCGCTCTCCTGCATAAAGTAAGCAGTGTTGCCCTTTAAAAGTATGTATAGTAAGTAAGCATCTGTAGGCCTTTACTGGAAGGATCACCAGGTACAGCAACAGCTAATCAAACTCACACACACTCACACAAAAAACGTACATTGTAAATGACTATAGTTTCTCTTTAAATGTTCGATATTTGATTGCAAAGGAACTTCGGATTGCGAGTAACGCGGTTAACTAGCGTTTCGCAATACAAGCATTTATTTAAAAAAAATCCCGACTCGGTTTGTGAGTGCCTCGCAAAACAAGCAGGATTTGAGCCGTTCGTAAATACTCGTAAACACTCGGAAATACTCAGAAACACTTGGAAATACTCCATTCCTGAGTGTTTCTGAGCCTTTCCGGGCGTTTCCGAGTGCAGCCGAACGATCTCCGAGTATTTCCGAGTCTCTCCTGTGCCCCCCCACCTCTGGCCACTTGTGGTAATGCATGCCATAGAAGTCAATGTGGAACGAATTATCTTTGTTTTCATTGACTTCTATGGGGAAACTTGCTTTGATACGTGAGTGCTTTGGATTACAAGCATTCTCCTGGAACGGATTATGCTCTTAATCCAAGGTTCCACTGTATTGAAGGATTCATATCCATGGGAAGGGTGCCTAATGACTGCAATGGCAGTTAATGGCAACTTTCACAGATATCCATCAATATGGTGAGACTACCACCACTGCCATGAGTAGTGCCATCTGTGTTAGGATTCACCCAACCCCAGTATGGAATACAAACACGCTAGCAATAAATATGTGTGTTTCATTGTGTTTGATGGATCAGTGAGTTTGATGAATTCTGTCTGGTACAACAAGCCTCGACATACTTGTTTCTCATTTGGATCCATCGCTAATCAAAACAGTAATGATACGTTCAATCTGAAACTTATCTAAAAGTTATTTACCTTCCAGCCAACGTTCCCATGTGAGCGCATTGTTTATTAAAATAATATGCATTGTCGCAATCATTTTTATACAAATATTTCTGCAATGTAAATTCATCCTTCCCCTCTTTAACAAACATTTCACAAGAAAGTTCACATGAAGGTGACAGAGATGTGATTGACGCCCAGACAGGGTGTTAGTAATTTTAATAAAATAGAAAGGCGAGACTTACACTGTTTTAGATATGATGTCAGGATAATATTATTGACTATAAATTTTAATGACAGCACCTGTCGTAATTAGTTAAAGATGGCCATTTTGCCTTGGGGGGTGTCCATGATGACACTCAGGAACAAGTAAAAACAAAAAGCTTGCATACTTAACGCGGAAAGGAGTAACTGCACGCAGGAATGTGACCAGGGCATTATGTATTTACCAAACATTGCAGCAATTGTAATTTTGACAGGTGACATAATGCAACATGACATTAGCTTTTATTGCCATCAGCACAACTGCAGGTTGATATAAGAGTTTAAATGAGAATGCAGACAGGTTTTTCTATTTTTGGCCTTTGTGAGCAACCAGGGTCATGATAATGTCTCTAGTTGAGCATACTATCTTAAAATGGGTTGTATTGCAAACAATTTTTTTATAGCTTTGGACACAGCAAGGCTGGGCTTGACCCACTGCCAGGTCTGCCATTGACCTCTGTGATGGCTGAAATTTGCTTTGCTAGGTGGATACTTACTCACTATCTGTCCAGTATTCAGTGAACTAAATACTATACTAGTTCATTCGGGCATGCTCTAATGCCTCGTACACACAGTCGGACTTTTGACCGTGCAAAAGTCCACCATGACCCTGTCAGAAGTCTGGACAAAAAGAGAACAGGTTCTCTATCTAAGGTCCGTCGGATTTCTGACAAAAATAGTCAGATGGAGGCTACACATGGTCGGGCTTTCAGAGAAAAAAAGCCTGTTTTTTTCTCGGAAAGTCTGGCTGTGTGTACGAGGCATAAGAAGCAATACCATACTTTCTTATTAAGGCAGTGATGTAAAGGGAACCCTATTCCTATAATCTCCTGCAAACTCAGTCAGTAAATGAATGTGGAAACCCCACTGGGTCTCACACCTTGCTGATTGGTAGGGCAGAGAGCCTGTGCTTTAACCACTTCAGACCTGCGGTATAGCCGAATGACGGCTACAGTGCGGGTCTGAATATCCAACCTGCCGTCAAAAGATGGCCGCCCCTTTGAGCGTTCCCAGCGCGCGCTCTAGAGTGCGCTGCGGGGAAGCCCTGTGTTGCCCGTGTCCCTTGGACACAGCCAATCACAGATCGCGGCGAACGGCCAATTAGAGTGGCCATTTGCGATGCGATCTGTGCGGCGAATGAGAGATGATCTCACAGATCATCTCTCATTGACGTTTTTACACAGAGACAGCGTCCTGTCTCTGGAGAGGAGGAGACCGATCTGTGTTCCTTGTACATAGGGACACAGATCGCTCACCCCCCCAGTCACCCCCCCTCCCCCCACAGTTAGAACACACCTAGGCTACATTTAACCCCTTCCTCACCCCCTAGTGTTAACCCCTTCAATGCCAGTCACATTTATACAGTAATTAGTGCATATTTATAGCACTGATCGCAGTATAATTGTGAATGGCGCCAAAAATGTGTCAAAAGTGTCCGATGTGTCCGCCATAACGTCGAAGTACCAATAACAATCGCAGATCGCCTCCATTTCTAGTAAAAAAAGAATTAATAAAAAATAATAATTCTGTCCCCTATTTTGTAAGCGCTATAACTTTTGCGCAAACCAGTCGCTTATTGCGATTTTTTTTTTTACCAAAAATATGTAGAAGAATACGTATCGCTCTAAACTTTTTTTTTTTTTTTATTGGGATATTTATTATAGCAACAAGTAAAAAATATTGTTTTTTTTTTTCAAAATTGTCGCTCTTTTTTGTTTAAAGCGCAAAAAAATAAAACCGCACAGGCGATCAAATACCACCAAAATAAAGCTCTACTTGTGGGGAAAAAAGACGCCAATTTTGTTTGGGAGCCACGTCGCACGACCGTGCAATTGTCAGTTAAAGCAACACAGTGCCGGAAGCTGAAATTTCACCTGGGCAGGAGGGGGGTATATATGCCCAGTAAGCAAGTGGTTAAGATGACCTGATATAGGATCCAAACCCTTACCAAGAATCCGGACCTCTATATCTGCTCAGAAAAATTGAACTTGATTCACCTAGTTGAACTTGTTATCTGCAGGGAACATCTGAGTTTTTTTTCCCTGTTAAGAGTGAATAAAGCAAACCTGTGACCATGAAAAAAAGCAAACTGTCACTGAATAGCCGGCTACTGCAGGGGGCGACACACCATGAAGCTAACAGAAACTTCCATATTGGGGTACTCTGCTATGCAAATGTCAACCAACTTTTTTGGTCTCCATCTGATAGGAGGAAGAGGAGGATAGACCAGAGCTGGTGAACATGGAAAATGGTACAATTTTGTATTTCAGCGCACCCTGATATGTGCAGGTTATGTTTACTTTAGACAAAACGCATATTCATATTGGTGTGTAGTCACCTTAAAGCAGGGTTCCGGGCATATTTTTTTTTCTTTTGCAAGCTAAAATTAATCACATTAAATAATCCCTGAAATATATTAATAGCTCCCCAATCATTCCAGAAATCATTGCAAACATTTGCCCTATACCCTCCAGCTCATGTTGTGGCCGTTTCCATCATATGTGTGGACATGTGAAGCCCAGTTCCTTTTTCTTCCTGATTTTCAGGGAGAGGTGCATGCAGGGCGATTTTTAGGCACAGTAATGCCCAGAGACTCCTGGGAAATGAGTGTCATCATTTCCCAGGAAGCAATGGGGTCTTATGACAGGAAGTTGAACCACCTAGAACCAGGAACTAGGCAGATAACGAAATCTGCCTAGTAACAGCCAGATATAAGTGAGTATTTTTTTTTTTTTACATTAAAGGCAAGGTGTTAATAGAAAGAACATTTTTAGGGTGGAACTCCGCTTTAAGGTGCCTGCCATCTAGCATTAGTAGAAATGTATCTTTTGTATTTGTGGATACATGCTCACTTTAAATGTATAAAAGCTTGAATGCATATTATAGAATTTAGAAGAAAACAATATTGGTTTTAGGTCAGTTTTATTTTATTTTTTATTTTATGTTTTTAAACTGATGTGTTATATCTTGTTTACTGATTTCAGTAGATTTTTGCTTTAAGATACATATTTAATGCAGGATATAGAAACAACAATGATTCCCAGAGCACTACAGGTTATCTAAAGAGAGAGAACAGCAGTAGAAATCTACCTGGCAACTAGTTTTGTAATGAATCACTGGGATGAGACATTCAATTCTTTGTGTAAATTGTAGCTTGAGCTACTGGTCTCAGCAAACCACAGGCCTTTTAACAACAGACTATTGCTATAAGGTAAAGAAGCCTAAACCTTCGTCTGGTAGATATAAAAAATATTAATATGCAATATTTTATAGTAACCTAACTTTAGAAAATATGTATTTAATGTATTATTTATTCATAGTTGTATTACAGAAAATGTGTACAAAACTGTACGCATGCCCCTTACAACTAAAGTTACCATTAAGCCGCGTACACACGATCAGTTCATCCGATGAGAACGGTCTGATGGATCGTTTTCATCGGTTAACCTATGAAGCTGACTGATGGTCCGTCGCGCCCACACACCATCGGTTAAAGAAAACGATCATGTCAGAACACGGTGACGTAAAACACAACAACGTGCTAAAAAAAATGAAGTTCAATGCTTCCAAGCATGCGTCGACTTGATTCTGAGCATGCGTGGGCTTTTAACCGATGGTTCGTGCCTACTAACGACTAATCGGTTAGGAATCTATCGGTTAAATTTAAAGCAAATTGGCTTTTTTTTAACCAATGGTTAAAAAACCAATGGCGCCCACACACAATCGGTTTTGATCGATGAAAACGTCGGTTTAACCGATCATGTGTACGCAGCCTCATTTTCTATTTCTAAAGGATAATATGGATTTTTTTTGATTAGGGGAAACAATCTTTTGTGGATCCAGGAATAATATTTTTTTTTACTTGTTGTGATGCAGTATAGGTCACAATCCCCAAGAGGGTTTGTTTTGTCTTAATTTGATCCAAAAAAAGCAGGGGTCTGTAAGGGGTTCAGCATAATGAACATTGGATCTTTTTTTAACCTAGTGAACTATGTTGCTATGGGAAAACCTGGAAGCTGATTGGTTTCTATGCAGAAATGTGAGTGATTTTGCACTCTCTATGGTGACCTGTTATTGTTGCTATATATGTAGTAAGATTGATGCCTGACTGAGCCAAAATAATTTGCGTCATAACACTTCATTTGAGTCATGAGTAAGATTTACAATGATCTCTAAAATAAAATAAAGACCCTTTTAGAACAAACCAGAAAAATGTACAATACAGAGGTCCCTTTTTGTTCAGCTAATGCTAATGAAGTTAGTATAACATAAACTAATAGACTACACTTCACTATATATCAAATGGTGGAATGGTAATTTTCATTGTTTAATGCTTGTAGTTCTTGGTACCTTTAATTTTCCCAACCCCAATGATAACACAAACCATGGGCTAATCTTAATCTTAACGTAAACCATCAAATTAAACCAGATATAGCAGTTGGCACTTAACTTTTCCCCACTGGCTACTGTTACCAAGACATAAAGTGAGGGGAAATCCAAGAGTTGTCAAGAGGTTAGGGTAATAATTCCATGGGGACAACTGTCTGACATGGAATTTCTTCTCTCTTTGGTACAGGGCATTATTTTACTATTAAGTCTCTAGGAAAGGAAATTAAGGGAAATCTCCCCAGTGGGAAACGTCATACAACATTAGAATTCTACTATAGCTTGTGGGAGGAGAATTCAACCGTAAATGTACAATTGCGGCCTCTTAGGCCTCGTACACACGAGGCAATAGATTTGTTCAAAACGGTCTGTCCGACCGATTTGAACAAATCTGTCTGCTGTCATTTTGGTTTGCTCGCGTGTACACACGAGCAAACCAAAATCCCCGTCAGCAGACAGCGCGCTGACGTGTCGGTGACGTGGCGGTGACGTTGACGCCGCCACGTCACCGCACCAGGAAGTAAAACACTTCCGCGCATGCGCCGAATCCATTCGGCGCCGGTGCGAGACGACATGTCTGCTGGTAAGTGTACTAACCAGCAGACATGTCGGGCGGACGGGTTCCCACCCGATAGATTTCAAAGCATGCTTTGAAATCTGTCGGGTGGCCAAATCCGTCGGCTCGCCCGTACACACGATCGAATCTGTCTGCTGGGATCGGTCTAGCAGACCGTTTCCAGCAGACAGATTTGATCGTGTGTACGCGGCCTTACAGTTTAGCTGCTTCTTCTAATATTCTGGGAACATTCGACAGACATAAGCCTTTAATTAACAGATTCGACCTGAATTAATTCTGATTTTCGTACGAATGCATTTTTTAACAAAACATAATACTGTAAATAAAAAACGAATTTTGGGAGAGTAACTAAATAAATGTATTTTTAGGACTAAAACTAAATTCCAAAATGAAATATTTCAGTGTGCACATGTCTAGCTATTAATTGCATCGTTCTTAGATCATTTTAGATCTTTAGCTCTGCTTACATTTTTAGCATGCACAGGTATGTTCAGAAGAAACTATTCTTATTTAAAAAAAAAAAAAAATGTTTCTGGTTAGTTTATGTATGAGACAATAGGGCCTGTGTCGGTTGGCTTTTGTTCACTTCAGAACTACTTCTCCCCCCCCACCCCCCATAAAAGTCTAGGGAATGCAAAGTCGGTTAAATGCAGGTCAACTTTAGGTCAAATGTACCTGCTATGAATTCTGAATGATCTCAGAAGATTGATGTCCAAAGCACCCTGCATTTGCCCATCAAAGCCAATGGACTGTGGTCCTAATACTACTTCTTTGTATAATTTTTCCTTTGAATTATTATTATAGGAGATAAAAGAATCTGACAGCTAATTCAACTCACGGGTTCAAAAATACAAATTTAATATTGGCTTTGGTTAGCTTTATTTTAATTTATTTTACAAATATGTGCCATACAGAGTCAGGGAATTAAGGAAGTTTAAAGTCAACCTTTTATGGTTTGGGATTATTGATGCATGATTACCCTCAGAAATAAAGTATAGTTTTTTGTGATATATTTTTGCACTGGTTGTTTCCAAGCTGAGAGAGAAAGGATGCTGAGTTGTGTAGAATATATACAAATAGACAAAATAGAAAGGCATTGGGTTTTTCATAATTGTTATATCTTTGGGCTATAAAAACTCACTGTGGATGTTGCATTTACAAAGATGGCACCTACTGTCTGGGAAGAAAGGAAAATAAAAATTTTCAGGGGAAGAACTGTAATTGCCGTAACAGGTAATAAGGAGGAAAACCTACACTATACTTTGCATGCAAGCATCTAACATATTATCTAATGTTAGATCTGATGTAATATACCGAATGTCTTGTCCAATTAAACTGAGCTGCAGTGTTGGAAATAACAGTGGAGCTGTTCAAATAACTAGATTTGTTGGTCTAAGCCACCACTCGCTTAGGTAAAATTTGGAGTGTGGTCTGATGGGATGTTGTGTGAGTGTGGCCTGACATGAACACTACTTGCACACCAGTATATGATGCTTTCTTGTACTAAGCCTCAGGGTGTTAATATGACAGGGTCAGGGTGTGATTAGGGCAAATTGAGGCAAGACCAACATTTCCAGCCTGATTTAGAAAGCTGGCAAGGGTGCTCATACACTTGGCACCAAATAAAGGTGTGCCTTTATATGTGTAATTGCGCATGCATAATGCTTTAAGACAGCTAAGACTAGAAGAACATGACAGTATCGAACACTCCTCAGATGCCAGACAAGTAAATGCAAAACAGGAAGGCATGTTGCTCTTAAAAACCAAAGGAAATAAAAGTTTTAACTTGAGTGATCTTAAAGTGAATGGGTGTCAATAGAAATCTTGGAATTGTCAATGCTGACTTGGTTCCTAAAGTGCAGACCATGGAGTGGTCAACTTCATTCTGCAAAGCGATTCACTGAGCTGAAGCAAACAAACATACAAGTAAAAAAATAAATAAAAATGCTAAATGTTTATCCTGCATGCTTGTTCCATGTCAATAAGTGGCTAGATATTGAAGGCAAGATCAAAAGGACAGCCTTGGAGTTGTTTACAATCCAAGTTGGAAATGGCAGCTCCCATGTTTTTATTCTCACAGAGCCACTTTAAATTTCTTCCAAACGTGCAGTCACTCTGGATTACAATAGAACAGAACAAAAGTGGAGTACATTAAAAGCCTCATACACACGATCGGACTTCCATCGGACTTTTACGTGGATTTTGGTCCGAAGGGTGTTGGCTGTGCAAACACAGGGCAGAACATCTTCAGCCAACATTCACTAAACCACATGGTTTTTCAGCTCTTTACCGCCACCCTTTGGACAACTTCTGCTATTGTTGTCTGATGTTTAGCATTGGTTTGAAGCATGCGTGTTTGTACTTTGGATTTTAGTCTGATGAACTTGTGTAAACACGATCGAATGATCCGACGTAACAATTTGTAATTTGTTGTCCGAAAGTTTGAGTGCATGCGCAACCAACATTTGTCCGTGGGAATTCTGACAACAATTGTCCAATGGAGCAAACAGACGGTCGGATTGTCTGATAAAACACGTCCGTCGGACCGTTGTTGTTGGAAAGTCTGATTGTGTTTATGGGCCTTAAGAGTATCAGTAGATCGAAAGATAAATTGTAATCCATGTTTGCTGCTCACCTTGGTGAGTGGCTGAGAAAACACCAACTTATGTCCCAGCTGACAAGCTTAAATAGCAGGAATCCACAGTAAATTTCAAAAGAGATCTTCAAAAACACATCTCAAGATCTTATGTACCACACTTAACATCAATGTCCAAAAGATGCAGCCTAAAGAGGTGAATTGCGACAATTCCAAGATTTATTATCGTAGGCAGCACAGTGCCTAACTGGTTAGCATTCCTGCCTAGCAGCACTAGGGTTGCTGGTTTGAATCCCAACCATAACACTACCTGCCTGGAGTTTGCATGTTCTCTCTGTACCTGTGTGAGTTTCCTCCCACACTCCAAAGACATTCTGGGAGGTTAATTGGCTGCTGTCTAAATTGGCCCCAGTATGTGTATGTATGAATGTGAGATAAGGACCTTAGATTGTAAGCTCCTTGAGGGCAGGGACTGATGTGCATGTATATACAGTATATGTACAATATACTGTATATGTGAAACATTGCATAAATTGACAATGCTAAAAAAGAACATGTAAGAAAAAAAAAATATTTAAATTAATAAAACGAAAGATTACAATAGAAAACTTTTTCAATAATAAATTAAAAAAAACATAAAAATGTATGTCAGGACGAAATTTAAAAAAGGGATGCAGTACATCATTGCAATACATGCATATTTCACAATAGTTTATCCCTTTACAAATGCTAGAGAAAACTACCTGTTGATCTATTCAGAAATCCATTGAGTTCTTGGCTTAAGCCGACCATACATGGATCGAAATTTGGCAAGGGCCAGACAAATTTTGATCCATGTTTGGGCAGGGAGGTTGTATGGAAGTCTTTCTACTGATCAACTTCTGTACATACAATTGTGGAATGTGTGGATGGGGGAATCAAGTCATATTTTTTTTTAATTGTTCAACCTGTTGGTTCTGCCTTAAGCCTCGTTCGTACATATGATCAGACTTACATCGGACAAATCCGATGGATTTTTGTCCAAAGGGCGTTGTCCGTGACCTTTTTTCTGCATACAGGCTACAGAAAATTTTCAGCCAACATACACCAAACCACGTGGTTTTTCAGCTCTTTATCGCCACCCTTTGGGCAACTTCTGCTATTGTTGTCTGATGTTTAGCATTGGTTTGGAGCATGCGTGTTTGTACTTTGGATTTTAGTCAGACGGATTTGTGTACACGCGATCGGATAATCCGACGAAACACATTTGTTGTCGGACAATTTGAGAGCATGCACAGCCAACATTTGTTGTCGGTAATTCTGACAACAATTGTCCGATGGAGCATACAGACGGTCATATTATCCGACAAAACACGTCCACCACACAATTGTTGTTGGAATATCCGATCGTGTGTACAGGCCTTCACTGTTTGAGTTGACCACACTAAGCCACTTGCACTAAAATCCCAAGTTGTGATATGAGCTCTGCCCAGTTCTTTCCCACTAGACTACATCTAAATAAGATAAGGAAGAGGTGTTCTGAAATTCAGCAGGGAACATTTTAGGAAGGACTGACAGTACAGTGTGGGTTTTCAGTTCAGCAAATGCAGAGTTATTATTTCAAACAGGATGTTAGGAGATCACTGGATTTCTGGCAGGATCATCAAGTATTTGTGTGCACCAGCATGGTCCTATCAGACACCCACTGCCTACAAGATTATGCTTCCTTGTTAAGTGACAGGCAGGTGCACAGCTTTCTCCAATAATAAAATTGTATGAGATTTCAACTGGCCTTCATGAAGCTGTTTCAGAATGTTAGGCTTCGTATCGCCAATATTTCTGATGTAGAACATTGCTACTTTACGTTTACAAGACTTGATGACTTTCTCTTCTTCCATTCATGTTAACAACTGCAAAATATACAATTTCCAAAACTGCTCTAACTTAACGAAACACACTCTGAAAAAAATGTTTATTCCTAATTATCCTTGCTATATTTGAATTTCTGTAAAAAAAAAAGAACACAAAGAAACACTCACTAATCAACTGTCACGTAGTCACAAGCATGAGGTACGAAAAAAAATGTTACCAAAATCAGTGTTAAAGAAAGGTTATCATTTCAACTGTAAGAAGAAGTTGACATTTTTTTTCTTCGCGTTGATGAGACGCTCAATGGTTCTCTGATCACTGATAAAGGCATGCTAAGGTGAATTTTAATTATGACTAAATTGTTGTATTACTGTTTCATACCATGAACATCTGTTCCCTTCAAAAATGATGATTTATGCAAGCTATCAGCAGAGACAGGCTGGTACAGCTTATGTCACGCTTAGTGGGAAGCTACTGGAAGTAGTCCTCGAGTTCCCTTTCAGGAGGCTGCAGATTGAAGAGACTATTGTTCATGTAATTAAAGGGACCAGAGGTGGGCAAATTCATTCACAATTAAGAAATATTTGACTCCTCTAAATGTATGCTTAGAGATCTGTCCATCATGCAAAAATGTCTTTAAATAATTTTTATTGTCTGGATTTATGTATCAGTGAATCTCTATAAACTGGAAATTTAAATGTGTGTATTAAGGTAAATTGAATATTTTCGATCTGCTGAGAAGGGTACAATTTGCTTGATTTCCCAATTGATTCATGGCACCTAATTTTGTTTAAGTTTAAGTGTGAAAATATAAACTATTACTGCTTACCAGTCTATGGATAGTGTTGTTGCATTTGTTACAGCTTTTTTACCTTTATTTTTACCTTGTGATCTTACCAGTAACACATTTTTTTCAATTTTAAAGTGACAACACTCACTGACTGTACTGCGGCAATAGGTTGATCACAGCCATGGGATAAGTAGACCGCTACCACATCCCACTGCACAGATTTGATTGCTGCCTCTCAGACCTCAGAACTGTTGTGTAGATTTGGCTGTACGATACGCGTAATCCATATCTCCTGTGCTTTAAGCACCTTTTCAGTCTAATGATATAATGCATCTAAGGCCGTGTACACACGATCGGTCCAAACCGATGAAAACTGACTGAAGTTCAGTTTCATTGGTCCAAACCGACCGTGTGTATGGCCCATCAGTCTTTTGTCCTTCAGTCCAAAGTTTTAAAACTTGCTTTAAAATCGGACTGATGGACGCCTGACCATCGGTCAAAACCGATGGTTAGTACGCAAAAGCATCTGTTAAAAACCCGCACATGCTCAGAATCAAGTCGACACATGCTTAGAAGCATTGAACTTAATTTTTTACTGCACGTCGTTGTGTTTTACGTCACCGCGTTGGACTCGATCGGTTTTTGAACTGATGGTGTGTACGTACATCAGACCATCAGGCCGCCTCAGTGGTGAACCGATGAAAACGGTCCGTCAGGCCATTCTCATTGGATGGACCGGTCGTGTGTACGCGGCCTTAGAATCACTCTCTTTCCTTTATATATTTTATAAGTAAACAGATATGACCTCAGTTTACGTGCTTAAATCCTAGGCTCGACCAACTGGGCTGAACCTCGGAGTACTATTTATTTATATAACAATAGAGCCTGAAAGTTTCACAATCCACCAATCAAGCACAGGAATTATACAACAACCAATGAACAATGACTAGTTGAGTGTTATGGGTGTGTCTGGGCAGGGACAGTGTGTATGATTCTCCCCCCCCCCCCGTACCTGTAGGCCATCATCATGGCTGGTCTTGACATCATGGATGCTCTCTCTGACCAATAGAATTCAAAGAGTCCCGTTTTTACCGTTGGCATGAATTCTTATTAATAAAACAACGCATACCCGGATTATACTACCGTTCCTGTGGATGGGTGTAACACCATCGGCGTTACCTTGTACAGAACGAGCGCAGTTGTATCATCCTTAGACAGCTGCGCTCCATTCAGCACCCTGTCATCGACACTTTCGACGTGCCATCGAATCCTGCGCCCCGTCCAGCATCCTGATTCCGTCATTTCCGACGCGCCGTCGAATCCTGCGCTCCACGCTGGAACGCGGAAGCGCGCCCAGCGTGTGTCCCGCGACAGGCCGGCTATTTAAACCTCCTCTCATGGCGGCTCAGGGTCTGGTTATTGAGGTTGACGCTCGCCGCCATCTGAGACCCAAGACCCCCTCCAGAGTCCCACAGATCCTCACCTAGTACAGGAGAACACCAGGTTCACACGACCAAGTACTAGACCAAGGACCCAGCTACTACCTATGACTTCCTGCTTGACCACAGAGCTGGCTATCTACAGATCCATAGAGGCATCCTGCACCTGCTATTAATCCCTCTCCAGGAAGGAACTCCACACCTCGTCACATCTAAACCGCAAGTACCCACAGCTATCCATAGCAAGCCTGTATACTGGAATACTGTTCATCCTGGATTGCATACTATGATATATTCCTGATTGCCTGATATCATATGTTTGTAGAGACTGATACGTGTCACGTGAAATCCAATATATCCTATGGTAGATGCACCACACCAGCAATAGGAGATATAGCGCAGGAGGTTGTGATGAAATAACCCCATAAAGCTCTGTTTAACATCTTAGAGCAACCAGGTGGTTTAATCTGAGTATCCTCCATAACAAGTCATTACCATCCATCTCCTATTTCTCGGTGTTGGCGTAGTCGTTACAGAATAACCAGACCCTATATATATATACATAGATGGATCCCGCTGATTTAGCGAATCATCTACTGGGACTCACTCAAAGGGTAGATACCCTAACTAACTCTTTAAATGAATTCCGCCTTGAAAATGAAGCTCTCCGCCAGCAGAACCTTGCTCAGGTTAGAGAGAGACCAGAACCAAAAGTCTGTTCTCCAGAACCTTTCTCTGGGGATAGAAAACTCTTCCGGCAATTCATCAGCTCTTCTCGCTTGTTGTTTGAGCTTCGTCCCCGTACTTATTATTCTGATAGGATTAGAATTCTCACCCTCATCTCCTATCTCAGGGGAGAACCGAGAGTTTGGGCCGACGCCTATCTGGAAGAACACGGAGATCTCCTTGGAGCTTTTGACACTTTTCTCGCAGAAATGTCCCTCCTTTATGAGGATCCCAATAAACAGTTGACTGCTGAAAATGTCATCAGAAATCTCAAACAGGGGAAAAGACCTGTGGAGGACTACATTTCTGAATTTCAATGCTGGTGCCGAGAGACCCAGTGGTCAGATATCGCACTCAGGAACCAATTTCGGCTAGGCCTGACAGAAACCCTGAAAGACGAAATCGCACGAGTACAACTTCCACCATCCCTAGAGGACCTAATGCAACTGTCCATCACCATTGATCGACGTATTTGTGAGAGAAGAGCCGAACGTGCCAATGCGTTTCTCCCTTCCCCTTTCAGGAGAGCCAGATCTCCCCCAAGGAGCTTCCGATGGAACTTGGTGCGATTAAAGGTCCATTAAGCACAGCGGAGAAACAACGCCGCAGAGACCAAAACCTCTGTATGTACTGTTCTGCTCCTGACCACGTTGTATCCACCTGTCCCCTTCTTAAGAGGAATTCAGAAGGTAAAGATCACCACAGAAACAAATTTAATTTCACTGGAAGTATTTCTAACCGTTACATTATTATTCTTCTAACTTTACAGTGGGATCAAAAAACATTCTCCATTGAAGCAATGGTCGACACTGGAGCCTGTGGAAACTTTATTGACTCAAAGATTGTAGAATCTAATAAAATACCTTGTGTGTTCAAGCATACCCCTGTGTCACTCACTTTCATTGATGTTTCCAGTTCCCCCACAGGTCCAATCACATTCCAAACCTCACCCCTTTGGGTGACTTGTGCTCCAGGTCATACTGAGAGCCTCATTTTTGACGTCATCCAAACACCTCTATTTCCAATAATACTCGGACTACCTTGGTTACGTCTTCATCAGCCTACTTTCCAATGGTCTACTAGTTCCTTAACCTTACAATCCTCTTACTGTAAAGAGAACTGTTATCCTAATTGCTCTATCTCCTTCACAGAAGTCTACCCTCCTGATCTTCCACCTTATCTACATGATTTCGCCGACGTTTTTAGCAAAACCAAGGCAAACTTGCTCCCCCCACACAGGATCTATGATTGCCCCATAGACCTTATTGCTGATGCACCGATTCCGACTGCTCGGATTTATCCATTATCCCAACCTGAACTTGTACACCTCAAGGATTACATTGACGAAAACCTCAAAAAAGGTTTTATCAGACCTTCAACCTCTCCAGCGAGTGCAGCTATGTTCTTCGTAAAAAATAAGGACGGCTCACTCCGACCAATTATCGACTACCGTGCACTCAATAACATTACTATAAAGAACAGATATCCACTACCATTAATTCCAGAACTTATCGAACGACTCCAGACCTCAAAAATCTTTACTAAATTAGATCTGAGGGGTGCCTACAATCTTATAAGAATTCGATCTGGTGATGAGTGGAAAACAGCTTTCAAAACTCGCTATGGCCTCTACGAGTACACCGTAATGCCCTTTGGGTTATGCAACGCACCTGCAACTTTCCAATACTTTATCAACGACATTTTCCGAGATTTGCTCGACGTTTGCGTTGTGATTTATTTGGATGACATCTTAATCTATTCAGATTCTCCCGAAGAACACATCAAGCATGTACGCTGGGTTTTGGCCAGATTGAGAACACACTCTTTATATGCCAAACTTGAAAAGTGTGTTTTCAGTCAGCGCATTATTTCTTTCCTGGGATATCTAATTACCCCAAACGGAATACAGATGGAATCATCGAAAGTACAGTGCATATTATCCTGGCCTGTTCCCCATTCCAGGAAGGCTCTACAACGTTTTCTCGGATTCTCCAACTACTACAGAAAATTCATTAAGGATTTCTCTACGATCGTGAAACCACTGAACAATCTCACTAGTAGTAAGACGCCTTTTTCCTGGTCTGATCAGGCACAGAAATCTTTTGACCTTTTGAAGCTCAGTTTCACCTCCGCACCAATCTTACAACTTCCTAACCCTCTATACCACTTCACATTAGAGGTAGATGCGTCACATTTTGCTTTGGGAGCGGTACTCTCTCAACAAGCTTCACCTTCTGAACCTCTACATCCGGTAGCTTTCTACTCTAGGACATTATTACCTGCCGAAAAGAATTACCCCATTGGGGAAAAAGAACTCCTTGCTATAAAGGATGCCCTGAGCAATTGGAGACATCTCTTGGAAGGTTCCAAACACTCCATTACCATCCTCACTGATCATCGCAATTTGCAGCATTTGAGGGCCTGTAAAACCCTTTCCGCCCGCCAAGTCAGGTGGAGTTTATTCTTTGATAGGTTCGACTTCAACATCTCCTATCGTCCTGATTCGTTGTCACGTATGCATGACAACCAGACAATTGAAACACCTCCCGTTTCTATTATTCCACCCGATCGATTTATTGGAGCATCTATTCCTTTCCGGGACCTACTGGTCCAATCTCTCCCTAGCGAGGTTCCCCTAATGCCCCAGGGTCTCAAGAAAGAACGGGCTATTTACCTACAACAATAAGATTTACGTCCCCGCCACCTTACAACCTCTACTTCTCAAACAACTTCATGATGCCCCTCTGGCAGGACATCCAGGAATAAGTAAGACCATTCATCTAATTAAAAGAAATTACTGGTGGCCCAAGCTTTCACAGACCGTCAGTGATTATGTCAATTCCTGCGCAATATGTGCTGCCAACAAACATTCCAGGAAGCTGCCCTATGGTCTCCTTACTTCGATTCCAATACCTGAAAGACCCTGGGACGTAGTCTCTATGGATTTTATAGTCGATCTCCCCAGGTCTCAAGGTGCCAACACAATTCTAGTTACAGTAGATTTACTAACAAAGATGGCTCACTTTATCCCATTGAAAAATTTACCAACTGCTCTAGAAACTGCACAAGCCTTCCTTCAGAATGTCCTTAAGTTACATGGGTTGCCCTCCCAAATTATCTCTGACAGAGGCACTCAATTCATTTCCAGATTCTGGAGAGCCCTCTGCCAGGCCTTGCAAATTGATCATCGAATGTCCACTGCGTACCATCCTCAAACGAACGGACAGACAGAACGAGTAAACCAAACACTGGAACAGTATTTACGCTGTTATTGCACCCATCTACAGGACAACTGGCTTCAATTTCTTCCTCATGCCGAATTTGCGTATAATAACGCTTCCAGTTCTTCCTCCGGATTTTCTCCTTTCTATGCAAACTATGGGTTCCACCCCAGATCTGCTCCAGTTTCCATTCTCCCTAACAATGTTCCCGCTGTGGAACATTACCTCTCCACCTTAAAGAGGACCTTAGGAATACTCCATTCTAATCTTTCTGCAGCCCAACAAAGACAGAAGAAGTATTATGACTCCCGTAGAACTCCACCTCCTAAATACAAAGTTGGAGATTTGGTTTGGCTCTCCACTCGAAATTTACGCCTTAACATCCCTTCAAGAAAACTCGGTCGCCAATTCACTGGTCCATTCTCCATTTCACATATCATCAACAACAATACCGTTAAACTACTTTTACCTCCGGATTGGAAGATACATCCTTCTTTCCATGTCTCACTTATTAAGCCTTTCACTCCTAATCCGTTTCCTAACAGAGACCCTCAACCCCCTTCTCCTGTTGAGGTTCTCGGTGAGACTGAATATGAGGTACAGAAGATTCTGGATTCCAGGAGACATAGATCTTCCCTGCAATATTTAATCCGTTGGAAGGGTTACAGCCATCTTGATGACTCCTGGGTAGATTCCTCCGACATTCATGCTCCCCGGCTCGTTAATCAATTCCACCGCAGATACCCTGATCGACCATCACCTTCTGGGTGTATATTTGGGACCCCCTTGAGGGGGGGAGTATGTAACACCATCGGCGTTACCTTGTACAGAACGAGCGCAGCTGTGTCATCCTTAGACAGCTGCGCTCCATTCAGCACCCTGTCATCGACACTTTCGACGTGCCGTCGAATCCTGCGCCCCGTCCAGCATCCTGATTCCGTCATTTCCGACGCGCCGTCGAATCTTGCGCTCCACGCTGGAACGCGGAAGCGCGCCCAGCGTGTGTCCCGCGACAGGCCGGCTATTTAAACCTCCTCTCATGGCGGCTCAGGGTCTGGTTATTGAGGTTGACGCTCGCCGCCATCTGAGACCCAAGACCCCCTCCAGAGTCCCACAGATCCTCACCTAGTACAGGAGAACACCAGGTTCACACGACCAAGTACTAGACCAAGGACCCAGCTACTACCTATGACTTCCTGCTTGACCACAGAGCTGGCTATCTACAGATCCATAGAGGCATCCTGCACCTGCTATTAATCCCTCTCCAGGAAGGAACTCCACACCTCGTCACATCTAAACCGCAAGTACCCACAGCTATCCATAGCAAGCCTGTATACTGGAATACTGTTCATCCTGGATTGCATACTATGATATATTCCTGATTGCCTGATATCATATGTTTGTAGAGACTGATACGTGTCACGTGAAATCCAATATATCCTATGGTAGATGCACCACACCAGCAATAGGAGATATAGCGCAGGAGGTTGTGATGAAATAACCCCATAAAGCTCTGTTTAACATCTTAGAGCAACCAGGTGGTTTAATCTGAGTATCCTCCATAACAAGTCATTACCATCCATCTCCTATTTCTCGGTGTTGGCGTAGTCGTTACAATGGGAGATTATCTGCAGGGGCACGCCATGGCCCCTCCATGTGTTTTCAATCGTCTGTGAATCGCTGGCGGATATATCCCCACTTCTCTCCAACCTCAGGAAGTTTTCCCCTACCAGACAGGACTCAACCAGCATCAGTCTGCCCCAGTCAGCTCTTTAGAGTGGGATGCAGGAGTACTAACACTGGGAGACACCATGACAATACATATTGTATGCACTATTTTTTGGCAGTTTCTCCCATTCTTCTTTGCATGACCTCAATCAATTTATGGGGAGTGTCGGTGCACAGCCATTTAGAGATCTCTTCAGAGATGTTCAATCAGGTTCAAGTTTGGGCTCTGGCGGGGCCACTCAAGGACATTCACAGAGTTATCCTATAGCCACTTCTTTGTTATCTTGGCTGTGTGCTTAGGGACGTTGTCCTTTTGGAAGGTAAACCTTCACCCCAGTCTGAGGTCCAAAGTGCTCTGGAGCAGGTTTTCATCAAGGATGTCACTGTACATTGCTGCAATCATCCTATCCGCGATCCTGACTAGTCTCCCCACAGCAGGATGTTGCCACCACAATGCTTCATTGTCGGGATGGTATTGGCCAGGTGATGAGCGGTGCTTGGTTTCCTCCAGACATAATGCTTGCCATTAAATCTTTAGACTTAAATCTTTGTTTCATCAGGCCAGAGATTTTTGTTTCTCATGGTCTGAGAGTCCTTCAGGTGCCTTTTGTCAAACTCCAGGCAGGCTGTCATGTGTGTTTTACTGAGGGGTGGCTTCTGTCTGGCCACTCTACCATACAGGCCTGATTGGTGGAGTGATGCAGAGATGGTTGTTCTTCTGGAAGGTTCTCCTCTCTCCACAGAGAAATGCTGGAGCTTTGTCAGAGTGACCATTGGGTTCTTAGTCACCACCCTGTCTAAGGCCCTTCTTCCCCAATCGCTCAATTTGGGTGGGTGGCCTGCTCTATTAAGAGTCCTGGTGGTTCCAAACTTCTTCCATTTACAGGTGATGGAGGCCACTGTGCTCATTGGGACCTTCAATGCTGCAGAAATTTCATTTTTGCATGTGTGCGCTATAATCTGTTTTGTAATGTTTCTGTACCCTTAGCCAGATGAATCAAATCTTGGGCGATCTCTGCTGAATGGGCCAATTTTCGATCTCTTACTGCAGCTGTGAGCTTGATACTGGCTTTAAGAGCCAGCAAAAGGCTGATTAAAGTGATCCAGCAGCTCTACAGCCACCTGATCACTTTTATGGGGCTGTCAAAGTGCTCCCCCCACATGCGGCACCCACAGTGGTTCCTGGGCTCTCCTGTTCCTGTGAGAGAGCAAGAGGAACTTGGGGAACATCTGTTTCCAGATTTCACCTGCAACTAATGACCCTGGAAGAAATGTAGAGATGTGGATTGCTTCACTTCCAGGGTCACAGCTGTCATTCCTTGTAAAGACAATCTGTGCTTGAATAGCTGCATTGAAGGCCAGGGGAGACCTGTCCTTTGCCAATGCTATTACATAGGAAAATATAGAAAAATAATAAAAATAATAATTTTTTTTTTTTTAAAGTGCCCCTGTCACCATGGTACACTTCTCATATAAAAAGTGCATCTTAGGATGAGCACATGTATGTAAACAGCAGTTGTGCTACACACATGAGGTAACGCCACAAGCATCGATGTGAGAGCAATAATTCTAAGGCCATAATTTATGGTTTTACTGATTAACTGTAATGCCGCGTACACACGATCATTTTTTGTGATGAAAAAAAAACGACGTTTTCTGTGAAGTAAAAAACGACGTTTTTGAAACGTCACTTTTCAAAGACGATTTTGCATACACACCATCGTTTTTTCACAAAAAGCGAGGTTACGTTCACCACTCTTTTCCATTAAAGCTCGCTTCATAACTAGCTTCTGGGCATGCGCGGGTTGAAAAACGTCGTTTTAAACAACGTTTTTGCTACACACGGTGACTTTTTGTGAAACAAAAAACAACGTTTTGAAAAACGACACAAAAAATTCAAGCATGTTGGAATTTTTTTTTGTCGTTTTTTTTTAAGACAAAAAACAAAGTTTTGCCCACACACGATCAATTTAAATGACGTTTTAAAAAACAACGTTTTTTTTCATCGCAAAAAACGACCGTGTGTACGCGGCATAAAGGTTTTTAAAGCATTGCCTATGGAGAATTTGGGGTAATTGTTTGCAAATTCATGGGCGTGCACAGTTTAAAGACATGTTTGGTATCTATTTACTTGATGAAACCCAATATTTTGTATTTGATAAACATGGGTATAATATTGTTTAATTTTAGTGTCTTTTTTACTGAGACTGTGATTTTGATAAATAACTGTGCACATTATGTGCAGCATAAAGAATTGCAACTACCACCATTTTTTATTCTCCAGGGTTTCTGCTTTCATAAAATATATTTTTTTTTTTGAGGGGAGGGGGTTACAGTAATTTCTAGCGAAAAAAAAAAAATACAGATTACATTTTAACTTGTGTAAATAAAAGCTTATAAGACCATTGCTGACAGTTGCTTTATTGATCATGATAACGTGATCATATGATACAAGACTACAATGTTATAAAAGTGTAAAAGTATGTAGTTCCAGTATTTGAAAGCAGTCCCTATTGCCCTGTTTCACTACCAAATCAGCCATGTATAATCACCATAGTGATATAAGGGTAAAATGTAGACCATGTATAGTTTTCAGTGAGTAATCCTGTTTTTCTAGGGCTGGCCACCCATAAGAGATCATACCAACCCACAAATGGTTTCAGGCAAGACTTTGTCAAATGGCAGAGTTGGCAGAATGCCATTAATTGCCAAAATGTATCCCGATTAACCATAAAGCTGGGTGTCCTCTTCTAGAGACAGAAAACATGCCCTGGTTCCTTAACCACTTGGCGACCGCTGCACGACTATATAAGTCGGCAGAATGGCTTAGTGTCATGTCACATGTAGCCCATCCCCACCTACAGTTAGAACACATCCTTAGGACACACTTAACCCCTTTAAAGTCCCTACTGGTTAACCCCTTCACTGCCAGTCACATTTACACAGTAATCAGTGCATTTTTATAACACCGCTGTATAAATGTGAATGGTCCCAAAATAGCACCAAAAGTGTCTGATGTGTCTGTCGTAATGTCGGAGTCACGATAAAAATGATCGCCGCCATTACTAGTAAAAATTTTTTTTTATAAAAATTCCATAAAACTATCCCCTATTTTGTAGACGCTATGGCCCGGATTCACAAAACACTTACGGCGGCGTAAGTCATTTTACGCCAACGTAGTGCAAATCTGCACCCGGCGTATGTGTGCGCCAGAGTCACAAACCAAAAACAAGCCACCCTACCATGACGTATATTGCTTACGCCGGCGTATCGTGGGCGCAAATATGGTTTGGACGCATGTTGCTTCTCCTATTGATTACGCATTCAAATATGCAAATGAGGGAAATACGGCGATTCACGAACGTACATGCACCCGACGCAGGCTACGCGCGGTGTGCGTAAGTGTACGTCCGGTGTAAAGTTATTCCCCATAAATGAGGCACAACCCAGCAATAGACATGCAAAGGTCTTCTCCAGAGAACACAGGCCGGCGTATTGGGCGTACGTTACGTTCACGGCGTACGAAGTGATCCAGCGTAGCTTAGGCAGTTGTGCCGGCGTAGTTGTGAGCATGCGCATAAGGGTGCAGTTTCATGCGTCCACATCACGATTACGTCACAGCGCATGCGCGTTTGTGATACGCCGGGTGTAAAACACTGCACCATGTTCAAACCATCATTTGCATGGGGTCACTCCCACTTCCACTTACGCTGGCCTGCGCCTTCAAAAATACGCTACGCTGCCGTATCTTGGTGAGCAATAGCTTGCTGAATACAGTGCATGCCTCTCCGCGCTGCGCCGGCGTAGCGTATGTGTGCGCGCTATGCCTGCGTAAATGTGAGTCCATTCTCTGTGAATCCGGGCCAGTAACTTTTAACCAACTTATAACCAATCAATAAACGATTCTTGCGATTTATTTCTTTATTACCAAAAATATGTATAAGAATACATATGGGCCTAAACTGAGGAAACAAATTGTTTTTTTTAATGTATTTTTTTGGGGATATTTATTATAGCAAAAAGTAAAAAATATAGAATTTTTTTCAAAATTGGTGTTTATTTTTTGTTTATAGCGCAAAAAATAAAAGCCACAGAGGTGATAAAATACCACCAAAAGAAAGCTCTGTTTGTGGGAAAAAGGACATCAATTTTGTTTGGGAGCCACGTCGCACGCCAGTGCAATTGTCAATTAAACCGACGCAGTGCCGAATCGCAAAAAATGCTCTGGTTTTTGGACAGCCAAATGGTCCAGGGCTGAAGTGGTTAACGCATATATTTTTTTCTTGCAGAGACTGCTCTTCTATCTGGCAAAATGGCATGGACTATGAATGGTTTTTTGAATTTCAACACATGGAACATAGCAAAGACTAAACTTAAAATATCCAAACACAGAGCGTCACCGTCTACACATTCTACTGGGAGAATTCTGGTGTTTATAAATGGCAGTGGGAAGGATGGACATGTCATCTCTACAACACTGAATCAAATGGATGAGGTAGGCACATGCCATCATTCCCAACTGTGCCCAATCTTCAGGGACAGTCGGAAAGCTTTAAAGCAGTAGCTGTCAACTTATGAGCTAAGGGGGCCTCACATGTGGCCCCTGACATCATCAAAGGGCCGCACATAATGTTCAATATATGTAATGCTTGGGAGAACTGTTTAAAACTGTAGACCTAATAGAGGAAATGCAGGGTAAGAGAATGTGAACTACATATGCTACATTTTTGGCTGGAGATATGCTGCAGAAGACAATACGAAACTGGGGACATGGCTAGTAAAAATCAATATTATTACCCTAATCAATGTTTCTTCTACAAACTGACAAAGTTTGAGGGCTACAGGGTGGGCACAGGGGCTTAAAAGGGTTGTGTTTGGAGCTGAACTCATTAAGAGTTGTAAGATGGAGCAGGGGTAGCTGAGTACAATGTGAAAATAATCCCTAATTCCCAATTCTGTACTGTGTTTTGCCACTCCTGAATAGCCAGGGGCTACTACATGGGGCTGGAAAAAGTATTCATAGGCCTTTGTGTGCCCCAACAAGTAGGTTTGGAACACTGGGTTTTCTTCTCTCTGTCCTGATAGCTGAGGGGAGCGGTGGATGATTGGGGAAAGCTGAGTGTATGTTCCTGTGGGAGGGAATAGGAAATCCTGTGGGAGCCCTTAACTTTTCCCTACATTAGTTGTTCTAAACCTGGGGGTCCAAACCCCCTCGGGGTCGAATGATGATTTGCCAGGGGTCACCAAATCCTGGGTTGTTCCTGAAGCCTGCTTCGCTCTCCCTAGTAGGGCTGTCCCTGGAGCTCGCGGCTGCCCATTCAGCCTCTTCACAGTCGCCCATTCAGTTCACAGCATGGCTGGGGGGCAGAGACTAGAGGTATGTGAGGAATGTGAATGTGAAGTAGGAGGGGCTGGAGGAGACCCTATCTCCTGAATTTGGCATAGGTGTCACTGTTGTGAGACAACACAAAGTCAGAGACACAGTGAATCTGGAGACACAGTGAGTAATACTACCTGTGATTAGAGTTGCTATTAAAAGTCCCCACTACAGTTAACAGATCAGCAGATGACCTTGATCAAGAGCACCTAAGTTGGCTGATCAGAACTCCTCCCAGCATTGCCACTCATCCCATTCCCCCCCACCCCCCACCAAAGAGTAAGAGAAGGAATAAAAATAGAGAATACATGGGAGGGAGAGGAACAAAAAAAAAATGGAGAGAAAGAATAAGAGAACAAGAACAACGGCTAGAGAAAGAGGGATGAGGAAAAAAAATTAGAATAGAGAAAGATAAAAGGGAAAAAAAGGAGAACAAAGAGAAAGTGTTGTACTTACTAAAATGTACCATAAGGGGTTTTAATACCGTACTGTGGAAGAGAGCGCTAAATGTCCGTGGGTTAGGGGCGCAAATTACTTGCCTTGCCTTGAGTGCTGACAACCCACTCTACGAAAATAATTGTACTGTTGGGGGTCCCCACAATTTGGGAAATCTTATTAAGGGGTCAGGGTACTAGAAAGGTTGAGAATAACTGCATGATCTAAGAAATGGTTAACTCTAATCTTATCAATTTGTGGACAAACAACACATAGTTTGATAAAATCAGTAATGCAGAAAGCAATGAAACAATGTACAAAATGATTATGATTCACATTATCCATATTATCTGGATATTTGAACTGTTTAATTACTTATAACATGATCATTTGTATCTTTTCATTTAGTTTTTAGATCTGTGTACTTCCAAAATGGACCTTGGAGCAACAGCGAAGTGGATATTTGATGTTAACGGAGAGAAAGTTGAATGTTTAAGGAACAGTAAGTATTTCTTTTTTCAAATTCCTTAAAGTGGATGTAAACCTGATTCATAAAATTTGACCTAGGCACATACAGTGCGGAAAATAAGTATTTGAACACCCTGCTATTTTGCAAGTTCTCCCACTTGGAAATCATGGAGGGGTCTGAAATTGTCATCGTAGGTGCATGTCCACTGTGAGAGACATAATCAAAAAAAAAAATCCAGAAATCACAATGTATGATTTTTTAAACTATTTATTTGTATGATACAGCTGCAAAGAAGTATTTGAACACCTGAGAAAATCAATGTTAATATTTGGTACAGTAGCCTTTGTTTGCAATTACAGAGGTCAAACGTTTCTTGTAGTTTTTCACCAGGTTTGCACACACTGGAGGAGGGATTTTGGCCCACTCCTCCACACAGATCTTCTCTAGATCAGTCAGGTTTCTGGGCTGTCGCTGAGAAACACGGAGTTTGAGCTCCCTCCAAAGATTCTCTATTGGGTTTAGGTCTGGAGACTGGCTAGGCCACGCCAGAACCTTGATATGCTTCTTACAGAGCCACTCCTTGGTTATCCTGGCTGTGTGCTTCGGGTCATTGTCATGTTGGAAGACCCAGCCTCGACCCATCTTCAAAGCTCTGACTGAGGGAAGGAGGTTGTTGCCCAAAATCTCGCAATACATGGCCCCGGTCATCCTCTCCTTAATACAGTGCAGTCGCCCTGTCCCATGTGCAGAAAAACACCCCCAAATCATGATGCTACCACCCCCATGCTTCACAGGAATTATGACCAAAAAGTTCTATTTTGGTCTCATCTGACCACATGACTTTCTCCCATGACTCCTCTGGATCATCCAAATGGTCATTGGCAAACTTAAGACGGGCCTTGACATGTGCTGGTTTAAGCAGGGGAACCTTCCGTGCCATGCATGATTTCAAACCATGACGTCTTAGTGTATTACCAACAGTAACCTTGGAAACGGTGGTCCCAGCTCTTTTCAGGTCATTGACCAGCTCCTCCCGTGTAGTCCTGGGCTGATTTCTCACCTTTTTTAGGATCATTGAGACCCCACGAGGTGAGATTTTGCATGGAGCCCCAGTCCGAGGGAGATTGACAGTCATGTTTAGCTTCTTCCATTTTCTAATGATTGCTCCAACAGTGGACCTTTTTTCACCAAGCTGCTTGGCATTTTCCCCGTAGCCCTTTCCAGCCTTGTGGAGGTGTACAATTTTGTCTCTAGTGTCTTTGGACAGCTCTTTGGTCTTGGCCATGTTAGTAGTTGGATTCTTACTGATTGTATGGGGTGGACAGGTGTCTTTATGCAGCTAATGACCTCAAACAGATGCATCTAATTTAGGATAATAAATGGAGTGGAGGTGGACATTTTAAAGGCAGACTAACAGGTCTTTGAGGGTCAGAATTCTAGCTGATAGACAGGTGTTCAAATACTTATTTGCAGCTGTATCATACAAATAAATAGTTAAAAATTCATAAATTGTGATTTCTGGATTTTTTTTTTTTTGATTATGTCTCTCACAGTGGACATGCACCTACGACGACAATTTCAGACCCCTCCATGATTTCCAAGTGAGAGAATTTGCAAAATAGCAGGGTGTTCAAATACTTATTTTCCGCACTGTATATATGTAGTATTTTCCTATCTCTCTCCAAAGCCCTAAGTCCCGTGTCTTTATGCTTCTCTATTCTTCTGTTATCAGCATGATAACTTCTGACATGTTCCCAGAGACGGGAGGTAAAAGCACCTGTATCGAAGGAGGTTGCTATGAATAGATTAGCAGAGAACTTGTTTTGTCACAGCACAGCTCTGAAAGTATCTTTGTTCTTCTGACAATGTGGAGGGGGGGTGGGGTGTGTGACTTTCCTCCAATAAGCTGTCTCCCAAGACTACACTGCTACTGCTGAATGAGGAAGTGAAAATTCAAACCTGATGTAATTATTCTAAAGAATATAGCAAGATGAAGACAGCAGATATACATGTAAAACTTATGTAGGGAGATTTGTTTCATCCCTGCGTATCATCTGAGGCAATTCACTTCACTGGGTATATGTGAGGGTTTGCATCCACTTTTATTATATATTGACAAGTTTACATACATGTAAAGAACAGGCGTTGTACAGGATACATGATAAGCTTTTGCTAAGATATCTAGAGTACATATCAAACTATAACAGCTTAGGTAATTATATTGTTGGCTGTGGAGTCAAAACCCATAATTATACATCTCGTCTTTTAATGGTTGATATAGAAAGAAATAGGGGCAGCAGTGTCTATTCTCCATCTGTGACAACCCTCACCTTATAACACATCCTATTCAGTTTAAAATAGAAATGAAAAGCAAAACGTTTGTATAGATACAAAAAACACAATATAAACATTGTTTTCCTTCTTTTATTTATAAATAATTACATTCCCTCTGTTCTTAGCTGCATAGAGAGCTAGAGGAGGAGAAACAGCAGCACACCGATCTTCCTAGTGAAAGGCTGTGCAGGGGGAAAGAGATGTCAGGACAAGTCTGATCATTAAAAGAGAGCAGGCTGAGCTCCCGGTATAGCTAGAGAACTGACCACAATGTGTTCTCCTGCTTAGCGTGGTCAGTTTTTCAAAGGGAACGCAGAGGGACTTCAAAAACACCAGGGATATCACACAAAGTAATATATACAAAGAGAACAGGATCATTTTTCATACAAGTACAGTACATGGTACATCAGGCACATATCACAAATATTAAATGTTGAGTTTACATATCCGTTAAGGATAGGTGCAACAGGTAACCAAAACTAAGAATAAGAGGAAACAAACTGTGGTAAAGGTGTCAGGGCTAAAATGGAATCAACAATGAAAAAAACGCTGTAGGCGAGTACATGGACTTACAACCCTTCCACACATCAATAGGTACCAGCAGATAAAAAATTTTTTGTTGGAATCTTTAAAGAATGTGCAATACAGACACCACAGCTCCCACAATGAACAGATAACAGTACATCATTGTTATCTGTCAATTGTGGGAGCTGTGATGTCTGTATTGCACATTTTATGAAGATTCCAACAAAAAAAGTTTTATCTTCTACATCATTGATGTTCGGTCAACCTATCTCTTTGTTTCTTCTGTGGGCAACAGCCCTATTGTTTAAGGATAGCTACGAGGAAAGGGGAGAAACATATTTTTTTTATGTATTTTGGATTTTGCCAATAATGGTCTGTTTTTGAAATACCAAATGCAACAGGCCATATCTATAAAAACAATTTTTCGCAAAATTCACATACATTTGACAAAATACATATAAATAATATTTTTTTGGTGTGGAATGGTGGGGTTCGTGGGGCCTGAGCAGCAACAGTATGTAGTGACTTATATTGTCAATTGTTGTTTAACCACTTGCCGACCAGCCGCCGGAGTTATACGGCGGCAGGTCGGCACTCCTACGCGAGAGCCCGTAGCTCTACGTCGGGACTTTCGCGGCCACTAGGGGGCGCGTGCGCGCCGGCGGCGGCCCGCGCGTGCCCCCCGCTCGCCCCCGAGTCCCGCGCGCGCGGCGGGCGTGATCGCCGCCGGGCACGTGCGCTCGCTCGTTACAGAGCGGGGAACGGGAGCTGTGCGTGTAAACACACAGCTCTCGTTCCTGTCAGCGGGGGAAACGCTGATCGTCCGTTCATACAATGTATGAACGGAAGATCAGTGATTCCCCCTAGTGAGTCCACCCCCCCCACACAGTAAGAACACAAATAGGAACACACTTAACCCCTTCCCCGCCCCCTAGTGTTAACCCCTTCACTGCCAATGGCATTTTTATAGTAATCCAATGCATTTTTATAGCATTGATCGCTATAAAAATGCCAACGGTCCCAAAAATGTGTCAAAAGTGTCCGATGTGTCCGCCATAATATCGCAGTACCGAAAAAAAACGCTGATCGCCGCCATTACTAGTAAAAAAAAAATATTAATAAAAATGCCTTAAAACTACCCCCTTTTTTGTAAACGCTATAAATTTTGCGCAAACCAATCAATAAACGCTAATTGCGATTTTTTTTTTACGAAAAATATGTAGAAGAATACGTATCGGCCTAAACTGAGGAAAAATAATGTTTTTTTAAATCTTTTTTGGGGATATTTATTATAGCAAAATGTAAAAAATATTGCATTTTTTTCAAAATAGTCGCTCTATTTTTGTTTATAGCGCAAAAAATAAAAACCATTAAACAGGAAAGAATTGCGCAAATCTAAACCAAAATAGTGAACAGATAGTAAGCAGCGTCTCAAAAGTGTTATACAACACCAAGCAAAATAGAAGAAAAATTGAAGTCGCGCTACAAATGATATACAGTAAAACTAAAATGAATAGTGTCATAAGTGCAACATAATATATCACATGAACACACTTTTTTTAAAAAGCACAATTAAAGTGAACAGTTAACGTGATAACAAGTCCATATAATCAATATACAGTCCATCTAGGGATATGATTAAGTTAGCAGAAAAGTTTCCCCGTGTAGAAAGATCCACGAACAGGTGTGAGTAGTGACCAGACAAAGACCTCCACCGCACAAGAAACACTGACCCTTACCAGAGTCTATGATCTCACCGAGATCAATATCAGCAAAATGTGGCATTCATATTCAGCAAGGAGCAAAGGAGACATCCATTCAATGTAGCCAGTAGATGTAATTCAGCTCAGATAGCGATCAAGTATCAACCAATGGTCCCATAAAGAAATCAAAAGAAATCCACATAGTGTAAAACCGTAGGTTTAATGGATAAGAAAAAAAGATTGTGCGCACTTACATCAATCCACGTTAAAAACAGCAAATAATAGCATAAAATTTAAAGGCCGGCCGGCGTTCAGAGCGTGTTACCCGTCTTCCGGGTCCTCACACGTGATGCGGTGACGTCAGCGCGTCGCCTCCCAACGTTTCGTCACAAAAGGGACTTGGTCACGGGATGAGGCGGCGCTCCGAGTCACCGCATATATAAACAAAAAACAGGGCGGAACTAACCCCAGGACGAATCCCGGTTGATCGTATATCCGCCATCTTAACCATTGGAAACACTGAAAGCATACCCATAGGTTTACATACAGCAACTAAGGGCAAACCTAAAACGGCAGCCCCGTTGCAAAACAATACACCATATTGTCGTATATTACGGCAACCGGTGTATTTTACAGGATAACTATATAACTGATGCTTATTCACTTGTAGGCATGTAATGAGGCCGGAGACAACCAGAACCCCATATATAGTCAGGTAACATACGCACACTATAATGTAATGCATTTCAACTTTCATATTGACATATGTAAACAATTTCATATCCTTTATAGAACAACAAATAAAACATTATTATACTGCAATAATTAAAGAACATGGAAAATAAGTATATAGCAGGAATTGGACGGCCATACAATTACTCTGCTAGTTGATCAAATAGTCAACAGTGGGCATAAATATTTTCCACTTAAAAGTACTTTTAAAATAGGAATAATAATAAAAATATTAAACCTATATATGTCAATATATTTATGTCAAGCCCCGTTAACATTTCCTCCTTATAATTCGAGGAGGGGAGAGACAAAAATTAATGTTAATAGTAATGATAATACTAGTAGTGGGCTACACTGTCACCAGCGTGTTCAATGTCAGTCACCTCCCAATATATAAATGAAGGAGGGGGGAGGGGAGAGAGGGAGAAAGAAAAAGGGGAGAAGGTATAAAGAACATAGTCAGAAAAACTGACATAAAAGGGCATCAAGTCAAAATGATACTCTTTGTATGGCCGTCCTAAAGCCACCCCAAATGACATAGGGAAATGAAAAGAAGCTCGTGAGGCCCCTGCTAGAAACAGGGGCCTCACGAGCTTCTTTTCATTTCCCTATGTCATTTGGGGTGGCTTTAGGACGGCCATACAAAGAGTATCATTTTGACTTGATGCCCTTTTATGTCAGTTTTTCTGACTATGTTCTTTATACCTTCTCCCCTTTTTCTTTCTCCCTCTCTCCCCTCCCCCCTCCTTCATTTATATATTGGGAGGTGACTGACATTGAACACGCTGGTGACAGTGTAGCCCACTACTAGTATTATCATTACTATTAACATTAATTTTTGTCTCTCCCCTCCTCGCATTATAAGGAGGAAATGTTAACGGGGCTTGACATAAATATATTGACATATATAGGTTTAATATTTTTATTATTATTCCTATTTTAAAAGTACTTTTAAGTGGAAAATATTTATGCCCACTGTTGACTATTTGATCAACTAGCAGAGTAATTGTATGGCCGTCCAATTCCTGCTATATACTTATTTTCCATGTTCTTTAATTATTGCAGTATAATAATGTTTTATTTGTTGTTCTATAAAGGATATGAAATTGTTTACATATGTCAATATGAAAGTTGAAATGCATTACATTATAGTGTGCGTATGTTACCTGACTATATATGGGGTTCTGGTTGTCTCCGGCCTCATTACATGCCTACAAGTGAATAAGCATCAGTTATATAGTTATCCTGTAAAATACACCGGTTGCCGTAATATACGACAATATGGTGTATTGTTTTGCAACGGGGCTGCCGTTTTAGGTTTGCCCTTAGTTGCTGTATGTAAACCTATGGGTATGCTTTCAGTGTTTCCAATGGTTAAGATGGCGGATATACGATCAACCGGGATTCGTCCTGGGGTTAGTTCCGCCCTGTTTTTTGTTTATATATGCGGTGACTCGGAGCGCTGCCTCATCCCGTGACCAAGTCCCTTTTGTGACGAAACGTTGGGAGGCGACGCGCTGACGTCACCGCATCACGTGTGAGGACCCGGAAGACGGGTAACACGCTCTGAACGCCGGCCGGCCTTTAAATTTTATGCTATTATTTGCTGTTTTTAACGTGGATTGATGTAAGTGCGCACAATCTTTTTTTCTTATCCATTAAACCTACGGTTTTACACTATGTGGATTTCTTTTGATTTCTTTATGGGACCATTGGTTGATACTTGATCGCTATCTGAGCTGAATTACATCTACTGGCTACATTGAATGGATGTCTCCTTTGCTCCTTGCTGAATATGAATGCCACATTTTGCTGATATTGATCTCGGTGAGATCATAGACTCTGGTAAGGGTCAGTGTTTCTTGTGCGGTGGAGGTCTTTGTCTGGTCACTACTCACACCTGTTCGTGGATCTTTCTACACGGGGAAACTTTTCTGCTAACTTAATCATATCCCTAGATGGACTGTATATTGATTATATGGACTTGTTATCACGTTAACTGTTCACTTTAATTGTGCTTTTTAAAAAAAGTGTGTTCATGTGATATATTATGTTGCACTTATGACACTATTCATTTTAGTTTTACTGTATATCATTTGTAGCGCGACTTCAATTTTTCTTCTAAAAAATAAAAACCGCAGAGATGATCAAATACCACCAAAAGAAAGCTCTATTTGTGGGAAAAAAAGGACGCCAATTTTGTTTGGGAGCCACGTCGCATGACCGCGCAATTGTCAGTTAAAGCGACGTAGTGCCGAATCACAAAAAGTGCTCTGGTCTTTGGACAGCAATATGGTCCGGGGCTAAAGTGGTTAATGGTCTCATGGCCGATATCATGCACCCACGTGTCAAAAGCAGGAACATTCTCCTATACTGCATTGTAAACATGAGGGAATAAATAACATTAATTTGGATGATGAGAAATGCCCTTCCTTCAACCACTTAAGCCCGGATCATTTTGTTGCTAAAGGACCAGGCCACTGCATCGCTTTAACTGACAATTGCGTGGTCGTGCGATGTGGCTCCCAAACAAAATTGACGTCCTTTTTTAACCCACAAATAGAGCTTTCTTTTGGTTGTATTTGATCGCCTCTATAAACAAAAATAGAGCGACAATTTTGAAAAAAATTCTATATTTTTTACTTTTTGCTATAATAAATATCCCCAAAAATATATATAATTATTTTTTTCCCACAGTTTAGTCCGATACGTATTCTTCTACATACTTTTGGTAAAAAAAAATCGCAATAGGCGTTTATTGATTGGTTTGCGCAAAAGTTATAGCTTCTACAAAATAGGGGACTGTTTTATGTCATTTTTAATAATATTTATTTTTTACTGGTTATGGCGGCGACCAGCAAATTTTATTGTGACTGCGACATTATGGTGGACACATCGGACACTTTTGACACCATTTTGGGGCCATTGTAATTTTTACAGCGATCAGTGCTATAAAAATTCACTGTAAAAATGACACTGGCAATCAAGGGGTTAACCTGTAGGGGGCACTGAAGGGGTTAAGTTTGACCTAGGGAGTGTTTATAACTGTTAGGGGGCATGGCTTGGCGTGACACATCATTGATCGCTGTTCCCGATGACAGGGAACAGACGATCACTGACAGTTTTACTGAGAAGAACGGGGAGATGTTTGTTTACACTTACCTCTCCCTGTTCCTCAGCTCAGCTTGATCGGATCCGCGGGTCCCGTGGGAGCGGTCACAGAGCTCTGGACCAGGTCGCGAGCATGCCGCTGGTGGGGCGCACGACCCGTGGCTTGCATCTTTAAAGGGACGTATCTGTACGTGCCTATGCCAAGCCATGCCGCTCTGCTGACGTATATGTACAGGCGGCGGTCCTTAACCCCCCTTGTGGTATTCCCGAGTCTGGCTCTGGGTGGAATTTCAGGACCAAAAGCGGTAACCCCGGAGCCAGACTCGGGACCGCCTTGCAGTGTCCACAGGAAAAAGTTACTTACCTTGTCCCTGGATCCTGCAATGCCTCCCCGCTGTGTGATCGAGCTGTGTCCTCCTCGCTCGATTCACAGCGCGGAGTGCCATCGAGCTCCGTTCCCTGCGGCTTTACGACGCACGGGGGAGGAGATCAGCGCCAAATTTAAAAAAGTTAATGAACACAATACATACAATATACTGTAATCTTATAGATTGCAGTACTGTATTAAAAAAATACAGACCCCCTTTGTCCCTAGTGGTCTGCCCAGCGTTCTACATGCACTTTTATATAATAATAACTGTTCTTTCTGCCTGGAAACTGGAGATTCTCCATAGCAACCAAAAAGTGTCCATTTATGTCAAAAGTGGTTTTAGACCAGCTAGAAAACAGCGATAATAAATTAGAATCACTTGCAGAATTGATCGATTGTGGGGAAATTCGTCATCAAAAAATTAAAAGTAATCATTTTTATTATTATTATATTATTTGTTATAATTATTTATATTTACTTATTATATTATAATTTATGATTTTGTGTTTCAAATTTTATTATACCCGAAATGTCTACTAGACTCTTGTTTGGACAGATTTATTTCTAAGAATTACAGGCCTACAATATAAAACACCAAATTTCCATGCAAAATAATGGTACCGCTTTCAGCACCTAAAATCTGAATTATTCATACCGCCAGGGAGGTTAAGTGGTTAAGCAAAGTTCTACATAATGGGGTTGATTTACTAAAACTGGAGAGTGCAAAATCTGGTGCAGCTGTGCAAAGCAGCTGACCCGCTTCTGACTTCAACTGAACACGTTTTGAGGAAAAAAAATGGAAGCTGATTGGTTTCTAAATTTTCCACTCACTAGTTTTAGTAAATCAACCCCAATATTGAACAAAGGGAGATATGGCCCCTTTAATCCCACTCCAAAACAGGAAGCACTTAAACCCCACTCAATGGACTTAGGGACATCTCAGGGCTTGGGTTCAAGGACTTTTATTTTACACTTCTGATATTTGTGGAGAAACCTAGAAAAATGTAGATTGCAATGTATACAGTTTTAACTGGACCTTATGACACCTGAGTATACGAACCCTAAATTAACTAAACAGTAATTCTGAACATCATTTCAACTTTGAAAAACTTTATGTACTATGGAGCAAATCATTTTTTCCTGGAGGTTTCAGGAAGAAGTGGCCTCCATTTGAAATAAAAATGATGTTGCTTCTGACCTGCTTCCAGGAATTCCAGGTATGGATATTTTATATTTATACATAGTTACATTGGACCAGCTTGGACCAATGTAACTATGCATATACCATAACCAGCCGATGCCAGGAATCAGGAATCTGGAAATCATTGAAGTAGACACTGCTACTCCAATGATCTCTATTTGCTTCTGGGTCTCCTGCTGGGCAGCTGGCCTGATAAATTCTGAACATCGCAGCATTGGAACCATTCAGCGAATTCTTTGCACTTACCAGATAAATGCAAAGCGTTCTCTGATTCTTTAACCACTTGCTTACTGGGCACATAAACCCCCTTCGTGCCCAGGCGAAATTTCAGCTTCCGGCACTGCGTCGCTTTAACTGACATTTGCGCGGTCGTGCGACGTGGCTCCCAAACAAAATTGGCGTCCTTTTTCCCCCACAAATAGAGCTTTATTTTGGTGGTATTTGATCGCCCTTGGGGTTTTTATTTTTTGTGTTATAAACAAAAAAAAGAGCGACAATTTAAAAATATATATATATTTTTTACTTGTTGCTATAATAAATATCCCCCAAAAAAATTAATAAAAATGTTCTCAGTTAAGGCCGATACGTATTCTTCTACGTATTGTTGTAAAAAAAAAAAAAAATCTCAATAAGCGACTGCTTTGCGCAAAAGTTATAGCGCCTACAAAATAGGGGACAGAATTATGTTTTTTTTTTTTTTTACTATATTTTTTTACTAGTAATGGCGGCGATCTGCGTTTTTTATTGGGACTGCGACATTATGGCGGACACATCGGACACTTTTGACACATTTTTGGGACCATTCACATTTAAACAGCGACCAGTGCTATAAATATGCACTAATTACTGTATAAATATGACTGGCATTGAAGGGGTTAACACTAGGGGGTGAGGAAGGGGTTAAATGTGTATCCTGGGTGTGTTCTAACTGTGTGGGGGGAGGAGGGTGACTGGGGGAGGTGACCGATGCTGTGTTCCTATTTACAAGGGAAACCGCATCTGTCTCCTCTCCCTGACAGGACGTGGAGCTCTGTGTTTACACACAGAGCTCCACGTCCCTGCTCTGTCACCGCGGATCGCATGTACCTGGCGGACACCGCGGCCGCCGGGTACACGCATCGAATCCTCGGCGATGCGACGGCACTGTTTTTCCCCGCTGCGCGCCACTCAGTGGCGCGCGCGGGGAATTACAACAACATTGACGTCCAAAGACGTGACCCCGGCAGCTCAGGTCCGCGCTGTTGACGTCTTTTGTCAATAGCGCGGATCTGTGGTGGTTAAGTGCATAGGCGTGCACAGAGCTCAAACACGCATGTGTGTGTGTGTATATTGGCAGTAGGGCAGTGGACAGTGTCAGTCAGTAGAGCAGTGGACTTTGTCAGTAGGGCATTATTTTTTACAAATGTATTTTTATACATTTTTTTAGGACCCCCGTTGGGGGGCTTTGATTAAATATCAGGGGTCTAAACAGACCCCTGATGTCTCACTTTTGAGACAGAGAAAGGGATTGAAGACAGAGATTCCCCAGTCCCTTTCTCTGCAGCCTCAGCTGCACTGGACAGTGAATGAATGGGAAGTGCTCTGTGCTGAGTGGCTTCTAGTTTTTCACAAACTGAAGTATAGTATACAGAGCAGCCGACATGAGAGGAGACTATGGAAGTGGCAGTGCATGGGGGGAGCACAGGGGAGGGGGAATTGGCAATATATGCAGTGATTAGGGTGTGCCTGGGCACACCTGCCACACCCTGTGCACATACCTATGTTTAAGTGCCAGTTATTATGTGCAGTAACCGATCAGAATTCAATTTGCAATGATCTCTAGAGCCTGGCTGGGGAATGCATTCACCTATACGCCGAACGCCATACCTTTTCCAACAACAGAAACTAATGATTTTTTTTACCAGACTGCTTGAAGAAGTAATTTACAGTATAAAGAAAATGAATTTGAACCCCACATTTTTTTAGATCAGCTTGAATTAACCACTTAAGGACCACCTCCTGCACATTTACGTCGGCAGGTACGTCCTGTGCTAGTGTCCAGCCGTGGGTCGTGGGCGCGCGCCCGTGGCGCGCTCCCGCGACCCAGTCCGAAGCTCCGTGACGCAGACCCGATCGCCACTGGAGTCCCGCAATCGGTCCCTGGAGCTGAAGAACGGGGAGAGCTGTGTGTAAAACTGGCTTCCCCGTTCTTCACTGTGGCGGCGTCATCGATCGTGTGATCCCTTTTATAGGGATACACAATCGATGACGTCACACCTATAGCCACACCCCCCTACAGTTGTAAACACACATTAGGTCACACATAAACCCTTCAGCGCCCCCTTGTGGTAAACTCCCAAACTGCAATTGTAATTTTCACAATAAACAATGCAATTTAAATGCATTTTTTGCTATGAAAAAGACAATGGTCCCAAAAATGTGTGAAAATTGTCCAAAGTGTTTGCCATAATGTCGCAGTCATGAAAAAAATCGCTGATCGCCGCCATTAGTAGTATAAAAAAAACTAAAAAAATAAAAATGCAATAAAACTATCCTCTATTTTGTAAACGCTATACATTTTGCTCAAACCAACCGATAAACGCTTATTGTGATTTTTTTAACCAAAATTAGGTAGAAGAATACGTATCGGCCTAAACTGAGGAAAAAAAATATATTTTTTATATATTTTTGGGGGATATTTATTATAGCAAAAAGTAAAAAATATTGAATTTTTTTCAAAATTGTCCCTCTATTTTTGTTTATAGCACAAAAAATAAAAACCGCAGAGGTGATCAAATACCACCAAAAGAAAGCTCTATTTGTGGGAAAAAAAGGACGCCAATTTTGTTTGGGAGCCACGTCGCACGACCGCGCAATCGTCTGTTAAAGCGACGCAGTGCCGAATCGCAAAACCTGGCCGGGTCCTTTAGCTGCATAAAGGTCTGGATCTTAAGTGGTTAAGCAAAGAAGTAGCAGCCCAAGCTCCATGCAGCCTAGGCAATCAAAGACCTGACCAAATGTTCTCCACCACTGAAGCTTGTCTAATCCGAAAGGTCCAACACAAATGTCAACCTAGGTCATAATGTATCTCTGGTAGTCCAATACTGTTTTCTAAATCTTTAAACCCATTTGTAATGAAATAGGACAGAACAGAAAAGCTCAAATTAAGCCGTCAATGATTTTGACATGCGAGAAAAGAATATTTGCCGCGTTATACTTCTTCTCTAAAAAAAATTTTTTTTTAGTTAGAAATGTTATGATTTGATGACATTCTGTTATGATACATAATGGCCTGAAAGACTTTGCAGTCTTGAAATGTACTGATAAAGTTGTAGAAAGATAATTCATCTAGTTAGGTAACATTTATCTGGTGTAATTATCCATGCATTATAGGTATTATGTACATCTACATTATAGTGACAGTCTTGCCGAACAGTTTTAAAACATTGGCTCTGAACTACATTTGATGCTTGTGACCCAGAGCTAGACAATTTCATCTGGATCATCGGCTGAGCAGATAATGCATTTGATCATTGTATAATGAATATGTTTGTTCCACAGTTGTAATTGCAACAAGCTAATTATCCTGAATGTGCTTTTTTTCCGCAATGTTAAAAGTCAATAAACTTGCTTGTAGCAAGACACTTTCAATCAATATATAAGAGATTTAAAGTGGAATCTTTACCTTGACAGGCTATTAGTGGCTTTGCAGCAATTTATAGAAAATACTTGGGCTGCCACCGATGACCTTGTCTTCTGAAAATACTAGCTGCTTGGCTATTATGCTGATCCAGTGGCCTCAGTACTGAGTGAGTCAATGCCCTGGAATAAAGCAGGGAGCCAGTGAAAGCAGCCTAAAAAAAAGTTTTTTCAAAAAGAGGGCAACACAGGTTTTTAATAAAGTATATCCATCACTATATACAGTACCTAAACAGGTTAAATAAACATAAACAACAAGCACCAAAATAATGTGTATGTGCAGCTAAGGTCCTGTAGACACGGGCCAGAATCTTGTCAGGAAAAAGACGTTGTTTTTCCTGATGAGATTCCTGGCAAGAATCTCTTGCCGCCCGAGTGTACACACTGACCTTTTCAAAAGAACCACGGTTCTCTTGAAAGGCAAGAACGTGGTGACGTCATCGCGTACGACGAGCATGTCGCCGCCATCTTGCTTCACCCTATCTTTGCCGTGGAAGCTACAGCGCATGCATCAAAGTCATTTCAAGCATGCGCAGGTTTCCACGGCGACAGGTAAGTATACACACTCTCGGGTTATTAGTCAGGAAACAGGCCGACAAGAATCTCGACGAGAAAAAAGAGCGCAGGTTCTCTTTTTTTCTCGTTAAGATTCTGGCCAGATTTTCTGACGAGAAACCTGAAAGCCTCGTACACACGCACTGTAATCTCGGCCGTGTACCATAACTGCGCGGTACAGGAGATTCAGTTTGCTGTTCCCGGGGGCCGGACTGAAAGGAAGTGAACACTCAGTGTGTGCACTTCCTGTCAGTCCAGCCGGGAACAGGAAATTGAATCTCCTGTACTGCGCGGTTATGGTACACGGCCGACCGGACTGCAGGAGGACGCAGCGGTGCGGCAAGGCTCCTCCCTGCTGGGGCCCCTGGCCAGCTCGGGGCCCCAGGCAATTGCTTGCTTTGCCTGTCGGGTTCCGACAGGCCTGCATACACAATGAAATCCCATACTTAAAAAGAAAAGTCTGTTGTTTTTTTTTTTAACATGCAGTGCAATGCTACCCCATTCAAAATGAAGAAAGTGTGTATTAATGCATAATAAAGCATTATACAAATGGGACCTAACATGTGAAAATTGTATGAACACATTTACAAGTATTTTGTCACTTTATTATTTCAATTATAAGTACATTTCACTGTGAAAGATATGTAAATGCTTTTAACAGAATTTGGATGTGTTTGGTGTTTTTCAGAAATGTACTCGTAAAATAGATCCAATTTAGCTTTATAAACTTACAGTAAAGTATATATTTTGTAGATGTTCATGAGGACAACCATATGTTCTCATTACCAGTATGCCTTACTACTTGTTTTCAGTGCTGCACAATGGTGGTACTTTGCCACAGACCATGGTTTCATCCTCCAACCCCAATGTCAGTAATGTGTCCTAATTTTCCCCTGCTTCCATGTAAATAAGGTAGATAATCAGTTTGTTGTCATGCCCTTATTTCTTCCCTGATGTATATACTGTAGATTTCCATGATGGCAGCTGCATCACAGCATGCAATGTAATCTGCTATATTCTGCTATGATAGCATTGTTACTGTATTGCAACACTTGCTATGATGCCAGATAAGTGACTACCTGCATCACCCCAGCATCAGGAAGGCCTTGTTCTATCATTGACTGATGAGAGAATGATACTATCAGTGCACATGTGCAGTACACTACATGCATTTTCAAATGGCTCTTGTATAATCTTTATGAAGAAATCAGGAGGTCTACCGTAATGCCCTGTACACACGATCGGTTCGTCTGATGAAAACGGACCGATGGACCGTTTTCATCGGACGAACCGATCGTGTGTGGGCCCTATCAGTTTTTTTCCCATCGGTGAAAAAAAATAGAACCTGTTTTAAAATTTTCGTATGGTTGAAAAAAACGATAGAAAAAAAACGCACACCCTGTGCGCACCCTTTGACTTAGAGGCAGTATTTGAACAAAAACACGGAGAGCATACAAACTAATACAGATACTCCCATTGGTGCAAACTGGGAGCCCAGGAACCAGATTGCTAAAGCCACAATGTCAGAGAAGCACAGACAACTTCTTATTAGTTACCAGTGGAAACATCCTTACTTTTCCAGCTCTCATACACACCCTCACCTCCCCTACCCTTTCCTATTATCCTATGAAGTAGTATAATGGTGATGATAGTTGTTGCGAAGTACCATTTTATAGGGTGTACTGTTAATCTAAAAATGTGAATCAAAAAACAATTAAAAAAGTAAAAATGTAATAAAAAAAGTAATTTTTTGGAATGCTTGTGGCTTCCAAAGCAGATGTTGTTTGTAATTTGGAGCTGAAAATATATTCAATTTGATTTGGAAACTGATTTCTGGTTAGTCCTTACCATTCCTTTCGATGTTCAATTATTTAGCAAGTGTTCCAATGTCAGAGGGTGCCGAGTGACCAGTAGAAGGTGTGGGGTGGTTTTTAAAATATAGAATGTGAAGGTGTGGCCCATATTAACCAAGCCAATCATGAGTGCCATTTTTTTACTATTTAAAAAAATAAAAGCAACACTAAGATTTTAGTTAGCAACTAAGGCCGTGTACACACGATCGGTTTGTCCGATAAAAACAGACCGATGGACCGGTTTCATCGGACAAACCGATCGTGTTTGGGCCCCATCAGTCTTTTTTCCATCGGTGAATTTTTTTTTTTTTTTATTTTCGTATGGTTAAAAAACCAATAGAAAAAAATGATCGTCTGTGGCGAAATCCATCGGTCAAAAATCCACGCATGCTCAGAATCAAGTCGACGTATGCTCCGAAGCATTGAACTTGATGTTTTACTCTGCACGTCGTTGTGTTTTACGTCACCACGTTGGACACGATCGGATTTTTAATCGATGGTGTGTAGGCAAGACTGATGAAAGTCAGCTTCATCGGATATCTGATGAAAAAATCCATTTTATCAGACAAACTGATCGTGTGTACAGGGTACAAGTGTTTTCCCAATTTCTCTCCATGCGCCAAGGCTAGTGCCTTTTTAAACAATTTAGTTTATGAACTGGAGATGTAACCAAAACTAAATCTCATCAAAATGGGGCAGTGTAGTAGATTAGTGATTAGGACATCTGCCTTGCAACACTGAGGTCCCTGGCTGAAATGATGCTCAGGATGAATAGTAAGTCCTGCCTTTCAACATGTAGATTGGTCTCTAACTTTATTCCTTTATCCTAAATTAATGTTATCGCCAAACCCCCCTTTATTGTGAAACATATCTAATGGACCCAAAGTGAAATGCCTATGGATTTGTGTGTACAAAATTTTAAACACAAATTAACTTACGCAAGAACTCTTAAACAGCTCTTCTGCACCAACCCATTGATGGTGTTTGGCGTAGAGAAAGAACGCTTGTTACCTTTATCTTTATGGCAACAAACCAGACAATATGGAAGTCGCCAACTCTCAACTTTGCTGAAGTTAGGAATTGCATACAGAACATGGGCCAGATTCAGAGAGCCATTACGCCTGTCTAACTGGTGTTAGACAGGAGTAATTTCAAATTTTGCGCGCCGTATCACTAGTTTGAATCCTCAAACCATGATACGGCGGCGTTGGGCTTCGATCTGACAGGCTTACGTCTTCGTACGCCTTCGGATCTACGCTGCAATCTTTTTCCGGCCGCTGGGTGGAGTTCGCGTCGTTTTCAGCGTCGGGGTATGCAAATGAGATTTTTCCGGCGATCCACGAAGTTACGAGCGTCGTTCGCAATCGCGTACATCATTTTTTTGCTACGTAAAGTTAAACCAGCTATTAGCTGGTTTAACGTTACGCGGCCCATGTTAAGTATGGCCGTCGTTCCCGCGTCGACTTTCAATTATTATTTTTTTTTTTGCGTAAGTCGTCCAGGAATAGGAATGTCTGTAAACGACGCTACTCAAAAAAAAAATGACGTAACGACGTGATTTCGCGCAATGCACGGTGGGAAATTTCTGAACGGAGCATGCGCAGTTCAATCGCCGCGGGGACGCACTCAATTTAAATGCCTCACACCCCCTAATGGTGTAGTTTGATTCCGCCGGGAGAAATACACTACGCCGCCGTACCTTACGGGCCAAAATCTCTCTGAATTCCTCCTAGAGCCAGGTAAAGTACGGCGGCGTAGAGTATCTCTGATACTCTGCGGGAATCTAATTCTTTCTGAATCTGGCCCCATGTTTTTTAATAAGAAACCAGCAGCCATATTGGCACCAAAGCACAGTTCTTACATTTTTGGAAACCGTTTATTACTTTTTGCCCAATCAAGCCACTGCGAAACTTACAGACTGTTACAGAAGGAACATATGGTTATTTCTCTGCCTATTTAGATATCCTCTGGGGTACCTCCTCTTCTTTTCCTTTCTCACCCCTCCCTTATTCTCTTCCCCTCCTACCTGACCCCTATATTGTTCCTTCTTAGGCCGCGTACACACGATAGGATCGTCAAAGGAGAATGGTCTGAAGGACCGTTTTCTTCAGTCCAAACCGATCGTGTGTGGGCCCCATAGGTTAATGAGAACTTGCTTTAAAATTGAACCGATGGACGCCTAACGATAGGTCAAAACCGTTCGTTAGTAGGCACAATCATCGGTTAAAAATGCACGCATGCTCAGAATCAAGTCGACGCATGCTTGGAAGCATTGAACTTCATTTTTTTCAGCACATCGTTGTGTTTTATGTCACTGCGTTCTAACACGATCGTTTTTTTTTAACCGATGGTGTGTAGGCACATCAGACCATCAGTCAGCTTCATCAGTTAACCGATGAAAACGGTCCTTCGGACCGTTCTCATCGGATGGACTGATCATGTGTACGCGGCCTTAGGGCCCTTTCACACGTCCGTTCAGTTCATCCGTTTTTTTTGGACGTCCGTTAACGGACCTCAATGCTTCCCTATGGGAGCGGATCCGTTAGCGGATGAGCATCCGCTAAACGTCCGTTAACATCCGTCTGCGGTAAGCTCCGTTTTTTTGGACGGAAGAAAACCCTATTTTTCTTCCATCAAAAAAAACGGAACGGACGAAAAACGGATGAAAAACTGATCAACTGAAGGGAAAAAAACTGAAGGGGAAAACTGAACGGACGTGTGAAAGAGCCCTTACTCTCTCTCTGCTTCTTTGATCTCTTTTCTTTAGTCTTCTTGATACACTTTCCAGTTCTTCTACTACCTAGGCATGTAATGGGACCCTAGCCTTTTTTCTTGGCATTTTCTCTCCTTATTTTACTGATATTCGCTTTTTAACCTATTGGCACTTACCCTTTTTGGAACGGCAAGGTCTTTGTGATATTACCTTATAAAATTTAAGCGATGAAGTCTGCATTTATAACACTACAACATTTTCCCTATTCCATTTTATATTAGGCCGTTTGTTATGTATGAGCTTATAATGCCACGTGTTGTCTAGTATTACATGACCGTTTGATCTCATTGTAAATGGGTCTCTCTTCTCTGTAACATTTTTGTAATACTACTCAGAAACACCCATTTTAAATTACCCTGTCACTTCACAAACCAATTCTTATTATGTCATATGTATCTGTGTCATCATGCTTTATTTGAGAAATACCTATGAGACATTGGGGTTGATTTACTAAAACTGGAGAGTGCAAAATCTGGTGGAGCTCTGCAAGAGAAACCAATCAGCTTCCAGGTTTTAATTCAAAATATTATTTGAACAATCGGAGGTTAGAAGTTGATTGGCTACCATAGACAGCTGTACCAGTTCCGAGGTGTTCCAACTTTAGTAAATCTCCCCCAGTGAGTTTCGTAACTGGAAACAGTGTTGGCCTGACAGATTTTTGTTTCCCCATTTTTGCATCATATCTGGTTATATGACATGCAGTCTGAAACCATTGTTTTCATGTGCCTTATGGTGTTTGTTCTATGGACTTTGAGTCAATACGTTCAGTCATATTGACTGCATACACGTGTATTCACCTGTATTGCTTCCCTTTTTTCTTATATTTTCTACAAAATTTCAATAAACATTATTGTAAAATAAATGATAGTCAGGACACATTCCAAAGATTGGTAGGTTAATTGGCTTCTATTCAAAATTGGCCCTAATATATTTAATAAGGATGTAAGTTACAGTAAGTACATTTGATTATAAGGTCCATGAGAGCAGGAACTGATGTGAATGTACAATATGTAAAGTACTGCATACATTTGGTGCTATATAAATGCCTATAATAGATAAAATGTGTTGATTGCATGCACTTAAGTTGCCTAGACTGCTGATCTGCCATCTCTAACATGAACTACAGAGCAAAGAAAGCTCCAGACCTGTAAGATATTTGTCAGGTCACATGAATGAATTGTCGTAGGAATTATTTTTAAACGTTTAAGTCAGTGAAACCAGTACCTATAAGAAACTAAAGAATAAAATGGTAATATAGACAAAAACTCGCCCAAGCTCTACCGCATTTTTGTAGGATAATGAGTTGAATAACGGTCCTTAGGCCATTGTGTCCCATACATCAAAATTGCAAAAAAAATACTGGAAACTCGATTGCTTCTAAACCTCCCTGACGGTATGATTATTTCAGATTTTAGGTGCTGAAAGCGGTAGCATTATTTTGCATGGAAATTTGGCGTTTTATATTGTAGGCCTGTAATTCTTAGAAATAACTCACTTAAATTTGTCCAAACAAGAGTCTAGTAGACATCCTGGGTATAATAAAATTTGAAACACAAAATCATAAATGATAATATAATAAATACATATAAATAAATATAACAAATAATATAATAATAATAAAAAGTATTACTTTTAATTTTTTGATGACGAATTTCCCCACAAATTGCAATCGCTCAATTCTGCAAGTGATTCTAATTTATTATCGCTGTTTTTTAGCTGATCTAAAACCACTTTTGACATAAAGGGACACTTTTTGGTTGCTATGGATAATCTCCAGTTTCCAGGCAGAAAGAACAGTTTTTATTATGTAAATGTGCATGCAGGACACTGGACAGACCACTAGGGACAAAGGGGGTGTGTATTTTTTTCATAAAGTACTGTAATCTATAAGATTACAGTATACTGTATGTATTGTGTTTATTTACTTTTTTAAATTTGAGGCCGATCTCTGCCCCCGTGCGTCGTAACGTCGCAGGGAACAAAGTTCAGTGGCACTCGGCACTGTGAATCGAGTGAAGACACCGCTCGATCACACAGCGGGGAGGCATCACAGGATCCAGGGATAAGGTAAGTAACTTGTGCCTGTGGACACTGCGAGGCGGTCTCGAGTCTGGCTCGGGGTTACCTCTTTTGGTCCTGAAATTAGACCCCGAGCCAGACTTGGGATTACCGCTCAGGGGGTTAAATCTTTATTGAGCACAAACAGCAGTGCAACATCAAAACGCTAACATGTTTCGGCAAAAGCCTTCCTCGGAAGGCTTTTGCCGAAACATGTTAGCGTTTTGATGCCGCACTACTGCTTGTGCTCATTCAAGATTTAAGAAGCAATCGAGTTGTTGGAATTATTTTTTAAAGGAATAAAATGGTACTGTTTGTTTGTGCAATAGAAGTGATTATGTGACAGTTACTCCAATACGTAAATGACAAATGGTCTCACTGGTCTCACTGGAGGACCTTTGTGTATATTGCTAGATATCAGATATGTTGGAAAACCCATCTCTGCTAATTAAGCAGCATTGAACAGAGATACCATCACACTACTCAGTCCTGCTCAGTGGGCTATGGCCTAATCTTGTGATTGGGGTAACAGAGGTAATAACTGCCATCTGAGCGGTGTGTGGGAAAGAAGTAGGGGAAGGCTTCTACTCATACACAACAAGTAGGTATTGTTGAGCCCCAGGCTTCCATTTTGCCTTAGGCAACACATAATGGGGACATCCGTTCAAATTACATATTTGCACCTTATCCCTTAACAACGTTCATGTTTTTATTATGCATTATGGGCCAGATTCACAGAGCGATTACGCCGGCATTACAGGAGTCTAAATTTGCGCATGCGATTCGATGCGCCGCATCCCCAAAACGAGATACCCAAGAAATCTACTTTTTTTTGTCCAGCGTAATTTCCATAGACAGGCGCATTCGTCCGCGCAAAACTGCGCTAGACACACCATTGATTTGCTATTCAAATATGCTAATGAGGGAGTTACGGGGATCCACAAAAGAACGTTGTTGCAGTGCAGGCTACGCGCTGTGTGCAACAGCTGCACGGCCTGTCTAAAATTAGACCATATAAAAGGTGGTATAAAATTAGACAATTCGTCTACATGTCAGAGAAAGCAACACTGTTAGTGAGGAGCTGAGTAGTCACACGTGTTGCACAACAATCTGTATGCCAACATGCCAGGGAGATCCTTGCTCATAACTATACTACTGACTTTAGAGGAGCAAAGAAGGAGGAGGGCACGGAGGAGGGCACGGGAGAGGATATACCGCACCCGCATAGACCTCTTTGGCATGAGTGATTCTGAGGTGTATCGCATCTTCAGATTCACCCCTCATGCCATCCTGGAATTAACCACAACCTTACAGGAGGACATCACCAGCCCAACACACCGCTCACATGCAGTGCAGCCACTGGTCAAGGTCATGGCAACACTCCATTTCCTTGCCAGTGGCTCTTTTCAAAGAACAAGTGGAGTGGTGGCTGGGATGTCACAATCCTCCATGAGCAGATGTGTGCACTAGTGATGAGCGGAATACGCCATATTCGATTTCGCGATATTTTGCAAATATTTCGAAGAATATTCACGAATATTCGTTAATATCGAATATTCGTGATATTTTATAAAAAAAAATAAAAAATAGCGAAATTTCGCCAATGCGAAATTTCGCTATTTTTTTTTGGGATAAAATATCACGAATATTCGATATTTACGAATATTCGCTATATTTTATAAACAAAATTGCGAAATTCCGCTAATGCGAAATTTCGCTAATTAGCTAATTTTTTTTGGATAAAATATCACGAATATTCGATATTTACGAATATTCGCTATATTTTATTAAAAAAATAAAATTGCGAAATTTCGCATTGGCGAAATTTCGCAATTTTTTTTTATAAAATATCACGAATATCACGAAAAAAAAGTGCTAGTGCGAATGCGAAATTGATTGCGAAATTGATTGCAAAAAAAATACGAATATTCGAAATAGCGAATATTCGCCGCGATATTCGAGTTATTCGCGAATACTCGAATATGCAATATTCGTAGCGAATATTCGCAATGCGAATATTCGTGAGCAACACTAGTGTGCACCAGGTTATCCCAGCAATCCTCAGACGCATGGCCAACCAAATCATCAAACCCACCACTGCGGACCTGCGGCTGAAGGCAATGACAGATTTCTACAGAATTTCCAGATTCCCACGGACCGTGGGGGCCATTGATTGCACACATGTGGCACTCCAGCCCCCCCATGAGACAGAGCACATATACCGCAATCGGAAGCATTGGCATTCCATCAACGTACAGGTGATAGTCGATGCCCAAGGCCTCATATGGCACGTCCGTGCCAAACACCCCGGATCCAGCCATGACAGCTACATCTACAATCAGAGCCCCATCCGAATGAAATTCAAACAGATCGTGTATGGGGACACCTGGCTGGTTGGTGAGTGACAGGGGTGGCAGGCATGACTGTCCCCCCCCATGATGCACACATCACAAGGGGCACGACTAACATCCTCCTGTCTTTTCCCTTACAGGTGACTCTGCATATGCACTGGGACCCCATCTCATGACTCCTATCCGGAACCCCCAAACCCCATGAGAGGAAAGATACAATGAAGCCCAGGCCCAAACACGTACAGTGGTGGAGCGCACCTTTGGCCTCCTGAAGTCACGTTTCCGATGCCTGGATAAGTCTGGGGGGACCCTGTTGTATTCCCCAAACTTTGTGTGCCAGATCATCGGTGCATGTTGCATTCTGCACAACTTCGCAGTAAGAAAGGGCCTGCAGATTGACATAAGTGATGACCTGACCCCTGAACCAGACAATCCCCCCCTAACTGAGGCTACCCTGTCTTCTGAGGGAAGAGCAGCCAGGAGACAGCTCACATTAGGCATCTTTGCACGTTAAACACACACATTAATCATGGCACAATGAGAATGCATGCATGCACACCACTGTGGTCCCTAGCTCAGACACATCACATCCTCATCTAATTGGATTAGCACAAGCCCACCATGCTTGTGAGCAGCAACGCGACGCCACGGCTCCAATTATGTCACTGTACATTCATACACCATTCACACGGACCTGGGAATCACTTCTCCCTGGTCCTGGTGAACCCTTATCCACCAAAACTGAGGGTGACACCCCTTTTCCGGCAGGAATATCACCCCCACATTCCAAAAACATTCACAACACAAAAAAAAAAAATGTCCAGCAAAAAAAATTTTTTTCCAGGAAAAAAAAAGAAAGAAAGGGGGAAAACAAATTAATGCCCCTGGCGTGAGCCACGCCTGGGGCATCCACGGCCACGGCCCCGGCTCCTCAGTGGAGACTCATGGGGAGGGGGGGTAATCCGGGGAAGGAGGAGCAGCCCCTGGTCTCTGCCCACCTGGTGGCCTGCCCTCCAAGGCCACGGCAATTCTGTTCAGGCCAGCATCTAGTGTTGCCGTGTTGGCCTGGATAGCCTGGGTGAGGGCCCTCACATCCTGCCCAACGTCTGCTGTTGTAGTCTGCAGTACGTTTAGGCAGTTTGTAAGAGCCCAGGAGTGGCAGTCCAGGTCCCCAAGCGTATCCTTTATGGAGGACAGGCTCTCCTCCATCCGCCCCAAAGTCTGGGTGACCTGTCCCAGATGGCGGGTCTGAAGGGCCTGGTCCCTTCTCAGATTGGCGGGCAGAACCTCAGCCACCCCCCTGGTCTTCTGGGACGACTTCCTGCCTCCAGCTGAGGCTTGTGGCCGGGGAGAAGAGGAGGCCCTTGGGAGAGGAGCCCTGTTGGGGGAGGAGTGGAAGGGGCTAGCCCTTATGGAGGGCTGGCTGCTGCCAGCCAGAGAGGAAGACTCCTCCAAAAACAGCAATCCACTGGCTGACATGACATCCTCCTCCTCCTCAAACTCCTCCTCCTCTTCAGCCTCCTCCGAGGACTCCGGCCTTGTCGGGGGGTCCTCATCAGGCTGTTGTCCCTGGGATGGTGCGGTCAGCCCAGATGGCCCTGAACCCTCCTGCACATCTGTGGATGACACAAAACATTCACAGGTTGCAGGATACACACATGTGCCACATATTCCCTTTCACCCCCCCCCCACATGCTACACACCTGATAGGGCAAAAAAACCTTACCTGGCATCACGCCTTCATGACTGGAGTCATAGCCAGGCAGGCCCTCCACCTGTTGTCTATGAAAGGTCTGGGCCACCGCACGCTCCTCCGCTGTCAGCATGGGCTGCCATTTTGGCCAGCTTCTTTCTGACCAGACGCCGGAGGTCATTGATCTTCTTTTCAATCCCCGGCCGTGTCCGGGTCTCCCCCCCCCGCTGCATTCACCTGGTCAGTAATGTGCTGCAAGATCTCACGCCTCCTGGCCGGGGGGGGGGGTGTTGGCACTCTCCGGGCCGTGGAGGAAACGCCCATATTGGGTAATGGCCCGGGCAATAATTTGTTTTTTCCCCCAAAGTAAAATTTAACTTCCTCTTCCTCTCAGTCATACTCATACAAAAACTCTCTCCCAAACAATCAGCAAAAATCACTCACAAAAACAAGCAGGAAAAATCAAGCAACAAAACAAACAAACAAAAATCTATCAACCAAAAAGTCTCACAAGCAGTCACCAAAAAACACTTTCAAATATATTCTACCAAACACTAGATCAAACAGTCCACAAATATAACAAAGACAAATCACAATGCAACAAACAACAAAACAAAAGCAACTTGCTGTATAGGGAGGGATACAAAGGGATGTACTTTTGCAAAGGAAGTGCGTTTGTGTCTGTCTATTTATGCTGTCTGTGTAGTTCACAAAGTTGCCCGGGTCCACTTCCAATTTCACTGATTGCGCCGTTCCCGAGTTGTGAGCATGCGCACAGAGGTGCTGACCATGGTCTGCTTCATGCACGCATGCGCAAGCCGGCCAGCCCTTCATTTGCATGGGGTCACGGCTCATTTCAATGTAACACGCCCACGTCCTTCCCAATTTGAATTACTCCGCCTTACGCCTCTGAAATTACGTTGCACAGGCGCTAATTTCTGCGCAAATCAATCGAGAATACGGTGATTGCGCCGCTACATTGCGGCAGTCTAACGTAAAGGAGGTGTGCTACGCCAGTCAAAAAATGCGCCGATGTACGTGAATCTGGCCCTATGTGTTCTATGCATTTTGGTGCCCATTTTAAGAGGTTTTATTTGCATTTTTTTTTTTTTTTTTGCTGTACTCATGTTCATTAGAGTGTAGGGCATTTGAAGGCATTAAAATGTGTATTCAAAATTAGGTTTGCATTATGACATTAGTAAAAGACATGCATTTTTTTTGTTTTACATGCAGTACCATATAGCACAGAGCTTTTCCTTCACTTTAGGAAAAGTTTATCTCTGTTGGACCTTTTGTAATATTCACCTACAATATTAGAATGACAAATTCATCCTCATTTGTTTACAAAGCTTATTAGTCTTCATGTACATTTAAGAGTACTTTCCTTTAACAAAGTTAACTTATATCCTATATAAAATATATCTATTAGATTTCTTCCATGTTACAGTATGGTATTTTACTTGCAATTTTTGAAGAAAAAAAATGTGTTCCCCTTGTGTTTACAATATGTTTATATAAACAATTAGATATTGTACAGTTGCTGTACTATTTAATTTCATTAGTTGTACATTCTTTATTTAAAAAATCTGAATAAAATCTTTGAAAAAGGAATAAAGAACCAGTTGCAATTGGGATCATTCAAGATTATTTTTAGTTCCGACATATTTCTCCACACATTAAAGCAAAACTAAACCCATCAATTTAACCGTTTCCCAAAACAAGTACATTCAAGGCATGCTGTAAATAATAACTGTCACAGTTGCTTGTACTCTCAACCAAACTGTCAAGGCATCAAAGTGCTGGTGACATAAATGATCACATGTGCAGCACCATGGCAACTGCAGATCAAACAGAGGCTAAGGTGGCAGCTTCCTTGGCTGTAAACCATAGGTGGGGTTTAGTTCCACTTTACCTGTGAGCTTTAGAAATCAGAATTGTTTGATCACCAAATCAAAGTTCCAAGGGGCACAGGCAATTGGACTATCTCGGTACAGATTTGAAAAATAGAATCAAGCGTGGAAACACATATATAGAAAAATATAAATTAGATTTTTATTAATACAAAATTGATATTGTATTCATAAAAATCTAATTTATATTTTTCTATATATGTGTTTCCACACTTGATTCTATTTTTTAAATCTGTACCGAGGTAGTCTAATTGCCCCTGCCCCTTGGAACTTTGGTTTGGGGACCAAACAATTCAGATTTCTATATTTAAAAATTTCTTGTATGATGGTACTATTATTTATAATATACTATGGGCCAGATTCAGGTATGGGCGAATCTTTATTTTGGAGTAACGTTTCTCATTTACGTTACTCCACCGAAACTTTAGGAGCAAGTACTGTATTCACAAAGCACTTGCTCCTAAAGTTGCGGCGGCGTAGCGAAAATGAGCCGGCGAAATTCAAAATGGGCGGGTAGGGGGCGTGTATTATTTAAACTAGGCGCGATCCCGCGGCGAACGTACTGCGCATGCGTCGACTGTCAGTGCGCATGCTCCAAATTATGTCAGTGAACGTCGATGACGTCAATCCCCATTCACGGACGTTTTACTCAAACGACGCAATTTTTTTTAAATTCGACGCGATGACGACGGCCATACTTAACATAGGATACTCCACTAGGGGGCTGGTTTTTCTTTACGCCACGTATCTCTTACGGAAACGTCGGAAAGTCACTGCGTCGGGCCCGAATACGATCGTGAATTGCCGATTCTCGCTGATTAACATATTCTCGGCGTTAATCAGCGGGAACGCCCCGAGTGCCATTTTTAAAATTGCAGTTCCGATACGACGGCGAAATACAATTACGCCACTCGTATAGGAACTCCAACCCGGCGTTTCTTGTTTTCTGCTTACAGAAAACAGAAACGCCGGCTCAAAATGAGAGTTAGGCTGGAGTATCACTGATACTCCAGCCTAACTCTACCTGAATCTGGCCCTATATATATATCTGTTAGAGGCTATATTGTAATTTTACTTGTGAGCTTATTCTAATGTTCAAGACACCTGGGTCAGGTTTAAGGGCTGTACGCACAGGTTGAATATCACACAAAATCCACCGGCATTGGCTGACCGGTGTGTTCTGGCAGGGGGTCCACCCCCCTGTCAGAACACAATAGCTCAGTGGGGGAGATCACTGTACTAACATTGAATAGTTAGTACATTGGCTCTTCCTCCTAAGCTCTTTGTTTTGTTTTTTTTAAAAAGGCTTTAGGAACTGTGAACGAGAGAGAAACAATATAAATGTAGGAACAATAAATAAACCCAATGCAGATGAGCAGCTTGAAAATGGAAGTTAGGACCCCATCATTGCAAGTGCCTGAAGCCTCATACACATGTGTGGACTTCCATCGTACTTTTCCGTGGATTTCTGTCCAAAGGGCGTTGTCTGTGATCTTGTTCTGCATACAGACAGCAGGACTTTTTCAGCCAACTTTCACCAAATCACATGTTTTTTCAGCTATTTACCGCCACCCTTTTGGGCAACTTCTGCTATTGTTGTCTGATCTTTAGCATTGGTTCTGAGCATGTGTGTTTGTCCTTTGGACCTTAGTCTGATGGACTTGTGTACACACAATAGGATTTTGCTCCATCGGACATTTGTTGCTGGAAAATGTGTCTGTTTTCACAGCGAATATTTGTCTGATGAAAAAGCGAAATCATTTGTCCGATGGAGTATACACATGGTCGGATCGTGTGTATGGGTCTTTAGTCTGTGTTGATATCAGCCGCCTGAAATCCATTGCATAACAGCACTCAGATTGGGAGAAGGATAGGCAGTGCTAAGAGCTAATCAGGTTCCGATGCATGCACAGGTAACATGCAGACAGGAGGAGGGGGCAGATGGATGACTTATCAGTGTGTTGCTGCTCTTTCACTGTCCAGTAAGCAGGCTGTTAGTGGGGAGGTGACAGCACTGTGTTCTTTAGCTGTAAAAAAGAAAGAACTGGCTGTCCTGTCTGATATGTAAATTACAAAGGCGGGTGAACGGAATTACAAATTATTTGGCTGATATGTACATGTATATTTGAACTGCATATTTATTTGCTTGCTTGGAGTTAAGCTTGAAATGACTCCATTGACTGACCCAATTTTATTACACACTTATAAAACTAAAAAGCAACAGCATCAATATTTTCCTGTGTACAGTATACATTTGGGAGTATTTTTGGTAAATAAAGACTCCTACGCATTTTAGGTACTGGTTATAGACAGAGTGAGTAGCCTGTTCACTCATTAGGGGATGACAGTGATTCTAAGTGAGGCCAAACAGCTGTAAGTGTGGCAGTCACTCTCTATCTCCATTTACAAAGCAGAACAAAAGTTCATGTGTGTTCATTTACACCACATTACCCAGAATTACACTGCAATTCCTCTGCTTGGAGTGATCCCTTCAAAAAACTATTTTAGGCACTTAACATAACAATATAAGCAAACCATCCCTTGCTTTGTTCTTGAGGGCTGCGACTGTGCACAGAAGATCTTTTAAATGCCACACAGAAGATCTTTTAAATGCCACACACTAATCGGCACACTAACAAAAAATATAAGGGTAACTCAATTGCAGCTGCCACTTTGTCTTTTCCAAAGGACCTGGCATCAAACAAATAATATTGCATTTGTTGGAAAATATATGGTACTGTGTAGGTGGATTTGTGGTGAATGCAGGGTTTTCTATGGTTACAATTCTCTCCATTGCAAAAAAAAACCCTTTCAAGTGTGTCATTTCATGCACTACGATATTTAATTAACATAGTCCTATACATTGACATGTTACCCTCGCCTGTTAACTCCAAAGAGATGGCCTCATTGGTGGAAGCTCAACAGACTTAAAGTGTATTGGAAAACTCCCAAATGTCCCCCGCCATCGGACACTATTCAGAATCAGCAAGCGTGTGATAAGTGAAGTGGTTTTGAATATCGCCTTTAGAGGCCATGCTGTTTCGAGGCCAGCCCGGAACATGGCAAGTCTTATTTCAATACACAGTACCTCTTCACTCTCAATTTAACCCAAAAATCTGATGAACCCATTACGGCAAACTTGATTTCATGGAACACGGAGTAGATATACTTACAAATGATCAATCACCAGCCAGGAAGCAAAGCTGCAGAGCATTAACACTTCACACCGTTTAGGTCCACTTGCTCAAGCAGAAGATCGTCAAGCATATTTAATGCTCAGCTACTTTGTTCAGTGTATGGGAAGACATGACTCATGTTGTATTTAAGAAACCGAAGGGGGGGCTTATATTATATTCTATGTACATGTTACTGAATAGCCAGTTTCTAAAAAAAGAATGCAATTAAAAATTTAAAACTGAAACGTCAAGGACGCGAAAACCTAAAAAAAGCACAGCCAAAGAGCCAACAAAAGTATTTAATTTATGTAGTAGACACATCCATATAAGGGGAGAAAACAAGCGTGACATTTATATATATTTCCATGCAGTATATTTTTCTATTTTACCGAAAAAATTGGGCTTAGGAAGACTTAACATTTTGAAAAAATGCATTGAAGCCAAAGGGAAATGTAAAATTAAGGTGGGTTTTTATGTTTTTTATGAAAGCAATGTTTTTTCAATTCCCCTAGATCTGTTCTTGTGCCCCAAAATGACCCATAATTTTTCTCTTTGTTATTTTACACTTTTTGTAGAGGCAGGAAAAAAATTTAAAGTCAACATTAGAGAAATAATGATCAAATACACAAAAAATGGGAAAAAAACACAAAATGACACTACTCTAAATATACCACCCCAAAAACACACCCTCTAAATAGAGGGAAAAAAGAGTAAAGCCTTGTTTTTTAAGTAAATATTGCCTAATTTAGAGTTTCCATTTCAGCAAAATTTCCAGTTCAACTAAGGCCACATACTGTGTAGAAGAAAAACGAATGTTGTAATGTGTTGTTTTATTAGAACAGATTTACTGGAATCCAATTTTAATCTAATTTTGAGAAACTGTAGATCATTTCTGTGAACAATGGCATCTAATTTAAATCATTACTCAAATGTTTATTTAAAACAAAAAAAAAATATATATATATATATATAGTATATATATAGTATATATATATATATATATATATATATATATATATATATATATATATATATATATATATATATATATATATATAATTTTTTTGCAAGTGCTCTGCTCCATATTGCCATTATTACATTACCCATGTTTTATATTTACCCACTGGTGGCTGGCTCCATGTGATTATTAAACAAAATTGTCAATATAAAATCTCAGCCACATGGGTCCAGCCACTGTGCTGCCTTATTAAACTGTAAGCAAAGCCTGCTTTTGTAATTCGTAAATATAGCTGCTCACATGCTCGTTGAAAACTATACATGTAAAACAACTTTTCTGCATTAGCACTTTAGGATCATCGCATTTGCATATAAATAATTAAACCGATTGAATAGCATATCTGCTCTCACCGTGTTGTGCTCTGGGCACTGTCCTCTGTCCTTTAAGGGTTCCCCTGTCTCAACTCCGGGAGAGACATCATGCCCGTCACCCCCATTTTCCTTGGCGTATACCGGACTTGGCTTTGAGGCTGTGCAGTAAAATTCACAATTTGTCCCCACCTTGTTGGGACATAGTCTCCCTGTCCTCCCGTATTCTAAGGGCATTATCATTAACCCCTGTCCTTTCTAGTTTATTACTTCATAACACTCCTGATGAAAGGCTGTAATGCCAAGAAACACATTGAGTGCCACTACATGTCAACACCTACTTGTTTCTATTATATATGTTCTTTAATCAATTTATTTTATCATGTACATATTACCATGTCTGTTTGCTATTTGTATTGCATGCTACGAGCAGAATATTTAGTGTAAGTCTTGTGACTACCTATCTATTTGATACAAAATATCTGATATGAATTCTAGATTGTAATAAATAAATCATGTACTGTAACTTAATTTCTATGCTATTATTCTTACCTGATATGGCAGTACCTAATTTAAAGTCCCACAAACTCTCTCTTCCTACTAACCAAATTAGGGATGGAGGCCGCCATGTGTTTTATATAGTGTGTATAAGGTCACATCCATTCACTGTATATCTTTAAAACGGGGTTTCAACCTTTTTTTTTATAATTTTTTATTTAAAGGCAAAACACAGATACAAGCATACAAAGCAACTTCACTGTGTTAATAGATTGTAATGAGCACATGAGATACAATAATCATACAAAATCGTTACAGATGAGTAAGAGTAAACATTCAGTTAGCGACCTGCTAATCGCTGAAGTCTAATACATGGTAGTCCTAAACATCTGTGCTCAACGCAATTTATTTATATGAGAGAGAGAGAGAAAAAAAACAGCAGGGGGGAGGGGGGTGACAGGTGGGGAGAGGTAAGTATCTCCCGGGAGCCCAGATCGGTACCACAGAGCTGGCATAGGGAGATCCTAAATGGAGGATCCAGCCACTTAGTGGGTGAACTCGTCAGAGAAGCGAAAGAGACTCGAGTGGGTCCATCTGGCACTATGTTCCTCCAATCTGTCTCGCAGCGCGGAGGTCAGGTCTTTCATTTGCTCAATGTCCCTCACCCTTGGGCGCAGACTGCTGCTTCCAGGCCCGGGCAGCATTAAGGAGATGTTTGAGGAGAGACTTGTGGTACCTTTTTACAGTTACAGAGCTCCAGTGCATCGCCCAATGGGGTTGATTTACTAAATGCCAAAAGACTGTGCGCTTTGCAATGTTGCTCCAGAGCTTAGTAAATGAACTTTGCATAGAGTACCCAATCACATGCAGGGAAAAATTAAAAGAAAAAACATAATTTTTGCTTGCACATAATTGGAGGATGTCCCTAATATGTCCCTATACCCCCTTTACTAGACTGTTGAAATTGTCATCATCACCACCAGTCCTATTAGATAGCATTATGACTTAAAGATGTCAATCGCTTTTACTTTACATGTGGACAGCAAAAAACAGAATAGTTCGAAAAAACCTTGGGAAGCTATATTTATTTATATAAAAAGGGCAAATACAAAATACACACATTGGCCACAACTAGTAAAGTTTTTGATGGATGAAAAGAGGAATAGTTATGGATACGTCCAGTTGAGAACCCCTGCCTTAAATAGATCAGTATATGCCCCAAAGGCTTCCATGCGCTGTACAGAATTTTAAAAGATTGACCATGTTTGGGGATTCTGGGGCAGGGCTTGGATTAGCATTTTAAATTATTGAGAAATATTGTAATGTTACCCATCCTTGTGCAAAAACCAATGGCAGCTAACACTGAAGTTAAAGTGTTACTAAACAACATTAAAATCAGTCTGTATATGCAGTAAAGCATGCTTGTCAGGCCTCGTACACACGACCGGTTTCCTCGGCAGAATCCTTCAAGAAACTCGGTGGGAGAGCTTTTTTGCCAAGGAAACCGGTCGTGTGTACGTTTTTCATTGAGGAAACTGTGGAGGAACTCGTCGTCGGGCTGCTTTTCGACGAGAAACTCAAGCATGTGTATGCTAAGAAACCCGCGCACCTTCGGTAAAAGTAGCCTTTGTAATGGAAATTGCACATTTGTCACGCTGTAACAGACTGAAAAGTGCAAATGTCTCTTACCAAACTTTTCCTAACACGCAGTAACATGAGATTAGCAAAAGCAGCCTTTGCCATTGTGTGTGTTGAAGTCACTGCGTTTGAGAACATGGAGATTTGGTCTTTAACGTGTGTACGCAAAGCAAGCTTGTCGAGTTCCTCGACAGGCCTAACAAGGAACTCGACAAGGAAAACGATGTGTTTCGCCCGACAATTTCCTCGGTCGTGTGTACGATGCCTTATACTCACTGTGGAATCATCTAAATTGTGTAAAAAGGCTTTTTCATCCATTCTTCTCTGATCCTCCATTTCTTCCCCTGTCCCCAAACCATCTTCTGATAGAAGAAAAAGTCCTGGAAGGCCGCACACCGTTGAAGGCATCTTTATTGATATCTTGTGTAGCAGATAAAATCCAATACAGTTACTTAATGTTACAGGAAACAGGAAAAGCTGCTGACGCATTTTACACCGTATGGAGGTGCTTAATCATGAGCTGCTTGTGCAACTTTTTCTTCCACACTTTCCCCTTCCACATAACTTTCTATTGATGTGCTTTAAAACAGCACTTTGGGAACATCCAACGTCTTTTGCAATTAACTTTTGAGGCTTTCCTTCCTTATGGAGGATGTCAATGATGGTTTTCTTCACAACTGTGAGGTCAGCAGTCTTTCCCATGATTGTGATTCCTACTAAAGCAGACTGAGAGGCCATTTAAAGGCTCATGAATCCTTTGCAGGTGTTATGGCTTAATTAGCTGATTAGAGTGGGACACTTTGAGCCTAGAATATTGCACCTTTTCACAATATTCTAATTTTCTGAAATTGTGGATTTGGAGTTTTCATGAGCTGTAAGCCATAATCATCACAGTTATGACAAATCACGGCTTGAACTATCTTGCTTTGCATGTAATGAGTAATCTCATATATTAGTTTCACCTTTTAAGTTGCATTAGTGAAGTAAATGAACTTTTGCACAATATTCTAATTTTTCGAGTAACACCTGTATATGCAATTTGAATCTTATATTAAGTTACCTTTAAAGTCCCAACCCTTTTTGGAGGGCTCTTTGCTTCTATTTACTTTATAGCGGGATGTTGGCAACAACCTGGTCCTTTTTGGAAAAACACTCCTACAAATGATATCCTTTGTTCTATGTTATCCACCAATTTAGGCTAAATAAGCTACCCAAGAAGGATTTGGTAACAATATTCCATAGGGTTACTGGACAGAAATGGAACTGTCTGTTAGTAAAAAAAAAATCCCTTATAACGTATGTAGTACAGCTAACATTCATTTGGATAAATCCAACATTCTTGAATTTTTTTTTATTTATTTTTTTATCTTTTAACATTTGTAAAGCTCTTTTCTATATTCCAGATTTTAGATTGTGTTTGACCTTGTAACATCGCCCCTCCCTTCTTTTTTTTTTTTAAGTGAAAACCCATTGATTGTATTGACCAATTTTGCCAATCAAACAATTTAACATCAATTCGAAAGTCTGCCTTTTGTTCAGAAGTCACTGAGCCAACAGGCATACAACGTCAATTAAACGGCATAGGCTGGAAATCAAAACAGCGGTGAAAAATTGCTTTAAATACAGCGATCATGTAGTTGTCATTCTGCTCAGTGGTGGAAGAATCCAAATTTAGATAGACTTTAGTATTTAAGAAAGTGACTGCTGAAGCTTCTCTTATAAACACCTTTGGGGCAGTAAGATTTGACAAGCAGCATGTAAACAAAAATATACAGCAGCTGTTAGGCTGGAAATGAATAAAGCAATAACTTGGCAAATAGCTGTAGTTTTATCTGCTGAAAAACAAGTGTATTGATCAGCATCAAATACAGTGTAATCATATGACATCACTGTCTGGTGAGTTACAAGTCCCTGACCGATTCCGATGTCTTGGGTATACGTATCAAAAGCACTTTTATAAATGGAAAAATCACATTATTTTGTGATAAGTATACAAAACATCAGAGACAAAAGATACCATGACAGATGGCAGGGTTTTAAATTGATGTAAAATATGCAATGTTTACTAAATAGTCAAACAATCTGTCCAGATTAAAACAAGATTTATATTGACAGACTGCCAGATTTAATAATTTGGCCGTTTAAAGTGGTATAGTTTTAAATTGTATGAAACACAAAATCTGGTGCAGCTCTGCATAGAAACCAATCAGCTTCCAGGTTTTATTGTCAAAGCTTAAGAGTCGGTTCACACTGCAGTGGCACAACTTCGGAGGCGACTCTGCAAGTCATCCTGAAGATGACTTCAGAGGCAATTAGCAAAATGACTTCTGTATAGAAGTCAATGCAGGTCGCCCCGAGCCATCCCCAAAGTCGTGAAAGAACCTTTTTCTAAGTTGGAGCAACTTGCATCGCTCCTATTAGAACGGTTCTATTGCATAGAATGGGACGCAAGTCGCCCCAGTGTGAACCGGCTCTAAATGAACAAGGCGAAGATAGAAACTGATTGACTACCGTGCACAGCTGTACCAGATTTTGCACTCTCCAGTTTTAGTAAATCAACTCCACTGTTAACTCTTTTTACAATTTTGGATAGAGTAAGGGGGGGTTATAACCCCTGTAAAGTTTATTTTTGCCATCTTGGTCCCATTGGGGAGATTTACCTTCACTTCCTCTCCATTGGCAAAACAGGAAGTGATGAAAAATCCCTGCAAGTTTACGGCTTGCCAACCAGCACATGACGATATACGTCGGCACAATAGCACATGTGTGCAAATGGGTGTACAGGTACGTCCCCTATTAAAATCGCGGCTAATCCTGCGATTGTGACATGGAGCTGCAGAATGGGGGGAATGCATATGTAAACAATGCATTTCCCTGTTCTGCCTAGTGACATGACAGGGATCTACTGCTCCCTGTCATCGGGAGCAGTGATAGCTGTCATGTTAGTGGTAGTCTACCCCCCCCCCCCCCCACAGTTAGAATCACTCCCTAGGATACACTTCACCCCTTGATTGCCCCTTAGTGTTTAACCTCTTCCCTACACAGTAATCAGTGCATTTTTATAGCACGGATCACTGTATAAATGACAATGGTGTCAAAAGTGTCCTATGTGTCCGCCATAATGTCGCAGTCATGAAAAAAATCGCAAATCACTGCCATTACTAATACAAAATTCTAAAAATAATGCCGTAAATCTATCCCCTATTTTGTAGACGCTATAACTTTTGTGTAAACCAATCAATACATGCTTATTGTGATTTTACCAAAAATATGTAGAAAAATACGTATCGGCCTAAACTGAGAAATAAATTATTTTTTATATATATATTTTTTGGGGATATTTATTAAATAGAAAATATTGCTTTTTTTTCAAAATTGTCGCATTTTTTTTGTTTATAGTGCAAAAAATAAAAACCACAGAGGTTATCAAATACGACCAAAAGAAAGCTCTATTTGTGGGAAAAAAGGACATAAATTTTGTTTGGGTGCAACGTCGCACGACCGCGCGATTGTTATTTAAAGCGACGCAGTGTTGTATCGCAAAAAAGTGCTCTGGTCAGGAAGGGGGTAAATTCTTCCAGGGCTGAAGTGATTTGTCCCCTTCCTGACCAGGCCATTTTTTGTGTTACTGCGCTTTGTCATGGAAATATTAATACCGCACTTAAATACTTAAAATTAGCGATTAAAACCTTTTTTTCTATATAAAAATTAAATCAAAGAATAGCGGTGCGAAAAAGAGAAAAGGATTACATTTATTGATACAGAGAAGAATCTTGTATTACTACAATATTCGTGACTATAACATAACAGATACCACCTTTAAAATCAAGATACCAATGTTACACAGTTATACAAAAAGTAATATGGCTATAATGGACACGGCATTAAATAATGACAAGTTGTCGTTAAATGAATCTATGAGGAAAGCAAAAGAGAAGTGAGATTAATTCCAGGCCAAATCTTAAGATAGGGGGGAGAGAGAGAGAGAGAGAGAGGGTGGGAGAGAGAGAAGGGGAGAGAGAGAGAGAAAGAGAGAGAGAGATACTACATCACCATGTGTCAGGTCACCATCTCCAGGGAAGAGACCAACTATGGGCTGCATTCGGAGATATATACACCTTCTATAGTCAAAGGATGGCTGGGTTTGCCCTCACATAAACCAGGACAAAGTTCTTCCTGTCCCTTGTCACATCCCCCCCCCCCCCGCCCCCATAGAGGTAACATCCATATACCAACAAATGGTCAAATAAGAACCCTTTGTTAGGTGAAATTCCACAAGCTGTTAATTCCAAACCTGCTCCGACACCACAAAGTCACCTAAAGACAAATCCAAGTCACATTAATCTTGTTATAAATATGGATATGAAAAATCTCTACGACAACTTTAACTGACAATTGCTTGGTCGTGCGACGTTGTACCCAAACAAAATTGATGTCCTTTTTTCACCACAAATAGAGCTTTCTTGCACTATAAACAAAAATAGAGTGACAATTTAAAAAAAAAAAAAACTATTTTTAACTTTTTGCTATAATAGATATCCCAAAATGTAAAAAAACAAACACATTTCTTCATCAGTTTAGGTCAATATGTGTTCTACATATTTTTGTTAAAGAAAATTGCAATAAGTGAATATTGATTGGTTTGCACACAAGTTATAGCATCTACAAAATAGGGAAAAGATTTATGGCATTTTTATTATAATTACTAATGGCGGTGATCTGTGATTTTGTAGCGGGACTGCGACATTGCGGAAGACAGATCAGAGACTTTTGACACTTTTTTGGCACCACTGACATTTATACAGTGATCAGAGCTAAACATAGCCACTGATTACTGTATAAATGTCACTGCCAGGGAAGGGATTAACACTAGGGGGTGATCAAGGAGTTAAGTCTGTCCTAGGGAGGTGTTTCTAACTGTAGTGGGATGGGAATGACTGGGAGTAGAGAGAGATTGCTGTTCCTGAGTACTAGAAGAGAAGATCTTTCTCTCTACTTCCCTGACAGAACATTTTACTTGGCAGGTTGGCGCTCCTGAGCGAATCATCGTAGGTGTACGTTGGTCGCTTTAAAAGCTCTAGGGTGCCTGCGATGCCGGACCTTATACGCATTGCCGGCGGTCGCAATGTCTGCTGGTCACCTGCTATCGCTCCTTACAGAGAGAGAACGGGGATCTGTCAATGTAAACAGACAGATCCCCATTCTCTCTCGCGTGCTCCCCCTAGAGCAGGGGTGTCAAACTGGCGGCCCTCCAGCTGTTCCGAAACTACAAGTCCCATCATGCCTCTGCCTGTGGGAGTCATGCTTGTAACTGTTAGCCTTGCAATGCCTCATGGGACTTGTAGTTTTGCAACAGCTGGAGGGCCGCCTGTTTGACACCCCTGCCCTAGAGCTTTTAAAGCGACCAATGTACACCTACGATGATTCGCCCAGGAGAGCCAACCTGCCCAGTAAAATGTCGGCGGCTGGTGGGCAAGCAGTTAAGGGAATCTTTTGGGACCCCAGGTCACCTAAACTAGTGTCCCCATGCAGCTTTATCATTTGGTTATTTTTGTTGTTGTTTTTTCATTTGATCATATTAGCGCTGTAGTACCTTTTATATATATTTACTGTCCCCATTTTAAGATTTTAACACTATTACTTTTCTGGGGGCAACCATAAGTTTGGGGTTTTCTTTTACTTTAATTTTCAATGATAATGTTAAACAGGTCAATAGAGAGAGTAAATCTCCCTGATGGGGACACAGACAGCAATAAAATCTAACAGGTGTTCTAATCCCTCTCCACTCTATCCAAAACAAAACAACGTTTTTGCATCCAGTCATACTTTAAAGCGGAGTTACACCCAAATGTGGAACTTCAGCTTATTCATCTACTTCCCTGCCACATTTAGCACCTTTCAGGAGGGAGGGGGGAATGGGGACCTGTTTTTGACAGGTCCCCTTCCCCACTTCTGGAGACGGCGCTGCAGGGAAGCTCGGGTCCCCTCCCCCTTTCTCCGTCACCTGGCCAATTAGAAAGTGCAGTGCAAACACTGCCGTGTTCCCTTACCAGTAATGGCGGTGGCTGCACCCTACAACTGATCAGCATTAGTGAGAATGACAGTGGGGTTGATTTGTTAAGGGCAAAAAAGACTGTGCACTTTGCAAAGTGCAGTTGCTCCAGAGCTTAGTAAATGACCAAAAAGGGTTTGTAAAGGTTTGTTTTTTATTTTCTAAATAGGTTCCTTTCAGCTAATGCATTGCTGGTTCACATTTTTCTTCAAATTCCCTTCTAAATGTTTTTTTTTTCTTTGTATGAGTTTCTAACTTCCTGTTCCTCCTCAGTAAGCTTTCTACCATCATCAGAGAAGTTTTGGCTGGGGGTTAGTCAGCGTGCTCGCCCCCTCCCTTGGTACTACATCCTTGTCGGGAGACGCTGTGAACGTTCATAGAGTGTAGTGATTGACATCCTCCTATCACTTAACTAAAAAAAAAAACATTTTCACTACAGATCAATACACTTGTACATATAAGATAATTGTGGTGTTTATGGGCAATTTAAGACCTCAACAGATACAACTAGAAAGAGATCTTTGTAGAGGAAAGATGGAGAAGATTACAGACCAGGTAGGATTAGTTCAGTTAGCAAACCTTTCTTAGCCTTGAGATGAAAACGAGATGTCTGGTAGGAAATATAGGCATATGGTCGCTGTACAAACCTCTGTTTAAAAAAATAATAATAATATAATCATTTAAAAGTTATATAGGGAACAGAGGATGAGACCCCATAGAGCACAGGTGTCAAACCCAAGGCCCACGGCCCGAATCCGGCCCTCCAGGCCATTTTATGTGGCCCTCGTCGTGTTTCTCGTCGGGCTGGTTTACAACGAGAAACACGTTTGTGTGTATGCTTAGAAATCCACGCATGTTTAGAATAAAGTATGAGACGGGAGCGCACCTTTAGTAAAAGTAGCGCTCGTAATGGAGATAGCACATTTGTCACGCTTTAACAGACTGAAAAGCGCAAATCGTCTCTTACCAAACTTTTACTTAACACGCAGTAACATGAGATTAGCAAAAGCAGCCCCAAGGGTGGCACCAGTGGAATGAAACTTCCCCTTTATAGTGCCGTTGTACATGTTGCACGTCACCGCGTTTGAGAATGATGAGATTTTGTCTTGACAGTGTGTACGCAAAGAAAGCTTGTCAAGATTCTCGACAAGCCTGACAAGGAACTCGTTGAGAAAAATGATGTTTCTTTTACGACGAGTTTCTCGGTCGTGTGTATGAGGCCTTACAGATACAACCGGCCCTTTTGAGGACAATCATAATGCTGATGCGGCCCACGATGAAATTGAGTTTGACACCCCTACCATAGAGTATTGCAGAGATATTGGGGTTGATTTACTAAAGGCCTTTTAAAGAGGCTGTTCACTTTGCATGATAATTTGTCCCATAGCTTAGTGAATGTAGAAAAGTTTTGCTTTGCAAAGAATACCCAATCATGAGAAAGGAAAAATAAACAGCATTTCTGATTGTGCATGATTGGATGATGGAAGTCAGCAGAGCTTCAACTCCTTCACTAAGCTCTGGGTTACCTTGAAAAGTGAACAGCCTATTTGCTGTTAGTAAATCAACCCAGTGGTCACTTTGCCCTGCTGGTACAGTTAACATTTACAGAAGGATAAGTTAACAATGGAAGCCTTCAACAATAAGAGTCTGGAGCAACTGAACTTGCAGAGTGCAACCAGTGGCGTCACTAGGGTTGGTGTCACCCGGTGCGGTGAAACATCGTGTCACCCCCCCCCCCCAGCAGAACAGGCAGTAGGACATTACGCGCCTCTCACGTTGTCATTCTATCGTCCCCCCCCCCCCCAGCCTGCCACAGTGCTAATTGGTAGTGTCACCCAGGGCATTCTTCTTAGGGAAAACGTGCAGGAACTCAACCTTGCACCACATTTTCCCCCAAAGTAGAGGGGTGGGGGTTGAGCGTGCCACAGCAACTGGGTGTGGGAGGGTCCTAAAGGGTCATTAAATACCATGAGGGTGCTACATACAGAGTGCAGCGTTCAGTTGGGTGCAGGGTACAGAGTGCAGGTAGGTGCAGGGTGGGTACAGAGGGCAGGGTGCAGAGTGCAGTTGGGTTCAGAGTGCTGGGTGCAGGTGGGTACAAAGTGCAGGTGGGTACGGAGTGCAGGGTGCAGGTGGGTACAAAGTGCAGGTGGTTACAGAGTGCTGGGTGCAGGTGGGTGGTGGGTGCAGGGTACAAAGTGCAGGTGGCTGCAGGGTGAAGAATGCAGGTGGGCACAGAGTGGGTGCAGAGTGCAGGTGAATTGCAAACAAACGATTTGTGGTTTTGTAAAGTGCATTTTATCAACAGTTCCATAAATGTACTATTGCTGGGATTTGTAGTCCTCTATGGCTGCTGGTATTCTCCATTGCGCTGTATAATGATTATACTGCACAATGCAGATTACCACTGACCAGTTATAGAGGAACTACAAATCCCAGCAATAATACATTATACAGCACAATGCTGAACACCAGCAGCTATAGAGGAACAACAAATCCCAGCAATAATATATTAACCAGCCTGTATCATGTATTATTGCTGGGATTTGTTGTTCCTCTATAGCTGCTGGTGTTCAGCATTGTGCTGCTGTATTATACAATGCACACTACAATACAAAATAATACGCATATCAGGTGCACTTTGTCCTTGTTATATTACATACCGCTCCCACTTCAGCCAGCTCCCGATCCCGATAGGACTTCGATGTGTCTGGTGTGGGCCTCCTCGCTCGGTTCCAACTTCCAAATCTGTGCACCGGGCAGCTCACGTGTCCCTCAACAGGTCGCCGTCGCCTTTAGGATGACGCCGCACTGCCTGCTGGTCCGGTCCGTCTGTTGCTCCGCGGTATAGAATCCCCCTTAGTGCAGACACCCGCAGTATAGACACCCCCCTTAGTGCAGACCCCTCCATCAGTATAGACCCCCTTAGTGCAGACCCCCTATCAGTACAGACCCCCACAGTATACACACACAGACCCCCCCTTAGTGCAGACCCCCATCAGTACACAATCCCCCCTTAGTACAGAGACCCCCGCAGTATACACACCCCCTTAGTGAAGACCCCCATCATTACAGAGACCCCCGCAGTATACATCCCCCATAGTGCAGACCCCCATCAGTACAGAATCTTCCCTAAGTACAGAGACCCCTGCAGAATACACACCCCCCTTAGTGAAGACCCCCATCAGTACAGAATCCCCCCTTAGTACAGAGACCCTGCAGTATACACACCACCCTTAGCGCAGACCCCCATCAGTACAGAATCCCCCCACAGTATACACACCCCCTTAGTGAAGACCCCCATCAGTACAGAGACCCCCACAGTATACATCCCCCTTTAGTGCAGACCCCCATCAGTACAAAATCCCCCTAAGTACAGAGACCCCTGGATTATACACATCCCCCTTGGTGCAGACCCCCACCAGTACAGAATTCCCCCTTAGTACAGAGACCCTGCAGTATACACCCCCCTTAGTGCACACCCCCATCAGTACAGAATCCCCCCGGAGTATACACCCCCCCCCCTTAGTGGAGACCAGAATCCCCCCTAAGTTAGTACACTTACCCCCCATCAGCATAGGCAGCCCTCTAACCGAGTCACCCCCCCGCACATGTCACGATCAGACCTCAGAACAGCGCGGCCGCTGATTATGATACACACACAGCAGTCTGTGTCCCTCTGGCGCCTCCTCCTCACTGAATGTAAACACAGAGGAGGAGGGGCCGGCGCCTTCCAAGTTCCAGGCTGATCAGCGGACGGTGTTAGCAGTGCCTGCACGGACCGCGCGTCTGCACCCCCGCACCCCCCCCACACCCTCCGCACATCTGCACCCCCACACCCTCCGCACCCCCCACACGTCTGCCCCCCCCACACACACACACCCATTAAAAAAAAAATGTAAAAAAATAAATAAAAAAAAATAAAAAAAAATAAAAAAACAAAAAAAACAGGATGGTGTCACCCCTCTAGCGGGTGTCACCTGGGTGCGCACCCCCCTAGCAACGCCTCTGAGTGCAACTATACTTTGCAAAGTGCATAGTCTGATCGACTTTAGTAAATCAAGCCCATAGTGTCAGGAATACCAAAATTGTCCATGCTGCATTGCTTTCTGTTATATGTATCAGCACTTGTGATGTATTATCTTATATTTTGGGGGGTTAAACATCCTAATCACTTTACTAAACCACTTAAGCCCTGGACCAATATGCTGCTAAATGCCCAAAGGTGTTTTTACAATTCGGCACTGCGTCGCTTTATCAGACAATTGCGCGGTCGTGCGACGTGGCTTCCAAACAAAATTTCCGTCCTTTTCTTCCCACAAATAGAGATTTCTTTTGATGGTATTTGATTGTCTCTGGGATTTTAATTTTTTGCGATATAAACGGAAAAAGACCGGTGGTACGGTCTTTAAATGGGCAGGGGCGCTGTAGGAGTTGTGAATACACAGCTCCTACGGCGCTGCAAAGATGCGGCCTGCAGGACTTTTTTTTACCATCCTGCCAGTGCACCGCTCCAATGTGAAAGCCCTCGGGCTTTCACATTGGAGTGAGAGGAGAGGCTTTTTCAAGGCACTTTGCACTTTGTGGGCGTTATTTTTAACGTTATAGGGCCTGTAACGCACCTCAGTGTGAAAGCAGCCTAAGAACTTATTCATACTTTTATTTGTGTTGCTCAATATGATGATGGACGTTATAGTACCTGTGCCCTTAATTATTGGTCCTCAGAGCACTTCCATTCATCAAAAAATATACCTGACTCTATGGGGTTGATTTACTAAAGGCAAATAGACTTTGCACTTTGCATAGTGCAGTTGCACTCTGCAAGAACAGTTGCTTCAGATTTTAGTAAATGAGCAGAAGCTCTGCTGACCTCCATCATCCAATCATGTGTAAGCAAAAATGCTGTTTTTTAATTTTCCTTGCATGCGATTGGGTAGTCTTTGTAAAGTGAAGCTTTACCTTATTTACTAAGCCCTAGAGCAACTGCATTTGCAGCGCCCTACTGCACTTTGCAAAGTACACAGCCTATTTGCCTTTAGTAAATCAACCCCTATTTGCATTGCATTATAGCACATGTGTTTTTGATGTATACATTGTATTGCTTAAAGAGAAAGTAAACCCTCAAAAAAATCCTTTGTGACAGGTACTCTTTATGGAGAGATGCAGTGTCAATAAGACCCCACATCTCTCCTCCAGGCTGGAAAGCATTAGATTGTGAAAAAAAATTCACAGGACCCGGGCGTGACGTCATAACATCGCGCCCGGGCCTCCGACGATCATAGAGATGACTGGTGACCATCTGGTCACCAGTCCACTCTATGGTTTCAATCTGACTCCGACGGATCGTTTCTCCGAGTCTCCGATGGCAAAGGAGAGCCCGGAGAAGCACCGCCGCTATGATCGTTCTTATGGTGCACAGAATCGCCGGCTGAAGAAATGGAGATCTGAATGATGCCTGGAGCTGCAGGCATCATTCAGATATCCCCACTGAAAGTCCAGCACATCATATAACGTCCTTTAGCGGGAAGGGGTTAACGGATCAGTCACATTTTTTACTACATAGATGTGCAATGGGGGTGCATTAACCCCTTAATGCCCCCCGCACGACTATTTACGTCCACAAAAGGGCTTGGACAGGCAGATGGACGTAAATTTACGTCCCTGCATACTAGCGGTTCGGGGGTCCCATCGGGACCCCCTCGGCTGCGTGCGGGGGCGGCTTACCTGCGGAGTGATCCGTCTTGAGGGGGCGGCTGTTCGTTTCTGTCCGCCCCCTCGTGATCGCTCCCAGCCAATCCTGTGCGCCGCCGCCGTGTCACTTCCTCTGCCTGTAAAATGTAAACACAGGCAGAGGAAGTGATGCAGCGCTCATCTCGGCGGTATTTTCCAACCGCCGAGATGAGAGACGAGGCACAGTAAGTCTGCACCAACACTACACTGACACCACACACATAGGTACATTTAACCCCTTGCGATCACCCCCTGTCACACTGTCACTGATTGCAGTGATCATATATGTATGATCACTGCATGTAGTGTCAGTGGGACAGGCAGTGTGACAGGCGGTTAGTGTTAGGTTCAGGGTAGCCCCGTGCCCCCCCAAATAAAGTTTTAACCCCTTGATCACCGCCCTAGTTAACCCTTTCACTCCCTATTGCCAGTGTCACTAAGCGATCATTTTTCTGATCGCTGTATTAGTGTCACTGTTGCTGCTAGGTAGCTAAAAATGTTTTTATTGCGATTTTTTTTTTACTAAAGACATGTGGCTGAATACATTTTGGCCTAAATGTTTGACTAAAATTTTGTTTATTCAATTTTTCTTATAACAAAAAGTAAAAAATATTGTTTTTTTTCAAAAATGTCACTCTATTTTTGTTTATAGCGCAAAAAATTAAAAACGCAGAGGCAATCAAATACCATCAAAAGAAAGCTGTATTTGTGGGAAGAAAAGGACGCAAATTTTGTTTGGGAGCCACGTCGCATGACCGCGCAATTGTCTGTTAAAGCAACGCAGTGCCGAATTGTAAAAACGCCTCTGGGCATTTAGCAGCATTTTGGTCCGGGGCTTAAGTGGTTAAACTGAATAGGAGCATCCCCAAAACACATGCACAATATGCGTGTTGAGCGAGCATTGTCATGCATTACAACATGTGTCAATGTGTGCATGAATCCGGCCATGCCACAGTATCACTTTACATGAAAGAAAAATTCTCACCTGCTTCCACAGTGTCGCTCCTCCTATGGTTGGATGATCGTTGCTTTGCCACTGCTGAGCCACATTTTGCAGCATTTCCATTAGCGAGGGAGTGATGCATTTTTCATCCATCTGGTGAAGGAGCAATACTGTTGAAGAAGATATTTTCTCTGCACTTTTGGCAACTTGTCATCAGCAATCGAATTGTAACTGTGCCATGGGCCTAAAGGAGCAGAGAATTTGTACTATGCAATGTGAATAATCACTTGGCAAATTTAAAATATTGAAACTGCCATTAGTTTTATCATTCAATCAGGTGCAAGATATTTTCATTTTTTCTTAATTTTCCTTACAATCGATACATTTTTAGTAAATGTAGCTTTACCTTATTCACAAAGCAAAGTCAGTATTTCCTTTTTTTAAATTATACATTTTCGACTCCTTTAGCAATCAAACCCTGTACGTCCATTTTGTTGTAGCTTTAAACTTGCTTATCTTTCAGCCATTACAGCACACTTTGACAAAGTCGATACATGATCTCAAGTATAACGGTGCTTTTTTTAAATCTCCACAAGCTAGATTTTACGGGTTTTTTTTGGGGAAGGGGACAGACAGACAGCCACCGTCTTGTAGTCTCTTTCAGGACAATGCAAGTAAATTTCAGCAGGGTTTGTTCCAACTCATCTGTGATAAATGAGAAGATAAGGCAATCAGTGCACAACATGACACTCTGTTCAGTTAGTTAGACACTCTTCAGAACTATTCAGGTGTGCTCTCACAGCTCAGAAATCTGACATAGGGGGGTATCTCACTATAAATGTGTCTTCATTGCCGCTTACAATTCATGGAGCATTCACATTACCTAAGGCTTAACCCGGGTCATTTATCACTAACATTACACATTAGTCCTCTTGTCATACTAAAGCTTTGGATTTGAGCCTGGCTGAAAATGTTATTTTTTTTTTATATTGATCATGAAGTTTTTTTTTTTCTTCTTTAATCTCTAGTCCCATTGCTTGACAAATGCTTGCAAAACTCTCTCACCTATTTGCGAGGACCTGTGTGGCTCTCTAAGGGAGAAGGCTTCAGCCCTACGGGAGTTAAGGTCTACATTCAAGGAGTTTTGTCGGCCCTGCGTGAGCGATTGAATTTAGCAAGAAGCTACAGCAGCCAGGTGAGTTATCATGCTCTTTGTATTCTTTTTCCCCCCGTCGCTGTACTTAATTCAAGGCAATGATTGGCACCATGTCATAAAGAGGTGTGACATTTATACACTGTGCTGTGCTAACCATTAGGATGCAGAGATACGTTCATGGCATCTAAAAGCAAGGTTTCGGGAATAGAGCTAATTGCATGTCTATTGTGTGGGATGTTGTGTTGACTCACTGCATACTGTGCACGGATTAGAGTGCATAGACACTGCACCAGACCAGATATCTATCTAAAGGAAGAATAAAAGTCTCTAAGCTGATTCTGGTGACTATTGCCCATAACAATGACTGGTGGTATTGCCCATAACAACCAAAATCCTTTTTCTATTTTATGTATTCTTTTATATAGCTCTAATGTAACCCTCAGCACTTTAGAGACAGTAGTAAAGAGTTCAAAAATCAAAGCACCTCTGTAAACTGCTAAACGATATGTTGGAGTTTTACATGAATAGAGAACAGAGCAGCATGAACCATCCACAACAGTCCATTCTCCCAAAGGTGCTTACAATCTATTGTACTTACCACAACCACATACCCCAGGGACAGTAACAGATATTTTTAAACTATCATAGAAAACTGCAGTTCTTAGAGCATAGGTTTGCACAGCATAGTGCATTAGGGTTTGCACCCCAAAGCTCAAACACACATATGTGTGTGTGTGTGTGTGTGTGTGTATGTGTATATATACTGACAGTGTCATTAGAGCAGTGGATGGGGTCAGTAGTTTTTACTTATACATTTTTTTTTTTTAGGAGCCCCACTAGAGGGCTTTGGTGAAATATCAGGGGTCTAAACAGGAGAAATCTGTGCCACATAGGGCGTGCCACATCTGTGCCACATCTGTGCTAAGCAGTCTTAGCAAAGAGCAAACTCTCTCTTTTTCTGTCTGAATTTGGAATGGAGGCCAATTACTCATGGTGCCTTGGACCACATCATTCTTTCTTGCTATATACAGAGGTAGAGAAGATAAAAAAAAATGTCAAAGTGATACTCTTAAGCCCTGTACACACGATCGGATATCTGATCTAATCCAAAGGATTTTTTCGTCGGATATCCGATGAAGCTGACTTTCATCAGTCATGCATACCCACTATCAGACCAAATTCCGACCGTGGCAAAACGCGGTGAAGTAAAACACAACGACGAGCCAAAAAAAATGAATTCAATGCTTCCGAGCATGCGTCGACTTGATTCTGAGCATGCGTGGATTTTTCTCCGATGGAGTTCCACACAGACAATCCTGGCACACCCTGTGCGCACCCTTTGACTTAGAGGCAGTATTTGAACAAAAACATGGAGAGCATACAAATACAGATACTGCCATTGGTGCAAACTGGGAGCCCAGGAAGCAGATTGCTAAAGCCACAATGTCAGAGAAGCACAGACAACTTCTTATTAGTTGCCAGTGGAAACATCCTTACTTTTCCAGCTTTCATACACACCCTCACCTCCCCTACCCTTTCCTATTATCCTATGAAGTAGTATAATGGTGCTGATAGTTGTTGTGAAGTACCATTTTATAAGGTGTTCTGTTAATCTAAAAAAAAGTGAATCAAAAAACAATTAAAACAAGTAAAAATGTAATAAAAAAAAAAAAAAAAAATTCTTTGGAATGCTTGGGGCTTCCAAAGCAGATGTTGTTTGTAATTTGGAGCTGAAAATATATTCAATTTGATTTGGAAACTGATTTCTGGTTAGTCCTTACCATTCCTTTCGATATTCAATTATTTAGCAAGTGTTCCAATTTCAGAGGGTGCCGAGTGACCAGTAGAAGGTGTGGGGTGGTTTTTAAAATATAGAATGTGAAGGTATGGCCCATATCAACCAAGCCAATCTTGAGTGCCATTTTTTTACTATTTAAAAAAATAAAAGCAAATGGCAAATATTTTAGTTAGTTTTTAAAGCCGTGTACACACGATCGGTTTGTCCGATGAAAACGGACCGATGGACTGTTTTCATCGGACAAACCGATCGTGTGTGGGCCCCATGAGTCTTTTTTCCATCGGTGTTAAAAAATAGAACATGTTTTACATTTTTCCTATGGATAAAAAACCAATAGAAAAATCTGATTGTCTGTGTGAAACTCCATCGGAGAAAAATCCACGCATGCTCAGAATCAAGTCGACGCATGCTCGGAAGCATTGAATTCATTTTTTTTGGCTCGTCGTTGTGTTTTACTTCACCGCGTTTTGCCACAGTCGGAATTTGGTCTGATAGTGGGTATGCATGACTGATGAAAGTCAGCTTCATCGGATATCCGACGAAAAAATCCTTTGGATTAGATCAGATATCCGATCGTGTGTACAGGGCTTAAGAGTATCACTTTGACATTTTTTTTTATCTTCTCTACCTCTGTATATAGCAAGAAAGAATGATGTGGTCCAAGGCACCATGAGTAATTGGCCTCTATTCCAAATTCGGACAGAAAAAGAGAGAGTTTGCTCTTTGCTAAGACTGCTTTTTGGTATACATCTCTCATTCAAAGTCCCTAACAACCTCCCCTCTTTTTTGTCAGAACCCATATAAGCAATACTGTGTTTTATATCCCACATGCTTACTCTACATAGTGGTTGGCCTCATTTAATGTCTGCCTGACCAAACTCTCTCTTTTTCTAACTTTGTATTTATTCCAGGCTACCATGGTACATCAACTTTATTGTTTACTATGGCCTAAAACAGAAACATAGTTGCCTTGTTCTGTATCTAACAAGCCTTAACTCTACATCTGTAATTTCTCAGTGCTTGTCAAAACCTGATTGGTTGTTGTAAAACATCACAAAGAGTCTTGGACAGTTCTTCTCCCACACACTTTGGTATATGAGGCCCAGTGGGTTTTTTCCTGTAGTGTTAACAGTTGCTCTGGGTAATACAGTTATTCCATTTGACCTGTTTTTAACATGAGGCCAGGCTTTTTGGACATGGGCATTTTATTAATGAATTCCCATTTGCTTTTTATTTTAAAGGAAACCTATACTGAAATTAATATGTAAGCTGCTATTGCCAATGTGTCCTTTTTAAAACTGTATCTTAAATCTTCAGTGCATTCTATGCCACGTACCAGAAACAGTTAATCAGAAACTTCAGACCAACCTTCCTTGCTCCATATTTGTTGTAGCTCAGTTATTTACAACGCATTAGCCCCCTTTAAACCTATGCAACGTGCAATGAAATGCATAATGTGTGCCATGTGTTGTTGTGCTAATCATTTACAATGGCAAGCCAAGACACAAGTCCAGTAGATGGCAACGAACTCATGCTACAGCATACCACAAAGCACACAATAATGTATGTTGTGGTGCACTGCTTAAAAAATGGTTGAGTTTTTGATTTATTAACCACTTCAATACTGGGCACTATCACCCCCTTCCTGCCCAGGCCAATTTTAAACTTTCAGCACCATCACACCATCATGCAACTCTATACCCATATGACATTTTTATAATTTTTTTTCGCACAAATAGAACTTTCTTTTTGTGGTAATTAGTCATCACTGTGTTAATATTTTTTGCTAAATAAATGGAAAAAGACTGAAAGTTTTGATTACGTTTTTCTTAGTTTCTGTTATAAAATTTTGAAAATAAATAATTGTTCTTCAAAAATGTAGGCCAAACTGTATTGTATTCTGCTATATATATATATATATATATATATATATATATATATATATATATATATATATATATATATACAGTATATATATATATATATATATATATATATATATATATATATATATATACACAGTATATATATATATATATATATATATATATATATATATATATATATCGTCCACAAACGATTGCGTTTAACAATGAATTTCACTGGAATAAGCAACTATTTTTACTGAATAAAAATATATTCATTCAGTGTGTATTGTTGTTCTTAGCTGTGATAGGCTACAGCTAATCACAGTCATATGGGCTGTGATTGACCCTGTCTGTACCATGTGATGATTGCGACCAATCACAGTTGGCAACACAACTGTACACAATAAATGGCATGAATCAAAGCCATTCATTGTTTACAATTGTCACGTGATCTGCTATAATTGGTCACAGCGATCACATGGTACCAGCAGTGGGCCTGTACACTAATCAGTCACCGACAGTGTCTGGGGAGATAAGGGGTCTGTCATCATCACATGAGGATGGTAGAGGACTGGTAGAGGACTGGTGGTCTCAGGGCACCATTACAGCATTCATGCAGTCCCCTGCACTGGAAATGGTGACAGTAAGGGACCCGGGTGGTGCACTTCGTTTTATTACAGTTTTCTGTAATTCAACTGATTTTATTGGTGTGTCAAATAAAGTTACTGTAAAGCTAGCTTTACACATAGATTTCTCTCATTGAGCCTTATTTATGCTAAACAAGGAATTTTCCCCGCCAGCTATCTGTAAGGATACAGTCACTGTTCAGCAGCAATTTTCCAGCCAATTTAAGTTTTTTAAGCCAGATGGACCCACCAATGGTTACATTTTGACTGATTCAGCAGAAATTTGAGATGCGTATGTATGATGAGCTCAACCTTTTGCTTTCAAAAAGTTTTGTGAAATAATGTTGTGCTCATCAAGTTCAAAGGGCATGTTATAAAAAGCCCCATTTCCATTTTTTGGATAAAAAATATATGCAATGCAAATGATTGTAAACATTTTTTTTTAAAATAACAAACATGTTGTACTTATCTGTTCTGTGCAATGATTTTCCAATCCTCCTCTTCTTCGGTCCTACGCCAGCGCTCCTGGCTCCTCCCCCCTGCCGAGTGCCCACCATAGCAAGCCACTTGCTATGGGGGCACTTGTGCAGACTCACTCCCAAGCCGCACTCTGTTTGTCCATTGACTCAGACCTGCCCCCCACTCCCTCCTCAATGGCAGTGGTTGACAGCAGTGGGAGCAAATGGCTGGTTTGTTAATTTTTTTTAAAAGTTTTGTCTGTGTGTAGTTTGAAATGATACCCTGTATGTACAGTATGCGAGGGAAGCCATGTTTACTTATTGCATACAAAGGCTCTGCTTCCTGCTTTGGAGTGCTATACACAATGTTTGTGTTTTACTGTTGCTTTTAACAACGCAAGTCTAGAAGTTAAAAACAATGCACTTCCTACGTGGTTGATACCTTGACAGTCATTAGGGGGGGGGAATAATAAGTGAGGGGGAGCCAAACAGAGCTTCCTCTGGTGCAGGGGTCTCCAAAGTTGGCCCAGGGGCCGGATGTGACCCATGGCTTTTCTTTATCTGGCCCTTGGGGGCATTATTCCACCAATTGACACTATCGACGTGGCACTATTCTTCCCACTGACACCAACAATGAGACACTATTCCTTCCATTCAAACCAATGATGGGACATTGTTTGTGCTCACTGATGCTGGAGCATGTTCTGCTCCTCCTGGTAATAGTCTGGTAGTCTGGTCCCCCTAAAGTCTGCAGAACACTAAACCGTACCTTTGCTTAGAAAATTTGGAGACTCCTGCTCTAGTGCCTTTTTTGCAAATTTTAAATTATTATTTATATTTTATTATAATAAAAAAAAACATGTAAGAACAAGCATATAGATTATTAATGTCACATTTAAAAACTGAGCACTGCAATAAAAATATCCAAAAATATGTTATATTTTATTTTTAAGATAACTTTTTTTTTATGTAAAACATATATTCTTGCCTATAAAGCCCTTAACATTGGTGAACAATTTTACATTTCTGCATGTTTTTCCCCCATTCACTTCCCTACCTATGGCATCTGTTCTGTTAATGGCTTACAGTTATTGACTGCTCTCATCTTCAGAGTTTTTTTTCATGCTGCACCTGTGTTGTTAAATCACCTATACTGTGTTTGTGTGTATATATATATATATATATATATATATATATATATATATATATATATATATATATATATATATATAGCATTGAACATGTCACCATCTTTCTAGATAAATATATTTCTAAAGGTGCTATTGACATGAAATTTTCACCACATGTCAGTAACAAACCATGCAGCCTGTCCAATAATATGTGTAATACAATGGAATGACATAGGGAAAAAATATTGTACACATGAAGAAAGGGAGGTGCAAAAAGGCATGGAAAGCCAAGACGCCAGCTGAAATCTATCAGTAATTAGAAAGCAATTCTTTTCCCTTGTCACTGCAAATTGTTATCAGCTGGTTCAGTCTCAATAATGGCTTATAAAAAGGTGTCAAGGTGTCACACAAGAAACATCTCATGATGAGTAAAAGCAAAGAGCTATTTCAAGACCTTTGCAACTTTATTGTTACAAAACATCCTAATGGCATTGGTTACAGAAGGATTTCTAAACTTCTGAAAGTTCCAGTGAGCACGGTTGGGGCCATAATCCAGAAGTGGAAAGAACATAATTTTACCATAAATCGGCTATGACCAGGTGCTCCTTAGCAAGATTTCGGACAGAGGAGTGAAAATAATTATCAGAAGAGTTTTCTAAGAGCCAATGACCACTTGTGGAGAGCTTCATAAAGACTTGGAATTGTTACAAAGAAAACAATAATTAATGCACTCATCCACTATGGCATGTATGCACACTCAAAATGCAAGACTCCAATGCTAAAGAAAAAGCTGAAGCTTTTTTAAAGTTTTCTGCACAACATTTAGACAGGCCTGTGAGATACTGGGAGAATATAGTCTGGTCAGATGAGATCAAAATTTTACTTTTTGGAAGCTACTGTATAATACACACCATGTTTAGAGGTCAAATGGCACTGCACATCACCCCAAAAACACCATACCAACAGTGAAGATTGGAGGTGGGAACATCATGGTGTGGGGCAAATTTTATATTGTGGAAGGAGGGATGAATGTACCAAGACATTCTTTATAAACATCTGCTGCCATCTACCAGGATGATGAAGTTGAAATGAGGGTGGACATTTCAGAAAGACAATGATCCCAAACACAAAGCCAAGGAAACTCTCAATTGGTTTCAAAGAAAGAAAATAAAGCTGCTAAAATGGCCCAGCCAATCGCCTGACTTGAATCCAATAGACAATCTTTGGAAAGAACTAAAGATCAGAGTTCATTGAAGAGGCCCACAGAACCTTTGAGATTTGAAGACTGTTTGTCTTGAAGAACGGGCCAAAATCACACCTGAGCAATGCATGCAACTATTTTCTCCATACAGGAGGCATCTTGAAGCTGTTGTTACCATATTTAATTACATATATATTCAGTGAGTGGAAATTATTTGTTACTTACCACATATTAGAGGTTTATTTTTTTAGAAAAAATATGAACAAAGGAAGTGATATAATTCCTTGAACAAATTTGGAGCATTTTTGAGATGTGTTCTCTTAACAAGACTTCATTTTTCAAAACCTCTTGAAATAGTTTATTATTCAATAACTAATCCCTATGATCCTAGGATACACTTTATTCAATTGTTTTTTCCAAACTAGACAACAGTTAAAAGATAAAGGGCTATCTGACTACCAAAAAAGGTCAAGACCTCCAATACTCACATAGATATGTATTTTCATATGTTGTAGATGTACAGTTGTATTCAAAATTATTCAACCCCCACTGAAATTGATTGTTTTGGCCAGTTTGACATTGATTTTGATCATTCAGTCATCCTGCTTACAATTAAATCAAAGAGGCACGTGTAGGTCAGACAAATATAACATAACATTTATTATGAAATAACCACAAATGTATTTTCTGTGCTCACATCATTATCAGTTTTATTCAACCCCCAAGTGACATTCAATCTTAGTACTCAGTACTAGTGTTGCTCACGAATATTCGCATTGCGAATATTCGCTACGAATATTGCATATTGGAGTATTCGCGAATAACTCGAATATTGCGGCGAATATTCGCTATGGCGAATATTCATATTTTTTCAAATTTATTTTTAAAACAGATCACATCCTAGTGATCTCCATCGACGTCTAAAAGCATTGCTGGCATGATTAGAGAGAGACCCTGGGCCGAGTAGCTCATGCGATTCTTTTATGTTGCAACATAAAAGAATCGCATCAGCTACTCGGCCCTTCTTTTGCATCAGAGCCAATCAGAATAACTCGAATATTCAGCAAAAGGAATATTTCACGATTATCTTCTCTGCCCTTCTTTTGCATCAGAGCCAATCAGAATAACTTGAATATTCGGCAAAAGGAATATTGCGCGATATTCCTTTTGCCGAATATTCGAGTTATTCTGATTGGCTCTGATGCAAAAGAAGGGCGGAGAAGATAATCGCGCAATATTCCTTTTGCCGAATATTCGAGTTATTCTGATTGGCTCTGATGCGCCCTTCTTTTGCATCAGAGCCAATCAGAATAACTCGAATATTCGACAAACGGAATATTGCGCGATTATCTTCTCCGCCCTTCTTTTGCATCAGAGCCAATTAGAATAACTCGAATATTCGGCAAAAGGAATATTGCGCGATATTCCTTTTGCCGAATATTCAAGTTATTCTGATTGGCTCTGATGCATAAGAAGGGCGGAGAAGATAATCGCGCAATAGGAATATTGCGCGATTATCTTCTCCGCCCTTCTTTTGCCCCCTTATTCTCCTTTCTTTTAAGTAGAGTTAGTGTAGAGTTAGTGTTTAGTGCATATTAGTTTAGTAATACAGGAAATTATCTCCGTTTATGAGAATTTCGCAATCATTTTCGCATTAGCGAAATTTCGCATTAGCGAAATTTAGCAAATTTGTTTTTGGATAAAATATCACGAATACCTGCAGAAGCAAAACAGCCCCAAAGCATGATTGATCCCCCCCCCATGCTTCACAGTAGGCAAGGTGTTCTTTTCATCATAGGCCTTGTTCTTCCTCCTCCAAACATAGTGTTGATCCATGGGCCCAAACAGTTCTAATTTTGTTTCATCAGTCCACAGAACACAATCCCCAAACTTCTGTGGTTTGTCCACATGACTTTTGGCATACTGCAGTCGACTCTTCTTATTCTTTGGAGACAGCAAGGGGGTGCGCCTGGGAGTTCTGGCATGGAGGCCTTCATTACGCAGTGTGCGCCGTATTGTCTGAGCAGAAACTTCAGTACCCACATCTGACAAATTTTTTCTCAGTTCCTCAGCAGTCACACGGGGACTTTTCTCCACTCTACGCTTCAGGTAGCGCACAGCAGTCAAAGTCAGCATCTTCTTTCTGCCACGACCAGGTAGCGTTTCAACAGTGGCCTTTGCCTTGAATTTGCGAATGATGCTTCCTATGGTGTCTCTTGGTATGTTTAACATCTTTGCAATCTTCTTATAGCCATTGCCCTTCCTGTGAAGAGTAATCACCTCTTCTCTTGCCTTCCTGGACCAATCTCTTGACTTCACCATGTTTGTAACCACACCAGTAAATGTCTAGAAGGAGCTAAGTATCACAGTCATTTTAAAGCTGCCTAATTGGTGCTTATTAGGCTTTATTGCTGCTCCCTGACATCCACAGGTGTTTTCAATACTTGATTGAAAACACTTCAATGAACCTCTGCTCTTTAGAGTGGTAGTCTTTAAGGGGTTGAATAATTGTGTAAATGAAAAATTCACAAAAGAAACATTTACTACTGTATTACAAAATTGATGTCATTTTATTTGCATATGGTTCTGTAAGAAGTCCTTGTAGGATTTAATTTTGAATACAATTACAAATGTACACTAAATTCCCTAAAACCCTTTACAGCATTGGGGGGTTGAATCATTTTGAATAAAACTGTACATGGGTATATCTTCTGCAGGTACCCAGCTAGCCAAATATTTTGGACAATCAATAAGCCATTCACCAAGACTTCCCAGTACATCTTTATTCCTGACAAAGTTGCAGAGGTGTCTTTTCTGGCCACCAATACCCAATAGTTTTTCTAATTGTCAACTAATTCTAATGAAATTTAATTAAAAAACTATACTGAAAAATGACAATTGTCTAAAAAATGTGTCAAAATTGTCCGAAGTGTCCTCCATAATGTCACAGTCACGGAAAAAATCGCTGATTGCCGCCATTAGTAGTAAAAAAAACAAAACAAAAAAAAAACTATCCCCTATTTTGTAAACGCTATACATTTTGTGCAAACCAACCGATAAACGCTTATTGTGATTTTTTTTTACCAAAAATATGTAGAAGAATACATATCGGCCTAAACTGAGGAAAAATAATATTTTTTTATATATTTTTGGGGGATATTTATAATAGCAAAAAGTAAAAAAAATACCACCAAAAGAAAGCTCTATTTGTAGGAAAAAAAAGGACGCCAATTTTGTTTGGGAGCCACGTCGCACGACCGCGCAATTGTCCGTTGAAGCGACGCAGTGCCGATTTGGAAAACCTGGCTGGGTCCTTTAGCTGACTAAAGGTCCGGGTCTTAAGTGGTTAGAAAGATATAAAAAAAACGTTTTTTTTCCTCAGTTTAGGCCGATATGTATTCTTATACCTATTTTTGGTAAAAAAAATTGCAATAAGCGTTTATAGATTGGTTTGCGCAAAATTTATAGCGTTTACAAAATAGGAGATAGTTTTATTGCATTTTTATTATTTTTTTTTTACTACTAATGGCGGCGATCAGCGATTTTTCTTGTGACTGCGACATTATGGCGGACAATTTTGACACATTTTTGGGACCATTGTCATTTTCACAGCAAAAAATGCTATAAAAATGCGTTGTTTACTGTGAAAATGACAATTGCAGTTTGGGAGTTAAACACTAGGGGATGCTGTAGGGGTTAAGTGTAACATCATGTTCTTCTAACTGTAGGGGGGCGGGGCTGAACGTGTGACGTCATTGATCGTGTTTCCCTATATTAGGGAACACACGAACAATGAAGCTGCCACTGTGAAGAACGGGAAAACTGTGTTTACACACAGCTCTCCCCGTTCTTCAGCTCCGGGGACTGATAGCGGGACTCCGGCGGCGATCGGGTTCGCGGGTCCCGCGGACGCGGTCGCAGAGCTTCGGACCGGGCCACGACCCACAGCTGGGCACTTAAAGAGGACGTACAGGTATGTGCTTGTGCCCAGCTATGCCATTCTGCCAACATATATCTGCAGGTGGCAGGTGGAAAAGTTTGGTCACTTGAGCAAATGTGACTGGGCACACTTTACCTGTTAAGACTAAGTTCCATTCTCAGTATGGAACTGATGAGTCCTGAAATTTGGAGCAACTTTTATGATATCTAAAACCCAATCTTTTGCTCTCCCCAAGAAGTTTGGCATTTATGAAGTAACATTTTAGGGTAGTTCAGAGAACAGCAGGTGATATTCCAGCACACCAGAAATAACTAAATAGCATAACAAGTTACATTTCAAATGAACTTAACACATTCAATAATAGGGAGGCTCCATCTGATTAGCATTCTTGTTATGTAGTTGTGCTGTTGGTGGGGGTGTTGAATCTGGAATGTCATTGTACTCTCTTCTAGTGTTTGGGGACAAACACTGCTATGGGGGGAACGTGTGAAAGGGCTCTTGTCATGTCAGTGAATGAGTAGGACTGCAGTTTCAGTGTGTTTCAAGCAGGGAGGCTGTCATTCACCGATCTAATGCAAGCTAGTGGAGGCCAAATTGGAGGAGTCTGAAATACAGTACTTTTTTATTCACTGTAGCCCCATTTAAAGGACTTCTAAAAAAAATGTCCTGTTTTGACGTGCCATACAATTAGTCACCTAATCTGCCCCAAGCAAGTGCAAAGTGTACCCAGCGACAACGGCAATTGTGATTTGTTGTTGTTAGGTGCAGACTTTTACATCTAAAAGGTGCTATAAACCAATCTTTTTTTTTTTATAAAAGGAAACATTTAGGATATTGCCATATTGTAGTCAACAGTAAATGAGTTTATGAATGCCTAGGGCAAAAACAGATCTATCCTAAAACACAAGCAGTAATAAAATGGGTAAATAAGACTAACATCATGATCATTATATGCTTTGATTGATTACTAATTCTTTAAGCATTATCCTACATGGTTAAGATGTCAAAATATTACATTGTGTTAAGATGAAGGTTACAAGAATGTTAAATTAGTGTAATGTAAGAAATATAATTTAATAATTATTGACATGCTGAAGAATAAACTTGAATGTCATTGACTGTATAAAATAAAACAAATCAGCTGTGTCTGCTTCATACAACAGTAAAGCAGGAAGAGTATCTATAAATCTGTAAACTATATATATATATATATATATATATATATATATATATATATATATATATATATATATATATATATATATATATATAGTAAAATAAACAAAGAAAGGGATGCGGCACCAGTACAAATTGACATGGGGTGCGGCTCACCCACTAATAATTATTTTAGTTTGTATAATATTAATAAATGTGTGCCGATGGAAAAACATACAGAATATTATTTTCAAATAGTTTACCTTGCTGTTATAACACACATACATTCTCTTAAACCAGAGATTCATAAATATTACATATAATGTATAATTAAATGTATGTTTGGTAGATATGAGATTTGTACTTGATAATGTAAAATTAGCTGTGTATTAATTTTGACACACTCTGTATTTTAAATGTGAAATCTATATATTTTGAGTATTATATTTTCTATCTTTAAAACTCTATTTGTTAGATAGAATACACCTTATGTTAGATATGAAATCTTTATTACTTATGAAATAATTATTTTTAGGAAACCTGGCAGTTTAGAAATACCCAAAATATAGACAATTAGAACTCATTTTTAAATTAATATTAAAAACATATTTTGAATCTTAAAGACTCCACTTATTAGATTTGCCTACACTGTTTGTTAAACTGGCCATACATTTTTCAATTGTCTATGTATTGTAAGGGCCTGCCTGCATACAAATTGAAAGTGTTTAGATTTGACTTCATATTATATGTTTTTTTTTTTTTTTATCAAAATCAAAAGGAAACTTGTTAAAGAAAATTGTATAATGTATGGCCAGCCTTAGATTGGTATAAGACCCATATTAGGCTGGACATAAATTTTAAAAATTTCTTGTACAATTTTCCTTTTACCAAATCCATGTAATATGAGGTCAAACACAAACACTTTGAATTTGTATGCATTTAGGCAGGCCCTTGCACCCCATAGTTGAAGGTAATTCTAAAAGGAATTGAAAAATAAAATTGTATAATGTATGGCCAGCTAAAAGCTTGGTATGAGATGACAGGAATCTATATTGGGTGTGAGATTGTAGAGATCTATATGATGTATGAGATGGTAAATTATTTTGTATAGGATATGTAGGACAATTGGGAACACCTGGAAGACACAAAATGCACATTAATGTAAGGCAAGCCATTTGTATCTTGAAGACTCCAGATGTAGATTGGATATATTGTTTGTTAAATCAGTATTAGATCTATATTAGGTAAAGTATGACATGATAGATATCTATATTAGATGTGGCATTTTGTATAGAGTTATCAGTACTAAAATTGACAAAGAAACACTCAAAATGTAGACAATTACAATTGACTTTTTCATTAATGTAAGATAAATATTTTATATTTTTAAGGCTCCATTGACTACATTAAAGACTTAACGTACTGCATTTTTTGTTTTACTTACGTTTACTTTTACTTATATCTTGCCTGTCAAAAACAACTATTATTTTGTAAAAAATAAAAACTCAAGATTTGTCTTGTGAAAGACGTATTCCTCTGAATAACTAATTTTTAAGCCTCTGTTTTAAAAAGCAGTGTGATTTACAGGTGGACTCTCCGATGCGAAGCATTTTTTTTTCTTTCCAGACCAGCACCCTTAATGATCAGGTCCAAGCACCTTTCTTAGGATTCACCAGACGCCCCTAGTATTGTTTGTGATACTTAGCAGGATATTTGACAGGATGCTCCGTGGAGTGGAAGTTTTGAAGGAACAATGCAATGCTCTCTGTTAACAGATGGGCAACGCACTGCCCTCAAACAAGCAGCCACCTACATATGTGAAGTACAGTATTTTAGGAACCTTAAACTTGTGTCGTTCTCAAATGCCATAGCTCGAAACAGGCCTAACATCAGTTAAATGAAGTGAAAATTGTATTCTTGTCTTGATAGAGATGAAAATGGATTTCTGGTCATGAAATAGATGCAGTTGTCACTTTTTTAAAAAGGTGTCAGCAGTTTGCTTTAGAGAGTGAGGTGCCAATTCAGTATGACAGTAAACTTGTGATCTGAGCAATCAATAAAATGCTTCAATAACTTCTGCTTCATTACACTTATAATAAGAGGCTATAGATCTGTGGCACATAAAATTTTGATAAAGAGAATATGTAAGACCTCTCAGAGAAGCAGGTTAGCCAGTACAATAAGTGCAATATTGCCATCTAGAGTTTATGGGCATGTAATTCTTCAGTGAAGTCTTAAGAAAACAAAGATCAGTGTTTTCTGCTACTTGTCAGCTTATTTATTGTACATTTTTCCCGGTTATGTTATATGGCTGTTTTCCGTTTGTAGCACTTGTGATGTTGTATTAGCTTTGTTTTCGTGAAATTGTCTACCTATATGCATGCAGAGGCTTTTTTGTATAGGTTCAGTGCATCTCAAATTTAATTCAGGTTTTGGTAAATACTGGTAGTTTGAATTTAGTTTGAATTACCTACCGGCTTCTTATGGGTTTAAAAACACAAGCGATCTGATGTTGAACTTGACATACCTACTTATGGGTTCAAAAACACAAGCGATCTGTTGTTGAACTTGACATACATACCTTTGGGTTCAAAAACACAAGCGATCTGTTGTTGAACTTGACATACCTACCTATGGGTTCAAAAACACAAGCGATCTGTTGTTGAACTTGACATACCTACTTATGGGTTCAAACTCACAAATATTCTGTTGTTGAATTTAGCATACCCACTAACTGTTTCTTGAGCTCTGGCCTTTCATGGGTGTTGCACTGAATGACTTACCGTAGTAAACACAAAGAGGTTGATTATAAATATAAAAGTGAATTTGCGCAAAAAAACACATCAATCAATATAAAACATATGTGATAAATATGTAATAAGTAATAAGTGAAAAGTAGATAAATAAATTAAAATAGAAATAAAAGTCCATATGTGTTGGAAAAGTCCATATAGTGCAAACGTGCAGTGCACAAAAGTTGCTCTCAGTGAAGCTGTAAAGCTGACAATAAAGTGCTAGTGCTCCTCTGTGCATTCAGTGTTTGGAGTGGCACGGGCTATTTTGACCCATTATCACGGCATCTATATATGCCACCAAGGTGAGAGGCCTGAGAGGCTGAATGCACAGAGGAGCACTAGCACTTTATTGTCAGCTTTACAGCTTCACTGAGAGCAACTTTTGTGCACTGCACGTTTGCACTATATGGACTTTTCCAACACATATGGACTTTTATTTCTATTTTAATTTATTTATCTACTTTTCACTTATTACTTATTACATATTTATCACATATGTTTTATATTGATTGATGTGTTTTTTTGCGCAAATTCACTTTTATATTTATGCTTCACTTGTGTATGGTAAACACTATTAGTTTTTGCTGCAATCTGAGCATTATTATTGTCATATTGATTGTTTTAGCGCAAAGGATTTCACATTTTCAAAGAGGTTGATTTACGAAGCAAAAAAGGCTGTTCATATTTCAAGGGAATTTGCACTTTGCATGGGAATTTTCCATAGCTTAGTGAATGTAGTGAAAATTCATTTTGCAAGTATGTGGTGATGGAAGTCAGTAAAGCTTCCCCACATTCATTAAGGAAATAAAAAATTTTGTTGCAAAGTGCGGATTCAATTACAAACTAAACAGCCTATTTGCCTTTAATAAATCAACCCAAAATACTCAGAACAAGCAGTGTATGCTTGGGTAAAATAAAGAAAAATCAAAACAATTTAGGTGTATCTCTCTAATGCATGCACATGTCTCCATGCTTGTCTCTTTAAAAACACTGTAGGGTGTATTTACTAAAACCATAGAGTGCAAAATCTAGTGTAGCTAACAGAGGCCAATCTGCTTCCAGGTTTTTAGTATAGCTTAATTGAACAAGCAGAAGTTAAAAGCTGATTGGCCACAATGCACAGCTGCACCAGATTTTGCACTCTCCAGTTTTAGTAAGGCCCCTTTCACACTTGTGCGACTTTTCCTGCGACTTTGGACATCAGAGTCACATGACAAGTCGTACCCCATGATTCCCAATGATAACCATTCATATCTATGCGACTTCAAAGTAGTCCCTGTACTACTTAGGTATGACTTTGATGCAAGTTGAGGTCCACAGACCTCAAGTTTACACAGACATTCCCTGAAATCGCTGCAAAATTGTACAAATTCAAGTCGCAGCAGTGTGAAAGGGACCTAAATGACCCTCACTGAGTATACAAACATACTTGTTGATCCTACCATAAATCCAGTGAACTCTTAATTTCCTATGGAACTATAGAATGCTTACAGCTAAGGGGTTGATTTACTAAAACTGGAGAGTGAAAAAACTAGTGCAGCTCTGCATGGTAGCCAATCAGCTTCTAACTTAAGCTTATTCAATTAAGCTTTGACAAAAGAAAAAACAACCTTAAAGCTAAAACCAGCTTGGTTCATCAACTTGTGTAAAATGTAATTCTCCTTTTCCCAAAGTGTGACTACTTTACAGCACTGTTACTAATAATAAAATGTTGAATGTAAATTGCTAAGCCCTCATCTCCTTCTAACCACACACCCCCAACTGCTAATGTATGTAGGGAGCAGTAACCTTGGTATGTGGAAAGTGAGTTTGCACATGTACTCTAAAGCAGTGGTCTCCAAACTGCGGCCCGGGGGCCAGATGTGGCCCTTTGCTTGCCTTTATCAGGCCCTTGAGACCCTAATCCCCCACTGATACAAGGCACTATTAATTGGGCACTATTTCTTCTACACCAACAATAGGGCACTATTCATCCCACGGACACCAACTGCAGGGCCGTATTCTTCCCATTGACACCAATGATGAGGCACAATTCCTTGCCCTGATACCAACAATGGGGTACTATTCCTCTCACTAACACTAATTAGGGGGCCCAACTCCTCTCAGAGACACCAATGATGGGGCCCTTTTTCTTCCTCTAATACCAACACTCCCACTAATATCAATGATAGGGCATTCTTTATCCACATTGACACAGCGGGGCATTTTCTACTTCCACTGGCCACAGTCCGGCCCTCTCAAAGTGAAAAGGACAAAAAACTGGCCCTTTGCTCAGAAAGTTTGGAGACCCCTGCTCTAAAGTGACCCGTAGACACTAGAAGACAGTCTCACAACAGATGGCCTAATATGTACAGTGCCTCTACAGTAAGGTGACCAGATTTTTCAAATGAAATCTGGGGACATATTTTTTCTTTTCTAGTAATGGCAATAATCAGCGACTCTCTGCCCGTCGCTGCCCGCCTCACAGCCTCTCAAGTCTTACTCTTTGGGCCCCGGCTACTACTGGGTGGGGAGCGGAGGAAGATCTCTCCGCCAGGAAATAGGCAGGCGGCTGGCTGGGATTTGAGCCCAGGCAGAAGAACATGCGAGCAAAGCTAAATGGGCATGCGCCCGAAACTGAAGAAATATTCCCTCTGCTCCGACCAGCACATGATCATCAGAAAGGGGCACAGATAATGGGAAAAATACAACCCTCCTATGGTAATAAAGTGGGGTTCACCGCTCCAGGGAAATCCCAAGTGCACTCGTGGATCAGTCCATGTATATTCGGGTGCTGGCAATGCACTAGGCAATAGAAATTACAAAGAATGGATGGACGACCGCACAGCGGAAAACTCTTGAATTGTCTTTATTGAAAAAGCATAAGCAGGCACGAAAGATACACAGCAATAATCAAAAAACAGCCGACACGTTTCACACTATGTTAGGCCATGAATAAACACTAACCAAGTGTGAAACGCGTCGGCTGTTTTTTGATTCTTGCTGTGTATCTTTCGTGCCTGCTTATGCTTTTTCAATAAAGACAACTCAAGAGTTTTCCGGTGTGCGGCCGTCCATCCATTCTTTGTAATTTCTCCTATGCTAGTAGGCACAGCGGAGCAGGAGGGTGTAATTCTATTTTTTTATTTTAATTCTGCACTAATTGTCTTTGAAATTGCCCCTGCCCCCTATTAAATCCAATCTGGGGACTGTCCCCTGAAACTGGGGATGTCTGGTCACCCTACTCTACAGACCTTGCCAGCTGAAGCGTATCTGGAAGGGCAAAGCTATGGACAGGTTTTAAATCCTTGCCCGGTCAAAGTTACTTTTCTCCTAATAAGCTGGCACTGTAAGTGTGTACAGGAAGCCACTCTCACCTTCAGAGGGGTTCCATATCAGATGTGTATATGGCCAATGTTAGGACTGGGGCAGCTGGGATTTGTTCTGCAAGCCAGTGTCTGATTGCATGTAGTTATGTTTTCTCCAGGATCGATGGAACTAATATTTTGTATTCAGTAAGATTAAATGAATACTGTACTGTAGATGTCATGACCATCATTTTTGTATTCCATGCAGTCCTATTAGGCAGCATAGCCAGGCTTTGAACTCACAGCACAACTTGGTCCAGGACATCTGCTCAGGATAGTGGCTGCAATATGAAACAACAGCACTCTAATGTTAAGTGTATTTAAAGTATTTTTTTTTCTTTTCTATATTTCTTTCTTGTGCATTGAAAGATGCAGGGTCATACTACCACCTACGAAGAGAATTTGGACACAAAAAGACAGTGACCAGCCTAGTATAGCCCTTGTCCTAGGAGGATGGATGTCTTTTCTCTTCTGAGAAATGCTTAAAATGGATGTAAACCCATTCAATGAAATATGAGCTGGGCACATATATATGCAGTATTTTGTTATCTGTCTTCAATGAGCTAAGTCCCATAGCTCTCTTCTGAACCGTTCCTCTGTTATCAGCCTGAGACCTCCTGACAAATTCTCTGACACATCAGATAAAAGCAGCCTGACTTTTCTGTCTGGGGAGGTTGCTATAAATAGATTAGCAGTTAGCTGGCCCTGTTACAAAACACCTCTGAGAGTCTCTGCCTATGTAAAGAAGGTGTGTGGGCCTTTCCTCCAATCAGCAATTTTAGCTATCTTGGCTGTATGCCCAGACATCACACTCTGTGTTAAACAGGAAGAGAACATTTCCTAACACGATCTGAACTTTCTAAACAGTATATAAATGTGAAGACAGCAAAACGTATGTAGGGAGATTTGGTTAATCTCTGTGTATCATCTGAGGCTGTTCACTTCACTGGGTGTATGGAGGGTTTACATCCACTTTAACCATTTTATCAGGCATTTTTCTATTTTTTTCTCCAAGAAGATTTTTTTCTTCAGTCAAAACTGCTCTATTGGCTGCTGGTCTCTTATGCAGCTATCTGCAGTGCCATCCTCAAACAGCTTAGGAGGCCATACCTGGACCCCATTGGCTTAAACAACTGTGGGGCCTGTCTGAAATGTGACCTTAAGCGCTGAGCTAGTGGCGCTTTTAAAGACTCTGCTATATTTATTAGAACTATTGGTTACATCATTATCTCGTTTTTTGCATTGTTCTTCGGGGAAAAGGGTTCATCCGCTTAAAACCCAGACCAAAATGCAGGTAAAGGACCATGCCCCTTTTTGCGATTTGGCACTGCGTCGCTTTAACTGACAATTGTGCGGTCGTGCGACGTGGCTCCCAAACAAAATTGGCGTCCTTTTTTTCCCACAAATAGAGCTTTCTTTTGGTGGTATTTGATCACCTCTGTGGTTTTTAATTTTTGCGCTATAAACAAAAATAGAGCGACAATTTTGAAAAAAAAAGCAATATTTTTTAGTTTTTGCTATAATAAATATCCCCCAAAAATATATAAAAAAAAGTTTTTCCTCAGTTTATGCCGATACGTATTCTTCTACCTATTTTTGTTAAAAAAAATCGCAATAAGTGTTTATCGATTGATTTTCACACAATTTATAGTGTTTACAAAATAGGGGATAGTTTTATTGCATTTTTATTAATTATTTTTTTTACTACTAATGGCGACGATCAGCATTTTTTTTCGTGATTGCGACATTATGGCGGACACATCGGACAATTTTGACACTTTTTTAGGTCTATTGTCATTTTCACAGCAAAAAATGCTATAAAAATGCATTGTTTACTGTGAAAATGACAATTGCAGTTTGGGAGTTAACCACTAGGGGGCACTGAAGGGGTTAAGTGTGACGTCATATGTGTTTCTAACCGTAGGGGGGCGGGGCTGGACGTGTGACATCATTGATCGCCTTTCTCTATATCAGGGAACAGACGATCAATGAAGCTGCCACTGTGAAGAACGGGGAAACTGTGTTTACACACAGCTCTCCCCGTTCTTCAGCTCCGGGGACTGATCGCAGGACTCCGGCGGCGATCGGGTCTACGGGTCCCGTGGCCGCGGTCACGGAGCTTCGGACCGGGTCGCGACCCACGGCTGGGCACTTAAAGAGGACGTGCAGGTACGTGCTTGTGCCCAGCTGTGCCATTCTGCCAACGTATATCTGCAGGTGGCAGGTGGAAAAGTTTGGTCACTTGAGCAAATGTGACCGGGCACACTTCACCTGCTAAGACTAAGTTCCATTCTCAGTATGGAACTGATGAGTCCTAAAATTTGGAGCAACTTTTATGATATCTAAAACCCAATCTTTTGCTCTCCCCAAGAAGTATGGCATTTATGAAGTAAAATTTTAGGTCTGCGGGTCCCTCAGCCGCGACCCACGGCTGGGCATTTAACAATCACGTACAGGTACGTGATTGTGCCAAGTCGTGCCATTCTGCCGACGTATATCGGTGTTAGGCGGTCCTTAAGTGGTTAAAGGATAACTCCACTTTCTTGCTAATAATAAAAAAAAAAATTATTACAAAATCCTTGTAATGTACACAGATCACCTAGAGGAGAATTTTTTTTGCTCAACAAAAGTGGAGTTACTCTTTAAGCCCTGGTAAATTGAGTGCTGTATCAGGCATGCACTTTGTGCTCTGTTCCTGATTTTTCAGTGTGAGGTAGCACCTTCCTGTCATTGCTACTTTTCACAAGAGGCAGGTGATTCCCCCTCAGCTAGCCCATGCTGTAGCCTATAGTGTCCTGGTCATCTCCAGCCATTTGAACCCGTTTTGCTCCCAGCAGCCAGTTTGTGATTACCCAAGGTTTTTGCCTGGTATTCTATTGTCTCTGTGAAGCAATGTAACATGTTGGATAGTCCCTCTTTATTGGGTCTCTTTAGGTTACACTCCACTAACAGATCTGGGGTGGCCTGCAGTGCCCCTTCTCATGGGCTGACACTCTGGACTATTGTTCCCAGCTTGAGTCCCTGCATCCCTCAGAATAGTCTTTAGCTTCACCAGGCTTTATCCCGGTATGAGTTCTCTACACTTATGCTTTAATTTATGCACCAAATTGCAACTCTTTTTACTGACTGTAAATCCAAAGGATGTAAGCGTACGTCAACATCTTCCCTTGCAGAATCATTGTCTGGTCTACTGTAATTGTAGTGACCTCTGAGCCCTCTACTGTTGAGCCTCTAGCTGAAGAGTCTTGCACAACCTTGGTGGATAATTTTGTTCATTGGAAGTTACAGGTGGTTGCAATAGTTTCCAAGCCTAATGAAACAATCTCAGTTGTTTTTGATGCAATGTACACTACCTTAAAATTGTAAGAGTAGGCTTCTACTAGTGCTAGTCTGGGATCCCTGAAAGGCCTCTAGACCACTAAAATCGTTTTAGTACACATCCTACTCCAAGGCATCCTGTACATATACTGATGAGGTCCTGATAAATTATTTGCACCTCCCACATCTGGTTTTGCAGACCAATATCTGTTTGAGGAGGTCTTTATTAAGAAATAGGATGTTAATCCGGTTCTGTCTTCATAAAGCACTGAGCATTGAGGATGGCCCAGCGTTTAAGGATCTCATCGACAAATGTTTGGAAGGTCTTTCCAAGTTCTTGTTTTCTCTTGCAGGCTTTGCATTGCAACCATCCAAGGCCTTGATGTTGGTCTGTCCAATCCTAGGGGAATGGATTTATGTTAAAGGCTTAAGGTTTGGTTCACATTGATCCTTCATTTGTAGAGTGCTTAGAACACCTGTTCTGTCTCTTTGGAGTGGCTTTGGACAGCCTCGTAAAGGATGTCAAGTGGGGTAAGAGCACTCATTCATCCCAGATGAAGAAACCTAGGCTCCAAGCTGGGAAGACTACTTCCCTCCTCCTCCCAAGACCAAGAAGAGTTCAATTTGTTGCTTGCAGACTTCAAGCTTCAATGCCAAACTCAAACCAGCAGCTCAGTTTAACCTCAAGCATTGGGCCTCTAATCCCCAAACCTGCATATGAGTTTTAAATTTGGCATGAAGGATTGCCTTCACTTTCCAAAGAGAGAAGGAGTCCATTGGTCATTGTGGTTATCCATACAAAAAGCATCTTGGATGTCTGGGTAAGAAATGTGGAATCCAAGGGCTATCATATAGAGATCTACTCTCTTCTCCCTCCCTGCTTTATGTTGTCAAACCCACCTGTGTCTCTGCATGGACTAACAGACCTCCATGCTGATCTTGCAGATCCTTAGATTAAGGAATTGTCACCCTAGTTCCTATAGCAGAGGTTTCAGGATTGTTACTCCAACATTTTCATAATTTTGAAACAAAAAGGAAGTATCTGCCCCATCTTGAATCTGAAGGCCCTAAATGTCTTCATTTGGATCCAAACATTTTACATATACTCTATCATAGCTTCCTCTTATCAGGGAGACTTTCTAGCTTCTGTGGGCAGTAAAGATGCATACTTGCATGTCCTTATCTTTCCAGCATATTAACACTTCCTGTTTTGCTGTGTAGGCCATCACCACTGCCAGTTTGTTGCCCTGACATTTGATCTTGCCTTGCCTGCTGTGCCCATTCCAGGAATGGACAATCGACAGACCTAATCAGACTCCTAGCAGACACTTTGTTGGCTCTTCCAAATCCAGATTTCCTATCCTAATTTGCAGTATACCATTCTGCTTTCGGGTTGCAGGCTTATAGGTATGGACAATGAAGCCCGGGTCTTGAGAGACAAGGGACTTTCTAAATCAGTAATCCCCACAGTGCTAAAAGCTAGAAAGTCTACGTCTTGCAAGGTCTACCATCTCACATGGAAGCTGTCAGGAACTATTAGGATAAGTACTCACCGAGGCCGAGATGCCGAGGGCGGCTGCCTTTGCGGCTCTGTGCACTTCACCCCCTGGAGGTGGAGACAGCGGGGAAGGGCACAAAGGGGCACCGGCTACCAGCGGAAGGTGTTGTGCTGATAGGAGATCTCTGAAGGCTTGGCTTCCGATCACAGGACAGGATCACGGCGGGTGTGGATAGTAATTCTAGGAGCAATAAAGTTTGTCAGGCAGAGAGTCAGTTCAGGTCAAGACGGTAAGCAGGTCCGAGATGCAGGCCAATGATTCAGGGATTGGAGAAGGCAGGAGGTCCGAGGTGCAAGCCGGTGGTCAAGGGGGTACAGACAGCAGCAGAAACGATGAGACGAGCCGAGGGTCAAGTGCAGGAGAAGGCGTAGAGAAGTCAGGTCCGATCCGGGTCAATAGGTCACAAGCTTTCAGGTAACAAGGCACTAAGCAGGATAGCTGACAACAAACCAGCAACCCGCCATGCGTCTGGGGCTGGTTTAAATAGGCCGGGCTGGAACTTGATTGGTGGACGTGCGCGTGGATGCGCGCGCAGACGTACGCGCGCGTGTGCGCGCAGGTGCGCGCCCACGTACGCGCCGTGACGCAGAACCATGCTGGAACGCATGCGTCGTGGCGCGGATCGGCCGCTGGAGCCACTGATACCCTGACAGTGCCCCCCCCCAAGGGGCGGACTCCGGACGCCCAAGCTGGACATCAGTTCAGGGTGGTCTTGATGGAAGGCTCGAATTAGCCGAGGAGCGTGTAAGTTCCTTGATGGTTCCCATGAATTATCTTCCGGGGGGTACCCCTTCCACTTGACCAGGTATTGCAGCTGTCTTCCTCTCTTTCTACAGCCCAGAATGGCCTCAACTTCGAATTCTACTTCCCCTTCGACCTCCACTGGTGATGGCGGGGATTCCTCCCTCTCTGGGAAGGACTCAGGAACGACAGGCTTCAGTAAGGAGACATGAAAGACAGGATGGATTTTGTAGGAATTAGGCAGAGCTAATTCGAAAGCTACATCATTGATCTTTCGTTTGACTTGGAAAGGTCCGATGAACCTTGGCCCTAACTTCCGGGAAGGTATGTTTAACTTGAGATTTGCGGCTGACAGCCATACTTTTTCCCCAATTTCAAAGATCGGGCTTTCCTTTTTCTTCTTGTCAAAAAAAAATTTGTGATCCTCCTGGGCTTGTCGCATCATTTCCTGGAGTTTCTTAAAGTTCAGTTGAATAGAAGTTACTTGCTCCTGAACGGCTGGAACCGACGTCTCCGGAATAGAGCTAGGCAGGAATGAGGGGTGAAACCCGAAGTTTGACCAGAAGGGGGTTTGGTTGGTTGTGGAATGAATGGAATTGTTGTATGCAAATTCCGCGGACGGAAGTAGTGAAGACCAGTCGTCCTGGGAGGTTGAACAGAAGCAGCGGAGGTATTGCTCCAAGGTCTGGTTCGTCCTTTCGGTTTGACCATTACTCCGTGGGTGATAGGCTGATGAAAGACAAATTTTGATATTGAGAGATTTGCAAAGCTCTTTCCAGAATTTGGAAGTAAATTGTGCGCCTCTGTCAGAGACGATACTTTTGGTGGGTCCCGTGAAGCCGGACTATCTCCTTGAGGAAAACTTTAGCTGTCTCTGTAGCGGTGGGGGTGCCCACCATGGGTAGGAAGTGCACCATCTTGGAAAGGCGGTCGATGACTACAAAAATTGAGGTAAAACCCCCAGAAGGGGGAAGATCTACAATAAAGTCCATGGAGACTTCTGACCAAGGTCGTTCGGGAATGGGCAGAGGCTTGAGCAACCCCCAACCCCTTGTACTAGGTCCTTTGTTGCTTTGACAACGAACACATGCAGACACATAGGCTTTACAATCCTGCTTCCAGTTTGGCCACCAGAAGGTGCGGGAGATCAATTCCGTGGTCTTTCGGACTCCAAAATGGCCCGCCAGCTTGTGATCGTGGAAGGTACTCAGAACTAGGTGCCGGGTTTCCACAGGAACGAAAATCTTGTCTCGAGACCAAAGCAGCTCGTCCCATCTTTCAAGAGAGAGAGAGCTTTGGTTGGGACAGTGCCTGGATGCGGTCTTAATAGAGGTTAGGAGATCCAGTTGCGGGAGTAATAGGAAGTTCTGGGAAGATAGGATGGTGCCAGGTTCAGATGCTTCGGGGGACTCCAAATACATTCTGGAAAGGGCATCTGCCTTCCCATTCTTGGAGCCTGGCCTATAGGATATAATAAAATTGAATCGGGTGAAGAAAAGAGCCCAACGGGCTTGTCTGGGTCTTAGCCGTTTTGCAGATCGCAGATATTCTAGGTTTTTGTGATCCGTGAAGATCATAATAGGGTGGAGTGCCCCTTCCAACAAATATCTCCACTCTTCTAGTGCGAATTTAATCGCTAACAACTCTCTGTCACCGACATCGTAATTCCTTTCTGGCGGATTTAATTTTCGAGAGGCAAAAGCCACTGGATGCAACAGGGCCTTTAGTCCATATCTTTGGGATAGGATTGCTCCCACAGCTGTCTCGGAGGCGTCCACCTCAAGTATGAAGGGTAGTGCCGGGTCGGGGTGGCGTAGAATGGGTGCTGAGGTGAACATTGACTTAAGCTTAAGGAAGGCTTCTTGGGCCTCCTGAGACCACACGAAACGGTTGCCTTGACGAGTGAGCCTGGTAATGGGTACAACGATGGCGGAAAACCCAATGATAAAGCGTCTATAAAAGTTAGCGAAACCAATAAAACGTTGTACTCCCTTCCTGTCTCGGGGAGCTGGCCAGTCTTGAATGGCTTGGACTTTTTGTGGGTCCATGGCGACTCCAGACGTGGAAATGATGAACCCGAGGAATTGTACTGTACTCTTTTCAAATTCACACTTCTCGGCTTTCAGATACAACTTATGGATCCTGAGGGTAGTGAGAACTATCTTGACATGTTCCTGATGAAGCTCAATAGAAGTGGAAAAAATAAGAATATCGTCCAAATAGATCACCAAAAAGTCATCCAAGTACTTCCGAAAGATGTCGTTGACAAAATGTTGGAAAGTGGCTGAGGCGTTGCACAGACCAAACGGCATTACGAGATACTCAAAGTGTCCAAACCTGGATCTAAATGCTGTCTTCCACTCATCCCCTGCTCTAATTCGGACAAGGTTGTAAGCTCCCCGGAGATCTAATTTGGAGAAGATCTTAGCAGACCGGAAACGTTGGAAGAGCTCGGGAATGAGAGGTAGTGGGTATCTATTTTTGACCGTAATTTTGTTTAATTCCCTGTAGTCTATGCAGGGTCTGAGGGAGCCGTCTTTTTTTCCCACGAAGAAGATCCCCGCTCCCGCAGGGGAGGAGGAAGGGCGAATAAATTGTTTTTCAAGGTTCTCGTCGATGTAGGCCTTGAGGGCCTTCAGTTCAGTCTCTGATAGGGGAAAAATACGGCCAAACGGGATTTCTGCACCGGGGAGCAGGTCTATAGGACAATCATAAGGCCTGTGAGGTGGCAGGCGGTTGGCCTGTTGTTTGTCAAAGACGTCTGTGAATTCCCGGTATGCTGGAGGGACATTTTGAAGATTCTCTGCTGTGGTGGTAACGGTGGAACAGACGGTGGTAGCCGGTGCAAGGCAATGTACAGAGCAATGGGAAGAAATAAAGCTGACTTCTTTGCTTCCCCAGTCAATATGTGGTTGGTGTGTGTACAGCCAGGGAAGGCCCAAAATAATAGGGAACATCGGAGATGAAATTAAGTCCAACTGTAGGAGCTCCTGGTGTCCAGAATCTGTAATGGCCACGACAGGGTCAGTCTGCTGTGTGACTAGTCCTGAACGAGGGAGAGAGCCGTCCGCCAGGCGTACTTGTAGATGAGGGTTCTTCGGGTGAAGGGGAAAATGTAGTTTCAGGGCTAGGGCAGAGTCCACGAAGCTACTGCAGGCACCAGAGTCAATGATTGCTGGTAAGCGAGTCACCCCTTCCGGTAGCTGTAGAGAGAGAAAAAGAGTAAGGTAAGACTGTGGAGCGCTGACGACACGGCAATCTGAGGTGGGTCTGGGTGCGCACTTACTGGGTCTCACCGGACAGGTGCGAAGAAAGTGGCCGGAGGCACCGCAGTACAGGCATAGGTTGGCTTGACGCCTGCGTTATCTTTCTTCTGGAGTGAGAGGAGAGCGGACCAGCCCAAGCTGCATGGGTTCTGGGTCGGGAACCGGGTTGGAGGACACTGGAGGTAATGAGTACGTAGGAGCTGGTCTCGGAGGAAGCCAGGTTGGACGAAGCGTGTGGAGGCGCTCGGAGCGCCGTTCTCGTAGCCGTCTGTCCAATTGGGTTGCGGCCTGAATTAAGTCCTCCAGGGTAGCAGAAGGTTCAGTTCTGGCTAGCTCGTCTTTGAGCGCTTCTGAAAGTCCCTGCCGGAACTGATACTTAAGAGCTGCTTCATTCCAGCCGGTGTCGGCTGACCATTTCCGAAACTCGGCTGTGTAGTCCTCCACTGGTCTCCTACCCTGGCTGAGGCTGTGAAGGATGGTCTCAGCTGTCGCTGTACGTTGTGGATCATCGTAAAGTCTGGCCATTTGCTCAAAGAAAGTGTCAAGTGTGTCCAGCACCAGACTTCTCTGTTCCATGAGACCATGTGCCCATGCCTGGGGTTCTTCAGAGAGGAGGGAGATAACGAAGCCAACTTTTACTGCTTCTGAAAAGAATGTTCTGGGCTGCAGCGCGAGGTATAGAGAACAGGCGTTTTTGAATGCACGATACTTCCTGCGATCGCCTGTGAATCGCTCGGGAGTCGGGACTCTGGGCTCAGGGTGAGTCACTACCACAGCTGGGTTAGCCGAAGCCTGTGGGGCTATAGTCTCTGTAGGAGGCGCTGTGGTTGGGGCCGAGGGGCCAGGTTGTCCGGTAAGCTGCTGAAGACGGCCGTCAATTTGGAGGTACCCATCCTGCAACTTCTGCACGGCGTCCGTAAGAGCCGAGACCTGCTGACATAAGGTCTCAAAAGGCGAGCGCACCCTGTCGGCCTCTGACATCTGGCTGGTTTGTACTGTCAGGAACTATTAGGATAAGTACTCACCGAGGCCGAGATGCCGAGGGCGGCTGCCTTTGCGGCTCTGTGCACTTCACCCCCTGGAGGTGGAGACAGCGGGGAAGGGCACAAAGGGGCACCGGCTACCAGCGGAAGGTGTTGTGCTGATAGGAGATCTCTGAAGGCTTGGCTTCCGATCACAGGACAGGATCACGGCGGGTGTGGATAGTAATTCTAGGAGCAATAAAGTTTGTCAGGCAGAGAGTCAGTTCAGGTCAAGACGGTAAGCAGGTCCGAGATGCAGGCCAATGATTCAGGGATTGGAGAAGGCAGGAGGTCCGAGGTGCAAGCCGGAGGTCAAGGGGGTACAGACAGCAGCAGAAACGATGAGACGAGCCGAGGGTCAAGTGCAGGAGAAGGCGTAGAGAAGTCAGGTCCGATCCGGGTCAATAGGTCACAAGCTTTCAGGTAACAAGGCACTAAGCAGGATAGCTGACAACAAACCAGCAACCCGCCATGCGTCTGGGGCTGGTTTAAATAGGCCGGGCTGGAACTTGATTGGTGGACGTGCGCGTGGATGCGCGCGCAGACGTACGCGCGCGTGTGCGCGCAGGTGCGCGCCCACGTACGCGCCGTGACGCAGAACCATGCTGGAACGCAGAGGCGCGCATGCGCGCGCCGCGCACGGGCACGGGCATGCGTCGTGGCGCGGATCGGCCGCTGGAGCCACTGATACCCTGACAGAAGCCATACTTCACATGGTGTGAGGAAAGAAAGTTTCACCCCATGAAATGGTCCGTGGAAAAAATACTGACTTTTTTATAATCAGTCCTGGATCAGCATTTACCATCAAGGGGCACATTTCATGCCTTACCATCCTATTTCAAAGACCTCTATCCTCTCATTATTATGTTAAAAATATTTGTACAGAGTGCCCCTCATGTAGCTCTTCCCGTGCATCCACCTGTGACTGGGGTACAGTGGCGTCACTAGGGTTGCTGTCACATGGTGTGGTAAAACATGGTGTCATCTGTCTAGACCATCCCCCCTTCCCATCGTTTTTCTCCAGTCTAGCTCGCAACACCCCCACCCTCATGAGGCTCACTTCTGTCTAGCCCAGGGCTATAGGCAGGCTAATTTTGGGCCAGCATGGATGGGGATGTCACCCACCACCACCAGCTACTGACGCCACTGCAGGGGTTTTTGAGTTGGGTACTGTTGGCAAATGTGGTGCATTTCACATGCTCAATTTGCGTGTAATTTGTATCTGTTTGGCGCCATCAATTAGTCAATAAAATAATCATATTGCTACAAAGGTGGCCACCATAATGCCCGTCACCTGTATATCTAAACCCAAGAAGAATATGTAATGTATCGCAGCTTTACTAGTCCTTATGAGTAGTGGCTGCATTTGTTTTTCTTTAGACTTTCGTTTCTTTTTTTTCTGCTGGCCCTCACCTGATGTATGATGGAGCAGTGTTTGTCATCCTAAGACAGGACTATAAAACACCTTATCCTTTTCTATTCTTAATAACACTGGAGGATGTGTTCTGTAGTCCTCTGAGATAGGTGGGAACAATGGGCCAGATTCAGATACACTTAATATTGCGCTGAGTAATCGAAATACTCTACGCTGCCATATTTCACCAGGCTCTACACCGAATCCTGGTAGATTTTTGCCCGTACGCTACGGCGGCGTAGTCTATGTCTCGCCGCGTAATCGAAATACGCGATTGGGGGGCATGAAGCATTTAAATTAAGTGCGTCCCCACGGCGATCGAACTGCGCATGCTCGTTCAGAAATTTCCTGCCGTGCATTGCACGAAATCACGTCATTACGTCATTCGTTGTTTGAGTAGCGTCGTTTACGAACATTCTTATTCCCGGACGACTTACGTTAAAAATAATAAAAGACGTCGGAAAACGTAGAAATTCGACGCGGGAACGACGGCCATACTTAACATGGGCTGTCTAATATTAGACCAGCAAAAAGCTGGTATAGTGTTACGCAAAAAAAAGATGACTAAAGGTGCCGTAAGAGATTGCGAATGAAGATCGTAATTTCGGGGATCGCCGGCAAAAGCTCATTAGCATACCCCGATGCGGAAAACGACGGGAAGTCCACCCAGTGGCCGCAATTTTATTGCAGCGTAGATCTGAAGGCGTACGAACACGTAATCCAGTCGAATTGAAGCCCGCAGCCGTCTATTCATGGTTTGAGGCTTCCGACTAGCTAGAAAACGCGCGTAATTTGAAATTACTTCAGTCTAACACTAGTTAGACAGGAGTAATGGCTCTGTGAATCTGGCCCAATGTTTCTAATAAGTGCAACACTTGTACAGGAAGTTATCAGTCACAAGATTTGTGGAAGGATCAAACTTTTTTTTTTTTTTACTTACCCAACAAATATAGGGGTTTTTAGGGTTTTCATATATTTGTAGTAATGGAAGTCTCCACAGCTGGAATACAAAAAGCAATTGAAACCTAACAAAGGTTCTAACCTTTCTATTTCACACGTTAAATACACATAAACGCACAAGCTTGCTGCGAGAAAATACAGTTGTGTGCACTTTGTGGTCAAAGGAAAACAAAATCATCCTGGGACATTAATGTTGTGTCATGAAATGCATTTCAAGGACTTCGAAACTCCCATAACATTACCCAGACACCCATCTATACATTATTCCCCCTTTGAGAAAGCATGGCAGAAGGACATGTGATCAATTTCCAGAACACCCACAGGTATTATTTATAAGAAAGCACTCACACAGAGACAGCCGCTGGTTAGAAGGAACACATTTGACATCCTATCTGTTCTGGCAACCGCCTCTGCCCCTCACATACAGCCCACACCTCCCACCACAGTGCTCAGTCAGAGGCATTTGTGAATGGACAGGAATATCAATGTTCTTCCTCTCTCTGTTGTATTGAAGCCACATTGATAAGACTCTGAAAGGCTGCTGATTGATTACTATTATCCATTACTATAGACTTGGAATTCTTTTTGTGTGTGTTAACTGTTTAGGAACATGCATTCTAGTGTTGAAAGTAAGTAGGTCTCTATCACCTGCTACACTACAGGGACCTAAAGGTCTTGAGTCAAATAAGAATGAAATGACTGACTTGAGTCAAATCTGTTTCCATCACAAGACTAAAGTCAAACTTGAAGTGAAACGAAATGCATCGATTTAATAGTTTAAAAAACAGTTACATTCCCCGCACGTGTTGGGAATGTAACTGTCACATTGGTTGTGTTCTCAACCAAACTGTCAAACCATCAAATGGCCGGTGTCATAACTGAGAGAAGAAGGAAAAAGAACGGAGGGTCGGTGCACCCTCCATTCCTTTTCCTTCTTCTCTTAGTTTCATGAATTCCCACGATTCTGAGGAGGGCTGCTAAACTCTGGAAGATACCGTTTAATTGGATTACACCACCCCATAACAAGAGATACTGGAGCGCAGGAGATTTGTCTTTGTTCGGTGTCATAACTGATCACATGTGCAGCATCATGGCAATTGTAGATCAAACAGAGGCTAGGATGGCAGCTTCCTTAGCTGAAAATAATAGGAGGGTTTAGTTCCGCTTTAACCACTTCAGCCCCGGAAGGTTTCACCCCCTTCACGACCAGGCCATTTTTTGCGATACGGCACCGCGTTGCTTTAACTGACAGTTGCGTGTTTATGCGTCGCTGTACCCAAACAATAAAAATAGTAACAGTAATGCCATGTTGTCAACAAACGTGAAGGACCCCTAGAGGGCCAGTAGAACATATGAACGGTTGGCACTGAACAGTTATTTGATTCAGACTTTACACTTGTCTCATCTTTCTGTAGGATTGTCTATTATCTAGGAATGATGTGTTTATCCAGACCAATATAACCTCTGCTTGTGAAGGTGGGCTGATTCATCATGTCCACTGTGGGGCGTGGAATCCATGTCTCAGAATCAGCCAGGTTATCACCGTGTCGGGACCTCACCCCTATGGGTTCAAACAAAATTTATGAAAACTAACTACTTACAAAGCCATCCACAACTCTGCCCCCAGCTACATCACTAACCTAGTTTCAAAATACCAACCTATTCGTTTTCTTCCTTCTTCTCAAGACCTCCTGCTTTCTAGCTCCCTCATCACCTCCTCCCATGCTCGCCTCCAGGACTTTTCCAGAGCCTCTCCAATCCTATGGAACTCCCTACCCCAATCCAGCTATTATCTACTCTATTAACTTTTAGACAATCCCTGAAAAACCTCCTCTTCAGAGAAGCCTATCCTACCCACACCTAACAACTATATTTTCATTTTCTCCATCTAGTCATCCCCCACAGCTATTACATTTTGTCCCACTTGACCTTCCCTTCTAGATTGTAAGCTCTAACGAGCAGGGCCCTCTGTTTCCTCCTGTATTGATTTGTAATGTAACTGTACTGTCTGCCCTCATGTTGCAAAGCACTGCGCAAACGGTTGGCGCTATATAAATCCTGTATAATAATATGTCCTTTTTTCCCACAAATAGAGCTTTCTGTTGGTTGAATTTCATCACATCTACGGTTATTATTTTTTGCGCTATCAACAAAAAAAGACAGACAATTTTGAAAAAAACAACAACAATATTTTTTACTTTCTACTATAAAACATATCCAATAAAAAAATGTAAAAAAAAATCAAATGTCTTCATCAATTTAGGCCAATATGTATTCTGCTACAAGCTTTTGGTAAAACATAAAATCCCAATAAGTGTATATATTAATTGGTTTGTGTCTAAAAACTATGGGATATTTTTATGTTTTTTTTTCTTTTTACTAGTAATGGCAGCGATCAGCTATTTTTAGCGGGACTGCGACATTGCGACAAACAAATTGGACACCAAGTGACACTTTTTGGGGGCCAGTGACACCAATACAGTGATCAGTGCAAAAAAAATGCACACTCACTGAATAAATGACACTGGCAGGAAAGGGGTTAACATCAGGGGCGCTCGCCTATTAAGATCAATATGGCTGCACCGCAACCGTGAGCCTAACACTTGGGTCACAGTTGTGGTGCAGTCCTGCAATGTAAAATTGCTGTTCGGCAATAGCAAATAAGAAAACCAAAACAGGCATCAGAAGCTTTTCAGGGGGTGGTAAGCACTGCTGTCTGTCTAAAAGAGACCTTTGTTTCAACATTTTTTTTTCCAAATCTGCAGCTTTCACTAAAATAATAATTTTTGATCCTGCCATGAAGGCAATTGTTCAGGCACTTCTTGTCATAACCCGCTTCAGAGGAAGTAAACATACGAAACGTACGTCAAGCGGCCACACGCACACCCACATACACTTCCGGTCCTAACCAGCTGTTAGTCTTTGGAGCGCACGCCGCTTCCACGCTGATGATACTCTCAATTGGACCTTGCATGTGTGCTGTGCATTCTCAGAACCTATAACCCCTTTGGGTATAGGCAGCTACCAACTCGATTTTTTGGTATTGTGACTGTCAGTTGCGGTATATATCCGACTAAGTCTGACACTATTTTTATTTTCATTTTTATTTCTATTTTTATATATTTTTTGTATTTATTTTTATTTTGTATATTTTGTGCACTCGTACTATGTGATAGTCTGACAGTGCTATTAAAATTATTCCCTTTTAAAAAAACATACCACGCTATGGAAGCTTCTTTTTTCTTGCCTTTGAGGAAATTATAATACCAACTGAAATTCATTACAACAACAATACATACTAAGGATACATCGCAGGAGCCCAGGTGATCCAAAGGAAATCGGTGCAAACTAAGGAAGGGAGCCACGGCAACTTGGAGCAGGACAACGATCTACATGCTTTTTACCCCTGCAGGGGTGATTGCCTTTGGTGAGTGGGGACCCATAAGGGGGAACACCGGACCCACTGCGAAAGTCACTTGTGATTTTGTTTACCACCTATCCCATTAGGTGCACCTTGACCACCTTACTTCACCTGCTATATATATCTATGGACATTGTCATCTAACTTTTATGTTTTTTGGACTTCTATTTCATATTATGCACATTTGTATCTATGCCACATATTACATACTGGGCCACTTATACTATACACTGGGCCACTGACTGTGTTCTTAGTGCATATCTTATATGACCAGGAAGACCTAATTTATTTATCTACATTTTTATATTTATATTTTTTACTTATGTAATCACACCTCCGGTGGCTGTTTGAGGTATCACTACTAGTGATCTTACACATTCATTTATATTATTATTTGTGTCTCCTCTTATTTTTTATATTCTTATATTTCCTCAGGGGAATGTTGTCCCATTAAAGCCCATTATTTTACCGGCTTAATAAACAACATATTAGTGACAGCGCCACTACCCCCACCACCTCTTGTATTTCTTTATATATACCCCTTTGGGGAGTTATATTTAGGGGGGGCTGCAGTCACACACGCCCACTCATCTCAGTGCGTTCACTGACCCTAGTACCCTTCATTTAGTATTTCCTAAGCGCAGCTACCCCTTCTTTCTTTTAACTTCTTGTCATAAGGTGACAAAGCTCTTTACTCTGTTGTGCTCCTACCTTATCACCCTGTCACTGTGCCTTGTGATGGAGACTACAAGAAGCTGTTTGCTTGGGCATGGTCAACTATTGTCACTATCAGGAAGCCTGCCCTGAAAAATGGCATGCATTCATCACTGTAGTACATGTAGACATAAAATGCAGTGAAGAGGCTACAGGAGATCATCAACACTGAGATGTGATAAATGATGAAGATAGATCAAATCAAACATTTTATTTATAAATTGTCAGTTTATGAAGAACAGTGCTTTAACCGTTTGATGTCCGCCGCACGATCATATACATCGACAGAATGGCACAACTGCGCAAAAGGTCTTATATACGTCCCCTTTAATTTGCCGCCATGTGGTTATGCGCTCTGTGACCATGCCCGCGGGACCTGCGGACTAAATGTCCGCCGGTGTCCCGCGAACAGGTCACAGAGCTGAAGAACGGGGAGATGACATTGTAAACACAACATCTCCCAGTTCTTCCTGGTGACATGTCACTGATCGTCTGTTCCCTGTTATCGAGAACAGCGATCAGTGACTTGTCATGGCAAGCCACACCCCCTAACAGTTAGAATCACTCCCTAGGTCACACTTAACCCCTTCAGCACCCCCTACAGTTTAACCCCTTCACTGCCAGTGTAATTTTTACAGTAATCAGTGCATTTTTATAGAACTGATAAAATGTAAAATGACAATGGTCCCAAAATTGTGTCAAAAGTGTCCGATGTGTCCGCCATAATGTCGCATTAATGATTAAAAATCGCTGATCGCCGCCATTACCAGTAAAGAAAAATATTAAGAAAAATACCATTAAACTATCCCCTATTTTGTAGACGCTATGGCCCAGATTCACGTACATCTGCGCATTATTGGACCGGCGTAGCACACCGCCTTTACGTTAGACTTGCGCAATGTAGCCGCGTAATCACCCTATTCTCGTAGCTTTTGCGCAGAAAATTGCGCATGCGTAACATTATTTCAGAGGCGTAAGGCGGAGTAATACAAATTGGGAAGGACGTGGGCGGGTTACATTGAAATGAGCCGTGACCCCATGCAAATGAAGGGCCGGCCGACTCGCGCATGCGCGCTTGAAGGAGACCATGGTCAGCTCCGCTGTGCGCATGCTCACAACTCGGGAGCGGCGCAATCAGTGAAATTGGAAATGGACTAAGGACTACGCAGACAGCATAAATAGACAGACACAAACGCACTTGCATTGCAAAAGTACATCCCTTTGTCCCTTCCCATTTAACCAAGTGCTTTTGTCCCGTTGTTCGTTGCGTTGTGTTTTGTATTTGTCAGATTAGTGTTCTGTGTGATCAAGTGTTTGTTAGTAGATCTTTGAAAGTGTTTTTTGATAAGTGTTTGAGAGACTGTTTGTTTGATATATTTCTGTTCATTTGTTTTCTTGCTGAATTTTTGCTGTTTGTATTTGTGACTGTTTTTTGCTGAGTGCTTGTGTGATTTTTTGGGTGTTAGTTTTCTCTTTGTGTGTGTTCTTGCTTGATTGGTTGTGCTTGTTTTTGTGACTGATTTTTGTTGACTGGGAGTGAGTTTTTTTGGAAGTATGACAGAGAGAAAGCGAAAACTCAATTTTACTTTGGGGGAAAAAAGAATTCTTGCCCGGGCCATTAGCGATTATGGGCGTTTCCTCCACGGCCCGGACAGTGCCAACACCACCCCGGCCAGGAGGAGGGAGATTTTGGACCTCATCACTGAGCAGGTCAATTCAGCGGGGGAGGGGGAGACATGGACCCGGTCTGGGATTGACAAAAAAATTAATGACCTCCGGCGTCTGGTCAAACAGAAGCTGTCCAAAATGCTTGCCCATGCCAGGGGCACAGGAGGGGGCCCACCATGCCATATTAGGCTGACAGCGGAGGAGCGTGCGGTGGCCCTGACCTTTCATCGGCATGAAGTGGAGGGCCTGCACGGCTTTGACTCAAGTCCGGAGCCCGTGGTGCCAGGTAAGTATTTTTTTTAATATCAGGTGTGTAACATGTGTGGGGGAGGGGGTGAAAGGGAATATGTGGCAAGTGTGTGGATCCTCCAACCTGTGAATGTTTTGTGTCATCCACAGATGTGCAGAAGGGTGCAGGGCCATCTGGCCTGACTGCACCATCCCCAGGATAGCAGCCTAATGAGGCCCCCCCAACAAGGCCAGAGTCCGCGGAGGAGGTTCAATAGGAGGAGGAGGTTGAGGAGGAGGAGAATCATGAGGAGGAGAAGTCCATGTCAGGCACTGGACTTTTGGTTTTTGAGGACTCTTCCCCTCTGGCTGGCAGCAGGCAGCCCTCCCTAAGGGGGAGCCCCCCCTCCTCCCCCAACATGGCTCCCCTCCCAAGGCCCTCCCCTTCTCCCCGGCCACAAGCATCAGCTGGAGGCAGGAAGTCGTCCCAGAAGACCAGGGGGGTGGCCGATCTCCTGCCCGCCACTCTGAGGCCGCGTACACACGGCAGAGAACCTCGACGGGCAGAACACATCGTTCCGCCCGTCGAGGTTCTCTGCCGGCCGTCGAAATCGGCGACCCGCCCGTCGGGAATGGCAACCAGCCATTCATCCAGGCGGGCCGTTGAGCAAATAGAGAGCGTGCTCTCTATTTCTGCTCGACGGGATTCCCGACGGGATGCTCGCCGGGGGGCGTACACGCGGCCGAGGTCCTCGCTGGAATGCAGCTTCCAGCGAGGTTCTCGCTGGTTTCCAGCGAGAACCTCGGTCGTGTGTACGCCGCCTTAGAAGGGACCAGTTCCTCCAGACCCGCCATCTGGGACAGGTCAGCCAGACATTGGTGCGGATGGAGGAGAGCCTGTCCTCCATCAAGGATACGCTGGGGAACCTGGACTCCCACTCCCGGGCTTTCACAACCTGCCTAAACGAACTGCAGACGACATCAGCAGGCGTTGGGCAGGATGTGAGGGCCCTTACCCAGGCTATCCAGGCCAACACTGCAACACTTGGTGCTGCCCTGGACAGAATAGCTGTGGCCTTGGAGGGCAGGCCGCCAGGTGGGCAGAGATCAGGGGCTGCTCCTCCTTCCCCGGTTTTCCCCCTCCCCATGAGTCTCCCCTGAGGAGCCGGGGCCGTGGCCGGGGGCGCCCCAGGCGTGGCTCACGTCAAGGGCAATATTTTTTTTTCCCCTTTTTTGATTTTGTTATTTATTTATTTTTTGCTGGAAATTTTTTGATTTTGCTGGTCATTTTTTTTTTTTGGGGGTTGTGAATGCTGTTTGAATGTGGGGGTGACATTCCTGCCGGAAAAGGGGTGTCACCCTCAATTTTGGTGGAGAAGGGTTCCCCAGGACCAGGGAGAAGTGATCCCCAGGTCCGTGTGAATGGTGTATGAATGTACAGTGACATAATTGGAGCCTTGGCGTGGCGTTGCTGCTCACAAGTCCTGCATGGTGGACTGGTGCCAATCCAATTTGATGTGGATGTGGGGTGTGTGTGCTAGGGACCACAGTGGTGTGCATGCATGCATTCTCATTGTGCCATGATTAATGTGTGTGTTTAACGTGCAAAGATGCCCAATGTGAGCTGTCTCCTGGCTGCTCTTCCCTCAGAAGACAGGGTATCCTCGGTTAGGGGGGGATTGTCTGGTTCAGGGGTCAGGTCATCACATAGGTCAATCTGCAGGCCCTTTCTTACTGCGAAGTTGTGCAGCATGCAACATGCACCAATGATCTGGCACACAAAGTTTGGGGAATACAAGAGGGTACCCCCAGACTTATCCAGGCATCGGAAACGTGACTTCAGGAGGCCAAAGGTGCACTCCACCACTGCACGTGTTTGGGCATGTGCTTGATTGTATCTTTCCTCTCCTGGGGTTTGGGGGTTCCGGATAGGAGTCATGAGATGGGGTCCCAGTGGATATGCAGAGTCACCTGTAAGGGAAAAGACAGGAGGATGTTAGTCATGCATGTGCCCCTTGTGAAGTGTGCATCATGGGAGGGGATAGTCATGCCTGCCACCCATGTCACTCACCAACCAGCCAGGTGGCCCCATACACGTTCTGATCGAATTCCATTCGGATGTGGCATTGATTGTATATGTAGCTGTCATGGCTGGACCCTGGGTGTTTGGCACAGACGTGCCATATGAGGCCTTGGGCATCGACTATCACCTGTACGTTGATGGAATGCCAATGCTTCCGATTGCGGTACATGTGCTGTGTCTCCTGGGGGGGCTGGAGTGCCACATGTGTGCAATCAATGGCCCCCACGGTGCGTGGGAATATGGCAATTCTGTAGAAATCTGTCATTGCCTTCAGCCGCAGCTCCTCAGTGGTGGGTTTGATGATTTGGTTGGCCATGCGTCTGAGGATTGCAGGGACAACCTGGTGCACACATCTGCTCATGGAGGATTGTGACATCCCAGCCACCACTCCACTTGTACGCTGAAAAGAGCCACTGGCAAGGAAATGGAGTGTTGCCATGACCTTGACCAGTGGCTGCACTGCATGTGAGCGTTGTGTTGGGCTGGTGATGTCCTCCTGCAAGGTTGTGGTTAATTCCAGGATGGCATGAGGGGTGAATCTGAAGATGCGATACACCTCAGAATCACTCATGCCAAAGAGGTCTATGCGGGTGCGGTATATCCTCTCCCGTGCCTTCCTCCGTGCCCTCCTCCTTCTTTGCTCCTCTAAAGTCAGTAGTATAGCTATGCGCGACGATGCCCCTGGCATGTTGGCATACAGATTGTTGTGCAACACGTGTGACTGCTGAGCTCCTCACTAACAGTGTTGCTTTATCTAACAAGTAGACTTGTTTTCTCTTTTTAGACCAGCTTTTATATGGTCTAATTTTAGACAGGACAATTTGCTGTTGCGCACACTGCGTAGCCTGCGCTGCCCCAACATTCTTTTGTGGATCCCCGTATGTCCCTCATTAGCATATTTGACTAGCAAATCAATGGTCTGTCTAGCGCAGTTTTGCGCGGACGGATGCGCCTGTCTAACGAAATTACGCCGGACAAAAAAAAGTAGATTTCTTGCGTATCTCACTTTGGTGATGCCGTGCATCGAAACGCACGCGCACATTTAGACTTACGCACGCGCATCTCCTGTTGCGCAGGCGTAATCGCTCTGTGAATCTGGGCCTTTAACTTTTGTGCAAACCAATCAATAAACGCTTATTGCGATTTTTTTTTTACCAAAAATATGTAGAAGAATACGTATCGGCCTAAACTGAGGAAATTTTTTTGCTTTTTCCTCTAGGCTGTAAAGAACAACAATCAGTCAGCAGATCACACATTTCAAGCTACTTTGAAGCTATACAAGTCAAAAAGTTCACAATCAATCACAAATGATCGTTTGTAATAAATCGAATGATCATTCTTAAAGTGAAACTCTAGGCACACAGCTAAATGCACTGATAAAATATATATACAGCAGGGACATGCGGTGAGGTCAGTGGCTGGTGAGGCACTGGTTAGTATCAGAGCCAGATACACACAGCTTGCATACGATGCAATTGTTAGGCCGCGTACACATGATGAGACATGTCCGCTCAAACATGTCCGACGGACCGTTTCCAGCGAACATGTCTCATCGGATTTTGGTCCGATGGCGTGTACACACCATCGGACGAAAATCCCCTCGGGCTGAGGACGCGGTGACGTGGCGGTGACGTTGACGCCGCCACGTCACCACTCCAAGAAGTAAAATACTTACACGCATGCGTCGAATCCATTCGACGCATGCGCAGAGATTTCTGTCTGCTGATTAGTGTACTAACCAGCGGACATATCCGACGGACATGTCTCCGGCAGACAAATTTCAAAGCATGCTTTGAAATTTGTCCACTGGGAAAACATGTCCGCTAGCCCGTACACACGATCGTGTGTACGCGGCCTTAGAGTGAGAGCAATAATTCTAGCCCTTCTAGACCTTTGTAACTCTAAACATGTAAAAAAGTACTGAAGTTTGGCGCCAATCTACAAGTGTGCGCAATTTTTAAGTGTGACATGTTGGATATCTGTTTACTCATCGTAACATCATCTTTCCCATTATACAAAGAAATGTGCTATTGTTTTTTTTTTTTTTTATTATTCATGAAATTGTTCAAGTGATCACATTTTTTTTTAAGTGACAGTTTAAAAAAAAAATAATAAAATGTAAGTAAAATAAAGAATATTATATATTTTTTAAAGCGCCCCCGTCTCCGTGTGCTAGTGCACAGAAGTGAATGCATACGTAAATGCATACGTAAATCGCACCCACATATGAAAATGATGTTCAAACCACACATGTGAGGTATCGCTGCATGCATTAGAGCGAGAGCAACAATTATATCTTTCTCTGTAACTCTAAACTGGTAACCTGTAAAAAAAATTAAACCGTTGTCTATGGAGTTTGCAAAGTGTGGCGCCATTCCACAAGTGTGTGCAATTTTAAAGCGTGACATGTTAGGTATCCATTTACTCAGCGTAACATCATCTTTCACATTATACAAAAAAATTGGGCTAACTTTACTGTTTTTTATTTTTTCATTCATGAAACTTGTTACGCAGATACCAATTGACAAAAAAATGTTGCAACGATTGCCATTTTATTCCCTACAGTATCTGCTAAAATTACATATAAAATGTTTGGGGGTTCTGAGTAATTTTCTAGAAAAAAAAAAAAAAGATTTTTACATGTAGGAGAGGAGTGCCAGAATAAGCCCGATATGGAAGCTTATCTGTGATTGAAATGTAAAATTCTATATTCATTTTCACATTATATTCCAACTATTTCCAGTCTATTCCTATCGATCTGAATGATCTCAAAGTTTATAAACTTGTTTTGTAAAGATCCTCCCACATATACTTCCTTGAATTCTGTGACACATAGTTGCTTTGTCCTGTCAGTAGGCGCTGCTGTGTCACCACTCCTGTCCATTGAAGTGCCCCTGCCCATGGAAATCAATGGGCAGCGCCGGCAAAGTGCCGCTGGAGCGGCACTTTGCCGGCGGTTTTACCCTTTTTTCGGCCACTAGAAGGGGGTTAAAAGTGCCCCTCTTGTGGCCGAACAGCGCTACAAAAACAACGATAAAGTGGCGCTAAAAATAACGGCGCAACGCCCCTGTGTGAAAGTAGCCTAAAGCCTCATACACACAATCAGTCCATCCGATGACAACGGTCCGAAGGACCATTCAAATCGGTTAACCGATGAAGCTGACTGATGGTCTGATGTGCCTACATGCCATTGGTTAAAAAAACGATCGTGTTAGAACGCGGCGACGTAAAACACAACTACATGTTGAAAAAATGAAGTTCAATGCTTCCAAGCATGCGTCGACTTGATTCTGAGCATGCATGGATTTTTAACCGATTGGTTTTGACCTATCGTTAGGTATCCATCGGTTAAATTTTAAAGCAAGTTGGCTTTTTTTTAACCGAAGGTTAATTAACCTATGGGGCCCACACACGATCGGTTTTGACCGATGAAAACGGTCCATCAGACCGTTGTCCTCTGGCTATCCCATCGTGTGTACAAGGCCTAATATAAATATTCCAGTTGGTTTGCATGAATAGCTAAGAAGGTTTTTAATAGGATACTTTGCCTATACTGTCTATAATGTCTACCCATGTAAATAATAAAAATAATAATTCTCTATCCTTCATTCTCAGTTTTCATCATTATCATCATCATCACCATCACCATCACTACTACCACCCTTAATTATTTAATTATCTTCAGTTGTGATTGTATCTGTAACAATTATCTGCATAAATATATCTGCATTTTATTTATACTTGCATATATTTATTTAGTAGTTGCGACATGGTCTTGATTAGTTCTTGGAGTTTTCTTTAAATGTCACTGAACAACAGACCTTACATAAAACCAAACATCATTCTTATCGTTCTTGTCAAGAGGAATAAAGATCAATCCACTGGCACAGGATCTGATAAAAATAGTTATGCATGATGTGCTTAGCCAAGGTTGGGTTTAACTGTTCATACACATGATGTAAATGGGAATGATGTACAACTACAGAGATTGCAATTAGCCTTGTTCTGGGACCTCAAAAAGGACCCGACACCTAGGCATACAATGTATATTCAAACAGACACACTGTTTAGCTGAATACATACTGAGGCCCGGATTCACAAAGCACTTACGCCGACGTATCTCGAGTGTAAATATGCGCCATCGTATCTCTGCGCCATGCCCACAGAACTAAGATACGCCTAAAAACTGACTTCATCCAACCGACGTAACTTGCCTACGCCGGCGTATAGTGGACGCATCTTTACGCTGGACGCATTTGGCACTCCCATTGATTTTCGAAGCAAATATGCAAATGAGGGAGATACACCAATTCACGAACGTACTTGCGCCTGACGCATGTTTTAAGCGATTTGCGTAAGGTTTACGTCTGGCGTAAAGTTATTCCCCATATAGAAGGCGCAACTCATGCAAAGGTATGGACCAGGGAATGAACGCCGTTGAATTTTACGTAGGTTACGTAGTACGTGAATAGGGCTGGGCGTAGGTTACGTTCACGTCGTAGGCAGTGATTCGACGTATCTTAGCCAGTTTTTTCGACGTGATTGTGAGCATGCGCACTGGGATACGTCCAAGGTACGGCGCATTCACAGTTTATTTTAAGTACTTGTCTGAAGCTCAGCCCATCATTTGCATGGGGGTCACACTTCATTAAAATGTATCACACCCACTTCGAGCCCACTTCCACTTACGCTGCCTTACGCCGACGACTATACGCTACGCCGGCGCAATGTTGGGAGTATTTGCTTTGTGAATTCCATGCTTCCCTCTCTGCGTTGCGCCAGTGTAGCGTAAAGAAGATACGCTACGGGGGCATAAAGATGCGCCGATGTATGTGAATCCAGGCCTATATGTATGTATACTGTGTGTTACAGCTACTGAATATAGTTAATGCTATGATCATTACCAATTACCTATCTATATTATTATCTAGCTCATAAGGTGGATGTTCGAGTTCAGTCCTTCATATTTCTTTCAATGCCACGGGAAGGCAAGGCAAAACTTCTGTGCAATTCTTAACAAATAAGGATAAAATATTCCTTCCCGGTCCACTATGGAAGCTTCCATATATGCTTCAGTATAAGCCAACCCAAATATAAGCCGAGTCACCTAATTTTATCACCAATTTTTTTTAAACATATTGACTTGAGTATAAGCCTAGGGTGGGAAAACAACTACTGGGTAAACAATGCCCATCTGCAGTCTCACTGTGCTCATTTGCAGTCTAATTGTGCCCATTTGCAATCTCATTGTGCCCATTTTCAGTCTCACTGTGCCCATTTTCAGTATCACTGTGCCTAGTTGTAGTCTCACTGTGCTCAATTGCAGTCTCACTGTGCCCATTTGCAGTCTCACTATGCCCAGTTGTAGTCTCACTGTGCCCATTTGTATTTTCACTGTGCCCATTTGCAGCTTTACCTTTCTTTACTAAAACAGCTTGTGTCTCCTGTGTAATGCAGTCTGTTCGGCCGTCCATTGATACAAAGCCCCACGTCCTCCTCGTCCGTCTGTGATACAGGAACACTGATACGATGCTGGGAAACTGTATCAGTGTTCCGCCTATCACAGATGAGGAGGAGGCGGGGCGCCTATCAGAGATGAGGAGGAGGCGAGGTGCCTATCACAGACGAGGAGGAGGGGGGGGCGCCTATGACAGACGAGGAGGAGGAGGCGGGGGCACCTATCACAGACGAGGAGAAGGCGGGGGTTTTGTTACAATGGATGGGCAAACAGAATGCATTACACAGCGGGAAACACACGCTGTTTTAGTAATGAAAGGAACGGCTCACTCGAGTATAAGCCGAAGGGGAGTTTTTCAGCCTAAAAAATGGCTGAAAAACGTAGCTTATACTCAAGTATATATGGTACTTCTCTGGATAAAACAATTATCCTAAATAATTATAGGTGTTGATATTATTTGTTACATGGAAATCAACCAGCCCTATTTAAATCCTGCTAATATTTTTGAAATGACTCCCTAATGCCGTAAGGCTCTTTACAGTTTTAGGAAACCTGCTAGGTTATAAATACTCACAAAGCAAGACTTTTTTTCATAAAAAAAAAATTGACTTTATACTCACCTGTCCTGTTGATCTTTTCTCTGATCTTCACTCTGTTAAAGAACTACAGTGGCCAGAAGAATCATTGTATTCAACAGTTTTGGAGGTGTCAGATTCCTTCATCCCCTGACCCAGAAGGGATCACCATGCACAGCGAGGGACCAGGAATCCAACACATCTGGAACTGTGTCAGATGTGAAGAGGCCATTGCTCTACAAGAGAGCAAAGATCAGAGGAATGAGTGGCACGACAGGTGTTTATAAAACTGCTTATTGTCTTGGAAGCTATAACTGGATCTTGACTTTTTATATCTGGTTGAAGTTTTAATTAACGGCAAAACATTTGCTTACTCCAGTCTTGTGGAACTGTCCCAGATAAAAGAGAGTCTAATAAATTAGGATGCAGTTACTTATTAGTTACTAAGCTTAATTATTTTAGCACACTAATATGGATACCCTCTAAACCAGGTCATTTATCTGAATTTTGTTTTAGCATAACCATTAGATATGTGCATTCCCGTTCGTACGAATGTTATTTTTGTACGAAAATGTTCATTTTCGTACCCGCGGGATAATGTGTACATACGAAAACGGTAAAGCACCAAAATACGAAAACGACGGGATAACGGATGAGCCGCATAACGAACGACCGCAAATACGAACGAACGATCCGACGGGAAAAAACGACAAAACAAAAATGGCAAAATAACGAAAATGAAATCTGTATCAAGAGGTTTGCATTGTGTATTTTGTTTGAATCCGTTTTGTGTTCGTTTTCAGTTGTATGTTCATTGTTCAATGACATCTATAACAAAAGAATTTCATTATGTATATTGAATGAATTCCTTTTTCTGTTTTCTGTGTATTCAAAATACTGAAGGCAAATTTTTTGTTATAGGTGTCATATCAACATACGAAAATAACAAAAGAAACGTGTTCAAATGCAAATCTTTTGTTTATGTTTTTTTTAATGGCCAGAGAGTTAGGCTGGCCATACATGATACAATTTTCTGTGCAATTTTCTTTAGATTTACCTTCAACTATGTAGTGCAAGGGCCTGCCTGATTGCATACAATTGAAAGTGTTGTTTAGTTTGACCTCATATTATATGGTTTTTGGTAAATCTAAAAGAAAATTGTACAAGAAAATTGAACATGTATGGCCAGCCTCAGTGACTGAAAGCAGCTTCTCTTTTGTGCAGAATAGTGAGTACACTTGTACAGTAAAGCCTAATAAACTTTTCTGTGGATTTTCATCTGAAGGGAGATCAGTTGGCCAGACTTCTGAACCCAAAAATGGTTTTCTGATGCAGTTTAAAAACGAACGAATTTTCTGAGAACGATCGGAAAACGATCGTTTTTATGTTTGTTGTTAAAATAGTCTGACCAAGTGTATGGGGCTTAACAATAGGCAGTCAGTAGACATGTACAGACTGGAATATTTTGTTTTGTTTTTTCGTTTTCGTTTGGAAAATAGTTTTATTTAGTTACTTCCGAAAATCGTTTTGATTTATGTCGTTTTCGTTGGGAAAGTTTTCGTCCGAAAACACCGATTTTCGATGCTTTGTCGAATTTTTGTCGTTCAGTTCGACAAAGCATTGAAAATCGTCGTTCTGAATACAGTGAATAGGTAGGAATTGGACGACGAAACTTCGACAAAGCATAAAAAATCGTCGAATTTTCGTCGTCCAATTTCTACCTATTCACTGTATTCAGAACGACGATTTTCGATGCTTTGTCGAATTGAACGACGAAAATTCGACAAAGCATCGAAAATCATCGGATCTGGACGAAAAAAAAAAAGCATTTTTTGTGTCGGATCTTTCGGTTTTCGTTTCTTGCACTTTCGTTTTGGTTCGTTAAAACGATAACGAAAATACCAGATTTTCGGACGAAAATGCATTCTAACGAAAACGAATGCACATGTCTAGCAGTCAGTGGGGGTTGATCGTCCCCCTGTGCATGCTCGGGAGGGGTACCTAAGGAGCAGACGCCACTGGGTCAACGTCGTCGGTCATTGGTCGTCCCACCACCTCATGGCCCTTCTGACCGGGGGTGCGTGTTTCTGCAATCCTGGCTCCGGGACCACGTTGGTCCGGGGTCGTGATCTGTTAAAGTAGGGCCAGTAGTCAGACTGGGTCTGCCCTTTCAAAGTGATCCTCTGCTGTCTGTCCTGGATGGAGGAAGCCGCTTGATGAGGGACCTATTTTGGAGAGGACCAAGCAAGAGCCTGGTATCTCAGGAGAGACCTGGAGACTTCATCGAAGGATGCACCATATACAGAGAGGCTTAAGTTCTACAGAAGTTAATCTGGAGAGATCCGGGTGCTGAATCCTGTGTCAGGGGATTCTGGACCAAAAGTGTCTCCATTCAAAGGAAGACTGTTCTTTGTTTCGTGCGTCACTTTGGCTTCTAGGCCGGTAAGAGGGACCTATCCGGGTGCGTAAAACCCACTCTAGCTAGAGTGGCGATGAGGGCTGTGTTGCTGTAAGCAGGAGTGTTTCCTAATTGAAATTATGCACCTGAACCTACCTACCTGTTTACCCTTCCACCTCTTCAAACACTTCTTCTTATTTATTACCAAGTTCTTCAAAATAAATCTAAGAAAAGAAGTGTAAAGTGTGGACATCGAACTTTTTCAACTCTCATCCATTACCCTGGATGGCAAAGAGAAAGAGGTAACATGCCGCCGAAAATATCCAGCAGCTCTTTCGGGGGTAGTGCTACACTCTCTTTTGTGAAGAAAGATGAAAAATGTGTATTTAGTACAAGTCTTTAATGAGAGAAATATGGAGGTAGCCATTTCTGAACTTCTCCTGAAAATGCTGGTTCTCCTGCTGGTCTACAACTTTCAGGCCCTGTACACACGATCAGTCCAAACTGATGAAAACGGACTGAAGTTCATTTTCATCGGTTCACAGACTGATGGTCTGATGGTCTGATGTGCCTACACACCATCAGTTCAAAAACCGATCGTGTCAGAATGTGGTGACGTAAAACACAACGACATGCTGAAAAAAACGAAGTTCAATGCTTCCAAGCATGCGTCGACTTGATTCTGAGCATGCGCGGGTTTTTGAACCGATGCTTTTGCGTACTAACGATCGGTTTAGACCGATGGTCAGGCGTCCAGCAGTCCGATTTTAAAGCAAGTTTTAAAACTTTGGTCCGAAGGACAACAGACCGATGGGCCATACACATGGTCGGTTTGGACCGATGAAACTGAACTTCAGTCCATTTTCATTGGTTTAGACCGATCGTGTGTACGCGGCCTCAGAGATCGGGAACAAGAATGCAGTAACTGAAGTCAAAGTTTTGCATCCTTTCATGCGTCTTCCTGAAGACGCATGATTGGATGCGAAACGCGCAGAGGCTTCTGGGTAATGCCAACGTCACTTCCTGCCCCAACTCACACTATATCGAGGCTTGGACAGCACGCAAGTCCCGGGAAACCGAACGGCGTATGCTAGCCCCAAAAGTATTTCTGAAAAGACTCTGTCTCGGACTATAGGCACCACATTTGTAAATGAAATTCTTTTATAATTATATTAGTGAATAAAGCATAATATGTTGTGCAATAATGGCTGTTTGCTTTCTGTGATATCCTGAGAGAAACCAATGTGGAGGTGTATGGAGTGATTACTGGTACACCTTTTGGAAATCTTCAGATACACTTATATGAGTGGAGTGGTTAACCCTGGCATAAACCAAAGGCGTTTGTGTATCTTGTTTCTGGTGAGTGTCCATTTTAGAAGGCGGTGGTGTTTCACGAATTGGTGAAAGTCTTCCAATCATGGATGTGGATTTGTGCACGTGGGATTCGGATAACCATTTTTGAAGAGGAATATTGGGACTGTCCTTTGTCAAATACACGATTGCCTGTTATTCACTAATATTTTATATTAGGAAAAATGATCTTTCCATATTATTGTAGTTCACTTACTATGCACTTGATTGATTTTCTGATTAATTATTGATGGGTTATTGATGAAGATTATTCACGGTTCTAAGAGATGTGCTAAGATATATATATATATATATATATATATATATATATATATATATATATATATATAATTTTAGGGTCAGCACAGTTCTCCTTTTTTACTATAATAATTCTGCTTCCTATTATATTTCCAATTTTAGATGTTCTATTTGATCAATTTTCTTTCTTTGAAATGTTTTGGAGAGATTTAACTTATTATAATTAATAATTTATCTTATGAGTTTTAGTCTTGCCTAACTTGATATCTTTTTGTATAAGATTTATTAAAGTCCCTAAATGCCATTAATACTTTTTGTGTCCCCTCGTCCTTTATACGTTAAAAAGTTTTCACATTTTTGCCCTAATATAAAAAATAAATATAAAAATATTATTCTTAAAAATATTGTGCCCAGAGTAAGGGTCCTTTCACACGGAGCGGACCATTTTTGTGTCCGCTCTGTGTGTGTCCGTCGTCTCAGCGGGGATCATCCGTAATCCCCAGCTGAGCTGTCGGCGGACATGGCGGTCCCCGCACATTGTGCAGAGACCGCCCTGCCTTTGCTCCGCTCTCCCCTATGGGGAATCAGATAAATACAGACCGTCTGTCCGTATTTATCCAATCCGATCCGCCGGACGGAAGAAAAATAGGGTTTTCTTCCGTCCGAAAAAACGGATCTTTACGGACGCGGATCTTTGCAGACGTTAGCGGATGCATCATCCGCTAACGGACGCGATCCCATAGGGATGCATTACAAGTCCGTAAACGGACTTGTAAAAAATGGACGAACGGTCCGCACATGTGAAAGGGGCCTAAATGGAACTGCTACAGTATTTGTTTATCAAATTATATTTTAAATAGGGCAAACGTACTGTGTCTACAGATGACCCATTCCACCAAGTATAGCTTACCCAGCCATGCTGCCTCAGCGCCATCCTTGCCTATCTGTTATTTGTTAGTGTACTGTTTAAAAAACAAATATGATTACATCTTTTTTCATGTAGCTCAAGGGTCCTCAAACTTTTTAAACAGGGGGCCACTTCACGGTCCTTGAGACTGGGGCCGGACTATAGATAAAAACATGGACAAATTCTTATACACACATCTAATTTGTAGTACAAAAAAAAATAGGGAAAAAATATTTAAAATAAAAAACTATTTGAATCAACATAAACATATTAGTATTTCACAGACTCCCCTTATCACAGATCCCTTCCATATAACAGAACCCCCTCCACATCACAGAACCCCGTCATCACAGAACCTCTCAATCACAGATCCCCTCCATCACAGATTCCCCCCCATCAAAAAGCCCCCATATCAGATTATCCATCACAACGCCCCCATAAAAGATCCCCCATCACAGACCCTCATTACAAATCTCTCCATAACAGACACCCCCATCACAGAGCCCCCCATAACACAGATCCCCCATAACAGAATCCCCCCATCACAGATCCCCCTATAAGATTCCCCCCATCACAGACTCCCCCCATCACAAACTCCCCCCATCACAGTCTCCGCCCCATCACAATCTCCCCCAATCACAGATCCCCCATAACAGACTCCCCCATCACAGACTCCCCCATCACGGATCCCCCATCAAAGACTCCCCCATAACAGATCCCCCCATAACAGATTCCCCCATAACATAACAGACTCCCCCCATAACAGATCCCCCCATAAACAGACTCCCCATAACAGACTTCCCCATCACAGATCCCCCAATCACAGACTCCACCCATAATAGATCCCCATAACAGAATCACCCATCACAGACTCCCCCATAACAGATGCCCTCCATTAATATTACACTTCTATAATATCACAGCACCCCCCCCCCCCACTGCTACCTTAATCACAGACGTGAAGCAGGGCAAGTCCGGACAAAGGGCGGGACTTTGCAAGTGAATGGCAAGTTTTTTATTGCTGGGACCGTCCCGCTGCCTAGTAACCAATCACCCACTTCTTAACTCAAAAGATCCTGCCCTTTGTCCTATTTCTCATGTTGTGTGATAAAGGTAGCAGAGGGGAGAGGGGGATAGCTGCAATGTTAAAGGGGCAGTCCGCCGGCTGGGTAAATCACACTGGCAGGCCGTATGCAGCCCAGGGGCCGTAGTTTGAGGACCCTTGATGTAGCTGTTCTGTGCCTAGCTATCCATATAAAGTAAAACTAAGCTATTGACATCTTTTAAAGCGGAGTTCCACCAATATAAAAGTCAGCAGCTATAAAAAGTGTAGCTGCTGCCTTTCATTAATCAGACACTCACCTGTCCCAGGTTCCAGCGATGTGGGCATAAGAAGCCCCGCTCATCTCCTCCTCCTCAATGCGGCGCCAGCATTGTGACTGTGGGCGCCCGGCTGTGGCTTCACAGCCAGGTACACACTGTGCATGAGCAAGCCGCTCTGCATGCCGTGATTGGCTGGGGGTTGACAACAAACAGCTTTTTTTGTGGTAAGAATCTTGTCAGCCCTTGCTCATTGCCTTTTGCTAAACTTCTAAAGCCTTCACATTCTCAGATCTTTACAACATAAAGGGCTAATTTTTTTGTAGTCCAAGATAAGACCTAGGAGGGCTAAATTACCTTACTGAGATAAAACAGAACAAGTGCAAAAGACATTACAAACATTATTAGGGTTTACTTAGACTTTTTTGGCAATTAGCAACCAACAAATAATGCACAAATACATACACACAGAGCCACAGGTACCATACATATGCTGATTAAAAGTGGGTGAATAGGTTAAACCTTAGTGTAATTAGATTCTTTACATATGTGGCATTTTTATTATATCTATTTTGATAGTGTTGGTCTGCCTTCAGTTTTTCTTTTTTAACCAATAGTTATGTTCTATCTATCTATCTATCTATCTATCTATCTATCTATCTATCTATCTATCTATCTATCTATCTATCTATCTATCTATCTATCTATCTATCTATCTATCTATCTATCTATCTCTCTATCTATCTATCTATCTATCTCTCTATCTCTCTATCTATGTATGTATCTATTAGAAGTAGCAAGTAAAGTTTTTGGGTACATGGTGGTCTATGATCCTTAGGGACAGTTTCTTGTGTTGAATCAGCATCCAAGTGTTTTGGAGAATTTTAAAGGTTGGCAAGTATGTGTATACTGCAGACTTGTTACATAAAATGTATCCCTGCTCTGTGTGCAGCATGCGCTATGTTCTTATCAGAATGTCTGCTCCTTCCACTGACCCATGCAATTTCCCAAGGCCAGTTTAAGGTATATTGTTACTGGAAATGACATTAAATTAGACCTTCGTCATCTGTTTCCTGTCACTACTTGTTAACTTGCATGTGTTCATCAATCCTGGGGGGAAATGGTCTCCATGTGACTTTTTGTCTGTCTGATCTGCATAATCCTGTGCTTATGCCATGCCACTATTTCTCGTTCTTTGATATAAAAATACACGCTGTCATTTATTCTACAACAGTTTGGCTACAAAGTGTCCCTGTAATCTTTATTGTGCCTTGTGTTTTTCTTATATGTAAAGTACTGGCATATTTCGCATGAGGATAAAAGAAGGACTTCCAACAAACATGGAACATCTATATTTCATATATGTGTGTGTGTGTGTATATATATATATATATATATATATATATATATATATATATATATATATATATATATCTCCCTCAGTGTCGTGAACCCCCCCCCAAAAAAAGCTGCAAAAGATAGTACTTGAAATAGTGAGATAAAAATTTAAAATAGCTGATAATAGGTATAAAGGCTACACAGCAAATACAAATAAAGCCTAATATTAGAAGAACATGCTGTAATCAGGATTAGGCACTGCAAGGTAAGACGCTAACACATTAGCCATTGTTCTTGCCGATTACAATTTTCAGCTAATATGTATACAACAACAAATACTGTAGGCAATTGCATATAACCCTTTCATGACTAAGCCTATTTCTGACATTTGGTGTTTACAAGTTAAAATCCATATTTTTTGCTAGAAAATTACTTAGAACCCCCAAACATTATATATATATATATTTTAGCAGAGAATCCAGAGAATAAAATGGTGATGGTTGCAGTATTTTATGTCACAAGGTATTTGTGGAGCAGTGTTTTAAACGCAACTTTTTTTAAAAAAATTTATTTCATGAGTTTTTAAAAAATTAATAAAGTATAGTTAGTCCAATTTTTTTGTAAAACATGAAAGATGATGTTACGCCGAGTAAATAGATACCAAACATGTCATGCTTTATATTTGCACGCACTCATGGAATGGCGACAAACAACGATACTTAAAAATCTCCATAGGCGACTCTTTATTTTTTTTATTTTTTTACGGTTACCAGGTTATAGTTACAGAGGAGGTCTATGACTAGAATTATTGCTCTTGCTCTGATGATCGCGTCGATACCTCACATGTGTGATTTGAACACTGTTTACATATGCAGGCGCGACTTTCGTATGTGTTTTCAGAAGCGCTTTAAAAAAAATGTCTTATTTTTTGATTAATTTTATTGCTGTCACAAGGAATGTATACATCCCTTGTAACAGTAATAAGTGGTGACAGGTATTCTTTATGGAGGGATCGGGGGTCTAAAAGACCACGATCCCTACTTTGCACTTCAAAGTATTCAGATCGCCGAAAGCGGCGATTCTGAATACTGTATATTTTTTTTAATCCGACGCCATTGGCAGCCGAGTAACCTGAAAGTGACGTCATTTCGGTGTTTACATTGAAGAGACTGAATCAAAGTTGTTTTGAGGCTTTGATTCAGTCTCTTTCTAGGCGCCGGAGGATCATGGATCAGGTCTCCCGGTGAGAGCAGTGGAGGCGGCGGGAGTGGGGATATCCCCTCCCGCGCCTCCGGGATAACAACTGATCGGCTTTTAGCCGCATCGGTTGTTATCCTTGAAAAGCCAATCGCCACCTCTAAAAAATGATACTGGTATAACCCCCGTAAGCCGAGGAAGCATACCTGTTGGTATGGGAACCTGGAAGCACGTTTTCTACCCCAAACCTGGCAAAAAAGCCAAAAACCTATACTGGGCAAATCAGCAGCAGTGTTGGGTAGAATTTTTTTTTTGTCAGCTCCTGGGCAGCAATCAAACCATTGAAATGGAGATATCGATTTTAGAGGGAGTTTCTCAGTAATTTATTCCTGTATAAACATTGAGTTGACCTTTATCACCCTTTAAACATCCTGTTTGGCAGCGACTGAGTTAAATTTAATAATCCATGAAGAAAAGATTTCTGGCACTTATCAAACTGCTGCCATTAGGTATAAAAATAGCTGAAACATACAAAAGATTGAAAATGTTATTAGTGTTCTATTAGAATAAATGACAATGATAATTATCCAGATTCTCTCTTGGTCTTGCTAGCACCTACAGTGTAATGGAATGCAGAATGCCATTGGTCCTTCCACTGGAAAAATGGTATTGAAGTTCCACTGTCTTCTGCTTGTCACACATTGCTGTCAGTGAGTGAGCTATGTTAAATTTCCTTTGGCATCTAGTAATTAACCACTAGTGAAATACATGTCGATATTCTGTGATGTGTAAAATTTCATTTCAAAGATTCTTTTGTTTTAAGCAAGTTGACAGCTACCATTTTTTCTCCTGCAAATTACAGGAAGAACAATTGAGTTGGCCATAGAATGATGGATATTAATTAATACAAACTTGATAACAAGTTTACTTTGTATTAAAACGACCATGCGTCTTTGATTTTGTGGTGTGAAGAAAGCTGTTTGATGAAGGTGAAAATTTAAACAGTGATTTCTGTTACAGATTACTTTTATTATATACGTTTATTAGTAAATGCATGCTGTTTTGCCCTCTCAGAGTAGAATACGGGACCAAATTTCTATTGCATCCCTCTGCTCACAATTGTATTGGCCTGCATGTGGCATTAAGACCAAAATAGTATTTCCATGTCAAAACCCTCCCTCTCTAGTCCTGGGATTCAGTCATCAGGCCACATTTGTACCTCTTTGTTGCTTTGGGCAATAGCTGATCTGTGACCAGCATATATTCAGACTCATGCTCCTTCTTTTTCTTTTTTTCCTCCTCCTCGTCTACCTTTTCTTGCTTTCGCACATCTCCTAAGCCTCGTACACACGACCAGTTGTCTCGGCAAGAAAACTGCCAGGAGAGCTTTTGGCCAGTAAAACCAGATGTGCGTGTGTTTCCTCACAGTTTTCCCATCAGAAAAACAGTCGGGAATCACGTTGGGAAAATAGAGAACCTGCTCTTTTTTCCCGTCAGGATTCCCAACGTTTTTTTTCCCGCCAGATCTACTACTTACTTATGGGAAAGACTGCAAGGCAGTGCAGATGGAGCATACACATGGCCAGGATTCCCGGCCAAAGCTCCATGGCAGTTTTCCTGCCCGGTTCTCGGCTTTCCCCTCGTTTTTTTTCTGCAGACTTTTTACCACCGAGAAAACCGAGCGTGTGTACAGTAGACATGTGCAGACTGGAATATTTTGTTTAGTTTTCGTTTGGAAAATAAATTTATTTAGTTACTCCCGAAAATTGTTTTGATTTATTTCGTTTTTCGTTGGGGAATAGCTTTCGTCCGAAAATCCAATAATACTTGGTTTCTGTCGATTGGTCAAAAGAATATTCGACGGAACGTTGAATCTTTTTGGTTTACATACAGAGATCCACGGCCCTGGCTCTGTGACTGCTGATCGCGAGTGCCTGGCAGACATCGTGGCCAGACCAGCAGTAGGAGGCCGGAGGCCATATATTGATGGCCTCCCAGCATTTTAGAGCCACCTTGTGGCCGTAAAAACTCGATGGGCGGATGGGAAGTGGTTAAAAAAGCAATAGACCTTTACAGGTTATGTCAGACTTTCATCACATTATCACATTTCGCAACTACAGTACAGTGGAACCTTGGTTTACGAGTAACGAGATTAACAAGCATTTTGAAAGAAGAGCAACTTTAAAAAATAAATCTGACTCGATTTGTGAGTGTTGACTTGCAAAGCGAGCAGAATTTAAGCTAATGGGGTGTGCAGTACCACATTTGGCCAGAAGGTGTGGGGGCGCCGGTGACACTCGGAACGGTTCAGAACGGTTCGGAGCCGTTCATAAATACTCATAAATACTCACTTCCTGGGTGTTTCCGAGGTCAGCCGAGGTGTCCCCAAGCATTTCCGAGGCTCTCCGGTGCCCCCACCTCTGACAACATGAGGTATTGCATGTCATTGAAGTCAATGCGTAACAAATTATTTTTGTTTCCATTGACTTCTATGGGGAAACTCGCTTTGATATGATACTTGATTTGATATTCTCCTGGAACAGATTATGCTCGTAATGCAAGTTTCCACTGTACATTTTTTTTAAACAGGCTCTACCGTTTAAAATATATATGATGCCAAATCCACTTTAAGCCTTTGCTCATCCTTTTTAATTCCTCCACCATATGTCCTCTGTCTCCAAAGAGTAAATGTACAGGCTGATGTGCTTTGTAGGAATTTTTGCTATTGTATTACCCACCAAGAGACTACCTATGCTAACACGTGTCACTGCATCAGTGCCAGCATATTTAGTATAGGAAACCGGCTTCCTACTGCACATGCGTGAGCTGCCCTGCACGTTGAGAATGGTCCACAGTCTTCTGGGACCTGTGACGTGTTCCCGAAAACTGTGGTTGAAGAGAGGGTGGTCCGAACTTCTTGGATCACCTTGTGATCTGAGCGGAACCTGTCAGAACTAGGAACCCCCCCCCCCCAGAAAAAAATATATATGCCAAATGAGGCAGAAGAGAGGGGGAGGAGGACTTAAAGCAAAACTTCCCCTTTTGAGTGAAGCAGTCAGTAGTTGCTTTTCCTAAGCTCTCCCTGATTTGAGAAGTAGTTCCATGAATGTGGGGAAAAAAAACTACTGCCTCTTTCTCTCCACAATGCAGATGCCCGAATATGCAGTCACATGGAATATCAGTACTGACTGCCTACTGTACTTTTTGTAAAGTGAACCTCTTTTTCCTATATGATTAATTTATAGAAGATCTATAACTTACAGAATTTATAGAATAGGTATTTGGCTCGTTTTTTTTTTTGGGCACCACAACACACTAAATCATTGTACTATTGTGCCATTGTGCAGTACCAAAAATGGTGCAGGTCAGCTTGGTGTGAATGGGATTTTTGTATATTACACCTAATGCCCCATTCACACGATCGGAATTTCCGTTGGGATAAACTCCAACAGATTTTTCTGACGGAATTCCATTCAAGCTGTCTTGCATACACACTGTCACACCAAATTCCGACCGTCCAAAACGCAGTCACGTACAACACTACGACGAGCCGAGAAAATTAAGTTTAATGCTTCCGAGCATGCGTCGACTTGATTCTGAGCATGCATATTTTTTTTCTCCATCGGAGTTCCATACAGAAGAACGGAATTTCATCGAAAAAGAGAGAACATGTTCTCTTTCTAAGTCCGTCGGAATTTCTGATGGAAAAACACCGATAAGGCACACACACGGTCGTAATATCCGCTGAAAAAAATTGGTCTGACTTTTTCCATCAGAAATTCCGATTGTGTGTACAAGGCATAACACCAGATTTTCAGTAAAGCCAAATTTGGTGGGGCAAATCATCAAGTCTATTGCACAGCAAAGCATGGCAGGAATAGTGAAGTTGATTTCCTAGAGGACTTCAGTTTAATTCATAAATTCCTCCCTCTAATGCTCTGATGTAATGCTACGACAGAATACAACTCATCCCTGACCATTTCTTAATTATGTATCTGAAGAATTTTTTTGTCTCATTGACATCTGTTAACCTGTCATAGACCTTTGCAAATCTGTCTCAGTTGGCTGCCCAGATATCACAATATCTTTGCACAGACAGAGCTAGTAAGAATTAAGTTTGTTATTTTAATTTAATAAAAGAGCTTTTACAGTCCCTTTAACCACTTAAGGACCGCCTACTGCACATTTACGTCGGCAGAATGGCACGGCTGGGCACATCAACGTATATATACGTTGATTTTAGTACCCAGCCGTGGGTCGCGGGCGCGCGCCCGCGGGCGCGCGCCCGCGACCCGGTCCGAAGCTCCAGGACCGGGACCGCGGGATTCGCGGACCCGATCGCCGCTGCAGTGCGGCGATCCGTCCCTGGAGCGGAAGAACGGGGAGAGCCGTGTGTACACACGGCTTCCCCGTGCTTCTCTGTGGCTGCAGCATCGATCGCGTCATCCCTGTGATAGGGGGACGCGATCGATGACGTCACACCTACAGCCACACCCCCTACAGTTGTAAACAAACACACATAGGCACACATCCCCTACAGCGCCCCCTGTGGTTAACTCCCAAACTGCAACTGTCATTTCCACAGTAAACAATGCAAATTTAAATGCATTTTTTTCTGTGAAAATGACAATTGTCCCAAAAATGTGTCAAAATTGTCCGAAGTGTCCGCCATATTGTCGCAGTCACGAAAAAAATCGCTGATCGCCGCTATTAGTAGTAAAAAAAAAAATAATAATAAAAATGCAATAAAACTATTTCTTATTTTGTAAACGCTATAAATTTTGCGAAAACCAACCGATAAACGCTTATTGTGATTTTTTTTACCAAAAATAGGTAGAAGAATACGTATCGGCCTAAACTGAGGAAAAAAATGTTTTTTTATATATTTTTGGGGGATTTTTATTATAGCAAAAAGTAAAAAATATTGCATTTTTTTTAAAATTGTCGCTCTATTTTTGTTTATAGCGCAAAAAATAAAAACCGCAGAGGTGATCAAATACCACCAAAAGAAAGCTCTATTTGTGGGGAAAAAAGGACGCCAATTTTGTTTGGGAGCCACGTCGCACGACCGCGCAATTATCAGTTAAAGTGACGCAGTGCCGAATCGCAAAAAGGGGCAAGGTCCTTTGCCTGCATTTTGGTCCGGGTCTTAAGTGGTTAATGCATGATATAAGGCACATTAACACACTGCAGCAAAACACTGTGGTTACACATGTTTACACTTTTCAAATATATAACATCACATAGGGAGTGGTACAATATAAGCAAGAGAACACGACTTTGCATAATAAAAAACCAAACCTGTCTCTTGACGTGACAGTGAACATAGTACAAAGAGATATCCTAGTCTAAGAACCTAAGAACACACCGGCACATAGCAAGGCATAGATTTTCTGTCAAGTTAGACGGGATCCAAATTTCCTCACATAAACATCAAAACACAGTTGTGCCAGTCTGCCACCCTGACATTTCTCAGCAAAACCCAATGCTGCGTACACACGACCGTTATTCATGTCATGGAAAAAATGTTTTTCTCTATGTGATTCCTCTCAAGCCTGCCTTGCATACACACGATCGTGATAAAAAATGCTTGAGCAAAGCTCGGTGACGTACCACATGTACAACGGCACTATAAAGGGGAAGTTCCATTCGAATGGCGCCACCCTTTGGGCTTATTATGCTCATTTCCAGTCTCATAACTTGCTTCTGAGAATGCGCATTTTTTCCCCCTCATTAAAGTGTACACACGTCTGTTTTTCACGACGAGAAAAACGATGACGTGAAAAACAACCCAAAAAAATACAGCAGGTTCTAAATTTTTAATGCCCATTATTTCCCATCTAGAAAAATGCTCTGGAGTCTACACACGACCATTTTTTACGACCAATTTAAAAAAATTGCATTTTTATCGTCATAAAAAAAACGGTCGTGTGTATGCGGCATAAGAGGATGAGCATATAATAGCATTATAAAAAGCCTGTCCCCTAGATTCACATACCTCTGGGGCAAGAATAAAATAAAATAAAGGGGCAAGTCAGGAATAGGGGTAAAATCCACACTTCTACTGGGAGGTTGGGGCGGGGGGTCTGCCACCTGAGCACAGAGAACCACCATAGACTCAGTCAAAGAATCCATGTGGTTGCAGTTCTGACTTCAAGATTCTGGGCTCTGAATACACCGCCCAGAACTTTTCCACTCAAAGCCATTGTCTTCTCCCAGATCTGATAGCATCTATTGTGCTCCTGTGACATGATCTGTTTATACAGATTGGTGGTTTTATAGTAAGCCCAAGTTGTTGTGAATTACGCCATTCTGTCCTTTGCTGTGTGGATTAATCTCCATTCTGTGTAGCCTACTACCGTGTTTCCCCGAAAATAAGACGTACTCCGAAAATAAGCCGTAGCGGGATTTCGGCACAAGATCGAAATATAAGACACCCCTCCGAAAATAAGACGTAGCGATGTAGTGTCGAATCTCCGAAAATAAGACGTGGCGAATCTCCGATAATAAGACGTAGTGTCGTATGCGTAACGGCGCGGCGCGGAGCGGGAAACAACACGTGATAGGCGTACAGTACTGTACTGGAACTGAAGTGAGGAGAAGAACGCTGTGTAAAGCTGTAAAGCTTCTCCCAGCACCGACCAGCAAACCCCTCTCTCACCCCACACAAACACCAGGGGATAGGGGGAAAAGCTGCTACTGAGCCCAAAGAGATCACCCCAGCTCCACTTTGCTCCACATCAGCTTTGCTGGCCTATCTTTCTGTACAGCCAGACAAGATGAGTGCAAAGAGAAGAAGTTGGATATCCGAATGGTCCAAAAATGGCGTGCAGAATACGATAATCTCAGTCTACAGGTGGACAGAGGAAATGCTAAGAAGCGCAAGTGTGGTTCAGATAGGCAACCTTTATTTTCTGTAATAAAAATAAGACACCCCCCGAAAATAAGCCATAGTGTGATTTCTTGAGGAAAAAAAAATATAAGACGGTGTCTTATTTTCGGGGAAACACGGTAGTGAAGCATTCTCACAAACTTGAAGGGTGTGTGTCTCCCCAATGGGTTTAGGACACACAGCCTAGTTGAATGAACCCTAATGGATTGTCAGTGATTGTCAGTGATTTACTATAGCTCCACAATGCCTGTTTGGTGTGGCAAAATCTGGTCCAGCTCTACATAGAAACCAATCAGTTTCCATTTTTTTTCTTTTTGTAAAATCTTAATTAAATAAGCTGAAGTTAGAAGCTGATTGGCTACCATGCACAACTTCACCAGATTTTGCATTCTCCAGCTCTAGCAAATCCACCTCACTGTGCTGGAGTAAATTCTAGGAGATCACCGCTCACCCCAGATACTCATGCACTTTCACCCAGTAAGCAGAAGCACATGGGCAAGACCACCAAACACGACAAAGGAAAGAACCCTCCTCTGTCAAACATCACCAGCATTTATCTGATTTCATTGGCGAGATTTAGTGGTATTGTATGCATTTTCCTGAATGCTAACATTAGGAGAACACTTATGTACTACCAAGTCCAGTCATTCCCATTCATCGTTATCTAACTCAGTGTTTTTCAACTCCAGTCCTCAAGGCACACCAACAGGTCATGTTTTCAGGCTTTCCATTATTTTGCACAGGTGATTTGATCAGTTTCACTGCCTTAGTAATCACCACAGCCATTTCATCTAAGGGTCCTTTCACACGTCCGTTCCGGTCGTCCATTTTTTGGACGTCCGGTAACGGACCTCAATGCTTCCCTATGGGAGCGGATCCGTTAGCGGATGATGCATCCGCTAACGTCCGCTAGATCGGCATCCGTTTTTGCGGACGGAAGAATGTCCTATTTTTCTTCCGTCCGCCCAAACGGATCGGATGCAAACGGACAGACGGTCCGTTTCCATCCGACTCCCCATAGGGGAGAGCGGAGGAGAGACAGGGCGGTCCCTGCACAGTGTGCAGGGACCGCCCCGTCCGCCGACAGCTGAGCGGAGACCCCCCCGCTGAGCTGACGGGCACACGGAGCGGACCGAAAAACGGTCCGCTCCGTGTGAAAGGACCCTAAGGGAAATCCTGAAAACTTGACCTGTTGGTGTGCCTTGAGGACTGGAGTTGAAAAACACTGATCTAACTGACCTTGCAGGTCCTGTGTGTCTATGTTTCTAGGTCTGTTTAAAAAGCTGGACTCTCTCCAGGAGACTTGTATGCAAAGAGGATAGCATAGAAATCTGAGACCAAATGCCTCTGTGGCAAGAACCTGGTGAAGATAGCTTCAAAAAAGGATAGAGGTCTGCCAAACTGCTTTTTTTGTCAATGCTTGCAAATACCGGCATATCTAAAGACACAAGCAAAAGGGGATGTGTGCATCAGCAAAACATGCCAATAAGGCGTGTTTATCCCAGAGGTCAACCATGTGGTTTTTAGGAAGGGCTTAGACATTCCAGATATAAAAACTGGGTTTGGCTGAAGCAGAGTGAGGGTTGTTATCAGTGGGGCTGGTGAAGTTTTAGGATGGGGGGGCGCAAGACCCCGCCCCTCCACATTTGGTCCCTCCCACATCTCATAAGCCACACCCCTTATAGAATCCACCCATTCCGTCCCCTGTATTCCACTTACTTCCACTCATAGTGTCAGGAGTATATAGCTCAGCATCACAGGACAGAGTTTACAGCCCCCGCATCACAAATCATGGTATATACCACAGCCTTACAGATCGGCGCAAACAAAATAAAAAATTACACTGTTAGTAATGAAGGACTCTAAATGGGCACAAGATTACCAGAGACTGCGGACATACTGCACAAGATGACCAGAGACTGTGGACATACTGCACGAGATTACCAGAGACTGCAGACATACTGCACAAGATTACCAGAGACTGCAGACATACTGCATTACTTGTCTTGCGACTTGGGACTTCAACATTGCATGACAAGTCGTACCCCATGATTTCCAATGAGAACCGTTCATATCTGTGCGACTTCAAGTCACAGCGACTTCAAAGTAGTTCCTACACTACTTTGGTCCCTCTTTGATGCAACTTGAGGTCCATAGACCCCCAGAATACACAAGCATTGCTTTAAGTCACATCAAAATTGCAGCAGAATTGTGCAACTTTCAGACTGCGTTAGCCTGAAAGTCGCAAGATTCTGCCACAATTTTTTGCTGCGATTTTGCAGCGACTTGAAACAATGCCTATGTATTCTGGAGGTCTATGGACTCAAGTCACATCAAAGTGGGACAAAAGTAATGCAGGGACTACTTCAAAGTCACTGTGACTTGAAGTAGCACAGATATGAACGGTTCTCATCGGGTCCGACTTATCCTGCAACTTTGCAGTCCCAAGTCGCAGGACAATTTTCATTTTTTTTAATAAGCGTGGGGGGGATTGGTGTTGACGGCCGCTATTTTCCCCGCACATTAAGTATAAAAAAAAAAATGTTTTTAATAACTGGGGGGGTGGGGTAGTGTTAACGTCTGCTATCTGTGCTGTAATTAATTTTTACATATAAAAAAATGTTAATAAGTGGGTAAGCGGGGGGGGGGGGGGGGGGGGGGGGAGTGTTGACGCTCACTAATTTTGTCGCAAATGAAGTATAAAAAAAGTTTTTTAATAACCGCGGGGGGGTTGACACCCGCTACTATCTTCTCAAATGTAGTAGAAAAAATTCTTACGTATTACAGATATTTTTGTTAATAAGCTAATAAGTGTGGGGGGTGCTTGTGTTCCCTGCCTTGTGTGCCGAATATTAAATATAAAAAAAAAAAAACTTCACTCTAAAAATATTCACTCTAAAAAAAAACTTTGGAGCATTGGAATAAGGGGGGGGGGGGGTGGTTTTGCCGCGATTTCGGCCGAATATTCACTATAAGAAAAAACTTTGGAAGTTCCAAAGTTTTTTTTTATAGTGAATATTCGGCCGAAATCGCGGCATTAGAACCCCCCCTCCCCCCTCCACCCCCACATATTCCAATGTTCCAGAGTTTTATATTGAATATTCGGCCAAAAACGCGGCACCCGCACCCCCCCCCCCCCGCGGGTACCGCGATTTCGGCCGAATATTCAGTATAAAAAAAATTTGGAACAGAGGTAATCTTTGAAGAATGGGGGTGGACCGCTGCTGCTGCTGCCGCGGAGCTTTACAGATTAAACAGTCCATTACAGAGGGGCAGAGGCAGACGGCATAGCTCAACTTACCTGTACCGCACTGAGCATCCCGAGTCCCGACGTCACTTCCCGTTCTTCCAGGGACGTCGGGACGGAACTAGCACAGATAGTGGATGCACCCGCCCGGCCATAACAATGCAGTCCATCGCGCCGGAAGCAAGTGGCGCGATGGACTCCGCCACAAAGGCATTTTTTGGGCTGCCAATTAAGTGCCACGTCTGCAATCCCGTGATTGCACAGACGTGGCACTACGCATACTGCACTGTGCCCGGCGCCCGACGCCCGGACTCAGTGCACATAAGAACCTTTTTTGGATTTTTTTGTCCCTTAAAGGGACATGTTTAAATACATTTTTTATTTTTTTTTTAGATTTTTTTTACTGACTGGGGGAGGGGGGGGGGCGGCGCCCGGGTGCCCTCTATGGGCGGGCCGCCGCTGGTTGTTATAGAGTGAGGGAAAGCAATGCAAGGTTGCCATAATATTCAGAGGTTGCCATAATAATCAGAGGTCGCCATAATAACATGGATTTCCAGTGGCTGTTTTTCAGCCATGGTGCTGTTTATAAGTGAACCTCTGTAAATGCTTGTTCCAGGCCGACTTAATCTTTTTAAGCAGAGTGACCCGACCAATCTACAGTCCTGGCCAGGTGGCTGTATTTCCAACATACCAATCTCTTCTTTGGCTTTGGCAGAGATAGATGGGTGAGGCTAATCCTTGGAGCTTTGTTATTCCACAAAAAGGTCCTGAATAACTTCCTTGTGTTTGGGAAAAAACGATTTAGATAAAAAAAATCTGGATTGTCTGTATCACATGAAAAAGAGGGGTATACCGCAACCCCATTGAACCAAGAAAGTGGCTTTATGTCCCAGGACAATAAGTCCCTATGGATTTGTTATACTAGGGAGGTATAGTCCCAGGTATGCAGAGCCAGGAAATCTGAAATGTTCAGTTTCCTAGTAGAAGAAACATGTTAAGGAGATTTAGTCTCCGGGAAAAGTTATACAGTCGTTCATAATATTGTTGGAATTGTTGGTGGCAACGTACAGATTTCCTTGACTATGTCTGGGTTTTTCAATGGACACAATGCTTTTTCTCATGCTAAGCATTCTGGCGAGGAGTCTGTCACTCTTACACACTTGGAAAAAAAACTTCCACTCTTATTACACACTTAAAATTTGACACAGTTCCCCATAAACTTTTACTGTACAAAATGAGGTCCGTTGGCATGGACCATAGGGTGAGTACATGGATTGAAAACTGAGTACAAGGGTGAGTTCAGAGGGTGGTGATAAATGGGGAGTACCTGGAATGGTCAGGGGTAGGTAGAGGGGTCCCACAGGGTTCTGTGCTGGGGTCAATCCTATTTAATTTGTTCATAAACAACTTGGAAGATAGGGTAAACAGTTTGATGTCTGTATTTGCAAATGATACTAAGCTAAGCAGGGCAATAACTTCTCCGCAGGATGTGGAAACCTTGCAAGAAGATCTAACAAATTAATGGGGTGGGAAACTGCATGGCAGAAGAGGTTTAATGTAGACATTTTTTAAATAATGCATTGGGGTGGCAAGATTATGAATTCCAACTATACACTAGGGTTGAACCTCTGGGGGAATCTAGGATGGAAAAGGACCTGGGGATCCTAGTAGATGATAGGCTCAGCAATGGCATGCAATGTCAAGATGCTGCTAACAAAGCAAACAGAATATTGGTATGCATTAAACAAGGGATTAACTCCAGGGATACAGTGATAATTCTCCCCCACTTTACAAGACTCTGGTCCGGCCGCACCTGGAGTATGCTGTCCGGTTCTGGGCACCATTTCTCTCCCATTAGCCAGCAATCATCACATCTGTGGGAGGTTTCATTTTGGCACAATTTGCACCATAGTTATTGGCCTATTTTGTGCACATGATCTGCCCTATACTACTCTTATATTGCTGACCATCACCTGCCTCTTTCAAGCAGATGCTGGTTGGAGGCACAGTGTTCATAGTGGATATCCCCTGGGTTTGTTGTTATACTTTTGCGTTGGTAAGTTGAGTTTTCTGAACTACTAGGCTAAACCTTGGCATTTTTCTCCCTTTAACTCTATTGGTAACTCGGAGGAGGAGCCAGAAGCGCCATGGGGGACCCCAGAAGAGTGAATGGCAAAAGTCGCACATCTATGACCACCTACTCTTAATATCTCTTCCCACCTTGAGCTAAATGGCAGCATTATATCCAGCACCTTAATGATGACGTCTGGGTTAACGTTTGGGATCTCCCATTCTGTAATCTAGTCTCCTCACGTGACAAGCTATTTCAGTTCAAAATTGTCCACAGGGCTTATTTTACACCTTCTAGGCTACTTGTAATGGGCCCCTCTCATGTTTTTTGGTCATGTCCCGTCCCGTTATTGTCGGATTTTGGTCAGAAGTCCTAGCTGTAATCATCATAACGGTCTCAGAAACACAAATACCTTCCTCCATGGAAATCTGTATCTTGGGTTTAGTAGAAAACCTGATTCCTACTGTAGCAGAGAGAACACTGGTTTGCCTTCTTCTTTTCTATGCTAGAAATACCATTGCACTGCACTGAAAAAATCAAATTCCCCCCTCTATCTCCTTTTGGAGAATCTTAGTAAATAACAGTCTTCCACTTTATAAGGACACCTACGTAAATAGGGGTTGCCCTGCAAAATACGACAAAGTATGATCTAAGTGCTTAGCTGACCCTACCACAGCTATGCCATAACGGATTGCTCAATTGCCACTGGTACTTCTCCCTTGAGTTTCTCATACCCCAACTAGGACAAATCCACCATTGGAGCGCTTGATCCTGCTAGTGTTGCTGTTATTTTGATCAATATATCCCTGTTTGATGTAACGATTCCTTTTGACCACACCTTGTGCCATCCATTCAAACAATGATTACTCATGTATTCATTTTTCTCCGGCACCCCTGCTTGGGTAGCACACATTTTTTATTTTTTGGTTTGTTTTGTTGAGTTTTTTCTTTTATACCAGAAAACTTCAATAAATATATTTAAAAAAAATAAAGAAAACATTTATGAAACAGAAATGCATTGTCCCCTGTTTAGTGAGCTAATACACATTGTGGTACCTTTTGTTACAACAACATGACAGGGTGAATGAGTCGTAAACCTTGCAAAAATATGTGCTTGCTAAAAACACAATCCTTTTGAATACATCTATGAATCGTTTGTATTGTCTCATCATTTTATTTAGTTACTTTGAGGAAGAGCTCTTCAAAAGAAAAAAAAACACAAATAAGTATTAATATCAAAATTAAAAAATGCAAAATTGTGATATCTTATCATCACTTGTACGCTAAGAGTTCTATTTTTTAAATGATATCCTGCCAGCTTTTTTACAATCCATTAATTTCTGGATCAACATCAGAAGGAATGTCATGGCAGAGTGAAATCATTGTGAGATACACTTGTCAGGATCAAAAGTCACAGACATTCTCCAAACAGCAGGGAAGCCTGCTTATTAGACCTAATCGCAACAATTAGTATGTGCCATGTGACATCCATTGCCTATATTTTCAACTATTTTTGAAAGCTGCCAGAAAGCAAAATATTACTTTTCGCAATCTGGGAATATGTGAGATCTTGTTAATCCTCTGCCGAATTGCCTTTCATGGAAACATATTTGTTTGTGCTTTGCAGCGAATGTTTTTTAAGCTTCTCCAGCATTTGAAGTCTTGACTGGCAATTTGGACAGTCAGTCTTTTATCTGCCAGTTGGCATCAGTGAACAATTCAGTCTAATGATGGGCAGGACCAAAATACACAGTGCTGGCAGTTTGTTTTGCAGAAAGAAAGCTTGAGAAAATGTGAACGTTTCTTTAAAATAGTCCAAATGTGGCTATAGACAGATCCGTCTTCTTATACAAACAGTTCTGCTACCTTGGTTTTATAATCATGTGCAGTATTATTACCCACCAAATGGATGGTGGAAAAGAAAAACTCCACAGAGATTGGATAGAAGTTGAACATTCTTAGCTGTTTGTTGATCAAGTGTATCTAAACTAAAACCCTTAAAGTGACCCTGTCAGCTTAAAGAAATCAAGGTCCCTGAAATAGAAGACCTTTCCAGTAACTCGTATTTCCTAACTTCCCTCCGTTCCAATGCTGTAATGTCCGCTAGACTCTTCAGCCTTTAACCACTTGCCTACTGTGCACCTACACCCCCTTCCTGCCCAGACGAAATTTTAGCTTCCGACACTGCGTCGCTTTAACTGACAATTGCGCGCTCGTGCCACGTGGCTCCCAAACAAAATTGATGTCCTTTTTTTCCCACAAATAGAGCTTTCTTTTTGCGGTATTTGATCACCCGTGCTTTTTTTTATTTTTTTGGGCTATAAACAAAAAAAGAGCGTACATTTTGAAAAAAAAAACACAATATTTTTTGCTTTTTGCTATAATAAATATCCCATAAAAAAAATAAAAAAATCTCAGTTTAGGCCAATACGTATTCTTCTACATATTTTTGGTAAAAAAAAAAAAATCGCAATAACCGTATAGTGACTAGTTTGCGCAAAAGTTATATTGCCTACAAAATAGGGGACATAATTATGTTTTTTTATTTATTTTTTACTAGTAATGGCGGCGATCTGCGATTTTTTTCGGGACTGCAACATTATAGCGGACACATCGGACACTTTTGACACATTTTTGGGACCATTCACATTTATACAGTGAACAATGCTATAAATATGCATTTATTACTGTATAAATGTGACTGACAGGGAAGGGGTTAACCACTAGGGGGCGGGGAAGGGGTTAAATGTGTGTCCTAAGTAGTATTCTAACTGTAGGGGGGTGACTGGGGGAGGTCACTGATCGTGTCCCTATGTACAAGGGACACAGATCGGTCTTCTCTCTCCCTGACAGGACGTGGAGCTCTGTGTTTACACACAGAGCTCCACGTCCCTGCTCAGTTACTGGGCAATCGCGGGTGCCCGGCGGCCATCGCGGCCCCCCTAGCGGCTTTAAATGACAGGACGTCATATGACGTCCTGTCAGAACAATAGAGCATTCCACCCGCCCTCATTTGACGGCGGGCGGGTGTTAAGTGGTTAAAGGGGTTGTAAAGGTTAATTTTTTATTTTCTAAATAGGTTCCTTTAAGCTAGTGCATTGTTGGTTCACTTACCGGCAGGTGGTCCAGTGCGTCTCCATTCACCGGTTCAGGTCCGCTTTCAGCCTGAATTTGTGGCTGAATTCAGACCTGAAATGGACCAAAAGACGCACAGGACTCCTATGCAATTCGCACCGGAGCCGCTTCGGAGATGTGTGAACTGGCTCCATTGAGTGCCGGTCACAATCTCCTGCTATGCAAATTGGATGCAGGGAAACGCAATAGTGTAAACCCAGCCTCACACTTTAAATAGAACTTGAATGATTTAAAGTACTTATATCTAAACTTTTGTGTAGTGCTGTTGTTCCCATAAGCCAATACCACACTATCATTCGATATTATTCAAAAAGTTACAATCTTCCACAATAAAGTGCCCTTATGTAAAAAAAAAAAAGACTCTCAACCAATTTTCTGTGTTTCTTGTGGTGCACACAATATATACTTGTTCACCTCCTGTGCACATTCCTCCACCATATATAACTGCTGGTCAACCAGACAGGATTTGTCTGATTGAAAACTCATGATATGAAACACCATGTAAACTTAGCCTATGCAAGTTTGTTTGGGTACATTGTCGCACGACCACGCGATTATCAGTTAAAGCGACGCAGTGTCGTACCGCAAAAAATGGCCTGGTCATTCAGCAGCCAATTCTTCTGAGGCTGAACTGGTTAACCTGCCAGCATGTGTTTGGATTTAGGAGGAAATCAGAGTACCCAGAGGAACCCCCCCCCCCATACAGTATATCATTTCAGTTACAGTTATATATACAGTATATCAGTTAAGTTACCCTTAGTGTTACTTATTATAAGCAACAGTATCAGGTTGACATTTGCTTCCATTGCAAAGACCTTTATTCCCAATAGCTAACAGGCATGAAAGTGAAATCACACCATTTTAATATTTCAAAAAGATAACTGTACAAAACTGGGCATATTTACTAAATTTAATATGCCTATTTAATGCACTCTAAACCATGTACAGTATCTCACAGAAGTGAGTACACCCCTCACATTTTTGTAAATATTTTATTATATCTTTTCATGTGACAACACTAAAGAAATTACACTTTGCTACAATGTAAAATAGTGAGTGTACAGGTTGTATAACAATGAAAATTAGCTGTCAAATTGGGTCCAAAGTGTCCATATTTTGTGTGACCACCATTATTTTCCAGCGCTGCTTTAACCCTCTTGGGCATAGAGTTCACCAGAGCCTCATAGGTTGCCACTGGAGTCCTCTTCCACTTCTCCAAGATGACATCACGAAGCTGGTGGATGTTAGAGACCTTGCGTTTGAGGATGCCCCACAGATGCTCAGAGGATGCCCTGTGGCCAAGTCTCCAAAGGGATCATGCTCTGCTTCAGTATGTCACAGTACATGTTGGCATTCTTGGTTCCCTCAATGAACTGTAGCTCCTCAGTGCCGGCAGCACTCATGCAGCCCCAGACCATGACACTCCCACCACCATGCTTGACTGTAGGCAAGACACACTTATCTTTGTACTCCTCACCTGGTTGCCGCCACACACACTTGACACCAAGTTTATCTTGGTCTCATCAGACCACAGTACATGGTTCCAGTAATCCATGTCCTTAGTCTGCTTGTTTTCAGCAAACTGTTTGCAGGCTTTCTTGTGCATCATCTTTAGAAGAGGCTTCCTTCTGGGATGACAGTCATGTAGAGCGATTTGATGCAGTGTGCAGCATATGGTCTGAGCACTGACAGGCTGACCCCCCACCCCTTCAACCTCTGCAGCACTCAATACATCTATTTCCCAAAGACAACCTCTGGATATGACACTGAGCACGTGCACTCAACTTCTTTGGTTGACCATGGCGAGGGTTGTTTTAAGTGGAAATTATTTTCAGAGTCTTGGCAATCTTCTCATAGCCTAGGCCAGTGATGGCGAACCTTGGCACCCAAGATGTTTTGGAACTACAATTCCCATGATGCTCAGGCACTCTGCAGTGTAGTGGAGCATCATGGGGAATGTAGTTTCAAAACACCTGGGGTGCCAAGGTTCGCCATGTTTATGTAGAGCAACAATTATTTTATTCTTTTTGAGATCCTCAGAGAGTTTGTTGCCATGAGGTGCCATGTTGAACCTCCCTTGACCAGTATGAGAGAATGAGAGCGATAACACCAAATTGAACACATCTGCTTCCCATTTACACCTGAGACCTTGTCACACTAATGAGTCACATGACATCGGGGAGGGAAAATGGCTAATTGGGCCCAATTTGGGCATTTTCAGTTAGGGGAGTACTCACTTTTGTTGCCAGCATTTTAGAGGGGGCAGCACATTTATTCTGTTATGCAAGCTTTACACTCACTACTTTACATTGTAGCAAAGTGTAATTTCTTCAGTGTTGTCACATGAAAAGTTTTAATAAAATATTTACAAAAATTTGAGGGGTGTACTTACTTTTGTGAGATACTGTATAGTTTTAACAGTTTTTTGATTGGAGTTTTCAGGGATAATTTATTCGGGACGTTTTTGTAGCACTGCTGTAAAGAATAGCTTGTACACTGAGCAGAGGTCACTTCTCAAGAGCCTTTTAAGTGCCACTTATGTTAAAGTGTTGCAATTTGCTCATTCGTTCATGCTTAATCAGCTAACACAAAGCACTTCAACATATAAACATATCAGACCATTGGAAGCTGAAGGACTACATGTACTGAAGTCGGAAAAGTTAGCCAATGAAGAATTACATGCTTCAGCACTTCTTAGCAGGATTTTTTTTTTCCTGGAGAGTCCTTGAAGAATAAAAAGATTTGGACTGATAGCCCAGGAGGTAAATTACTTTGGGTATATTTAAAAAGAACTGCTCTGGGAAACTTGTGTTCCATTCACCCCACTACATGCAGTAGTGCTACACTGGACAGTAACAGCGAGAGAGAGGCATCAAAATTCATAGACATCATTCGCAGATCAGTTGACCCACCGTGGACACCCAACATGCCAAATCTTTCGTTTTTGACATGTTTTAAATTATTTTCAGAAACTGTTCTGAGTATTTATGCCATTTAGCAGAGTTTAACTCTTGTAAGAATCTGAAAAAAAATAAAAAATTGTTTTGTTTAATTGCATAAAATCATAGGAACTATTTTCATGTGTTTAATCAGCTTTCGTTGTTTACCACTGTCTCCATCTCCTTTCTACAATGGAGCCCTGACCCTACCCAAACCTTTCCTGGCTGTAAAATTTGCATTAGTATTGCCCAAAAAGGATTCTGTTTATTTCCCTTGTATATAGCACAGACCGTTTATGTCACAGTTTATACAACATATATATTGCCATTCTCATCAGGCCTAATTAAAGCTCTTCTCTAACCATAGATCTCTGTCTCCTCCTCTGGTCACATAACACACTGGGTCCTGTGTCTTCTATCTTCCAGATTGCAGAGTGGGAGTGCCCTTCTTTGGGTTTTCCATGTAAGAACATGAGCACTTTCTTTTGGTTGTCAAGCAGTGGGGTCCTCTAAGGCCTTGTACACACGATCAGTCCAAACCGATGAAAACGGACTGAAGTTAATTTTCATCGGTTCACAGACTGATGGTCTGATGGTTTGATGTGCGTACACACTATCAGTTCAAAAACCAATCGTGTCAGAACGCGGTGACGTAAAACACGACGATGTGCTGATAAAAATTAAGTTTAATGCTTCCCAGCATGCATCGACTTGATTCTGAGCATGCACGGCTTTTGAACCAATGCTTTTGCGTACTAACCATTGGTTTTGACCGATGGTTAGGCATCCATCAGTCCGATTTTAAAGCAAGTTTTAAAACTTTGGACTGATGGGCCATACACACGGTCGGTTTGCACCAATGAAACTGAACTTCCGTCCGTTTTCATCGGTTTGGACTGATCGTGTGTACGCAGCCTAAGACTTACCAAAACCATGTAGTGAAAGGGCCTGCCTGAATGCATACAAATTGAAACTCTTAAGGTTTGACCTCTAATTATATGGTTTTGGTAAATCTGAAGACAAAAATGTGCAGAAAATCTAATAGTGTGCATGAGGCTTTAGGCTCCAGTAAACTGCATGGCATGATGACGTCAGTGGTCGGCATAAACTGCAGAAACAGACCAATAGTCTCCACTTCTGTAAGTGGCACAGATGAGGATAAGATGCTTTAAGTTTATTTTAACCATTTGTGAAAGAGTGGTTTGAATCCCTCCTTATGGAGGGTGTCAATGATGGTTTTCTGCAAAACTGGAAGGTCAGCAGTCTTTCCCATGATTGTGATTCCTACTGAACCAAACTGAGAGACCATTTAAAGGCTCAAGACTCCTTTGCCGGTGCTTAATTAGCTGAGTTGGGACACTTTAAACCTAGAATAAGGGAACCGTTTCACAATATTCAAATTTTCTGAGATTGTGGATTTGGGGTTTTCATGAGCTGTAAGCCATAATCATCACAATTATGACAAATCACGGCTTGAACTATGCTGCTTTGCATGTAATGAATGTATCTCATTAATTTGTTTCACCTTTTAAATTGCATTAGTGAAATCAATTTACTTTTTCACGATATTCACATTTTTCAAGTTTCACCTGTAAACACAGTTATCAGTTGGCCACATTTTAATTTGCATTTGTCAGCATATAAAGTTTGGAATGTCTCTAGTTGCCCAATCAATTACCCATGTATTGGCAACAAATGATGTACACATGCCTGGTTACCATATGTCAATGATCATTTTTGAGCGCTTTCTCTACAATAATGTCTTGCTTGCTATTAGACCATATGAACTGCGGTCATTACCACTATAATCATCAGCACACAAATTCAAGTATTGGTCCAAATGTGAAGAAGCATGAGTGAACAATGTATCCCATTATTCGTCTGCCACTCTCTACACCGGTACATCCCTTGTTGCCATCTGTGTCTGACCGTCCTCTTCCCCTATACCTTCTGTGCTCCTGCATACAATCCCATGATCCATTGTTACTTTTAGGTTATATAAAAAATATCAAATATATCTAATAATTCCTTCTCAGCACAAAGATCTCATCAAGAAAGTCAACTAGATTTTTTTATTTATTTTTATCTTCTGAATTTTACAACATCAATCCTATTTAACACTTTCCTTTTTGGCATCAACATTGCCCGGAGTTTAATGGCTGGATCCCTGCTGCCAAATTGGTTGATGTCTCTGTAAACAAGAACAGCAAATTGTTTAAGGCTTTGTTTTTTGTCTCATATCACCTACTATTAGGAAGATATCGAATTGATTCCCATTTATTGATTCACACCACAGACAAATTACTTAGTGTTTGATTCAGCTGAACAATTTTGGATCGGTTTATCTAGAGGTGGCGTTCATCTTTGTCTCAGCCCAAGCACAGCTTGGCTAACGCTGTAAAAAGAACATTGGAGATATTGCCTTTTTCCTGGTCATTAAGCTCTCAGTTAGAAGCCTCCTGTCCTACCATTCTCACTCTGGTTGATGTCCTTAGTCATGTCTACCTACTGTTTGTGATGTATAGGCAGCAAACCAGTAATGAGCATTGATAAGTTGCTGAAACCTCTGTGGGCAAAAATGTGTCAATACGCAGTGGGGAGGAAATACAGCGCAGCATCAAAATATCCTGATGTGATTTTTCTTCTCTAATAACATAGAATGCAATCATAAAACCTTGTTTCCCTATACACAAAAGCTCAGACGTGAGAGTTGATAGATCAGAAGAAAAAAATGTAATTTTCTTACTTTTAGATATATACATATATTCTGCACTGTTCATGTATAATTAATATACCGGTGTTTCTCGTGTGGCTATTTAAAATATATATGTGTCTGGGATCTCTGTAGGCTTTGAAGTATCCAATGGCGCACACGGCAGTGAGTAAAAAAACTCATCACAATAGCTACAGTATTCCATTGACCAAGAGTTATTATAGTCATTAGCAATTGATCATGACTTGATTCAAAAGTATCTTGGACTGCTGAATGCTGGATCAAATTCTGCTGGCTAAAGAGTTGTATGCACAAAGTAAACAAGAAATGGTTTTGCAGATGGGTTTTGTAGACAGAGTTTAAGATAGATATGTCTAACTCAAGTGAAACAGATGGCCAAATTGCATAAGTTAACTCTGCAAATGACCACATTGCTTTTCAAAGCCAAGATTGTCCATCTGTATAAAACATAAATTCACTACAATTATAAAATATATTTTTTACTATTAATGCTAAATGATGTTTGCGAATTATCGTAACGAGGAACAGTTGAACCATCATAAAGGCAAGGGGCAAAGAAAATCTAAAACAGACAAAAGTCTACCTTGTTTTTGGGCCAAAAGGAAGATGTATTAGGATCACATGTAGGCCAACATTTGACATCTCTGCTATATTGAATTTTGTTACTCAAACACGAATGTGAAGCATATTTTTCCCTTCTGAACATGGAAACAAAAACAAAAAAGTAGGCGTGTTTAAATAAATATCTTTATGCCTAGACTTATGGAATATTGCATATTTTTTTAACATCCCTGCTTGGCCGCCTATAAAAAAACACAGGTTTGTTGTTTTGGCAACCCTTGCCCTCTTTTAGGTAATTAAATGTTAACAAACGTTGTTGTAATAATATAAAAAGGAAAAAAGGAAGGACAGCCTAAAACATTTCTGAGCTGCACTGATATCATATGGTAATTAATATATATATATATATATATATATATATATTATAATATATATATATATATATATATATATTTATATATATATGGCTTTTTTTCAGCTGGAACGCGTGGGAACGCAGTTCCGGCACCTCCTGGACTGACTGTAAGTAATGTCAAGGGGTGCTGGGGTGTGCTGCAAGGTATTGATGCTCACTGCTGACGGATCTATTCTAGCTGGAAGTGATCTATTTTTGAAGGGGGGTCTATTGTTGCTGAGGAGGTCTAGTGTTGCTGGTGGGGGACCTATTGTTGCTGGGGGGGTCAGTTGTTGCTGAAGGAGATCTACTGTTGGGGGAGGGGTCTATTGTTGATGGCTGCCAGAGAGTCTAATAATGCTGGCTGTGCGGAGATCTGTTGATGCTGCTGAAAGTCTATTGTTGCTAGGGGGGTGGGGATTTTGTTGTGGGTGGTACATTGTTAGGAGGATCTATTGTTGCTGCCTGAAGGGGAAACCAAATTCCATACAAATTACTTAGCACAACAAAATGATACTTGGTTCTGTATTGTCTAAAAGGGACGGTACTGGGAGGTGGGTAGGGGATAGAACCAAGGGACGTTGCTCGGAGGTGGTTAGGGACAGAGAAATCAAGTGACTCGGAAAAGGGGAGTTCCTGCACCTATTGTCTGAGAAAAAAGCTCTGTATATATATATATATATATATATATATATATATATATATGTGTGTATGTGTATATATATTATATATATATATATACACATACACACATATATATATATATATATGTATATATATATATGTATATGTACATTTTTCTTTCTTTTAGCCTAGCAAATGTCTTGTTGATGTCAGCAAAACCGCTGTTATCTGTGGGTAACAAGTTCAAGGGTGGGTTTCTACTGAATTGCACTTTTTTGCACTGTGTGAGAAATTCAAATTAGCAACTTATTACAAAGGTAATGATATGACAAAATTCTGTAGTACTAGAAAAAAAAAAAAATCACATGAATATGTGTGTACTGAAAAAAATAATATTTTTTATTGTTCAAAGCATGGGCAGATATTGAGGACAGATATTAAGGACACAGATGAATTTAGCTTAGTATTCAAATGCATTTGTATTTGCAAATGTATTTTTATATGCAACTAGCGTAAGTACCTGAATTTGATTTGATGTTAGCCCTATGTAATTCCCTATACAGTAGGATTCAGACTGGAAGAAGAGGGGCAGTAGTAGGAGTTGCGTGCATATATGATAACAAGGATCAAGCTGATAGGTGGAGAGAGCAAAGTAAACAGAGATGACCTCATCGGTCTTCTGCTGCTCTTTCACTTTCTGGGAGCTGGGAGCATATCAGATGATACTGCTATAGAAGGGGAAGGAGTGGACACACTGGTCCATATTTCCATTTTCTCATATTTGTAGCACAGTTAAAACCTCACATAATTGTTTTGTTCTGAAGTTGCATTTGTATTTTGTTCCCTTATTTGCATGAAGATAATGCTTAGTTAAATACTTCTTACATTTCCACTTGAGCAAAAATAAATCTTTCTAGGCTGATATAAAAGACCATTCTTTAATTTCCAACTCCCAAAGATGATGTTTAACATATCAGACAGCAGACGTATTTATAGTTATATAACATGCACAGGCGTATAACACACCCCTCCATTTTAAGAGGGACGTTTCAGGAAAAAAAAACTTTTAAATAAAGAACTTTGAAGCAAAATAAGGGTCAGTGCCCATCAATTCAGCTTGATCAATGCCCATCTGCAGCTTCACAATTGCCCATTAATGCAGCTTGATCAATGCCCATCTGCAGCTTCACAATTGCCCATTAATGCAGCTTGATCAATGCCCATCTGCAGCCTCCCTATTGCAATGAATGCAGCGTGGGCGCACATTTAAGCCGGCGTAGTGCATAAACAGTACGCTACGCCGGCGCAGCGCGGAGAGGAAAGCACTTCATTTAGCAAGCCATTGCTCACCAAGATGTGCCAGCGTAGCGTATTTTCGAAGGCGCAGGCCAGCGTAAGTGGAAGTGGGCGTGATCCATGCAAATGAGGCGTGACCCCAAGCATATGATGGGCCGAGCGCCAGACAAGTACGTATAACGAACTGTGCATGCGCCGTGCATGCTCACAACCACGTTGGAACAACTACCTAATATACGCCGGATCACTGTGTACGCCGTTAACGTAACCTACGCCCAGCCAGACACACGTCCAACGTAAAATACGCCGGCTTGTGTTCCCTGGTGCAGACCTGAGCATGTCTGTTGCTGAGTTATACCTCCTTTATGGGGAATAACTTTACGCCGGACGTACAACTTACGAGCACCGCGCGTAGCCTGCGTCGGGTGCACGTATGCTTGTGAATCGCCGTATTTACCTCATTTGCATGTTTGAATGGTTAATCAATGGGAGCGGCACCATGCACCCAGCCTAAATGTACGCCCACCCTACGCCGGCGTAAGTAAGTTACGTCGGCGGAGTGTAGCCTGGTTTTAGGCGTATCTCTGTTTGTGGGTCTGGCGCACAGATACGACGGCACACATTTGCACTTACATCGGCATAACTTGTTATACGTCGACGTAAGTGCTCTGTGAATCTGGGCCAGGATTTATAACCCTGCCTAACTATATTCAAAGAAATATAAAAAAATGTTTTGTCTTTAGTTCTACATTTAAACCTTCTTTAGCTAAATCGATGTACAAGTTAAAGCACTGCTATGAGTAGGCACTTTTAAATCTGTAAACAAAACTAACTTGGGAATAGTGATAAGGGGGCTTGGAGGGGTCTTATTTCATTAAATGTTAAATTCCTTGATCCTCCACTAATTCACCAACACAATTGTGCCCTTCTAGAGCTAGCTAAGATATATAAGATTTCAGCATGTGACTTTAGTAGGGAGGCTGTGAGAAAACGGGCATTGGAATCAATATCATATCAGAACAGGGGCCAGATGTTAGGATAATAGTGGTCAGAAAAGCTTATTAATCTCCAAGTATAATTTTACATCTGATACCTCCATTATAATAATAACATTCAACATACTAACTGCTGTTACTCCCAACCCTCTTCCACACGAGGCAGACTCCGTAGCAGACTCCCACCGGCTCAACGGGAGATCTGTCCGCTGATCTCCGCTGAGCCGACGGATGAAAAGTCCCTCTCTGCTCACCGAGCGGGAAGGGGCTTGTGCAGCGCCACTGTCTCCTATGGAGAGATCTGATGAAAACAGACAGCATGTCCATTTTCATCAGATCTCACTCGATCCGATCCGCCATGGACGGATGGGGACGTATCACCATCCATCTGATTTTGGCGGATTGGGTCGATTGTCAGTGGACATGTCTCCGCTGACATCCGAAGCTGCATAGGCATGCATGGGGCTGCCATTGCCAACCTCTCCTTCTGAAAATATTAGTTCCATGGTTGTTATAATGATCCAGTAGCTTCATTACCTTGTGTCATTAACCTTTAAATAAGGAGTTTTATCTTTTATTTTAACTTCATTTCCTGCAATCCTCTTTCTATTACACAAATATTGAGGTTGGATACAACTAGGAAACTACCTTCTCAGACAGGTCACCTCTGTTTTTGCCTTAGTACAGATTTTCTTTAAGCACACATTTTTCATTTGTCTTCACAACATAGAGACAATAACAAAACATGGTGGTGGGAGATAACCAGCAGTCCTTATTTACCATTACTAGCATTGCATTGCAATAGGTACATTTACTGAACTCTTAGGCCTCGTACACACAAGGCAATCTATTTGTTCAAATCGGTCGGACCGACCGATTTGAACAAATCTGTCTGATAGGATTTTGGTTTGCTCGCGTGTACACACGAGCAAACCAAAATCCCCGCCAGCAGACGGCGCGCTGACGTGTCGGTGACGTGGCGGTGACGTTGACGCCGCCACGTCACCGCACCAGGAAGTAAAACACTTCCGCGCATGCGCCGAATCCATTCGGCGGCGGTGCGGGACGACATGTCTGCTGGTAAGTGTACTAACCAGCAGACATGTCGGGCGGACGGATTCCCACCCGATAGATTTCAAAGCATGCTTTGAAATCTGTCGGGAGGCCAAATCCGTCGGCTCGGCCGTACACGCGATCGAATCTGTCTGCTGGGACGGTCTAGCAGACCGTTTCCAGCAGACAGATTTGATCGTGTGTACGAGGCCTTACAGTAGTTGTTATAAATACAGAAAACCAGCATGACATGTGGTAGAGCAGTGTTCTTCCACTGGCCAAATCCAACTTGCTGGAAAATTTTACTTGGCCTTCTGATGTAAAAGGGGACTCTGATAAGGACCCTAATGGAGACTTTGATAGTGACTGTAATGTGAGAAGGCTCTGATGAGAACTGATGTAAGGGGGACTCCAATATAATGGGGATCTGATGGGGCCTCTGATGGGCTCAAGTTTATTTGAAATTTCTTTGCTTTGTTTTACTGAGTTTTTTTGTTCTAAATCATGTTGTCAGAATTTCCGACAAGAAAAGTTTGATGTGAGCTTTCGGTCGGAAATTTCGACCGTGTGTAGGCTCCACCTGACTTTTTCGGAGTTTCCGACAACAAAAATTTGAGAGCTGGTTTTCAATTTCCAATCATCTGTATGCAATTCCAAAGCACAAAAAAACATGCATGCTCAGAATCAAGCAGAAGAGCCGAACTGCCTATTGAACTTCATCGATCTCAGCTCGTCGTACATCTTGTACGTAAACGCATTCTTGACGTTCAGAATTTTGTGTAACCGTGTGTAAGCAACACAAGTTTAAGCCGGCATTCCGTAGAAAAAAAAAAACACGGTTTTCTTATCGGATTTTACGATTGTGTGTACGCGGCATAAATCAAATTGATTCAATCATTTAAATTTGATTTGTCCATATTTTTTTCCCATGAATATCTGTTAAATATATGATGTGGCCTTTATATTAAAACGTTTGGAGAGCACTGTAGTAGAAGAAGCACAATCTTACAAATGAAAAATGGTCATAAATATATCACAACAAATAAGTCTAAATTACATAAAACATTCCTTTCAGGTAATCCTTATAACAACACAAGTAAGGTGATTCTAAAAATACATAATACATTAGAATAATATTAGACATAACAAGATATGGTAAGACTTCGATCAGTAACCTCTGCAAATAAAAGTTTATCCACTATATAAAAAAAATGGATTACAATGACATTTTCATAGCTTAAGAATTTAGATAATAAATACATTCATTGTAGTCTTAAAGGAAATACCCTGAAGATAAAAAACAAAGAAAGGAACATCAGGTTAAACAAACAGTTGTTGAGGAAGTAGGGAAGATTGTCCATAAGACAAAAGATGGAAAAGTTCATACAAAGTAAACATGGCAACCCAAACGTCAAAGATTTGGATAGCTCACAGGCAGATGGCCAGAAAGTCTAACAAGAGTTATTGAGTGTAAAAAAAACACAAGAAGCTTTGATATCCTGTTATCTGTTGTGACATTGGGTATAGTGTGTGGATAATGCTCTGTAAAGTGATAGAAGCCCCTAGGCTAAAGGTAGGAGAGACAGTGAAAGGTGTGATTCTTCTGAGGTTTGTGATTGACAAGCAGTTATAGTATATGACAGCATTTGAGTTCAACTGATGATAGGTTAACAAAGTATGGAAGTGCGGTCATTGCCTGCGTCTGATTAGATATTCAAAGTCTCACCAATCTTTACTCTTTTTTTTGCATAATTACGCAGGATAATATTTTAACTGGATTTTCTTTTGTGACACTTTCAGAATAGTTAATTTACACAATCAAAGTCTTGTGATTGAGTCTCCTACTCTCCTCTTCTTCATATTTGTCAAAGATAAGAACCCTAGTCATGTAACTTTTAATGATGCCACACCCACCACAAGCAATGACTGATAGGTGAAATGTTTCCAGGCCACACCCCAATGTACCAAGGTCATATACTGTACAAATGATAAATTTTTCAGCTATCAATTGCGTATTTTAACAGCTTCTATTAAATATATTTGTGTATTTAAGAAGAGGTAAACAACAGTTGTATGAATTGGTGACAAATGATAATTATTTTAAAGCTAATTGTTAGTCCAAACAAAATAATATAATTATATGATAGTGATAGCAGGAATAACACCTTTCTAAGAATGAAATTTCTGTAATGAGTCTTTGTCTTGATTGCAGATCCTGATGGCTAGTGACACTCCTACTTTTGCAATTAACCTTCCTACATAGATTCATTCAGTAAAGCTATATTTTCAGTCCATTCAAACTTCTTATTTTAACTGAAGCCCTGATGAAGGGGAAATGGTTTTCTGGATCCCTAAACACATTGGCTGTTTTTAGTGAAAACAAATAAATTGAATTGTCTGAGGAAAAGAATGGAGGGGTGCACCTGTGGGTTTTATAACCTATCCTCAACTCGGGGGGATCAAAGGCATCCTCCAAAGCATGAGTGTTACTGGGTTCACCTATAAAGGAGAGAAGGGATTTGTATTCCTGAAAGAATGGTGGGGGGTGGTGTTGGTTTGACACCCCCCCCCCGAGTTATCAAGCACCAGCAGGGCCGGCCTTAGGTGTTCAGGCGCCCTGTGCAAGCTAATCCTGTGGCGCCCCCCCATCTTCACCCCTTGTCACCTAAACATACACAAAGAGGCTGTCCGGGGCCCCTCTATCCTCTGTCGGGAGCCTGGGGAGCAAAAATGAGGAGGAAGAGGTGAGGCAAGAGTCAGCCCTAGGCGGCTCCCTTCCTAATCCACCCAGTGGTAGCAATGGCCCGGCCCTGCTGCGACTCACATTCTGCAAGCTGTGATGGCCGCATGGCGCCCCTGTTATCCATGGTGCCCTGTGTGGCTGCACAGCTCGCACACCCCAAATGCCGGCCCGGAGCACCAGCCGACACTGTTTAAGTGTCAAGGTGAGATCCTCCATGGCACATAATTCTTGGACTCTGGATCACCACAAGGTCAATTTGATTGTGTAGTTGCCCTTTTACCAGTAAACCCCTTGTTGCATTGAATATGCTTGGGGAGTGGATTCAGGTGCAGCACATACACTGCAGGATTCTTACTCAGGTCAATGTCTATCAGTTTTTTTAATCAGTGGACTAGATCCCAAAAGTTTTTTTTAGCACAGGGTATTCCTAAAAAAAAATTAAGTAGACCACCTGTGGTTTGTTGGCAGTGCCAGCACAGAGGAGAAGTTTTCAGAAAGATCTCATGTAAGACTGAGGAGACTAGAGAGGACTGTAAAATCCAATTCCTGTATCTTGTTAGCTATTGAGGGTTTGTGGGCAAAATAAAGAATATTCATCACTGATTTAGCTGAAACTGGCCAAATGAGGAGCTAGTGGAAATACAAAATAGAGAATCTTGGTTGTGATTTTTCGGGGACCAACAAAAACACAATTGTATGCAAAAAGATACAAAATTACTTTATTAGACACCATTTAAAAAACACAGATATACACTAAAAATAATAATAATAATAATTGGCTAATAAATCGCTAGATGTTAATAGAGACCACACTTAATTACTGCTCTATAAGAAATAGGATTCAACATGTTTATAGAGTTTGAGCCCCAACGCGTTTCAATTCTAGATAAATATTCATGGGGGGGAAAGGGCAGCGGTTAATCTGAAAAATAGATATGCAATGAAAAACAACAACATCCTGTAACTAGGTAAAGTCAATATAACACAAAAGAGAAAAAAGAAAAGAGTGTCTCCTTACATTTCATTTACATAAGATTAGAAACATAGGAGGCACTATTCAGCCAGTAAATAAAATATGTCCATATGTCCTCCCTAATCCCCACAGCACACAGATGGAGGAGCACAAAGGGCACTATATATCCTCATAAGGATCTAGGTCATATACTGCAAATTGGAAGGGGAGGAGGTTGTATACAATACATAAAAACTAAGGTATTCTGCTGCTCTACATTACCCAAGCCAGAAGTTAGGGAAAGGAGTAAGCTGACTGGATAAGCTGTAACGGACTCCCAATGGGGTATGGTTAAGGTTTGTACAAACAGAAATGCCCCTTAGATGGAAAGGAAAACTAAGGTAAAAAAAACGTAACTAATGCAAAGAGAAATGCTTTCCTTCCAATCTCATCAGCACTGTAGATTGTTGGGCAAAATAGCCACCACAATGGTAGTAGTGCTAACCCTGTATAAATACCCCTAGTTCAAATACTAAACAGGTCATGTGTTTCAAGTGACCATGTAAAACCGCATAAATTGGTGCCAAAACTGAAATTTGAGAGCGCAATTAAATCCTGATGGACATTGTACCAATTTTTTGTCCTCTCCAAAACTAGAATCTCATGATGAGTCCAATGAGTTATATGTCAATAACACCTCTAAGACCCATTTTAAAGTGCATGTCTTTGCATTTCCAGAAGTTAACTTTCCTTTGGAAAGGATCCATTAAAAGTGAACTCCAGGCAAACAGCTAAATTCCTATTTGAAATACACATATAGGAGCTACTTTACTTGGGTTTTAGAGTTTACTTAGGCCATTCATTAAAGCGATATTAAATGCTATTTTTTGTTAGTTTAAATAAAAAAGATGTCATACCTTTGCCGCGTACACATGACCGGCATTTCAGATGAAAAAGGTCCGGTGGTCTTTTTTCATCAGAAATTCCAAACGTGTAGGGGCCCTATCAGACTTTTTTCCAACGGTGTTTAGAAATAGAACATGTTTTATTTTTTTCCGATGAAAATTAATTTTTCTCGGCTTGTCATAGTGTTTTACGTCACTGAGTTTTGGGAGGTCGGAATTTAGTCTGACAGTGTGTATGCAAGACTGATGGAAGTCAGTTTCATCAGAAATTTTGACGGAAGATTCCATCGGAAATTCCGATCATGTGTACGCGGCTTTACCTGTTATTTGCAATGGTATTGCACAGAGTGGTCCATCATCTTCTCTTCTGGAGTCCCCTGTTGTTGCTGTCTGCTCCTTCATCTTATGAGTACCCCTTAGCAAGCCACGAGCTGACACTCCATAAACACACAGGGTGGCTCAGCTACCCCCCCACCCCCCCACTCCCTCCTTACAGGATTTGACTGAGAGCAGAAGAAGTCTTCTGCTGCTCTGAGTTCCCTGTAAGACCATGAAGAGGCAGCAGCGGTACTGCATCGTAGGCTGCATCAGCATTGTGGTTGCCCTCAAAAGACCAGTTGTATCTGCAAGACTAGAATTCCAGACCACCCCTCGTTTACATCAGATGTCAAGAGCCCCACCGTTCCCATCCCCACCATCAGAAGTCAGGATTCTCCCACCCTATCTTACATCAAAATGCTCTCCCCTTACCATGTGCTGCTGCGGGGAAGAAGCTGGAGGCGGAGCTAGAAAGCAGAAATTATAGGGTCTGAAGTAGGATTAGAAGAGGGCTGGAGTCTGGTGAATGCTGAGACAAGAGGAGCAGGATCTGTAGGAGGAGTTCTACCCTTCTCTCTGCTGCCGGCTGTTGAGACAGGGGGAAGGGGGTGACAAGCCTATCCATGTCTGTGCAAAAGGGGTGCCGCACCTGCAGGAGAGGTGTGAGGACCACATGAAATGGCCGGGCAGGCCAGATCTGGCCCGGGGGCCTTGTATTTGACACATGTGTCTTAAATGAACACATTACCACCAGACAGAACCCAGTTAATGACCTTAATTTTCTCTGCAGAACTTAAGGAATACAGCTTTGTCATGTCCCTGCTCCCAGCCTGTTATTGAAGAGAAGCAGGCTACTTATATGTTATCTTTATGAGTCCTATTAGGCCCCTTTCACATGGATGCTCTGATCGGGTCTGCCTATCAGTTTTTAAGCCCGGACCTGGTCAAACCTCCATTCTTTATTGAGTGGCGGGTGTAAATGGACATGTGTCTGTTTACACCCTCCTACATCCAATCCGATCTCATCTGCAAAAAAACAGACAAATGGGGATCTGTTCCCCTTCCATCTAGCGGATCACATGGCTGTGGGGTGTAAACAGACAGGCGCTCCATTTACATCCGGCCACCCATAGAGAAGAGCAGTCTGTGTCCGCTCTGCAATGGAGGACATATACCTGTCACCTGCCTGCTAAGTGGGGATCAGCGGAGAGATCCCCTGCCGAGCAAGCAAATCACAACTGCATGTCTACTCCATGTGAAAGGGGCCTTAGGGTAATTTTCCCTTCACTTCCTGTCCCAGAGAAAGAACAAAAAGTGATTAAAAATCTTTCCAAAACTAATTCCGCGTACACACGATCGTTTTTCGGGCTGTAAAAAATGACGTTTTTTAGGGTCTAGAAAAAACAACGTTTTTTTCAACCCGATCATTAAAACGGCCTTGCCTACACACGATCGTGAAAAAAAAAATTGCTGATATTGTGTTAGTAAAAGACGATTCGCGCTTTTCAGTCTGTTACTGCGTGATAAATGTGCTTACTTACTTATGAATGCTAGTTTTACCAGAACAAGCCTCATAACTCCCGTCTCATGAGCATGCGTGGGTTTTTCACGTCGTTAAAGCCCCCACACGACCATTTTTTACAACCTATAAAAACGACAACATTAAAAACGTTGTGAAAAAATAGAGCATGTTCAAATTTTTTTTGCCCATTTTTTAGAACCCAAAAAATGCTCTCAAGCCCACACACGATCGTTTTTTAATGACATTAAAAAAAAATCATTTTATACAACCTGAAAAACTTAGTTGTCACCATGACAAGCGCCCTCATTGAACTATTTTCCTCACCTCCCATTGTAGTGACAGCTATAAAATTTAGATTTCTCATCACATTCTGTTTCCGTGATAGCGGTCAGCTAAACAGTGGGTGAATCGGATTCTAAAACCCTCCCTGCTCTATCCAAAACAAACAAAAAAAAAGTTGTAAAAATACAAGCATTTCAATTATTTTTATTTTTTTTGCAAGAAGATGCCCTTAAATCAGTAAACATAACTGAAAGCAGACAATAAAAAAAAAACAGACATGTTTCTTTAATTTAAAAAAAAGAAAAAGAAACCTACAGAAACCCAGGACTCGCGGCTTAAAAAATTGAAAAGCAACCGCTGTACCAATTAAACCTCCCATAACAAAATCCTATTGAATCGGACCTCAGATGCTAAAGATATCAAAGCGTTTTGTGATTGAAATTCTCCAAATACTGCCGAAGCTTGTAGAGGGGATTAGAGCTTACCGCTGCTTGTATTCGTCTTACAGAGAGACACAATGAGGATGTTTAGTGAACACCTGCTATGGTGTCAATAAAGAGACTGTGAACTGAAATCGCACCAAGCCTGAAGTGACTGATGATGGGGTGCAGGTTATCATGCTGACACTATTCACAATTTTAAAGAGAGATCTGCTATTATACACTAGAGTTTATATAAAATATGCAGTGTCAAAATGAAATTACACCTGGTATTCTTGTAAAATAGCTTGTCTTTTTTTTAATGCAGCATTTTTTTTTCCTCCACCCGTCTTTCTTTTGCATAGAATTATTCCGTTGTTAATTCCCTGCGAGCATTCATTTACTTGTGTACTTAATGGCTAATGTGTTCCTTTTGCGTATATTTAATGTTTCAGCTTAGAACGCCGTGATATGTTGTATGTTACATTGCGTGGAACCTTGTTACTGTCTCTCCAATGTTGAAAAACAAAACAATAATTGCAAAGCAAGAATAAAATGCCTAAAATTAGAGATTATTTTTTATTGTTAGTGGCAATCATATGCAGTGTATAGGGGTATTTCAGGGTGTAACATGAAGTGTGGTCACAGCATCCCCCTAACCCTAATGACTGACCCCCCCCCCTGCCTAAATCACTGGGTGCATATTCTAGCAGCATTATGTTTTTATTTGAATTTAGTGAAGCTTTGCTTGGCACTGCCGTCACAGCCGAAGTATCAAAGTCAGGGATCCATTAATAGTAAATACTACAAGTCCCATCTGCCACCAAGGCTGAATGGTTCACAGAGGACGCCGGTAGCAATTGGATTCCATTCAGGTAATTAAAAAGAAAATGTTTGAACACAGGATATTTGAGGCACAACTCACAACAAATATATCTATAAAATACATCCATTTTATTAATATCACAATTTAAAAAAAGTGATCCACTTGTTTCATTCATAAAATCACAATGAAGGGCATTGCAAAGCAAAGACTTGACCCAACTTCTACAACTCTTAGATGAATACAGCCCTTAAAGAAAATAGTTACCGGTATATGTCCTTGTCAAAAAAAACTGACACGTTTCCTGGACAGCATTCACTTCCTCAGGAGTTGACAGAGGGACATAGTTTAAAATTCTCTAGCTAGAACAAAAGGTTCAAAAACAATAATTAAACACTTACAATACGATATAGAACTTTTCCTTTTTAACCATCTATAAATTTACAAAACTGCACAGTTTCAGTTCAAAATAGCCCCATAATAAAAAGTCCGTAATGATTGCGCACGGGATGTTTGTGTGAGGCGCGTCTGCGTGGCCTCGTGTTGGTGTCTTTGGTGTTGTCACTTTGAACAGTGAAGGGCGGATCGAAATTTGTGGATGTGCAGCCATTTATTTTTTTGCAATAAAAGGTCTGTATCTCTGTAAGGACCAAACAGTGCAAGAGCCTGTGAATTCACCCACGACGCACCGGTTGTAGTGCTCTGCAGACCTGAATGCAAGAATCTCATAAATCCATATTTTTTTTATTTTACCGTTGTTGGTGCATTTTAATTTTTTTTTTTTTAAAAAGGTGGACTCTACCTACAAATCCACCTTGTTTTTCAGCTTCACTGTTGGTTTTGGTTTCAAAGGGAGGCAAGGATTTTAGACCCCTTTCACACTGGTGCGTTTTTCAGGTGCTTTAGCGCTAAAAAAAGCGCCTGAAAGAAAATATGTGAAAGCCCAAGTGCTATGATTAATGTGAAACGTGTCAGCTTTACTGGTGTTCTGTGCTGTGACTTGTAGTGCTGTTTTGGATTTCGGATTTTACAATAAAGGCAATTTTTTATTCAGAGTTCGGCTGTCCGGAAGAATATTTTCTTTTGTTTTTGCCTCGTATGTGTATTGCTTGCACCTGTGGTTCTGTGAGGAGTGATTGCCTTGAAGACACTCACACCTGAGCGGCTTCCCCTTCCCGCTGCTTTCACACTGAGGCGCTGCAATGGCAGGGCATTAAAAAAAGTCCTGCAAGCAGCTTCTTTGCAGAGATAAATGGGAAGGACCTGCAAAACGCCTTGGCTTTGTGGGCGCTTTTAACCCTTTATTCAGCCACTAGTGGGGGTTAAAAGCGACCCGCAATTGCTTGAAAAACGCTAGTAGTTTTAGCTGCGCTTTACCAGCGTTTTTTCGGGCGCTGGCAGTGTGAAAGAGCTCTCACATTGGAATTGCAGATGAGGGTTCTTTGAGGCGCTTTACAGGTGCTATACAGGCGCTTTACAAGCACCTGAAAAACACCCCGGTGTGATAGAGGTCCTAATGATATATTGCTCAAACATACCATAGGCATATGTGAAATGACACCCCAAAATACATTCTGCTGCTTCTCCTGAGTACGGGGATACCACATGTGTGAGACTTTTTGGGAGCCTAGCCATGTACAGACCCCCTAAAACCAATCACTACCTTAAGGCTTTCTAAGGGCGTAAAATGGTTATTTTACTTCCTCACTCCCTACCATGGCCTCCATTTGCAGGCCATGAAATGTCAAGATAGCACAAACCACCCCCTCAAATGACCCCATTTTGGAAAGAATCACTTCAAGCTATTTGCTGAGAGGCATGTTGCGTTCCATTCCATTGCTCTAAGTTCTTTACAAAATTGTATCATTTAGGGGGGGTTTGTGCTTTCTTGACCTTTCATGGCCTCCGAAGGGATCAAGGCCATGGTAGGGAGTGAGAAAGTGAAATAACCATTTTGTTTGGTTTTTGGGGTCCTGTACCCGGCTAGGCTCTGAAAAAGTCTCACACATGTGGTATCCCCATACTCAGGAGAAGCAGCAGAATATATTTTGTAATTCCATATATAACCATGCCATGTTTGAACAATATATCATTTAGTGACAACTTTGTGTAAAAAAAAAAAAATGGAATTTTCCTGAAACTTGTGGCACTTATTGTTTACATGAAAAAATATATATATTTTGCTAGGAAATTACTTTGAACCCCCAAACATTATATATTTTTTAAATCAAAGGCCCTACAGATTAAAATGGTGGGTGTTGCAATTTTTTTTCACATGGTATTTGCGTAACGATTTTCAAACGCATTTTTGGGGGATTTTTTTTTTTTTAATTTGAATGTACTAAAACACACTATATTGTCCAAATGTTTGATGAAATAAAAAAGATGATATTTTTCCGAGTACATGATACCAAACGCGACATGCTTTAAAATTGGGCACAAGCGTGCAGTGGCAACAAGCTACATACATTTTTAAAAGCCTTTAAAATCATTTACAGGGTACCACTTTAGATTTACAGAGGAGGTCTACTGCTAAAATCACTTCCCTTGATCTGATCTTTGCGGTGATACCTATTAGACCCTAGATCTCTCCTCTACCCTCAAAGCATCTAACCACACCGCACCAATATTAGTGTGAGAAAATGCTTTCCCAATGGCGTTGTTTATATCCTAAGTCATGAAATGCTCGTAGCTTCCGGTTTCTTAGGCTATGGAGATGATTGGAGCCATTCTGGTCTCCGATCAGCTCTATGGTCAGCTAGCAGAACCACCGGCAGCATTGTCGGGCTCCCTGTTGGGACAGGAGAGCCCGAGAAAACCATGGAAGACGGTGGGAGGGGGGACGTTCACGTTCCCTCCCATTGCTTGTAAAAGCAGTCTAGAGGCTAATTAGCTGTGTCAGAGAAGCTAGTGGACCAGACTGTGTGACTGCAAAGAGGAGACCCAAAACATATATAGGTAAAAATATAATAATTTATTAAAAAAAGGGAATAACACACAACCACCTCCAACAGAACACAGTGCAATAAATAAACCAACAAACAGTGACCCAAAGATAACTAAAGACAATAGGCCAGATCCACAAAGCACTTACGCCGGCGTTTTACGAGATGCGCGGCGTAAGTCTAAATATGCACCCGCGTATCTATGCGCCATATCCCCAAAACGATATACTCCTGAAATCCAGAATTTTTCGACCGACGTAATTTGGATAGACTGGCGCATCGTGCGCGCAAAAATGCGCTAGACACACCATTGATTTGCTATGCAAATATGTAAATGAGGGAGATACGGCAATCCACAAAAGTACGTTTGTGCGGCACAGGCTATGCGCTGTGCGCATCAGCTGCACGTCCGGTCTAAAGTTAGCAGCTTTAAATTTGAACAATCCGTCTACATGTCAGCTAAAGCAACACCGTTAGGGACGAACTGAGCAGCCACACTTGCAGGACAACAATCTGTATGCCTACATGCCACAACCCTGCAGGAGGACATCACCAGCCCAACACAACGCTCACATGCAGTTCAGCCACTGTGGTCCCTAGATCACACACACCACATCCTCATCACATTGGATTAGCATAAGCCCACCATGCAGGACTTGTGAGCAGCAACGCCACGCCACGGCTCCAATTATGTCACTGTACATTCATACACCATTCACACGGACCTGGGGATCACTTCTCCCTGGTTCTGGGGAACCCTTCTCCACCACAAATGAGGGTGAGACCCCTTTTCCGGCAGGAATGTCACCCCCACATTCAAAAATCATTTACAAACATAAAAAAAATCATAATCCCCCCCCAAGAAAATGCACAGCAAAAAAAAAAAAAAAATGCCCAGCAAAAAAAAAAATGCCCAGCAAAAAAACAAAAAATGCACAGCAAAAAAAAAAAAAATATGCACAGCAAAAAAAAAAAAAAAAAGCACAGCAAACTAAACACAGAAAAGCCCAAAAAAACTACCGCCACTGGCGTGACCCACGCCTGGGGCGGCCACGGCCCCTGCTCCTCAGGGGAGACTCATGGGGAGGTAATCAGGGGAAGGAGGAGCATCCCCTGGTCTCTGCCCACCTGGCGGTCTGCCCTCCAAGGCCACAGCAATTCTGGTCAGGCCATCACTGAGGGTTGCCATATTGGCCTGGATAGCCTGGGTGAGGGCCAACACATCCTGACCGAGGGCCCGCACATCCTGACCCACGCCTGCTGTGGTAGCCTGCAGTTCATTTTGGCAATTGATCAGAGCCAGGGAGTTGCAGTTTATGTCCCCAACTGAATCCTTTATGGAGGACAGGCTCTCCTCCATCCACCCCAAACTCTGGGTGATCTGTCCCAGATGGCGGGTCTGAAGGGCCTGGTCCCTTCTGAGAATTGTAGGCAGAACCTCGGCCACCCCCTTGGTCTTGTGGGTCACCTTCCTGCCTCCAGATGAGGCTTGTGGCTGGGAAAAGGGGGAGCCCCTTGGGGGGGGAGCCCTGTTGGGGGAGGAGTGGGAGGGGCTACCCCTGATGGAGGCCTGGCCGCTGCCAGCCATAGGGGAAGACTCCTCCAAAATTAACGTTAAGTAATTCCCTGACATGACCTCCTCCTCAAACTCCTCCTCCTCAACCTCAAACTCCTCCTCCTCAACCTTCTCAGAGGACTCCGGCCTTGTCTGGGGGTCTTCCTCAGACTATTGTCCCGGGGATGGTGCGGACAGGCCAGATGGCCCAGCACCCTCCTGCATATCTGTGGATGACACAAAACATTCACAGGTTGGAGGATCCACACACTTGCCACATATTCTCTCCCCCCCCCACACATGCTACACACCAGATAGAAAAAAAAACGTACCTGTCCTCACGGCCTCCTCAATGGAGTCAAAGCCAGGCAGCACCTCCACTTGCTGCATGTTGAAGGTCTGGGCTACCAAACGCTCCTCCTCAGTCAGCCTAACAGTGCATGGTGGATCCCCTCCAGTGCCCCTGCCATGTGCTGCAATCTTGGCCAGCTTCCCACGCACCACACGCCGGAGATCATTGATCTTCTTTTGTATCCCCTGGCGTGTCCGGGTCTCACCCCACAAAGCATTTACCTCGTCGGCGATGTCCTGCAAAATCTGACTCTTCCTGGCCGGGGTGGTGTTGGCACTCTCCGGGCCATGCAGAAATCACCCATATTGGGTAATGGCCCTGACAATAATTTCCTTCTCCTCCAAAAATCTCAAAGACACGTCACAAGGGAAACAAATGGATGTACTTTTGCAATGGAAGGGCGTTTCTCTCGGTCTATTTAAGCACTGTGCGTAGCTCACTAAGTTGACCGGGCCTAGTTCCAATTTCGCTGATTGCGCCGTGCCGAGTTCTGAGCATGCGCAGAGAGGTGCTGACCATAGCCTGCGTTATGCGCGCATGCGCAATCCGGCCGGCCCTTCATTTGCATGGGGTCACGGCTCATTTCAATGGAACACGCCCACGTCCTTCCCAATTTGAATTACACCGCCTTATGCCTCGGAATTTACGTTGCGCAAATACTACGAGGATACAGTACTTAGCGTAAAGGAGATGCGCCAAGCCGGTCTATATATGCGCCAATGTACGTGGATCTGGCCCAATATGTGATGGGAGATGCCGTAAACGTAAACAGGCCAGGCCGAGGTCATACACAGGGAGATCAGAAGATACAGTAGATGAGGACAGGGAATGAACAGGAACAGGGAGATGATGGATGGATGTGCTGCAAAGCAGGGATCCAGGTAACAAGGGGACAGGGATCCAAGACAATGGGGAAGCAGGAAGGGCAAGTCCAGGATGGTTTCAGGATAGGGATCAGGTTGGATCGGGTCAGGAAGATACATGCTCACATTAGGATCACAGACTCAAGGTCAGGGAGAGAGATACCAACTCAAGGTGTGTTTGCACTCACCGGGTATAAATAGGGATCCAGTAATTGGCTTCACGTTACACCTGAATGCAGAAAGAGTCGTCTGCTCCATACTGCCAGGATCCATCTGCTGTTGGAGACCAGTACTGCATCCCAAAGATGATATAACACCAGCAGGGAGAAGTTCTCCTGACAGTTCCAAACTGCCAGGAGACACCTGCTGGTGAACCACAGTACTGCAAGGCAAATAATAATAAATATTACCAGCGGATGGAACCTTTCCTGACAAGCTGCTGGCATTGCTTTTACATTAAAAGCCGACAGCTGTCTGAAAAGAATGATGCCAAGATGATACCTAAACCTGCAGGCATCATTCTGGTATAACCACTCAAAATCCAGCAACATACCAGTACATTGCTGGTCCTTGTTGGGCATATATTGTATGTTCTTTTTTTTTCATGCAACCTGTGGGCTGCATGAAAAAAGAGATTGATCTGTGGGTATGCCTAGCATTAGAATACAGCCCTTCATCCACCCACTTCTAATGATGGGCATACGTGCACCATTTATTTTTTAACTGTGGTGGTGAAATCACCTCCTACAGCACTGGAGTCGCTGATTTTTGTTTCAGGAAAGCAAACGCTGTTGCTGTCAGAATAAATAAACCTGTGCTGCAGCTGAATGGCGTACCTGCTAAGCAAATGATGGTTAACAATAAAACAAAGAAACATTACAGTATAACAGTAAGATCTCTCCTCTGCCCTCAAAGCATGTGACCACACTAAGATCGGTGTGATAAAATGCTTTCCCAATTTCCCAATGGCAATTTTTATATCCGGCAAAACCTAATTCATAAAATGCTCATAGCTTCTGGTTTCTTAGGCCATAGAGATGATTGGAGCCATTCTGGTCTCTGATCAGCTCTAAAGTCAGCTGGCGGAACCACCGGCTGCATTCTCGGTTTCCCTGTTGGGACAGGAGAGCCTGAGAAATCCATGGAAATGGTGGGAGGGGGGACGTTCCCTCCCACTGCTTGTAAATGCAGTCTAGAGGCTAATTAGCCACTAGGATTGGTTTTTCATGAAAGTTGACCGCTGGCTGAAAAGAATGATACCAAGATGATACCTAAACCTGCAGACATCATTCTGGTATAACCAAAGTCCAGCAACATACCAGTACATTGCTGGTCCTTGTTGGGTATATATTGTATGTTCTTTTTTTCATGCAGCCTGTGGGCTGAACGAAAAAGAGATGTTGATAGGTGAGTATGCCCATCATTAGAATACCACCTTCATCCACCAACTTCTAATGATGGGCATCCACGCACTATTTATTTTTTAACTGTGGTGGTGAAACCACCTCCTACAGAACCAGAGTCGCTGATTTTTGTATTGTGAGAGCAAATGCTGTTGCTGTTAAGATAAATAAATCAGTGCTGCAGCTGAATGGAATACCTGAAAAGCAAACAATGGTAACGATAAAACATTAACTCAATAAAACAACTTGATTTTTTAACGCAATCTGTGCCTAAAAAATATATGCTGAAGCATGGGGGCAATCCACCCTTATGTTAGGAGCAAATCACTCCTCCACCCCTGATCCCATGCTTTGGCATATATGCTCTTATTTTCAACTGTGGTAGTGAAATCACCTCCTACAGCACTGGAGTCACGGCTTTACGTATCGTGGGAGCAAACGTTGTTGCTGTCAGGATAAATACATCTGTGCTGCAGCTGAATGACGTACCTGCTAAGCTTAATGGGCAATTAGGTATGGCGCCAACAACTGGTCGTTGAGGTCCACCCCTCCCATGTTAAGGTTGTATTTGTGGACACAGAGGGGTTTCTCCACAACACCAATTGCCATTTGAATTTGGACCGTTGTGTCTGGGTGAAGGGAGGACAGAACAAAAACATTCTTATAATCCCTCCACTTCACAACGAGCAAATGATTACATTTCAAGCAGGCTCTCTCCCCCAGCCTAAGATGGGAATCTACAAGCCATCGGGATAAGCCCCGACGATTAGATTACACGGTACCACATGCGCCAATTCCATGATCAAACAAATGACTAAAATGTGGCTTGCTTGCATAATAATTGTCAACACACAAGTGGTACCCCTTTCTGAATAAGGGTCACACCAAGTCCCACACAATCTTTCCAGCGTTCCATATGTAGTCTGGACAGTTCTCCAGCTCTACATAACTATCTCTTCCCTCGTAAACCATAAAACTATATGTATAGCCTGTTTCCCTGTCACAGAGCTTATACATCTTGACCGCATATCTGGCACGCTTGCTGGGAACATACTGTTTGAATGACAAGCGGTCAGAAAACTTAATCAGGGACTCGATACCCATTTACATGGGGGGGTCAGGACAGTTGCGAAGGAAGTGTCTGGGTCCTCCACAGTAGAGACAGAGGTTAGCTTGCTGGGGGAAAAGTCTTTCATCAAAAATCTGGACAGTTGGCGACTATGTTATGACTTGGCTAAAGAGAAAACTGTTCTAAGGGATAAGCCACTACTTTGACTTATTCACTTGTTTATATAAAGTAAAGCTTAAGCTAAGGTACCCTGTCAACAACATGCTTTTTTCATTAAAGGACTAGGACAGCCTGCAAACACATGAAAAGGTGCCAATAGCTTCACCTCCTGACTGGAATACTTTATATTTACCTGACTGGAAAAAATAAATAAAAATGTTTGTGTTCTAACCCACTATATATTCCCTTTAGGATTTGTTGATGGGTGACCACCTTTCTTCTATCATAGTTAAAGACATGTTAAAAGGTTGGAATATGGCACAAAATACGGTTAGCTACATAATTCAGATTGTGGCAATTAATGTCTTCATTGCATGATCTGTTCAAGTTGACCTCAAGCACTCTGTATTAAATACTAAAATTGTCTTATTTATTTGTGTTTAACTACTTGCCAACCTGCCGCCGTCGTTTTACGGCGGCTGGTTGGCTCCCCTGCGCGAGAGCCCATAGCTCTATGTTGGCTCTCTCGCAGGTCATTAGGGGCGCGCGCTCGCCCCCGAGTCCCGTGCGTGTGCCCGGCGGGCGCGATCGCCGCCGGGCACCCGCGATTGCTCGTTACAGAGCGGGGACCGGGAGCTGTGTGTGTAAACACACAGCTCCCGGTCCTGTCAGTGGGGGAAATGTATGAACAGAAGATCAGTGATTTCCCCTAGTGAGGCCACCCCCTACAGTTAGAACACACCCAGGAACATAATTAACCCCTTCCCGCCCCCTAGTGTTAACCCCTTTACTGCCAGTGGCATTTTTATAGTAATCCAATGCATTTTTATAGCACTGATCACTATAAAAATGCCAATGGTCCCAAAAATGTGTCAAAAGTGTCCGAAGTGTCCACCATAATGTTGCAGTACCGAAAAAAATCACTGATCGCTGCCATTACTAGTAAAAAAAAAATATTAATAAAAATCCCATAAAAATACCCCCTATTTGTAAACGCTATAACTTTTGCGCAAACCAATCAATAAACGATTATTGCAATTTTTTTTAACGAAAAATATGTAGAAGAATACGTATCGGCCTAAACTGAGGAAATTTTTTTTTTATATATATTTTTGGGGGATATTTATTACAGCAAAAAGTAAAAAATATTCATTTTTTTTTCAAAATTGTCGCTCTATTTTTGTTTATAGCGAAAAAAATAAAAAATGCAGAGGTGATCAAATACCACCAAAAGAAAGCTCTATTTTTGGGAAAAAAAGGACGCCAATTTTGTTTGGGAGCCACGTCGCACGACGCGGTGCCGAATCGCAAAAAGTGCTCTGGTCTTTGGGCAGATATATGGTCCGGGAGTTAAGTGGTTAAATGCTAACATTAAATTGTCACAAAATATTATATGGTACTTTTTTTCCATGGGTGAACATCAATATTTCCCATTTATACGTCTATGCCCTATTTCTCCTCCTGGACTTCTAATCAACTCTGTCTTGTCTTGGTTGAAGCGCTTAGAAGTCCAAAACTTCAACCAATAATCACTGCAATGCAGGGCTGTCTTAATGAGAGGGCACTCCTGGGCACTGCCCAGGGGCGCCAGCTGCATGGGGGGCCCCTGCACTTTCCCCAAAGCAGCTGGTCCTTGAGTTCAGGCTGCCCCTAAAATAGGGGCCCCATGATGGCACTGAGAGTGATAGATACACAGGGGAGGCAGTCTACCTCCTACCTACTTGATGTCTGTTTACGTGCACTGTCATCATTGTAGGGGCCCCAGAGCACTACTTTGCCCAGGGGCCCATGATGCTATTAAGACGGCCCTGCTGCAATGACTTCCAAGCCATCACAGAAGGTCAGGAGAAAGCCTCCACGTTCATTACTAAATAGTCCTAAGCCAACAAATTTAACAAGGCAGTGCCCCAGGCACATCAGTAAATGCTATTCTTAATGTTTTCCTCCCTAATATACATGTAAACGAGTTAAATTAATAATGAATTGTGGTGGTTGACTTAAGAACTTTAAAAAAGACGTAAATAACAATGAAAAGTTTAATGATAACTCCAATAGTTACAGTAGTTTCTAAAACAAATTCATTTAGAGTCGGTTCACACTGGGGCGACTTGGGATCCGACTTGAAGTCGTCTCAAGTCGTCCCAAGTCGCTCTGTCCAGAAAAGCAATGTAAGTGAATGGGAGCGGTGTTAATACACACTACTCATGTCGCTCCAACTTCAGAAGAGGTTCCTGTACTACTTCAATCAGACTTCTAGGCGATTTGTACCCATTGATTTCAATGGAAGTCGCTTCCAAGTCTGATCAATGTTTTAATTGAAGCTATTTCCAGCAAGATAACATACATTTCTCAGGCAAACCCCTCCCTCCCCTTCACTCTCCCAGAGCTGATTGTTGTTTTATTGGCCACTGGAATGTCTCCTGACCTGAAAAGGACTTCAAGTCGTGTTGTAAATCGCCCCAGATCGCCCTGTGGTTCATGCTCAAGTCGTGTTGAACTTGCTTCTGAAAGTCGTGCTGGAAGTCGTGTCGCCCCAGTGTGAACCGACTCTTTAGAATAATGTTTTTTTTTTACTGAGGATGTAAAATAATGTCCAAATAATATAAAAATTATTTGGACATGGATTACAGACTTGTTTTGTCACTTTAAACATGATAATATTTTAGAGATAGAAATATTACAACTAGAGAGTGTATGCCAGATAGTGGCAGACAACTGAGTAGTGCGTTGTACCCTGGACTGTGCGTCGTTTGAGTGTCATTTGTGCATCAATCACAAAAAGGATTTTTTATAAAGTAAATGCTGTAAACTAATAAAGTAAATGCTGTAAACTAATTTGGTAGTGATAAATTAACATCCTGCACTCTCACACCTCAGATCAGCCCCAATTTCTGCAACTCCACACTTCAGATCATTCTAAATTCATGCACCTTCACGCTTCAGATCACTGTAACCCCTTGCACATCTGCCCCACCATTGTACCACCCTGCTCATCTGCCCCGCCACTGTACCACTCTGCTGACCTGCCCCACCACTGTACCACCCTGCACATCTGCCCCACCATTGTACCACCCTGCTCATCTTCCCCACGACTATACCACCCTGCTCTTCTGTCCAACCACTGTAACCCCCTTCTCATCTGCCTCACCACTGTACTACCCTGCTCATCTGCCCCACCTCTGTACCCTCCTGCTCATCTGTCTCACTACTGTAACCCCCTGCTCATCTGCCTTACAAATGTTCCCCCTTTCTGCCCCACCACTGTACCTCCCTGCACATCTGCTCCACCGCCGAACCCAATGCTCTTCTGTCTCACCGCTCAACCATCTTCTCATCTGTCCTAACACTGAACGTATCTGCTCATCTGCCCCACCACTGTAACCCCTTTCTCATCTGCCCCACCATCTGTCCCACCTCTGTACCTCTTTTCTCCTCTGCACCCCACTGCACAACTGCCCCACCTCTGTACCCCCCTGCTCCTCTGCCCCATTGCTGTAATCCCCTGCTCATCTGTCCCACCAGTGTACCTCCTTTCTCCTCTGCACCGCCACTGTACCCCCCCTGTACATCTGCCCCACCCCTGATTTGGTTGGACAAACTGAACAGTCCTGTTTTAGAGACCTAGGTGCAAACAGATTGGATTGGTTGGATTGTGCCTTCAGACCCGCCTGCCTTATAACGTCAATGGCTGCATACTGTACAACCTGTTCTTAGTAAATATCCAACATTCTCCCTGGTTATAAACTTAAACAACACATGACTTAATTATCTGTTTTTAATAAAAGTGAGTGTTTTAATGTCGCTTATTACATCAGGGAAATGAAAGACACATGTGTCTAAAGGTATATATCATCCTGTATGTAATGTCCATATAGACAAAACTTTTGAATCCTGCAGAGGAAATTCACTTAAAACAAGCATATATTTTTTTTTAAAGTGTTACATACTCTAAGATATTATTCTCTTACAGGTTTTATTGTCCTTTAAGTCTAATCAAGCATTGCAATTTTGTAAATCTATACAATTTTATACAATTTTGGAAACGCTTTAAATAGGGCACACTCCACTTAGGTACCCTTTTCACAGTTTTATGGCTAAAACACGAAATTGCAGTGCAAGCTTGGCTCCAGGGGTCCTGTAATCATACTATGTGGCTCTGGACATTGTATCGGTACCCAAACAAAAGGCTTCTATTGGTCCTTGTGAAATTTGTTGCTCCATAATTCCTCTGTTGCCTGCATTGGCTTTCTGCGTGTGATACAACCCTGGTTAAATGCTGCCTCTATTCTTTTGGAGGTCATAATTTCTCCAGAACAGTTCCCCTTGCTTGGGTTCATACTGGTAGCTAGGCATCAAGGAGTCCATAAGACCTTTAACATCCTTTCACTGTGCTTAACACCAACCTCTGAGGAATTAACCACTTGCTTACTGGGCACATACACCCCCCTCCTGCGTGCGACGTGGCTCCCAAACAAAATTTACGTCCTTTTTTCCCCACAAGTAGAGCTTTCTTTTGGTGGTATTTGATCGCCTGTGCGGTTTTAATTTTTTGCGATATAAACAAAAAAGAGCGAAAATTTTGAAGAAAAATACAATATTTTTTACTTGTTGCTATAATAAATATCCCAATTAAAAAAAAAAAATTTTTTCTCAGTTTAGGGCGGTACGTATTTTTCTACATATTTTTGGTAAAAAAATAAAATAAAAATAAAAATCGCAATAAGCGACTGGTTTGCGCAAAAGTTATAGCGCTTACAAAATAGGGGAGAGAATTATTATTTTTTATAATTTTTTTTTTTACTAGAAATGGCGGCGATTTGCGATTTTTATTGGTACTACGACGTTATGGCGGAGACATCGGACACTTTTGACACATTTTCGGCGCCATTCACATTTATACTGCGATCAGTGCTATAAATATGCACTAATTACAGTATAAATGTGACTGGCATTGAAGGGGTTAACACTAGGGGGTGAGGAAGGGGTTAAATGTGTATCCTAGGTGTGTTCTAACTGTGGGGGGAGGGGGGGTGACTGGGGGGGTGACCGATCTGTGTCCCTATGTAGAAAGGAACACAGATCGGGCTGCTCCTCTCCAGAGACAGGACGCTGTCTCTGTGTAAAACGGCAATGAGAGATGATCTATAAGATCATCTCTCATTTGCCCACAGATCGCATCGCAAACGGCCACTCTGATTGGCCGTTCGCCGCGATCTGTGATTGGCCGTGTCCAAGGGACACGGATAACACAGGGCTTCCCCGCAGCGCGCTCTACAGCACACGCTGGGAACGCCCGAAGGAGATGCCGTCAAATGACGGCATGTTGGATATTCAGACCCGCGCTGTTGCCGTCATTCGACGGTAGCGCGGGTCTGAAGTGGTTAAACATTTTAAACATTATTATTATAATGTTAATGATATTTACTTTGTGTTTACAAATGGCGGCCTGTTCTTCTGGGCTGTAATTTTTTTTTTGTGATCATGCACAATATTTCTTGTGTAAGGTTTTATTGTACGAAACCAGTACACATTAACCATAAGTTATGTTCAGTACAGAGAAGAATTGTGCAGTCTGTTCCTTCTATGATTTTCTATTGGAAGTTCTGAATAGTTATTTTTTTAATCTGTATTCACACTATATGAAAATCATATGATCGTTCCAAATACGTAATTTTCCCTCTGATTATCATAAAATGTGTAGGCTCTATTAGTGATTGCCAGATCAGTTACAAGGTAGATTTTATGCTGAAAAGAAGGTTGGGACTTTATATGAAACATGCACCTAAAGGGTGATAACAGGCAATGGGTGCCTGACCAATAAGATGAATGTTGTGACTGTACTATCTAAATCTAAATACCCAGTACACAGGACAATAATATATAACAGTAACATGTATTTCATATATACATATAATACATTGTAGCATAATAGTATTATAGTAAATGGTAATAGTTTGATAAAACGTCAGACACATTGATCCATATATCACATAGTAACCATATAAAAATCATGATTGTTACAGCATAATACAATTAAAAAATAATAGAAGTAATTAGATGATCCCATGTAAAACATCATAGTAGCATCGGAATAGCTTGATGCATTTCGTGGAACTCTCCACTCATCAGGAGCAGATGCTGATAAATATCTGACATTTATAAGATTTATAGTTTGACTATTGGTACAGGGTCTTAGATAACATAGGGGTGTAGGGAGAAGAAGGTAGAAAAAGTATACATTGGTATGGGACAAAAGAAAATAGTAAATATCCCAAAACTACAGGGTAGATTAGCCATTCCATAGATATGGTCATACACAGTTAGGACAAAATTTGGCTAATTTGGGTCAAATGTGACATTTCCATCTCCATCCAAAAATGTTTGCTCTTTTTTTGGCCATGGGGAGGGGGCAATGTTAACTGAGAGGGTTTGCTCAGCTTTTGTTTAATTACCAAAAAAACATGCTGTTTTGAGAACATATTTGCATATGGCAAGAACCAGTTATTATATACAAAATAAAGTTGTTATTATTCATATACTTTATATCGACTTGAAATATTTTTCCACTACTCTGTCTTTAATGAAAAATGAATGTAATGATTTGGCAGGGTTTAGGGTTACTATTACTGCACTTTGTTTGCTCATTTTAGCTCTTGCACTAACTTACCTAATGTATCTACTGCCTTTATTTTCGAGTTGACTTTAAATGCAGTGGAACGGATCTACTGTGCATAAACTGTACCAAATATCAAACGGGAGTCTATTGTACCGTACATATCCAATCCATTACCATTACCAGTATTTAACTCAATGGATCTTCTTAAATGTTATTGTATACAGTATGTAAAATAAACTCATTTGAATGCTCCTGGTTCTCCCCAACCTTATTCTGGCAGCAGTGAATGCATAACATGCTTGTAATAACTATACTGAACTTAACTTTTATACATGTGTGTCTTAAGGTATACAAAATACAGTATCTTTGATTACCTGAGTTTTTACGAAATAGTACCGTAATTACATTTTTACACCAGACATGAAGTTGCCGCCATAATAGAAGAATTTAGTGGTATTTCAGTGGTAGTGGTATTTCATGAATAGCATCAAGGTGTTTGGGGTCCAGCACATGTTGATGCTCTTGTAGTTCAACAATTTGTATATATTATATATCCTGTTGAACCCCCAAAATGGAGGTTTTCATGTGAAAATGTATTTTTATCTGCTAAAATTACCAATATTTAAACAGTCTAAGAACAAGTAGTACCTAATTAGTTTTCAAATATTCCATTTCTAATCAATATAGATTCAAATCAAATTAGAATCAAATTTGATTTGAATACAGATAAAAAATTAAAATCAAATTGAAAACGGAAAATAGAAACGAAAATGAAACCAATTACGAAAATAATAATTCGAACACAATGAATATAACCAAATTACATTTTCTATTTGGCGCATCTATCCTAAACTAAATGAAACACATTTTTCCATTCTGCATACAGGTGCATCTCATAAAATTAGAATATCATCAAATGGTTCACTGACTCATCACTGACTGTGGAAATTTCACACGGGAACTCATGCAACTTGGATTCTGTGCCTCTCCACTCTTCCTCCAAACTCTGGGACCTTATATTCCAAAATAAATGCAAAATTGTCCACAGTCAGTGATGATTTAGGGAGCCATATCATCTGCTGGTGTTGGTCCACTGTGTTTTATTCAAAAGTCAAATCCAAAGTCAGCGCCGCCCTCTGACAGGAAATTCCAGAACACTTCATGCTTCCCTCTACTGACCAGCTTTATTGAGATGCTGATTTAATTTTCCAGCAGCACCTGCCCACACTGTCAAAAGTACCAATACCTGGTTTAATGGTCATGGAATTACTGTGCTTGATTGGCCAGCAAACTCGCTTGACCTAAACCCCATAGAGAATATGTGAGTATTGTCAAGAGGAAGACGACAGTAACCAGACCCAACAATGCAAAAGGAACTCTGACCAATTACTGAGTGCATACTATACTGTACATGGACATACTTTTCAGTAAGCCAACATTTCTGTATTAAAAATCCTTTTTTTTATTGGTCTTATTTAATATTCTATTTTTCTGAGACACTGAATTGAAGGTTTTCACTAGCTGTAAGCCATAATCATCACAATTAAAAGAAAGAAATGCTAACTATATCACTCTGTGTGTAACACATCTATATAAAATATGTGAGTTTCACTTTTTGAATAGAATTGCTAAAATAAATAAACTTTTTGATGATATTCAAATTTTATGAGATGCACCTTTTTGTCATCATAAGGCCCCTGTCTCTCAATCCCCTACACAAATAGGGAAAGGGAGATAACCGCTCCAAGTGGATATGCTTAGGTAATCAACCTCCTCTCAATGACCAAGGGTGCTGGCAATGCATATAGCAAAGAACAAAAAGGGTGTTTGGACAGCCGCTCTCCAGAAGAAATTAATTAATTGCTTTTATTAGCAACATTGGATGAAAAGCACTGCAAGCTACAGCAAGAAAAATGGGACACACCGCTGATGCGTTTTGCACTAGTACTAGTCTCCACCCTGCTACATGCTGGTTCTGAGAGAAGGGTCAGTGCCTGAACATCAGTAAGAGAGAGGCAGGCCAGGCTTTGTAATGGACAGTCTAGTGAGCTGTCAGTAACAGTGGCTCTGTATTTGTATAGAGCAGAAGCTCATTGAAGGATCCTCTGACAGTCTACATTATGATCTTCTGGGTGCCACTGGAAATGCAATTAGGTGCCTGCCCTGGGGCCTATGCCCTAAGTTCTCTACTCTGTCCTATACATATTTCAATAAATTCCTCCAAAATAAATTTTTACACCAAAATAATATTTGCTAAATGCTACTGACATATGTTTTGAATTGATAAGTGAGATTAGCACATGCTTTCAAGGTGGTGATTGTCACATATAACACACAGGTTTAGATTATTAAATATGTTAATGTTTTCCTATGTTCTTTTTTAAGTCACTGTTGCAGACTCTGTATAATCTATTTTAGAGAAACCTGAACCGTGAATACACGTTTTACATTTTTTTTTCTTCACAATTTAAAAAAACCTCTTTGCCGTGAATAGTAACAGTGTTCTACTAAACACCCAAATCCTATTAAACACATTTTTTATTTTTTGTTTTATTTTTTTATTTCAGATGGAAAAAGCTACATTAGGCATAGTATATTAGTATATGGCTATCATGTATATCTGGTTTATTACAGTTGTAGAGGATTTTTCAAGCAATAGCATGGTGGTTAGCACTGTAGGCTTGCAGCGCTGGGGTCCTGTATTTAGTTACCATTTGTTTTGGTTTCCTTTGTGTTTTTCCGCAGTAGTTACTGGTTTCTAACTAAACAGGCAATAGTCTCAATTTCCTGCATGGAAGTAATCTACTTCTGTCTTTATATCTCATAAAAAACAAAACAAAACAAAAACAACAGATGACCACAATAGCACAGCTATCCAAAAGGCTACTGCTCAACAATGAAGCCAAATTGAACTCTCCCTTCAAATTAGCTAAATATGTTCCATGTATATGAAAACAGAAGACGCCGCGGTCAACTTTTTTAGCTTGTCTAGCTATGTAAACTAGCCACATCCAGCTAGTATACTGCACAGGTCAGGCCCATTCAGAGAGACCACTGCTCCCACACAAAAAGCAGCAGTCTCTCCACATGTATGTCACTGTCCCCTCACTGAGTCACAGATAGAGCTCTGCAGTTTTCAAAGCTCATGCTTCTAGATCAGTGAAGAGGTCCAGCTGTGACTTGGCAGGGACATTTTGGACTGATGTGGAGAAACTTCTGCTCTCACTTAGAATTTTTTTTTTTTTACATTTTGGATAGAGTAGGGGGGGGGGGGGGTTAAAAACCCTGGTGTGTTTTTTTTCCTTGCTATTGGTTTCTGTGTCCTTGTTAAGAATTGTCCTAATGATCAATGTCATTGTGTCTGAAAGTAAAAGATAATCCAAAGTTGTGATCTATTACAATAATATGTATCATATGCGTGCACAGGGGGTGTGCCCAATGTGCCTGGGCACACCCTAATCACTGCACGCTGTTTACCCTATTTCCAGGGGGTCATTCATTGTGTTCCCCACTTGCAGCGCCGCTGATTTCCCTTCTCTCCTCTCCCCCCGTCTTCTGCGGTAAATGTTTCAGAATGAAGAGTGGGGAAGGGGCTGGCAAGTATGTCATTTACTGGCCCCTTCCTTTTCTAAATGAACACATTGAACACACTCACTGATTCAGTTTGTAAATGATAGCCTCTCAGCACTGAGCACTATCCCGTTTATTTACTGTCCAGTGTAGCTGAGGCTGTGTGTGAGTTTTGGGGTGTACATCCTAATGCAATAGGCTGCACACACCTATAACAAGTATATTGTAGATGGTAAGTCTTCAATGGTAACACCTCGTTTCCGGTGACAGCCGTCTAACCCTTTCTTTACTGTATCAAAAAAAAAAAATGGCTTTAGATATACTTTAAAGGCTAGGCAGATGAAGAAGGCAATATTTAGTGCTTTAAAGTGATCCCCATGTGTTAATTGTTTCTTGTTACCTTTTATCCTGAATTCACATACTCACCTATCCAGGGAATTTAGCATTGTCCTGATGTGATCTGCCAGTTGGCTGCTTTGTGCTGTCTATCACAGTAGTCATCAACCCTGTCCTCAGGGCCCACTAATGCCGCGTACACACGGTCGTTTTTTGCGATGAAAAAAAACGTTGTTTTTTAAAACGTCATTTAAATTGATCGTGTGTGGGCAAAATGTAGTTTTTTGTCTTAAAAAAAACGACCAAAAAAAAATTCCAACATGCTTGAATTTTTTGTGTCGTTTTTCAAAACGTCGTTTTTGTTTCACAAAAAGTCACCGTGTGTAGCAAAAACGTTGTTTAAAACGACGTTTTTCAACCCGCGCATGCCCAGAAGCTAGTTATGAAGCGAGCTTCAATGGAAAAGTGTGGTGAACGTAACCTCGCTTTTTGTGAAAAAAACGATGGTGTGTATGCAACATCGTCTTTGAAAGTGACGTTTCAAAAACTTCGTTTTTTACTTCACAGAAAACGTCGTTTTTTTTCCATCACAAAAAATGATCGTGTGTACGCGGCATAACAGGCCAGGTTTTATGTATTACCTTGGGAAGATTCAGACTGGAATACTGCAATCACTGAGCGCAAATGATATCACCTGTCATGTATTTCAGTTATCTTGCAAACCTAAACTTGAAGAGAAAATATGGACAGCCGCACACCACAAAAACCTTAAAAAGGTGGATTTTAATGGTAAAAAAAGGAACAAAGCACTACAAAGCACAGCAAGCAGTATATAGCTGACGCGTTTCACACTGGGGAGCTTTAGCTTTGTTCCTTTTTTTTACCATTAAAAGCCACCTTTTTAAGGTTTTTGTGGTGTGCGGCTGTCCATATTTTCTCCAAGTTTTGCTTCGTGCATTGCCGGCACCCACTTCTCTAAGAGGACATTGATTGCACAGTGCACTCACCTGTAGCGGCAGTTTCTCCCCTCCTATCTTGCAAACCTGACATGTTAGTGGACCCTGAGGACAGGGTTGATGACCACTGTTCTATCAAGTCTTTCTTTTCCGGGTTCAGCACCGTGTAGAAGCTGACAGTTCCTAGGATATGTGATGTGGATATAGCAGGAGACTTCAGGGGAAAGGACACCTTATTTTTGCCTAGGTGAGAATGGAGGTAGGAGCAGGCTGGCTCGAACCTCCCGCCACCAATTTTTTTTTTAATTTTCTCTTATAAGGAAGGATGAGGAATGCATGGGGACTTTATTATTTAATTTTTTTGACTGAAGGTTTGCTTTAACCATATTGCTGTCCAAAGACCAGAGCACTTTTTGTGATTCGACACTGCGTCGCTTTAACTGACAATTGCGCGGTCGTGTGACGTGGCTCCCAAACAAAATTGGCGTCCTTTTTTTCCCACAATTAGAGCTTTCTTTTGGTGGTATTTGATCATTTCTGCGGTTTTTATTTTTTGTGCTATAAACAAAAATAGAGCGACTATTTTGAAAAAAATGCAATATTTTTTACATTTTGCTATAATAAATATCCCCAAAAAAGATATAAAAAAACTTTTTTTTTCCTCAGTTTAGGCCGATACGTATTCTTCTACATATTTTTCGTAAAAAAATCGCAATTAGCGTTTATTAATTGGTTAGCGCAAAATTTATAGCGTTTACAAAAAAGGGGGTAGTTTTATGGCATTTTTATTAATATTTTTTTTAACTAGTAATGGCGGCGATCAGCGTTTTTTTTCGGTACTGCGATATTATGACGGACACTTCAGACACTTTTGACACATTTTTGGGACCATTGGCATTTTTATAGCGATCAACGCGCCCCCTAGTGGCCAAAAAAAGAGAGGACGTAGAGCTACGTGCTCCCGCGAGACAGTGCCACCGTCCCGCAGTAATATGACTGCGGGCGGTCGGCAAGCAGTTAAATTACTTTTTATGACTGACATTTTTACTTGCTCTTTCATATTTTTGTTATTGGATTAGGTAAACAGAATTGTATATCTATTAGAGGGAACTTAAGGTGGGTTAGTTCTATCATTGTACTTAAAGTGCATGTTAACCCCATAAATACATTTGGCAATGTACATATTTACTATATTTATTATGGTCAGTTTGTGTCCTTGCTCTTTTCAATGGCGTGCCTGTACTCCCATTGTCCACACCCCCACTAGACCTGCAGAGAAGGATTGAAAGCTACAGCCTTTGCTGCCTGATACGAATAATCACACCCCCTACAACCCAAATTGTCAGGAAAGGGGTGATAGCAGTCACATGATCCCATAAGAAAACATTTTTTTAAGGTACTTGGCAGCCTATTTGCAGCATACAGTGGTGTTTTACACATTATGGAGCACTTTTGCTTCATACCAACTGGCCAATGAGTGAGTGCATTGTTTTTAGGGGATTGACATAATCATAGATGCAATTTGAGAAGAAACAATAAAGCACAACTATTATGCTGCACTGCACAGAAAGCATAGACTCCATGTACACTCCATGTACACATACTGTATATAAACTGTACAGGATGCTAGGGCTGGGTCCTGGATGAGAGATATTTATAATCCTTGTTTGAGTGGTGGTCTCTTTAAGGGAAAAGAGGCAATTGGAGTACTCAGGGATGTAGGGTAAAGGGTTCCAGAGTCATCTGTTAAAAAATGTACAGTTTTCACAGGATTAGTAAGTGCCCCTATGGGTCCCAGAATTCAGAGGGTTGAAGATATCTTGGGTGGGAAAGAGCTTCAAACCCTGATTCGGGTACTTTGGACCGCCTATGCCTCCAGACAGTTATATCCTCTAGCCCAGGAGTCTCCAAACTACGGCCCTCCAGGTGTTCAGGAACTACAATTCCCATCATGCCTAGTCATGTCTACGAATGTCAGAGTTTTACAATGCCTCATGGGAAGTGTAGTTCCACAGCAGCTGGAGGGCCATAGTTTGGAGATCCCTGCTCTAGCCTACCACAGTACCTCCCAGCTCCCATAGTGCTCCCAGCTTCCACAGTAACTTCCCACAGTTCCCCCCTCAGCCTGTTGCAGAGTCTCCAGCTCCCATAGTGCTCCCAACCTCCCAACCTCAAACAGTGTCCCACAGTGCCTCTGCAAAGCCCACAGCATCCTGGAGACACCCCAGCTACCCCCAGAAACCTCATCATCTACTGGGCCACCATATCTGCTGCAGAGTTCACTAACCCTTTCCAGAACTTCCAGCTTACCTTTCAACCCCCCTCACCCCCCACACACCCAACCCCATTCAGAGCCTTTCAGCATTTCAGTACATAAACTGAGTATAACATTTTTTTCACTGATGTAGCATGGAAGGGTTTTGACAGGACTCAATAAGGTTGAGAACCACTAGCCTAGAAAGAAAGAAAGTTACCGCTCCAGGTGGACAACAAATGGAAAAAGAAAATATGGACAGCCGCACTCCAAAAAACATTGATGGTTGTCTTTATTTAAAAAAAAGGAAAAATGCACTACAAGTCACAGCACACAACACGGGAGTAAAACGGCTGACGCGTTTCACACTATAAATGAGTGCTTAATCGTATAGTGCGAAACGCATCAGCTGTTTTACTCCCGTGTTGTGTGCTGTGACTTGTAGTGCATTTTTCCTTTTTTTTTAATAAAGACAACCATCAAGGTTTTTTAGAGTGCGGCTGCCCATATTTTCTTTTTCCATTTGTAACCACTAGCCTAGATTAAGTTTAAATTTCCAGAGGCTTCAACACACTTAAGTAAGGAAACCTGCACCAAGTCCTCCATAACTGACCTACTGAATACTGTGCTTTCCTGGGTGTCATGCAGGTCCAATTTCTTTGACATTTCCCGAGAAACTGATGCAGAAGAAGTATGCACATTAGGAGCCATGGCTTTACTCTTCACCTTATTCATTTACGGCATACTTGTTTCAGGTCAGTGACAAAAGATTAAAGGTCAGATACTGTAATTAACATGAGAGGCAGGAAAGCAATATGTTCTGAAGGAGGCAAGCAATATTAATCCTAGTATTTCTCCTTCCTTAACGTGAAATTTCAGTATGTAGTCATCAGCAGATATCCTTCATAGGCTTGGATTAAACTACCTATAGGGAGGTAAGAAGAACATCTGGATTGTAAAGGATGTAATAGAACTGGATTGTTAATGGGTGCATACAACATGAACAATTCCATTTTCATATAGGCACAATTTAGGTTTGGTGCTGGGCTTTTATTTAAGGGAAATCTATACTTCGGAAGTATGGAGTCCTCCATTTACGACCTCACCTCTAAAAATGCTAGTTGTTTGGGTGTCATCCTGATATAATGGGGCAGATTCACAGAGAATTAGATTCTCGTAGAGTATCAGAAATACACTACGCCGTTTTTTACCTGGCTCTACGTGGAATCCAGGTAGATTTTGTCCAGTAAACGACGGCGGCGTAGTGTATTTCTCCTGTCGCAATCCATCTGCGTGAGTAGGGGGCGTGAAGCATTTAAAATAGGAGCGTTCCCGCGGCGATCGAACTGCGCATGCAAATTTCCCGCCGTGCATTGCGCGAAAACACGTCGTCACGTCGTAGTAGCGTCGTTTACGTACATTCCTATTCCCGAACGAGTTACATTAAAAAAATATATATATATATATATTTTCAAATCGACGCGGGAACGACGGCCATACTTTACATGGGTTACGCACTGTTAGACCAGCAAAAAGCTCCTCTAACATTACGTAGCCAAAAAATGACGTAGGCGATTGCGAGGGACACTCGTACCTTCGTGGATCGCCGTAAAAACTCATTTGCATATCCCGATGCATGAAAACGACGCAAACTCCTCCCAGCGGCCGTAAAAATATCGCAGTGTAGATCCGAAGGCTTACGAGGACGTAAGCCTCTCGGATCGAAGCCCGAAGCCGCCGTATCATGGTTTGAGGATTTAAACTAGTGATACGGCGCGCAAAATTTGAAATTACTCCTGTCTAACACCAGTTAGACAGGCGTAATTGCTCTGTGAATCTGGGCCAATGATTTTATTATTGCTGATTAGAATTTCTAACTTTACTCCAACTTTTCTGATCTGTATGCTTGTCCCAGGTTGGGGACTCAAAAAGTATGGAAGCCAGGGGACTGATATGGTAGCCTGGTAACTACCCGGTAATATTTTCACAAGGTCAGGAATGGCACACTTCGTATTTCCATCGCTATGGGTTTCTTTTAAAAAGCAGATATCAGAGTTGAGCAGTTACATACAGTATTCAGTGATACTTCAGCGTTCATCAGTTTGCAGCAGTCTGTACAATCTTAGAATAAATGGAAGATGGCTGCTGGTTGGTCGCTATGAACTTCTACACTTTAAACTTTGCACTTTACCATCGTTACCTTTATCAACAGGTCATAACATTAGAAACAGAAATTATAAGGTTGGTATATGCATACCTCCCAACTTTTTGAGATGGGAATGAGGGACACCTATCAGCAAAAGTATGCAGGCATAAGACACACCCCCTGGCACGCCCCCTTAAAGGAGAATTGTACAAAAAACAAGATTGGTTAAACCCACAAGTGCTTTTTTTACCACTACTATTCCTTTAGGCTCCATGCACACAAAAGCTGATAAACTGCAGTTTATTGGTGTTTTGGCGTTTTTTTAAAAGCCCATGAACTGAACTCTATGTTAGCCTATGTGCTAATGCACACATGGGCGTTTTTTTGTGTTAATGAGCTTTGGAGTTCATTGGCTTTTTTCTGAACGCTCAAAATTTGCATTTAAAGTGCCGTTTTTTGGCGGGAAAAAATGCAACAATGCTGAAAAACCCTCAACCCTTTTTTGTTTTTTTAACCATTGAAAAAAAAAGCTAAAAAACGCTACACTGAAAAACGTATTTGTAAATTCCAAAAAACTTATTCTGGCTTTTGGAATTTGCAAATACAGCAATTTAGAAATCAGATGTAAGGTTTAACACTTGAAAACATGTTTTGATAGATTAAAAGTGCATTTTATATACATCTATATAGATCAGACCAAAATGAGGGGCAAAGTGGGACATTGCTCCAAATCAGGGACAGCCCCTCAAAATCAGGGACAGTTGGGAGCCATGTATACATATATCTGAACTAACACCATTTTCCCAGTTACTCCCAGTATATTATATTGCAGTGCTACTGATAATTCTACAGACTGATATCCAAGAACATGGTCATACTCATGTTTCAATTGCCCCAAACTTATAAAAGCCCTTACACTTGCTTATGCTATTTTTACTAATGACCTTTTTGCCAATTTTGTCTTCTCGACTCCACCCCCATTCCAAACTATGATTGATCTCTGGTGTTCAAAGAAAAACCTCAGCAGCTAATACGCTGACTCATTTTGCTATTCTAAGCGTGACCATCCCCCAACTCGCAGGATTAGTTTAATGGTATATAGCATTATCACACCATCTTTTGAAGTCAGAGGCCACTGATTGTGGCGGACAGTGAAAGAAAAAAAAATCCCAAACAAACGTCGTTTTAGTCAAAGAAGCAATTCTGCAGCGCTTATCGATTGGGCAACTTCACAGCTGTTTGTAATAAGTGGGATGGAAGAGACGTTTGTATGGGGCTGGAATTAGTTTTCGATTGCCGGGGCCACAGTGTCGGTACTCTTGTTTTGCTATGCCACCTTTTTGATCAATACTACATCACCCAGTAGATAGTAATTAGGTTGGAGAGAGCCATTCAGGAGGAATCTGTGTTGACTGCAACAGACAGAGCCAAGGAAAAGGTCAGACAAAATCAGCAGTCAACTAAAAGGTGGTGGGTAAAGAAAAGGACCCCGTGCCTGAAATGTACTTAGCTCTCTTTTAATTACTGTAATTTTCAACAAGAGTCAGAGAGTGAGATGATGAAGTGCATGGCTCTCTCTCCTGCTGCTTCTGATGAGGCTTGATAAGCCTCGAAATTACGCATTGACTCTCCATGTCATTTTTTTCCCAGTGTTTAGCGCTAATAACCTGTAGGGCCTCGTTTTTTTTTTTTTCTTTCCTTCTTTGTACCTCTCAGTCTTAGTGTCACTGCAGTAATTACACTCTGTGAAATCTCTACTGCAATCACAGCTGCTGACTCGTAGCTACACAGACTGGGTCAGGTTATGCAGTGACAACATGTAAAAAAAAAAAAAAAAACTCACATTGAAACTCATTTTCTTTCTCAACGTATTTTGTTTTGTTTCAGCTCTACGGCTATTTAATAGAATCCATCAATGTAAAAGAAAAAAAACTGTACAAAAATTTCTAGAGATCTTAGTAAACAATTGATGGCTTTTGTTCAATGTAAAAAAAAAAAAAAAAATTTTTATTTCAACTCTTACATAAATACAATAAGTCATAATTAAATCAATTTAAATAGTTATTATCTTTAAATGGGCTCATAGGGATCTATGGAAAATGATTTGGTTTTTTTACCAAGACGGTTTAAACTAATTGCAAGCTGTTTGTAAATGTAGTAACGAAGGGCAGAAAAGAACTGATTTATTTATCCAGCGGAGAAAAAGTCTCTTTAAATAAGCACCAAGGAAAGAGCTATGATTTTATTAGTTCATTTGCGCTACTAAAGCCGTCCATACATGACTCGAATTTTGAAATAATTTTCTTTTGAAAATCATATCAAAGAAATTTCGTACGAATTTCGCACTGTTAGTGGGCTGCAGGAACAGCCGATTTTCGTGCGGCAATCAATTTTGAGGAATCGGACATGTTGGAAATTTTTGGAAAAACAAATAATTTTCTAATCAATGATGGGAGAATCGTGAGAGAAATGTAATAGGGAAAAAAATGCGCATGTACAAGAAAAGAAAATTCCCAGAGAGAAAAGAATATTCCTGGCCACTAAAATTATTTTCTGTAGCAACATGAAGGCTTGGTTGGTCGAATTCTGAAAAATCAATGGTGGCATCATCGGATGAAAAAATGAACTTTCTGATTTTGAAATGAAATTTGTTAGAAATTTGACTGTGTATGGTCTGGTGGTGTAACCTACACAAGAAGCATGCAGTAATGGTCACTGCAGCATTGTGTGATAATGGAATTTTTTTTTTTTTTTTACATACTAATTGTGAAGTTTTCATGATCAGAAGTAATTTTGTTCTGCCTCTTTAGCTACTCTTATCAGTTAAATGTATGTGATTTTAGTAGTACAGTTGAACTACTAAAAATTGCCTTTGCAGCACTAGTCTAAAACAGTCCCAACCCTATCAAAGTCAAAACTAAACTGGAAAATGTCCATTTCAATCTCAAATTATAGATGTAGTTAGGTGCTATTAAGCAACCCATTTTCTATGTATTTTAATGCACTGTGACGCCCAATAAAATAATTAAAAAAATGCATAAATGTGCTAAAGTTTACATTTAAAAGTACACTAAAAACCAATAAAAGTAGATGCAGAGAGATGTGAACATGGCCTTAGGGGTGCAAAAATCCCAGGCCAGAAATTGCAAAAAGTACTTGGTAGAATGTTTTGTTGGCTAAACCACACCTTAATTCTATGTTGTCCACTATTTACAGAAAGGGTACAACCCTGTGAATCCTGGCCTCGAGGACTTGAGTTGTAAATGCCTATCTTAAAGTATTAGTCTGTATGTGTCCTGCTGTGCTGAATCATCTACAGCTGGGGTATCAAACTCAATTTCATTGTGGGCTGCATCAGCATTATGATTGCCCTTAAAAGGGCTGGTTGTATCTGTAAGATTAGATGTCCAGCGCATCCCTTCCCCTTTACATTAGATGTCAAGAGGCACCCCACCATCAGAAGTTGAGTCCCCTACTCTCCCTTACATCACAGTGCACCCCCCTTTCCTTATGCTGCTGCTGGGAAGAAGCTGGATGCATTGCTTGAAAGCAGAAAGTAGGGGTCTGCAGTAGGACCAGAGGAGGGCTGAAGCTCTCCTGCAGCTGCAGGAGAGGTGTGAAGGCCACATGAAATGGCCTGGAGGGCCAGATTCGGCCCGCAGGCCTTGTGTTTGACACTTGTGCTCTACAGGTTTCCTATCTGTATCTTGGGAGGTTCAGCAATGCAGTGTCCTCATCAGCATTCTAGGTTCCACACCACCACTTCATGGTTTCTCCTTGCACTTCATTCTAATGTAAAATAAAATAAGATTTAACCAGAAAAGTATGTTTTATTATAATAGTTAAAATAATATATATATATATATATATATATATATCTGGCTAGAGGTTGTGGGGTGCCATCATCCCTAATATGAAATATATCAAACAATTGCCCACACCTACATCACCTACCTCATCTGCAGATTTCGCCCAAATCGCCCCCTCCACTCCTCCCAGGACCTCCTAGCTCCCTTAAAACCCGCCTCCCATGCTTTCCTTCAGGACTTCTTCAGCCTCTCCCATCCTCTGGAACTCCCTGAAACAGTATGTCCAAACAGCCCCTACCCTGTCCACCTTTAGCAGATTCCTGAAAACTCATTTATTCAGGGAAGCCTATACCACACCCACCTAACAACTGTCCCCGAGCCACCCCCATCAAATCATTCTCTGCAGCTATTACCCTTTGTACCACCCCCCCTCCCTTTAGAATGCAATCTCTATGAGCAGGGCCCTCCTGTACCTACTGTAGTAAACTGTACTGTAATTGTGCTGTCCCCCCTATACATTGTAAAGTTCTGCGTAAACTGTTGGCGCTATATAAACCATGTATAATAATAATAATTACCCTCTAGGATTAAGACTATATAGGCACTTAGTAGGAGTCAGAAATTAGGTTTAAAAGATATCATTTATTAATACTAATAATATTAATGTAAATTGAAACAAATATCTGAAGTAGTGCAATGCATAGCAATATAAGTACAAGTATAGCAATATTTTGACAGTAAAACATATACAAGTATGTTAAATCTAATGGCCCAGTTTCACAGAGCAATTACGCCTGTCTAACTGGTGTTAGACAGGAGTAATTTCAAATTACGCGCGCCGTATCACTAGCTTGAATCCTCAAACCATGATATGGCGGCTTCGGGCTTCGATTCGAGAGGCTTACGTCCTCGTAAGCATTCGGATCTACACTGCGATATTTTTGCGGCCGCTGGGAGGAGTTCGCGTCGTTTTCATGCGTCGGGATATGCAAATGAGTTTTTACGGCGATCCACGAAGGTACGAGTGTCCCTCGCAATCGCCTACGTAATTTTTTGGCTACGTAATGTTAGAGGAGCTTTTTGCTGGTCTAACAGTGTGTAACCCATGTAAAGTATGGCCGTCGTTCCCGCGTCGATTTGAAAATATATATTTTTTTTTAACGTTACTCGTTCGGGAATAGGAATGTACGTAAACGACGCTACTACGACGTGACGACGTGTTTTCGCGCAATGCACGGCGGGAAATTTGCGAACGGAGCATGCGCAGTTCGATCGCCGCGGGAACGCGCCTATTTTAAATGCTTCACGCCCCCTACTCGCGCAGATGGATTGCGACGGGAGAAATACACTACGCCGCCGTCGTTTACTGGACAAAATCTACCTGGATTCCACGTAGAGCAAGGTAAAAAACGGCGGCGTAGTGTATTTCTGATACTCTACGAGAATCTAATTCTCTGTGAATCTGCCCCAATGTGTTTATAATGCGTTTTGCTATGTCAAAAATAGTGGTAAAGTTGTATGACATAAATGTGCTGCTGTATATTAACACCAAGATTGAAGGGGGGGAGAAAGAAAACTGCGCTGATGCCTACACCAAAAAGGCTGCCCACCGTCAGACTTAGCCACCCAAGTCGAATGCCAGGCTGCAAAAGATCTTCCTGGATTCACAGGGGGCTGTGAGGCTGGGCTTCCTGTAAAGAATATGTTGAACGCAAGACCAGCGTATTTGAACAGGCAAGGCCAGATATTTTAAATAGCAGATGATGTAACCCAGTCCGTGGTAGAAATAAAGAAAGGAGTATCGCTATAAAAACAGCGATTGGGCAGACTTTAGAGGCAAGATGGGAACAACAAATAATAGAAAAAATATATATTTATTACAAAATAATACAATAGGTTTAAAAAAGGACCATATAGGATATATGATTGTATGAAAAATGTATCCTCTGTGCGCCGTCAACGCATTTCGATTTGTGGCTTCCTCAGGACGAGGCAGGAGAATTTTATAGCAGTAGGGTATTAAATATTTAATTTATCAGAATGGCTGTCAGGCTTCCAAAAACATCAGAGATCACTTGTGCTCATAGGTATGGCAATAGTTGCTGAGTACGTTTATTACGTAGTTAGAGAGAAGCTTTAATGTGCCGAACAAAAAGAAGAAGAGAAGGGGCTTAGTATATGGAAAGCCAACGTTGTGTCTTATCCTGTAACAGGAATGATTCTGTTCTGAAGTCAGAATGCCAATAAAGCCGGGGCAGTGAAAAGAGCCACCATAGGAGTTATATCCATATATAGTAGCCAGGTCTAACAGTGTAGACAATTCAATGCAGGAGGGCCTACAACTTAGGAAAAAGCCTGAAGATAGAAATGATATTGCATGCCCCAGGGGATAGCCTGTGCTATGTTATGTTGCATATTTTATACTATTGCTCATTTATGAATTTGTGAAATAAATTAATATACTGCTAAGGCGCGCAAGATTGGCAACCACTTGGATGCCTCTAGGTAGACCACCAACACTTGAAGGGTTAAGAGTCCATCCTTATCAAAAAGTAAAAAAAAAATTTCCTTGGTATTTCCTCCCTCCTCCAAGCTTTTTTTCCATATCTCTATTTTTGATCAACCCTCCTTTTCTTCATTCTTTATAGATACCGGTATATCTTATTTGCTCTTAGTACTGCTTCTCATTTCTTGCATACACACTCTGGCCCTGCTACCATTCCTACGTTATACCAAACATGACCCTTGGACATATATCACCTTGCAGAACATTCCCTGAACTTCATGTTTAACCATAAGAAATGTGACTTTATACTATACACTAAATTGTAAGTGAATAAAAAAAAAATACTCTCTAATTTTACTTGATTTACTTTGATTCATTAATAAAGAATTATTGAACAAAAAAAACTAACCAGTTTCATGTCTGAAACTGAGACATCTTCTTAATTGTATGTTTCAGCTAGGGTTGCCACCTGTCCAGGATTCACCCGGACAGTCTGGGTTTTGAATCATATGTCATTTTGAATCAGTCAGGCACTGATGGGCAGCACTGATAGATGGCACTGAAAGACAGAACTGATCAGGAGGCACTGACAGACAATCACTGATGGGGACAGAGTGCCATCCCAATGGGCACTGATTGACATCCCTGATGGGCTCACCTGGTGGTCTCCAGTGGGCATCCCTGGTGGTCTCCAGTGGGCATTCCTGGTGGTCTCCAGTTGGCATCCTCGATGGGTCTGCACCGATAATCGATGTGCTGATTATCAGACCCGCCTCCACCTGTCAGGAGAGCAGCTCTCCTCTACTTGCACCTGTCAGTGGGAGTAGAGGAAAAGCTGATAAGCGTCTCTTTTTGTTTACACTGTGATTGGACACAGCTGATCACATGGTAAAGAGCCTACGGGCGTGGGCTAGTGGCTTATCCTGCTGGGTGCCGTAGCATAGGCATTTAGGATAACTTATCCACTTTGCAGTCTTCATTTTGTAATATGGCTGGTGGGAAGTTTTTAGTGAGTAAAATAAGTATTTGACCCCTTCGCAAGTCATGACTTAGTACTTGGTGGCAAAACCCTTGTTGGCAATTGCAGAGGCCAGACGTTTCTTGTAGTTGGCCACCAGGGATTTTGTCCCACTCCTCTTTGCAGATCCTCTCAAAGTCATTACATTTTCGAGGCTGACGTTTGGTAACTCCCTGAAACCCAGACACATTATTCAGACAAGAATGTGCTTTAGAACAGGGTGAGGGGGCACTTTGCGTGGCACATTACTATTCTTTTTGGAGCGCCCTAAGATGTTCCAGGTTTTCTATTCTATAGTGCATAGTACACATTTATGTGTTCATTTATTTAATTTTCACTGGCCTCTCTCCATCGATGTAGGTAGATTTCTCCAGTAGGCCACCCTACTGGGTCTGTATTTTGAGTTTGGGCAGAGCACAGCCTACGGATAGGTGATGGGTGCTTTGATTCTGCATTCTGCATCTGTGGAGACCCAGACTAAGAGACATAAAAGGGTTAAAATAGTTCACGCTCGAGTGGTTTCAAATGGCATATTTGCAGCAGCTCACACGCTAGTAAAGGTGCATTGAGTGTCAGAGACACATTAGCACTACCTTACTAACCCATTCCCACCTTCTAATCGCAGCCTCATTTTCCTATATTTCTACATTATAGCATTCAATATTTAATGTATATCCAAGTGAACTGTTGCCAGGTAATGCCTTAAAACGACATCACCTTGTTAACCCCTCCACAGGTTAATGAAGAGAATATGTTGTATTTGCAATTCAGTGTAAACATTAAATGTGTTTTTACTAACTATGTATACAAATTAAAGCCTTCAGTAATTCTTACAGTACAGTAAGGGGAAACAAAATATTTGATCCCTTGCTGATTTTGTACATTTGCCCATTGACAAAGAAATGATCAGTCTATAATTTTAAGGGTAGATTTATTTTAACAGTGAGAGACAGAATAACAACAAAAACATACAGGAAAACACATTTCAAAGAAATTATAAATTGATTTGCAGTTTAATGAGTGAAATAAGTATTTGATCCCCTATCAGTCAGGAAGATTTCTAGCTCCCAGATGTCTTCTACACAGGTAACGAGCTGAGATTAGGAGTACTCCCTTAACCGTTAAGACCCGGACCATTATGCAGGTAAGGGACCTGGCCCCTTTTTGCGATTTGGCACTGTGTTGCTTTAACTGACAATTGCACGGTCATGCGACGTGGCTCCCAAACAAAATTGGCGTCCTTTTTTCCCACAAATAGAGCTTTCTTTTGGTGTTATTTGATCACCTTTTCGGTTGTTATTTTTTGCGCTATAAACAAAAACAGAGCGACAATTTTGAAAGAAATGCAATATTTTTTTACTTTTTGCTATAATAAATATCCCCAAAAAAGATACAAAAATTTATTTTTTTCCTCAGTTTAGGCCGATACGTATTCTTCTACATATTTTTGGTAAAAAAAAATCGCAATAAGTGTTTATCGATTGGTTTGCGCAAAATTTATAGCGTTTACAAAATAGGGGATAGTTTTATGCCATTTTTATTAATATTTTTTTTTTACTACTAATGGCGGCGATCAGCGATTTTGTTGTGACTGCGACATTATGGCTGACACATCGGACACTTTTGACACATTTTTGGGACCATTGTCATTTTCACAGCGAAAAGGGCTATAAAAATGCACTGATTACTGTAAAAATGACAATGACAGTGAAGGGGTTAACCACTAGGGGGCGCTGTAGGGGTTAAGTGTGTCCTATCGTGTGTTTCTTACTGTAGGGTGGCGTGGCTGGATGTGTGACGTCACTGATCGTCGTTCCCTATGACAGGGAACGGGCGATCAGTGACAAGCCACAGAAAAGAACGGGGAAGGTTTGTTTACTCTCACCTCTCTCTGTTCTTCAGCTCCTGTGACCCGATCGCAGGACACCGGCAGCGAACGGGTCCACGGGTCCCGCGGGCACGGTCACGGAGCTTCGGCCCGGGTGACTGTAAAGTGAATCTATTGAATGAAGTAATTTAAATAAAATGAATACAATGAAGGCAATATGTTCAAAGGCCAAAAACTGTAAAAAAACACAACAGGTTGTAATCAATAGTCAAGCCTAATATGTCTGAATGAAAGGATTGTCTATAATGGATGAGTAGGATCATTTTAGGAAAGGAGTGCCTTAGCTGTCCTGTAATTATGGTCACCATTTAGGAACAGCTGTAAACTCCCTTTTCCCTGAGTCTATAACATTGGTTTGCCTACAACCTTCATTTTCCATTATTTATTAATGGTAGCAAAAAATTCCAGCCGATTGAGCAGATGAAACTTTGCAGTATGAGAAAAATTCCTTGTGGTGTGAATGTACAACACAATGTAGAGTGGTGAGTAAAGTGTAACATATTGCACAGTACACATAGTGCAGCAGTTTGGGGTTCATTGGGAATAGAAAAGAGTATAGCTTGTAGGTAAGGTACAAGGTAAGATCAAATAAAGACAATAGTCCATCCAGTTCAACCTGTGTAGGTGCACGTGCGTCAGTGACTATATTTCCCATATCCCTGTATGTCGTGTTCCTTAAGATGAACATCTTAAATCGTCCGAAATTCTGTCATTTGGCCAGTTTGATTGTTTTTCAGTCAGTTAATGGGCACAAAATCAAAAATTGTTGGGACGTCTTTTAGCCGAAAAAACAAAGGACAAGTTTGGAAATTTTCTGCCGAACGAACAATAAATTGAAAGGTTAATGTATTTCCCGTCCGAACTGTTTGCACTAGGTATATGTAAAAAAACAAACAAAAAATGGATTTATTTATGTCCACTGAACGATTTATCGGTCATTATGTGATGGCACTATCGTTTGCTCTCCCGGCCGAATGTTAGTTTTTTTTAAAATGGGTTTGGGTGATTTTTTTAGTGTATGGCCAGGATTAGACTCTCGTAGCCGCCCTGGCTGTATGATTATGTCCGATTTTTGAATCTCAAAGTAGTACATTGATTTGCATCGAAATTTGGCATTTTATATTTTAGGTCTGTAATTCTTAGTAATAACACACTTAAATTTGTCCAAACAAGAGTCTAGTAGACATCCCGGGTTTGATCAGCTTTAAAACACAAAATTATAATATAATAAATAACTATAAATAATTATAGAAAAAATAATAATATAATAATAATAATAAAATTACATTTCCCCACGATTCACTATTGTTCAATTCTGCAAGTGTTCTAATTTACTATTGCTGTTCTATAAGCTGGTCTAAAAAAAAAATGGATCACGTTTATTGCGATCACAAGGAATGTAAACATCCCTTGTGACAGTAAGGCTTCATTTCCACTGGCGTTTTAAAAGTGAGCTGTAAAACAGCTAGGTATGCCTGGAAAAATTCGCGTTAAAAACGCGAAATTTACCGCGTTTTTGCATGCGAGTTTTTGCGCGTTTTTGTGCGTTTTTTAACGCTAGCGTTAGGCAGCTTTTTTTTGAAAAAAAAAATCTCTAGGCTATATATATGAGATTTTTTATGAAATCCCTGCAGCTCAAAAGCGCTGCGGTGCGCGTTTTTGCGCGTTTATGCACATTTTTGCGCGTTTTTTAAGGTCGAGCGTTTTTACAGCTGTGTTTTAGGAGCTTTAGAACGCCCTGCTCCTGCGTTTTTTTACAGCTCAAAATCGCCTAGGCCATTTGCAGCTCAAAAACGTCTATGTGGGAATGATGCCATAGAATAACATGGACTGGTGTTTTTAAGCTGTAAAAAACGCTCAGAAACGTGGCTGTAAAAACGCCAGTGGAAATGAGGCCTTATAGGTGGTGACAGGTACTTTATTGGGAGATTGGGCGTCCTCCTTCAAAGTATTCAAATCGCCGAAAACTGCGATTCTGAATACTGTATTTTTTTTAAAACCCGGCGTCCATTGGCAGCCGAGTAAACTGGAAGTGACGTTGTGACATTTCTTCTGTGTTTACAGAGAGAACACTGGCATGGCTTTGTGCCAGTCTATCTCTAGGCACCGGAAGTGGCGCATCGTGGATCGGGTCTCCCGGTGGGACAGGAGGCCCAGTAAGAGCGGCGAAAAGGCGGTGGGAGAGGCAATGTCCGGGCTTTTAGCCGCATCGGCTGTTATCCCTGGAAAGCCGACCGCTGGTTCTAAAAAATGGTACCTGCAGCTGCGGGCATCATCCCGGTATAACTCCCTAAAGCCAAGGCCGCATATATGCGTACGCTCGATGGGAAGGCGTTGAACTGCCTCTACTTTCACTTTGTGCCTTTTTGCATGGTGGCGGAAGGATTTCTGTTTTTGGACCAGCGGGGTCTTCGAGGAATAGAGCCAGGGAGAAGAAAGATATTGCATCAAAAGCTTAGCTGTTTATTTATAAATAATAAAACAAAATGTAACCGTAGAATTGAACTTAAATAAGTAGAATTTAACCAAAAACAATTGTAGTTTTTCACTGTTTTACTATAGCCAACATCCCCTAAAGTTTTTATTTCAACCATTCATAGGTCACCATACTCTCCACAGCCAGCAACAAAACCTTAATGTTAGTTTTTTACTTACAAAGTAAAACTCATTGGGAAAGATGCAGGGGCTGCTTCTTGAAAGCATGGTTTTCCCCTTCAACAATGTAGCACAATGAGTTATTGACTTGTTTATATATGGGGGCCCTTTCACTCACCAACTCTGACTCTCACAGTCTGAACAAATGATTGATTCTGCTCCGAGAGAATGACCAGGGTCTTGCACTAAACTCTGTAGTGCAAACTACTTTGCCCCACATTTGTTTCCCTGGTGAATAGGCACCCTATTAAAATGCACTTTTCAGAACTACCTGCAGCTGGCCTTTATAGTGCTTTTTGTATATATAAATGACTAATTTGTGCCAGCCCTTTGTGTCTTTAACAGCCCATTGGAGAAGCCATTGAGGCTATGGAAAGTTTTTTTGTTGTCATGTGTACGTTTATTAATATGCATGCAGAACATCATATGGGATATTAACCAATGAAAAAAATCTAATTGGCGCTCTCTTTTGGACAGATGAATACATAATATTTATTGATTTGATTGTACAAGGGTATTGGAAACTTGAAACAGAGCAACTTTAGGTAAAATATTATAAAACATTTACATTAAATATTTTTCAAACCATTACTTATATACATGTAAAATTCAAGAACTTGCTATATTTAAAATGTTTTTCTGATTTATAAAACATTAAAATAGACATTAAAGTATAACTAAAAGGGGTTGTAAAGGTTTTTTTTTTTTTCTTTAAGCTAGTGCATTGTTGGTTAACTTACCTTTTTCCTTGGATTTCCCTTCTAAATGTTTTTTTTCTTTGTCTGAATTTCTCACTTCCTGTTCCTTCTCAGTAAGCTTGCCCCATCATAGTTCTGGCTGGGGGTTAGTCAGCGCGCTCGCCCCCTCCCTTGGGACTACATCCCTGCGGGGAGATGCTGTGAACACAACGTCTCACCGCAGGGATGTAGTCCCAAGGGAGGGGGCGAGCACGCTGACTAACCCTCAGCCAGAATGGCTCGGATGATGGGGATAAGCTTACTGAGAAGGAACTGGAAGTGAGAAATTCTGACAAAAGAAAAAAAAAAAACATTTAGAAGGGAAATTGAAGGAAAAGGTAAGTGAACCATAAATGCACTAGCTTAAAATAATCTATTTAGAAAATGAAAAACAAACCTTTACAACCCCTTAAAGGCTTAACTTTTTTTTTAGTTTTGGATAGAGTTGAGAGGAATTAGAATCCGTCAGTTTTTACTGCTGTCTGTGCCCCCGTTAACCTCTTGCCAACCAGCCGCCATCATTATACTGCGGCAGGTTGGCTCGTTCCCACAAATCGCTGTAGCTGTACTTCGGCTCGGGAACTCCCAAATGGCAACATAGATGCTGCTTGCAGGACTTTTTTTGCCGTCCCGTAAGCGCACCGCCCTAGTGTGAAAGCATTCAGGCTTTCACACTGGGGAGGCATGAGAGGCAGTTTTCAGGTGCTTTACAGGCGCTATTTTTAGCGCTAAAATGCCTGAAAACTCCCTTAGTGTGAAAGGGGTTTAAGACTCACATTAGCAGTTTAGGGGTGTTAAAGCCCTGCTATTGATATGCATATTTACTGTCTCCCCCAATGGCTTTAGCTGCAGAAGGGTATACGCATGCCGTGGCCACAATGCGTTGCTTCACGTCTTTTGGCGGATGCTATGTGAAGTGAATGGGGCCTCACTGTAACTATCCTGCGACTGTGTGCAAAGCATGCTAGTGTGGGATTCAAGGTGTAAAGCAGGTAGTGAATCTCTCATGACAGGTTTTCTTTAATGGATATCTTATTTTTAGTTTTGAGTAGTGGAGTTGCAGACTCACTGTACATATGCTTTGGTAAACCGCAGAGCAACTGCAGTGCTTGAGCTATTAGAGGCCTCAGGCATCATTTATGGTGGGGGGCGGGGGGTAAAGGGGGCCAAAGTGTATTTTTTTCCTTAGCGCAGCTCAGTACCGCTTTTACTGAGCTGCTTGTCTGCATGCCGAGCCTGTGACACAGGTAGGTGCAGAGCCTCTTTACAAACTTTGTGTCACTGAGCACTACACTTCCAGCCACTGTGTCTGCTTCTGACAAAATGGCCACCTATGGTGACATCTGCCACCAACACTACTCTAGCAGCTGTATTACTATGTTTCACATACTCTGGATCGTCACTATATTAGCAAACCATTTCTCATGTACCCAAAATAAGATGGAATGGCAAAATGGAATAAAGAGTTGACACAAAAGGGAACCCTTGCGCTAAAAATTGCTTGTGACAACCATGACAGTTCAGGCATAAACTGCAGCCTGATAATTAATCAAAAAAATCAAATAACTAAAATATATATTTTTTAGAAATTTAAATAAAATAACAATTCCCCCAAAAATTGGATGAAAAGCACTTTTTTTTTTATCGGTTATCACTGCTACTTTGGGAGGATTGCTTGCATTTGCACTTGTTTTTTGGGAATTTTTATTTTGAATTAAGATTGTGTGTTTTGCACTGTTTTTCTTTTCTTTTTTTTTTTAAATATCTTTTAATTATTTGATTTTTTTTAATGAATTATTGTATATCATTCACCTTGTCTACATGGACATTTTTCACAGGATATTTTTGCACCGGATTGTTGCACTTCTTTTATCATTTATTGTCACAATGCACTTACTTTGAGGATTGATACACAGTTTTATTATTCTATTCGTTATTATCTTCTTCACAATCCTTGATGGATGTTGGTTCTTATATTTAGTATTATACCCTTCAGTAAGCGCCCCCTCACCCCCTCCCTTTTCTAGTAATGGAAAAAATCATAGTTTCTATGTTGTAGGGCTTAGCTGCAACAAGTGAGGTGGTAAGCAACTTTATAGCCAATAGGAAACATACTTTAATTGCAATGCAGTGTAGTAAAATAAGTGTAATCTTAGGCCTCGTACACACGACCATTTTCCTCTGCAAAATCCATCAAGAAAAATGCTGGCAGAGCATTTTTGCCGAGAAAAACAGTCGTGTGTATGTTTTTCATCGAGAAAACTGTTGTGGATCTTGACGAGAAAAAAAAAGAGAACATGCTCTCCTTTTTCTCGTCGGGAGTCTCAATTTCCTCATCGTGTTTCTCGTCGGGCTGGTTTATGACGAGAAACACGTTTGTTTGTATGCTTAGAAACCCGCAAATGGGGGGGCGTGGCCAAGATGGCAACCGAGCTGGACGTGTAGGAGCGGAGCTCTGCTGAAACGGAGGGGATATCATCCTTTTTGCCTATCCTGATCTGGCGGGGGCACCCCTCATCCTCTCTGCTGGTGTTGGCTGATGGTGCAGACCCGGAAAAAGTACAAGAACGGGTCCCGGGCGGCCGTAAATAGCCGACCGTCTCATCCCCTCTCAGCTGCGGCCGCGCACGTGGAGAAGACCTCCAACATGGCGACGCAGACGGCTGAAGCTGGACCGGCTCTCACGGCGGACGCAAATTTTTCGGCCCTGATGCAAGCTATCAATGGCTGCCAGGCAGCACTTACGGCGAAAATTGACTCCCTCCAGGCAGAGATGGGTCTCATGCAGCGGGACCAGGATAAGATCCGGGGCCGCGTGGCGGAGACGGAGCGCCGTCTGGGGGATGCTGAGGATGTACTACATGATCATACCGCCACGCTCCACACGGTGCAAGTCAGGCTTAAACATCTGGAAGCCAAGTCTGAGGACGCCGAGAACCGGAACCGACGCAACAACTTGCGGATTGTCGGTCTCCCGGAGGGATCTGAGGGGTCAGACGCGCCAGCCTTCACTGAGCGGCTCCTCCGTGGGCTGTTCCCCCAGGCCGCATTCTGCTCGCGGTCCCCCTGGTGCCCCCCCGCGCACTTTCATCTTTAAACTGCTGAACTTTAGAGATCGGGATATGGTTCTGCGGGAGGCACGGAAGATTGAGGCTGTCCGGTTCGAGGCCACCAAGATCATGTTCTTCCCGGACTTTGCGGTGGATACGCAGAAGAGGCGGAAATCCTTTGACGCGGTGAAGCAGTCCCTCCGTGCCCGGAACGTGAAGTACAGCATGATGTTCCCGGCCCGCCTGCGGGTAGTGGATGGTGAGACCGTTCGATTCTTCACTGTACCCGAGGAGGCTGCTAGATGGATTGACACCCTGCACCGCGGCTGAGCCTACTGTTCTGGTGGTCCTGTGAGTAGTTCCCTGTTTGGCTGTTTTTTCCTGTTTGCCCCTGGGCGCCCCCCCTGAGATGGGGACTTTGTTCTCATGCCTTCCTCCCTGGGCCCTGAGACTGCTGGGGGCCCCCTGACGAGGTGCGGCCTGGCCTGCTACCCCCACGTCCTTGCCTGTCCTCTGCTATCCCTGACTTGGGGGGGACTATGCTGGGGCCCGATGATGATTATTATTATTATCACTACTATTATCCCTCTGTCCTGGGGTTGACCACGCTGGACATCTGCTTTTGGCGACTCCTGTATACACTGGAAGATTGAGAGCCCCAAGACTTGCCCTGGGGGGAGGGGGTGGTGGCCGGCTGCATGATCCGGCAGGGACAGGGAAAGATGTTCTATGTTATTCTGCTTCACTGTGGGAATGCCGGGGTGTACTCTGCCCCTGGGATGCCTGTCTATATGGGACTGTCATGGATCATGACCGCGTATTGCTTGCCACTGTCAGACTCCAGCTAAGAACTGTGCCCCTGGCTGCGCCAGGAGATTGCTTATTTCCCGCTCCGTTGGCGGCACCTCTGCTGTTTACCTGTGCACCTAGTGCTCGGATTGCACTTGCCTGCTTGATTGATGTTCACGACCCTATGTGGTGTTTAACCACTTTTGTTGGGGGGATCCAGGTGCATTCTGGTTTTGATGAATGTACAGGGTGGGGGGGAGTTGGGGATGTTAACATTGTAAGTTTTCTTTTGGTTTTCCTTTTCTTTCTATGTGTTTGGTTACTGTTTGAAGGAATAGACAATATGCTTGAATCCAGATATGTACATGTGCATTTGGGGGTGGGGGCGGTGGTCCTTCTACATTGCCAGTCCTGGCGGCCGTGCCCGGGCATATGGATGCAGGTATCTGCTGCCTCCCTGTCCCATTTTGTTGTTGTTTTTTTTTTCTTATTTTTATTTTTCCCTGTTTTGCAATGGCTTCCCTCTCGATAGTCTCATGGAATGTCCGGGGGCTCAACTCAAAAATTAAGCGGGCATTGGTTTTTAAATTTCTTCAGCACTACTCCCCGGACGTTTGTATTCTACAGGAGACACATCTAGTGGGTGGCAGGATTCTTAGCCTGCGTAAACTGTGGGTTGGGCACTACTATCATGCCACCCACTCAAGTAGGGCCAGAGGAGTTAGCATCCTAATTCGTAAGTCCCTAATGTTTACGGAGGGTAATTATGTGGTGGTACATGCCGTACTGGCTGGTATGCCGATGGTTTTGGTGGGCCTGTATAATCCCCCCCCTTCTACTATTGGACTCCTCAACAAGATCATTCAGCTAGTGGCATCCTACTCCACCACTGCGGTCTTCTTAGCTGGGGATTTCAATATGGTGCCCTGCCCAAATTTGGATAGGATGTCCTCTGGGCCTGCGGTTGACTCCCCGCTCTCCCGCTGGGCGGAGGCCGTTGGCCTTACAGATGTTTGGAGATGGAGGAATCCAGGGATAAAAAGCTTTACGTGTAGCTCAGCCACCCACGCAGCCATGTCACGGATCGACCTTCTGTATGCCAGCAGCCCTATCTTAACTAAAGTACAAGAGATCTCTGTGCTCCCTAGGGGGATTTCAGACCATGCCCCCATTCTACTTCGGTTGCATACTGGTCTAGCCCCGAGTGGAAGCCTTTGGCGTCTCTCGAGGTACTGGGTGTCCGATGATAGGATAGAAACTGATATGGAATCCTATATAGCCAAGTACTGGTCTTCCGATGCTCCGGGAGATGAGTCTCCGGAGCGCTGGGAAGGGTTCAAACTTTTGGTTAGGAATAAATATCAGTCCCTCATTCAGTCTGTTCGTGCCTTCTCCCGGGCCTCACTCGCCCGGGCGGAGGACAGGGCTCGATCATTGGAAGCACAGTACGTAGAGGCCGGTGGGGAGCAGCGGAGGGTGGATCTCCAGGTTGCGGTACGGGAGGTTCAACTCCTTAGGCTGACGGCGGCAAGGAAGCAGCTACTCTATCAGTCTCAGAGGGTGTTCGAACAGGGGGAAAAGACGGGACGGCTGTTGGCATGGATTTCCAGAGACCCGACCAACTCTGTCCCTATTGCCAGTATCTGAAGTACGTCCGGGGACCTGTTATCCAACCCAAGTGCAATAAACGCTTGCTTTGCTGCCTACTATGAAGGGCTGTATTCATCTAGAGTTGATTATTCGCCTGAAGAACTACACTCCTTCTTAGACGGCCTGGTTTTTCCTGCTCTTTCGAAGGGAGCTCGCGCGTCGCTAGACGCTCCGATCACTCTAAAAGAGATCCAGGTGGCGATCGCCTCCTTGCAGGTGGGGAAGACGGAGATGACGGTCTGCTGGCCGAATTCTTCAAAACACACAACGCCTACCTGGGAGCGCGATATCGGGGGGGCCCTGCTGACCTCCCTCCGGAGGCACTCGCTGCCCCCCTCCATGCAGCGGGCAGTTTTTGTGGTGATTCCCAAACCGGGGAAGGACCCTACTCTCTGCTCGTCCTATAGGCCGATTTCGTTACTAAACGTTGATGCGAAGATATTCACTAAGGTATTGGCGAATCGGCTTGGTGCGGTGATACTCTCTTTGATTAACTGGGATCAGACTGGATTTATGCCGGGCAAAGGAACGGACATAAATTTACGGAGGCTGTTCACGGTTATTGACCGAGTGGCTGGGAGAGGGGGAGATGAGGTGATTGCCTCCCTTGACGCCGAGAAGGCCTTTGACTCGGTGGAGTGGGAATATTTATGGGAGGTTCTATGGAGATTTGGCCTAGGTCCACAGTTCATCTCCTGGCTCAGGATGTTGTACGCCAACCCGACTGCGAGAGTTCAGACGAATGGCTCCCTCTCTGCATCCTTCCCGCTCCACCGAGGTACAAGGCAAGGGTGCCCCCTCTCGCTGGTCCTATTTGCCCTTGCCATCGAACCATTGGCTAATATGCTTCGTTCCGCCCCTGAGGTCGCTGGTATCACGGTCTGCTCTGTGGTCGAGAGGGTATCTATGTATGCGGACGACACTCTCCTTTACCTTAATGACTCGCGCAGCTCCCTCTCCGCTGCCCTCTCGATGGTTGATAGGTTTGGCAGGTTTGCGGGCATTCGGATCAACTGGGACAAGTCGGTCCTGTTTCCTCTGACTAGGTCACCCCCTCCCGACTGTCTACCGGCCCCGCTTCAGTGGGTCGACAGCTTTAAATATCTGGTCCGCAGAAACCTGTCTGAATACATCGAGGCCAATGTGAACCCTGTTCTCCAGAAGTTTCTACATAGGTGCTCGGCCTGGAAGACCCTGCCTCTCACACCTGTTGGCAGGGTTAACCTGGTTAAAATGTCCTTCCTCCCCAAGTTTCTGTACGCCTTCAGACACACACCGGTGACTATCCCCAAGTCATTTTTTGACAAACTAGACCAAGCGGTGGGTTCATTTGTTTGGCAGGCCTCGGTCCCGAGGGTGGGTAGACCCATACTTCAGCTCCCCCTGTCGGAGGGCGGTTTAGCCCTTCCGAACTTTAGGAAATACTACTGGGCGGCTGTGCTGGTATCTGTTCGATGGTGGTTTGCACAGGACCCTACTAACCCATCGGTCACTCTTGAAGCAGCTATATTGGGGTCCTATGATGGACTAAATAATTTGGTCTACCGAGGGGTTAGGGCTAGCGCCCAGATTACTGCACCAATGAGGGCCACGGTTGTGGTGTGGGGACAGGTCTTGAGGCTTCTGGCTGAGCCCGGATATTTCTCCCCCCACATTCCTCTCTGGGGCAACCCATCCCTGCCACATCTAAGGACTGTGCCGGATCCGCAGCTGTGGGCCAGATACAATATCAAAACCCTAAGAGACGTCATGCCGGAGGGTTGTTTGCTCTCCTTTGGTGTGTTAAAAGCTAAGTTTGGACTTCCCCCTGGATGTTCTTCAGGTTTCTTCAGCTTTGGCACGCGATCCGAGCGCAGTTTCCAGACCCTATTAAAGTGGAGCCCCACTCAGTGGAGAGGCTTCTTATTTCACGTATTATGGATAGGGTGCTTTCCTCTGTTTACTTTAGGTTGACTTGTGCTGGGGGGGCTGGGGCCTCACAGGCCTTCTTGGCCGGGCAGCGGGACTTGCCGGCCCTCACGTCGGAGGACTGGTCGGAGGGATTGCAGCAGTGCATCCCCCTCATGATATCGGCGAAGGAACGTTTCATTCAGTTAAAATGTATTCATAGGGTCTATTATACGCCTCAGAGGCTGGCAGTTATTTACCAAACCTCTGAGGATAAATGCCCTAGATGCAACCGGGAAGTGGAAAATTTCATACACATGGTCTGGCTCTGCCCGAGAGTCCAGGAGTTTTGGCGGCTGGTGGCGGATGAGATAGAGGCGATTGGTGGCGTGGCTGAATCCCTTGATCCTATTGCTGGGTATCACAGATAACCTCCCTACCTCCACGCACAAGAAGCTTTTTGTCTTCTACATGACTTTTTATGCTCGTAAAGCGATCTTGCTCCAATGGAAGGCAGCTGACCCGCCTGGTTTATCTGCCTGGCGGAAGCTGGTGAATAACACCCTCCCCATGTATAAGCTAACGTATATGGGATGCAACTGCCCCACAAAGTTTGATAAGATCTCGGGGGCCTGGGTGGCAGCCAGGGGACTAACGGTCTAATGCGCTTGAATCTGGTCTATGCCCTTTTTCCTCCCCGGTGGTCCTGAGTTTCCCCTGCCCTCTCTCGGGTCTGTGGTATGGGTTAGCGGACCCCTTATATATACGGGTCCTGGTAATAATTTCATGTCTGGGACTTAGTGTGGATGCACGGTGTAATATGTAATATGTGATATGGTTACTCCACTCCATTTGGCTTGCTGAATGGGATGTCTCCCCTCCCTCTCCTCCCACCTCCCCTCTCCCCTCCCTCTCTCCTTTTCCCCTTTCCCCCTTCCCTCCCCCTCCATTGTTTCTCTCCTTTTTTCATCCTTTTGTTCTTGTCTTCCCACTCCTGTCTGGCTAAGCTAGCATGATGTTTTCATATGTAGATATTTTACTTATTTAATTTTTTTCTTGCACTGTCTGTAACAACTGTTTTGTTTTTTTTGTTTTTTTTTACACATCAGTCATAACCGGTTAGGTTGGAAGTGAGGGATGCTCACGGTATTTCCGCCCTTCGCATTTCCTCCTCGGTTTCGCATCATTTGTGCTGTTTTCTCTTCCTCCACTCTCCCCCATTTTCCTTTTCTCTCTTTTTTTTTTTTTAGTCAGGTATCATAAGGGATTATACAAAAAGAAACAAAAAAAAACAAAGAAATTTATATATTTCTGAACATCGCCCCTCTGCCCGTAATCTTCCCTTTATCCCTATCTCCTATATCCCTTCCTCCCCTTATTGTACCTTTCCCTTCTGATGTTCCCCCCCTCCCCCTCCCCTTTTCCGAGTTTATTTTGCTTGGCGGTTCTGTCCTTCCCTTTCCACCCCCTCCACTACTGTTTCCATAGTCTCCATAGTCTACTGTCTCCATAGTCTCCTCTATCTGTTTCTGTAGAAATCTGAACATATTTTCCTGTGGTTTTAAATAATCTCCATTTGTCCCAGACAAGTCTACTGCTGCCACCCTCTTTGTCTCCCAAGTCTGCTCTCCTTAAATATTCCATCTCTGAGACATGATTAACCCGTTGTATCCATTCATTTAACGTAGGCTTTTTTGGTTGCAGCCAAAATTTCGGTATTACGCCCTTTGCTGCGTTTAGCAGAATCGGGACCAGTGTCAACCCGTAATTTTCTATTAGTTTTCCCGACCCGTGAAACAAGCATGATAAGGGGTTTTGGGGTACCCCTATTCCTGTTATTTCCTCTATACACTCTAAGACCTCTTTCCAATATTCCCGGATCTTCGGGCAGTCCCACCAGATGTGCTTTGTGGTACCGACTTGGTTACAATTTCTCCAGCAAAGGGCTGAGTTGGATGGGTGTATTTTATTCATTTTAAACGGTGTCAAATGCCATCGCATCATGCATTTGTAGTTAGCTTCAATGGTATTTATGTCTTGTGCATATTTAAACACCGCTCCTATCATAAAAGTATCCTCAATGCTTTCCCCAATATCTTGTCCCCATTTCTGAATGTTATTCAATGTTCCCTTAGACCCTATATCTGTTAATATCCTATACAACTTCGTAATGCCGTGTTGTAATGGTGTTTCAGTGGAACATAGATTTTCTATCGAGTTCTGTGCTTTATCCTCTCTTATTAAAGTTGGAAGTGTGCTCACAAAGTGCTTTAATTGTATGTACTCCCAGTCACTTAACTGTTGATTACCATCTGTTACTTGTATTTCTTTTTTTTCCTTAATTCTCCCTAGTGAGACTTTCACCTACTCTTTTACTTCCTAATTTCCTACCTAGTTTTGTCCTATTTCCTGGTGGGAAAAATTTAGTGTCCGCTAATGGGATTAATGGGGAATTATATTCCCATTTTTCCCGCCTATACAACAAATCCCATATCCTAAGTGCATTCTTTGTTATACTGTGTGTGTCAGTGTTCACTATTCTAAATTTAGGTGGGATCCACACATTTGCATCTAACTGTGCTGAGCCTATTTCTCTCTCAATCTGTGCCCATTTTTTTTTCGTGTTACTATTTGTCCATTCCACCAATCTAGCTAGTATTACAGCATTATAATATCTTTTTATATCGGGGAGCGATAATCCTCCTTTTTTTTTACTCCGGGAAAGGATTGAGTAATTTATCCTTGTTTTTTTGCCCTGCCAAATAAATTTTGAAATTATAGTTTTTATTAACTTAAAGAAGCTTTGTGGGACATTTACTGGGACCATTTGAAATGTATAGATTATTTTTGGTAGGACCATCATTTTAAATACGTTAATCCTCCCTATCCAGGAGATCTGTCTTTTAGTGAGATTTTTTAGGTCTTGTTTTATTTCATTGACTAAAGGGATGTAGTTGGCCTCGTATAGTTTGTCTACTCTGGGTGTAATCTTTATCCCTAAATACGTTATTGATTCTTTTTTCCACGTAAAGGGGTATGCTTCCTGTAGTGCTACTTCTTCTGTGGTCTCTATACCAAGGTTCAATATTACAGTTTTTACTGGGTTTATTTTGAAGTTGGAGAGTTCTCCATATTTTCTTATCTCATTCATTATTATAGGTATGGAGAGTCTTGGTCTAGTAATGTATAAGAGTATGTCATCGGCATACGCTGCCACCTTATGTTCCTTTTCTCCTACTCTCACCCCCCCTATATCTGTGTTATTTCTTATCTTGTTCAGCAATGGTTCAAGCGCTATTACATACAGGAGAGGTGAGAGCGGGCAACCCTGTCTTGTTCCGTTATTCATATCTAGGGCGGACGACATGCTACCATTAACCTTTACTCTTGCCGTCGGGACGTTATAGAGATTTCCTACCCATTTCATATATCTTGGGCCTAATCCTACGCTCCGTAATGTTTCCATCATAAACCCCCAGTCAACCCTGTTAAAAGCTTTTTCAGCATCAATTGACATGAGTATGACTGGGGGTTTCTTCTGTTTGTCTTGCAATAACAAAATAGTTTTTAGGCTATTGTCCCGCCCTTCTCTCCCTTTTATAAACCCAGTCTGGTCTTCATTAATTAAATTCGGCATATGAACTTTTATCCTCGTTGCCAGTATCTTTGCATAGGTCTTTATGTCGGCATTTAATAATGCGATTGGACGGTAATTAGAGCATATAGTGTTATCTTTTCCTGTTTTGGCAATGATTGTGATATTGGCAAGGAGGGATTCTTTCCTAATCTCCTCTTCTTCACCCAATTTATTGAAGTAATTACACATCTCAGGGGCCAGCAGATCCATGAATTTTTTATAATATTTAATGGGCAACCCATCTGGTCCTGGGCTCTTTCCACCCGGTGTTTCTAAGATTGCTTGTCTTATTTCCCCCAGTGTTATTGGTTCTTCCAGAGATTCTACAGTTTCTTGCATCAATTTTGGTAAATTAGCTTCTTCAATATATTCTCTAATTTTCTTTAACCTAGTATCCTTCTGCTCCTGTGTTTCTCTCTTTCTAATTGAATACAGTGTGTTATAAAAAGTCCGAAAGGCCTCAGCAATTTCAGACGTCTTTTACTTCATCTGTCCATCTTGGTTCTTTATTTTTTCTATATAATTTATATTCCTTTTTTCCTTTGAAATCCTGGCCAAATATTTCCCAGGTTTATTCCCCCAGACATATCTTTCTTTTGAGATGTTTCTAAATATGTTCCTTGTTTCAATTGCCATTAGGTCTCTTAATTGGGCCCTTTTCGTTACTATTTCCTTATATAGTTCAATTTCTTTTGTATTTTTATGTTTATTTTCCAATTCTTGGAGCTCCCTGATTAATTTCTTCTTATTAGCTTCACTTACTTTTTTCTTCCCTGCCCCCAAAGAAATAAGCTTTCCCCTAATGTATGCCTTATGGGCTTCCCATATAGTTGCTGAGCTCACTCCCAGTGTATTGTTTACTGCAAAATATTCCTATATGTCCGCTTTTATTATATATTTCTGAGTCCTCTATTAGATCTTCATTTAAGTTCCAACTTCCCTTTCTCTCTTCAATGTCTGGGAAGTGAATTCTCACCAGGGCAGGGGCGTGGTCTGATATTGTAGTCACCCCTATCGAGGTTTTGTTTACGTGTTCCAATATATCATGGTCCACCATTATATAATCTAATCTTGCGTACATATTATGCACTGTCGAATAATATGTGTAATCTCTTTTATTTGGGTTTGCAATTCTCCAGGGGTCTATTAATTGTTGTTTAAAAAGTTTTCTCTTCAGCGAACGCTGTTGCTTAGTGTTTGTTATGTCTACCCCTGATGCCCTATCTAGATGGTGTTCTAGAGTAAAGTTGAAGTCCCCTGCCAATATTACATGGCCCTGTTTAAAGTCCATTAGTATGTTTAAGATCTTCTTTAAGTATTTTTGGGGGTGCTTGTTGGGGCAATATACGTTAACCAATGTGTAGTTTTTCCCCTGTAACAACTGTTTGGAGCCTTGTGGCCCTGTCTGTATTATTTGTCTGGTATAAGCATGTAATCACCTGATTTTCTTGAATAAATATTCCTTCTGTTAAAAAAAAAAAAGAAACCTGCAAATGTTTAGAATAAAGTATGAGACGGGAGCGCACCTTTGGTAAAAGTAACGTTCGTAATGGAGATAGCACATTAGTCACGCTGTAACAGACTGAAAAGCGCAAAACGTCTCTTATCAAACTTTTACTAACACACAGTAACATGAGATTAGCAAAAGCAGCCCCAAGGGTGGCGCCAGTGGAATCGAACTTCCCCTTTATAGTGTTGTAAGTCACCGCATTTGAGAACAACAAGATTTTGTCTTGATAGTGTGTATGCAAGGAAAGCTTGACAAGATTCTCGTCAAGCTTGACAAGAACCTCGTCGAGAAAAAAGATGTTTATTTTACGACGAGATTTTTTTTTAGGTTTTAATTGATCGATTAATCATTAATTTTTTTGATCGATCAAAATCTTTTTGATCGATTAAAATTCTTTTGATTGGTACTCACCTCTCTGTCGGTTTCTGGGCCTTCAGGAAGTTCCGTAGGAGATCCGGTAACGTCACAGACACGGATGGGGGTTGCCATGTCCATCTGAAGGGCTCCTTTGCTGTGCCTTCATATCTGCAAGCCGGCAGAACCTTACTATCTGCCACACGCAAGGGCTGTTACACTTCCCTTTATCACTTCCCTCTATCAACCTGGGAATTCACAACCATCCACTGGGAGTTGTAATAGTTCCCTTCACGGGACATCTACATGCCAACGGACTGATGTTAACCCCTCCTCATCTGGATTCAGCAGTGGTATCATTGTACACAATTGTATACCAGTATAATACTTAGCTACATGTTTTTGTGACTGCTTTTGGTACCGTTTGGTATTACTCGCACCATTTTGACAGTTTATGTAGCTACATCGATTTTATCTCCAGAGCAATATTTATTTGGTTACCTGCTTGAAGACTATAAAAGTTTTAATACTATTCCCATCGAGTGCTGCCTTTGTGCGTTTTTTGTATCCTGCTATCCATTTTTCCAGTGGTTGGGAGCTGCACTGGGAATCGGCCTGCAAGGAGAGCAGCTAAAATTAGTTGGATCTGTATGTGCGTTATAATTAATCGAAATTAGTTGATTAATCGATTAAAAAAATAAACGATTAATCGAACACAAAAATTTTGATCAGTAACAGCCCTATTTTTTTTAGATATAAAGCCGTAGTTCAAAAGTTTTGAGAATGACACAAATATTAATTTTCACAAAATCTGCTGCTTCATTGTTTTAGATCTTTTTGTCAGATGTTACTATGGTATACTCAAGTATAATTATAAGGACTTCATAAGTATCAATTGCAAAGACAATTACATTAAGTTTATGGAAAGAGTCAATATTTGCAGTGTTGACCCTTCTTTTTCAAGATCTCTGCAATTCGTCTGGACATGCTGTCAATTAACTTCTGGGTCACATCCTGACTGATTGCAGCCTATTCTTCCATAATCAATGCTTGGAGTTTGTCAGAATTTGTGTGTGTGTGTGTGTGTGTGTGTGGGGGGGGGGGGGTTTACCCACCTCTTGAAGATTCGTAACAAGTTCTCAATGGGATTAAGGTCGCTGGAGTTTCCTAGCCATGGACCCAAAATATTGATGTTTTTTTCACCCAAGCCACTTGGGTATCACTTTTGCCTTATGGCAGGGTGCTCCATCATGCTGGAAAAGGCTACTCACTAAATTGTTCTTGGATGATTGGGAGAAGTTGCTCTCGGAGGATGTTTTTGTACTATTCTTTATTCATGGCTGTGTGAGTGAGCCCACTCCCTTGGCTAAGAAGCAACCCCACACATGAATGATCTCAGGATGCTTTACTGTTGGCATGACACAGGACTGATGGTAGCGTTCAAACAATTGGAAAGGGGATTCATCAGAGAAAATGACTCTACCCCAGTCCTCAGCAGTCCAATCCATGTACCTTTTGGAGAATATCATTCTGGCCCTGATGTTTTTCCTGGAGAGAAGTTGCTTTTTCGCTGCCCTTCTTGACACCAGGCCATCCTCCAAAAGTCTTTGCATTACTGTGTGTGCAGATGTACTCACATCTAAGCCTGCTGCCATTCCTGAGCAAGTTCTGCACTGGTGGTTCCCCGATCCCGCAGCTGAATCAACTGTAGGAGACAGTCTGGGCACTTGTTGGACTTTCTTGGGTGCCCTGAAGCCTTCTTCACAAATGCAGTGGAAATGTTTTTTATGGGATTAAGTGCATCTAATTGCAATTCATCTGATCACTCTTCATAACATTACGGAATATATACAAATTGCCATCATAAAACCTGAGGCAACAGACTTTGTAAAAATTAATATTTGTGTCATTCACAAAACTTTTGGCCATGGCTGTACAGAAATAAGTTAGATCAGTTTGATGTAAATATTTGTAGCAATGTGTATTATTTAAAACTGTTTTAGTATGTAGTTTTTAACTATGCATGTATTTTATGGGAGCAGCCATTTTTGCTCAGTGGATACAGTAAGTATACAGGCTGTGCTTTGCAGTGCTACACAGTGGTTGTGTTTTACTGCATCTTTTTTGCAAAGCAAGTCAATTATTCATCGGACTCACTGAAAACAATGAACTCCCAGTGTGACTGGTATCTCAACAGTAGTTAGGTAGAGTCATTGCAAGAGCAAATCTACCCTACTTTTAGTGGCTAATCCACACATGTCTACATTTAAAAAGGTTCTAAAGCCTACATTTTTTTTGCTGTTAAAAAATGTTTAGGCATCAGCATCCCCCCTCCATTTTACTTACTTGAGCCCTTATTTGATCCAGTGCTGTGCACGTGTCTTCTCCTCCCCCTCACTTCCAGGTCTTGCTGACTTTGCAGGGGGACTGGGAGCCATTCCAGAACTGTTTCCTGCAGTAAAACTTTTCTGGGATTACTTTCCGAGGTTGAATGGCAGCTAGCATATTTCAACCCATTGGGGTTGCATGTTCAAGTTTCCCCCATGTACAAGAATGAAGCATAGAGCAGCACCACGTAAGGAAGTAAGCTGCTCTATGTACATGTGCACTGATGAAAACAAAAGAGAAGAAGGAGAATCCGTAATGTCAAATAGGGATGAGCTTCGCGTTCGAAACAAACGTATGTTCGACTCGAACATCGTCCGTTCGATCGTTCGTCGAATTTCAAACGAAAACGATCGTTCGCGGCAAATTCAAGTGAAACGAAACGACCGTTTTTAAGACTTTTTTTTTTTTCCATTGATACATGTTCCCTGGGGCAAGACCCGGGTTCTGAAAGACGTTTTCCAACAATAACTTGAAAATTGGTCTTTAAAACGACCGTTTTTAAAACTTTTTTTTTTCCATTGATATTACTATCAATGGAAAAAAAAAAGTTTTAAAAACGGTAGTTTTTCAGGAGTCCTGGTCCTGAAAAAACGACCGTTTTTAAGACTTTTTTCCATTGATATATGTTCCCTGGGGAAAGACCCGGGTTCTGAAAGACGTTTTCCAACAATAACTTGAAAATTGGTCTTTAAAACAACCGTTTTTGAATTCGAACGTTCGAGTCCCATAGACTTCAATGGGGTTCTAAATGTTCGAGCGAACGATCGGACCGTTCGACGGTTCTGGTGCGAACCGAACGTGGGGGTGTTCGGCTCATCCCTAATGTCAAACGATGGACCAAAGACTCTCGAAAAAAGGTATGTATATAGAATCTTTTTTTAAAAGGATATAGGTGTAGGGGACTGAATATGGAGGAAGGACAAGCAGAGATGGGTTTTGATACAATTTGTTCATACAAGCGAAACGTCACCCCAAAGGAGAAGTTCTGCTCTATGCTTTCCTCCTCCCCCTCCTCTTCTTCTGGAACTTTTTTTTTGGGGGGGGAGCGAGTGGGGTTTTGACAGGTGCCCCCTTCCACTTCCAGTCGGATCGCCTAGGTCAGTGATGGCGAACCTTGGCACCCCGGATGTTTTGGAACTAAATTTTCCATGATACTCAACTACACTGCAGAATGCATGAGCATCATGGGAAATGTAGTTTCAAAACATCTGGGGTGCCGAGGTTCACCATCGCTGGCCTAGGTGATTCCTCCAGAAGTTCCCCCCTACCTGCCTGCAACCTTCTGGGACATGTCATAGGTCCCAGAGGGCTATGGAACCATTCACAAAGCACAGCATGGCTCACTCATGCCGGAAGCCGGCTGTGAAGCCACAAGGAGTAAAAGCTGTCTTCCCACAGTTAACATGCCGGGGTCAAGGACCTGAAGACCGGAAAAGAACTGGCCTGAGTAAGGATGTTGCTGGATCACTGGACAGGTAAGTATCCTTTTGTAAACGTTAGCAGCTACCAGGTGAAGAAGCTCTTTAACCACTTGAGATCCACGCTATGGACAAAAGACGTCCACAGCGCGGCTCTCAAGTGCCGGGTTGACGTTTTTGGACGGCATGTTATTGCAGTTCCCTGCGTGCGCCACTGGGTGGTGCGCAGCGGAGAAAAACAGTGCACGGTGCATCGCTGAGGAGCTGATGCGTGTGCCTGGTGGCCGCGATGTCCGCCGGGTACACGCGATCGGCGGTGACAGCAGGGATTTGGAGCTCTGTGTGCAAACACAGAGCTCCACGTCCTGTCAGGGAGAAAGGAGACGATCTGTGTCCCTTGTACATAGGGACACAGCATCGGTCACCTCCCCCAGTCAGCCCCCTCCCCCCACACAGTTAGAACACACCCAAGGAATACATTTAACCCCTTCCTCACCCCCTAGTGTTAACCCCTTCAATGCCAGTCACATTTATACAGTAATTAGTGCATATTTATCGCACTGGTCGCTGTATAAATGTGAATGATGCCAAAAATGTGTCAAAAGTGTCCGATGTGTCCGCCGTAATGTCGCAGTCCCAATAAAAATCGCAGATCACCGCCATTACTAGTAAAAAAAAATTGTAAAAAAAAAATCATAATTCTGTCCCCTATTTTGTAGGCGCTATAACTTTTGCACAAACCAGACGCCTATTGAGATTTTTTTTTTTTACAAAAATACGTAAAAGAATACGTATCGGCCCTAACTGAGAAAAAAAAAGTTTTTTTTTTTTTAAAAAATGGGATATTTATTATAGCAACAATTAAAAAAAATATATATTTTTTAAATTGTTGCTCTTTTTTTGTTTATAGCGCAAAAAATAAAAACCGCAGAGGTGATCAAATACCACCAAAATAAAGCTCTATTTGTGGGGAAAAAAGGACGTCAATTTTGTTTGGGAGCCACATTGCACGACCGCGCAATTGTCAGTTAAAGCGACGCAGTGCCGGAAGCTGAAATTTCGCCTGGGCACGAAGGGGGTTTATGTGCCCAGTAAGCAAGTGGTTAAATACAAGGAGTGTCTTGCTAACTGTTTCACACTGCCAAGTATTTCTCTGAATTCTCTGGCTTCTCTGGCTGCATTTTTGTTCCAGAACACTAAAGTAGAAGTGAAGGCCGAAGATCATCATGACTGCCAGATAAAAAGCATTCTTAAAAAACAACTAGCATTAGCAGCTCCTATGTTTCTATTAGAAGGGGTTGCCTTTAACCACTTCAGCCCTGGAGGATTTGGCTGACAAATAACCAGAGCACTTTTTGCGATTCAGCACTGAGTCGCTTTAACTGCAAAGTGTTTTCCAAACAAAATTGACGTAGAGATTTCTTTTGGTGGTATTTGATCACCTCTGCGGTTTTTATTTTTTGTGCTATAAACAACATTTTTGAAAAAAGTAATATTTTTTACTTTTTGCTATAATAAATATTTCCAAAAATATATAAAAAAAAATGTCCTCAGCTAATGCCGATATGTATTCTTCTACATAGTTTTGGTAAGCATTTATTGATTGGTTCACACAAAAGTTATAGCGTCCACAAAATATGAGATAGTTTTATGGCATTTTTATTATTCTTTTTTTAATAACGGCGATCAGCGATTTTTATCGTGACTGCGACATTATGGCGGACACATCGGACACTTTTGACACTATTTTGGGACCATTGTCATTTATACAGCGATCAGTGCTATAAAAATGCACTGATTACTGTGTAAATGACACTGACAGGGAAGGGGTTTACAACTAGGGGGCGAGGAATGGGTTAAGTGTTTCCTAGGGAGTGATTCTAACTGTGTGGGGGCTGGGCTACCTGTGACACAACACTGATCACTGCTTCCGATGACAGGGAGCAGACGATCAGTTCTGTCACTATTCAGAACAGAGAGATGCCTTGTTTACACAGGCACCCTCCGTTCTGCCTCTCCGTGACACGATCGTGGGCCACGGGCGAACATCGTGTTTATGGGTCCCGCAAGCACAGTCACGGAGCTCGCATCAGGGGCGCACGCGCTCCACCAGCGGCGGCAAATTTAAAGGGACGTACATGTACGCCCATTTGCCTGCATGTGCCATTCTGCAGACGTAAATGTTTGTGTGGCGGTCGACAAGTGGTTAAGAAATAATAGAAATTTTGTTTTATGTTTAGGTTGTAATAATACATGCACATAGGGTAAGCCATATTTTCTCATTACATTACTTGGTACATTACAGACTTTGTTTATTACCGATCCCTTTATATAACAACCAGTACGGTGAGTCTGGCACTCTGTATTCTCTAATGATATCAAATGCAAGAGACGTGATTGACCACTGAGCAATAATTCTTACTCATAGCATAAAGTCCTTTTTACCTTTACTTTTTACTACAATATAATGTTTTTTGATAAGGCTGACATGTCCCCTATTGATTTATATAATGTGTGATATTTAATAAAAGGTCAAATTTAACTGATATTTATGGGTGTGAGTTCATGTAACTGCATGTAATGCACTTAAATGTGTGTAAACTGGTCAAGTGATATTAAGATTCATGTTAAGGTTATTCATGTAAAAGACTAGAAGCTAAAGTGCAAAAACATAGAAAACTGAGCCATTTAAAGTGTATGTAAACTCTAACAATACAATTACATTTTTCTTAAGGGAGCACCCTTTGGATCTGTTAAATATAAAATTAAATTTGTTTTGATACATCTCTTCAACAAGAAAAAAAAAGCTAATCTATGGCCTCGTACACACAACGTTTTCCTCGACAGAATCCATCAAGAAACTTGGTGGGAGAGCTTTTTTGCCGAGGAAAACGGTTGTGTGTACGCTTTTCATCGAGAAAACTGTTGTGGAACACGACGAGAAAAAAAGAGAACAAGTTCTCTTTTTTCCTCGTTGGGAGTCTCAATTTCCTCGTCGTGTTTCTCGTCGGGCTGGTTTACGACGAGAAACACGTTCGTGTGTACGCTTAGAAACCCGCGCATGCTCAGAATAAAGTATGAGATGGAAGCGTGCCTTTGGTAAAAGTATCATTTGTAATGGAGATAGCACATTCGTCACAGACTGAAAAGCGCGAATCGTCGCTCACCAAACTTTTACTTAACACGCAGTAACATGAGATTAGCAAAAGCAGCCCCAAGGGTGGCGCCAGTGGAATCGAACTTCCCCTTTATAGTGCCGTTGTACGTGTTGTACGTCACCGCGTTTGAGAATAATGAGATTTTGTCTTGACTGTGTGTACGCAAAGACAGCTTGTCAAGTTTCTCCACAAGCCTAACATGGAACTCGTCGAGGAAAACGATGTTTCAATTACGACAAGTTCCTCGGTCGTGTGTACAAGGCCTGACATTCAGAAATGTTGTGAACAAATAACTCCCTCTGCTATTTTTTTTTCTTGAGTTTATATATGCTTTAAAGTCAGGGAAAAAAAAAAAAAACATATGTAATACATCTCTGCAATAAATGCACATTTCTCAAAGTTATATTCCTTTTAAAGTCTCTGTAAGTACTGAAAAACAGGACTGCATTCAGTTCAAAAATCCTGTTGTGTACTAACAACATACAGCATATTGGTGGACTGAGTGGTGTCAGCTTAAACTACAGTTGTCTTTGCTAAACTACTCAAACCCTCCCATTCCTCATCTCAATAACATCGATACTAATTATGCTGTAGTCTAAGACATGTATTCAAAACGACAGCACCGGGACCAGATGCAGCCCATTGTTTGCCTTTATCTGGCCCTTGAGGCATAATTCCTGCCACTGACACCAACAATGGGGCACTTTTCCTTCCACTGACACCAACGATGGGGCATAATTCCTTCTATTGACAACAACAAATGGGCACTATTCCTTCCACTGACACCAACAATGGGGTACTATTCCTTCCACTAACACCAACAATGGGGCATGATTCATTCCACTGACACCAACAATTGGGCAATATTCCTTCCACTGACACCAACAATTGGGCATAATTCCTTCCACTAACACCAACAATGGGGCACTATTCCTTCCACTGACACCAACAGTGGGGCATAATTCCTTCCACTGACACCAACAATGGGTCAATATTCCTTCCACTGACAGACACCAACAATGGGGCAAATTTCCTTCCACTGACACCAACAATGGGTCAATATTCCTTCCACTGACAGTAACAATGGGGCAATATTCCTTCCACTGACAGTAACAATGGGGCATTATTCCTTCCACTGACGCCAATGATGAGGCATAATTACTTCCACTGACAACATCCCCTGATGCAAACAATTTCTCACCCTAATACCCAAGATCAGTCCAGCCCTGCTAAAGTCTGAAGGGCAGTACACCTGCTCTTTCTCTAGAAAGTTTGAAGCCGTCTGGTCTAAGATAAGAACTAGGAGAGCACAGGACAGCTTGAATATCTGACATGATCAATAGGTATATTTTTGCACTTTTGTACAGATATTCCAAAACCCTTTAAACTGTATATTTAACAAACCAAAAAGTGTATATAAAAAAGTTAATTGCTAGGATACATATTGTTTAAACCTTTACAGCCAGCAGGAGCATGGACTTTAAAAATGTGTACTGCCCAAGGCGTTCCGTGAGCTTCCCGATCATGTGATCACATGATTGGGCCCACTGCCCTTCAATTGTAAACAGTGACCTGGAGCTGCCGATGACATCACAGTTACTGTGCTGGAGGTGCCCAGTTAGCTAACAGCAAAAACAAGGGACCCCAGTTGTATACATATATGTGGTAGCTTGGCATTAAGGCCCAACACATATGTGTGTACAGCTAGTGTTAAAAGAATTAAAGTGGAGTTCTAGCCTTTTTACTGTTTATTAAAAGTCAGCAGCTACAAAAAGTGTAGCTGCTGGTTTATTAATAAACAAACACTTACCTGCTCCACTGTCCAGCGACGTGGCCGCCTGGAGCTCCGCTCGTCTCCCCCCCTCTCCGCGGGCGCCTCCGTTCTAACTGTGGGCACCCGGCTGTGACAGCTTTTGTCTTCACGACCGGGCACTTACTGTGCATGAGCGAGCGGTGCTGCGCTCCCTCAGTGGACAGGCAATTGCTTGGGACCTGTCACATGTCCCAGGTGATTGCCTACAGGGAGGGGCCACTTAAGGCGATATGACGAGTCTGATGAGGCGGAGGGAGGAAGTTGGACAGGAAGTCCCACTCCTACTGAAGCCCCCACTCGCCACCAAAAAAATTACATGCCAAAGATCCCCATTCTGCCTCTGTACTAGGCAATAACGTGTCGCCGACGGACATTGAGTCCGCCTGACCCGCGGTCATGCTCCCACAGCGTGCAGCGGGTGCCAGCGCGTGCCTACCCACAACTGCTCCTGCGCAAGCCCCCATACAGCTACAATGATTTGCGCAGAAGAGCCAACCTGCCACCATATAATGGTGGCGGCTGGTCAGCAAGTGGTTAACCACTTAAGCCCCAGACCATTTGGCTGGCCAAAGACCAGGCCACTTTTTTGCGATTCGGCACTGCGTCGCTTTAACTGACAATTGTGCGGTCCTGCAACTTGGCTTCCAAACAATATTGACGTCCTTTTTTCCCCACAAATAGAGCTTTCTTTTGGTGGCATTTGATCACCTCTGTGGTTTTTATTTTTTGCGCTATAAACAAAAATAGAGCGTCAATTTTGAAAAAAAAAGCAATATTTTTTACCTTTTGTTATAATAAATATGCCCCAAAAATATATTTTTCCTTAGTTTAGGTCGATACGTATTCTACATATTTTTGGTAAAAAAAATTGCAATAAGCGCACCCACAATGCCGCTCTTAAAGGGGCAACATATATATATATATATATGTGTTGATCTGCCCAGCCGTGTCATTCTGCCAACGTATATCGACGTGACGCGGTTAAGTGCATCTAAAAGTCCCCTCCCCCGGACTGAAAATACTGCTGTACAAAGATGTCCCCTGTGCTCCTTCATACAGAGTGGGGGCAATCTAATACAGGAATCACCTCATTTAAAGAGAACCTTTTTCCAAAACCTATTTTCTTTATATGATACAGGGATGGAGATGTGTTTGTAATACCCTTATACGTTTATGCGTTTTTTCCAGTGCTCTTTACTGCTATACCAATCATAGGTAGGTGCAGTGACACACCCCCAGTCACCTGTCCTCTATTTACTCATCAGCATTTATGTGCCTCTATTGAGGAGACTTTAACATTTTATTTAGGACTGCAGTACACAGAGAGCCTTGGCGAGGCCTGCAGCTTAACCATGTATTTGCAAATGCGTGCAACCAATCCTCTGTTTTTAACCACTTGAGGCCCGCGCTACCGTCGGATGACGGCAACAGCGCGGGCCTGAAAATCCAACATGCCGTCATTTGACGGCATGTCATTCTGGCTTTCCCAGCGCGCGCTGTACAGCGCGCTGCGGGGAAGCCCTGTGTTGTCCGTGTCCCTTGGACACGGCCAATCACAGATCGCGGCAAACGGCCAATCAGAGCGGCCGTTTGTGATGCGATCTGTGGGCCAATGAGAGATGATCTCTCATAAATGATCTCTCATTGCCGGCTCACACAGAGACAATGTCCTGTCTCTGGAAGGGAGGAGCCCGATCTGTGTTCCTTCCTACATAGGGACACAGATCGGTCACCCCCCCAGTCACCCCCCTCTCCCCCTACAGTTAGAACACACCTAGCATACACATTTAACCCCTTCCTCACCCCCTAGTGTTAACCCCTTCAATGCCAGTCACATTTATACTGTAATTAGTGCATATTTATAGCACTGATCGCAGAATAAATGTGAATGGCGCCAAAAATGTGTCAAAAGTGTCCGATGTGTCCGCTATAACGTCGCAGTACCAATAAAAATCGCAGATCGCCGCCATTTCTAGTAAAAAAAATAAAAAAAATAATAATAATTCTCTCCCCTATTTTGTAAGCGCTATAACTTTTGCGCAAACCAGTCGCTTATTGCGATTTTTTTTTTTTTTTTAACCAAAAATATGTAGAAGAATACGTATCGCCCTAAACTGAGAAAAAAAAATGTGTTTTTTTTTTAATTGGGATATTTATTATAGCAACAAGTAAAAAATATTGTATTTTTCTTCAAAATTGTCGCTCTTTTTTGTTTATAGCGCAAAAAATAAAAATCGCACAGGCGATCAAATACCACCAAAAGAAAGCTCTACTTGTGGGGAAAAAAGGACATACATTTTGTTTGGGAGCCACGTCGCACGACCGCGCAATTGTCAGTTAAAGCGACGCAGTGCCGGAAGCTGAAATTTTACCTGGGCAGGAGGGGGGTGTAAGTGCCCAGTAAGCAAGTGGTTAATGCACACAGTTAGACAGTTGAATTTGGTTTGCTGTTTGAGTGGTAAGTTTGAGCCTGGTTATTATGTAAACAACTTTATTTATACTTACTTATTGCTTAAAACACATCTTATTCAAAGTCCCAAAACCCCTCCTTCATCTAATACAGGAGGTGTGTTACTGGCAAGATCACTAGATGAAAAGAGAGGGAAAAAGCCTAAAAAATTGAAAAGGAATGCAGCCACCACATCTAATGATTGGTAAACTGCAAAATAATTTTTTTGGGGGTTTTGGATTTAAAACCACTATAATCTGACAATAAATTATTATAGTTAATTATTATAATTATTCAATTATTATTGTTAAACTTAGATGTTATAGACCTGCTGCTGCCCAAATTCTGGATTCATTAAGTCAAATTAATTGGTTAAAATAATATAATTTCAAAGAATAACACTCTCTTTGTGGATTTTTTTTTTTTTTTTCAAATGCAAATGTTGGATTCACAATGTATAGGCTTTAAAACAAGATCATTACCTCTTCTGCTTCAGGTAATATTGAAAGCTTTGAAATCTCGGTTTATAAGCATTCCTACTGTGCTACCACCTTATAATTTAGTTAGCTCGCTTTTTTAGTATATTCAGTGCTGCCTCGCTGCAAGTCGTTTTCAATGTTTTTTTTTTCATTTTTCAGCTTGAACATTACATGAACGGTCAGACTGATGAAATCAGCAGAAAGGAAATATTGTCCATGATAGAAGAGGAACTTTATTTGGTCCATGAAGAGGTACGACGGAGATCAATCTATTCTCCATTTACCAACTGAACCAAAATTATGAGAATTGTTCATTGACATTTAAAGAGCCATCTTAATGTTCATTACACCATTCGCATAGCCAAGTGCTGATTTTTTTCTTTTTTTTTTCCTCTTTTGCATCCTTGGCAGAAAATCGATCTTAACTGGTAATTTCCCTGCCATGTGTTTTATGATTTATCTGCGGTTAAAAAGTATGATTAAAGTTGGAAAGAAAAAAAAAAAAAGGAGGAGGAAAAAAAGTAATGCATGAAATTTTTTAAATATTATGAGACCGGTGTCACGCCGAGAGGCTTTTTAGAGCATATTGTGCTGTCTTTATAGAGAGGCTTATTATTTTCACTTCTTTCAAAGTGTCGCAATTAGTTTGCAAGGGTAGAGCTACTATTATGTAAAAGGGATACTCTGTCCCCTGCAGTGCAGAAAGGGGGCTGGGAAATGGAAAACGCGTTCCTCGTGGAATGCAATGGGTTAAACCAAATCGACTCGTTCCCAGCACCCATGCTGGGTAGTTGACAGGCACGGTCTATAAATGAAATAATCACACAAGATTGGTCCCGGGAAAAAAAATGGGATATTATTTCATGCAGATTCCAGAAATGCGGATAACAATTCTTTTTTATTTTTGGTAAAAGCGGTATTTGCCAATTTTGGTCCATTAGCATCAGAAGCTTAAAATGAGAAGACGTTAATGAATAATACATGTCCTTAATGTCTTTTTTTTTTTCTTTAAACACAAAACTGTTATCCTGAATATATTTTTCTGATTATCATTTTAGAATCTTCTTATAGTTACATACAATCTGCTTTGACTTTTATCTTTTGAGATCCATGAAGTCCAGTATACTGACTAGCAGCCACCTTAGTGAGCGACAGTATTTTTGGTAGCCTAAGTGGGTACAGAATATTATTTTGGGCCCCTTCACATCTGCACATTCCATTGCATGACTTGCATGTCATATTTTATATGGGCTGCTAACATAAGGCAGAACACTGGACGCTTAGGATTTTTTATTCCTGGATGCACCACACGTACGCTGCAGTGCAGGTGTTTTGGCAGCTGCTGTACCGGTGTACTGGGATGCCATTGTAAAGGAGTGACATGGCACAGAGTTGCAACCATTACTGTGCACTACAGGAAGACCCGATAAAATGCATTTTTATAGGAGGCAACTTAGGAGCAAGGTAAGAACCTTCTACTGGTTAAGTAAGCCAATTGCTGGGTTACATTTTAATTTATTTTTGTTGATTGGTCCACGAACGTCATACTTGACACTGTACTATGTATTGTGTGACTGTTTGACAAAACAATAAAAAAATATGAAAAAAAAAAAGATAACCTTCTACTGTGCCATCCCAGCCTCCTGTCCTGTCACCACTTGCTACTCAGCCAACTAAGGGCAGGCAATCTGCATAAAGAGTATTTACAGAAACTCTACTACAGGTAGTCCTCAGGTTACAAACAAGATAGGATCTGTAGGTTTGTTCTTAAAGTGATTGCAAAGTCTTGTTTTTCTATAAAAATAACAAACATGTTATACTTACCCGCTCTGTTGCAGTCGATTTGCACAGAGCAGCCCAGATCCTTCTCTTCTCAGGTCCCTCTTCTGTGACCCTGGCCCCTCCCTACTGTTTAATGTCCCTAAAGCAAGCAGCTTGCTATGGGGGCACCCAAGATGAGTCACATTTAGACACGGAGCCCCGACCCAGCCCTGCCCCCTCTCGAGTCAGCTGGCTTTGATTGACAGCAGATGGAGCCAATTGCGCCACTGCTGTCTTTCAGCCAAGCTGAGACACTTGTGGGCATCGCTGGACTGATAGGGACCTCAGGTACGTTTTAAGGGGGCTGAGGGCACTGCTGCACACAGAAAGTCTTTTTTTTAAAGTAATCTTTATTTATTTAGTATAAAAAATATATAAGTCAAATAAGCAGGAAACAGAAAAAGGCAAAGGAAACTTATCCAGTTGTCAATAGGCCCAAATAGGTGCCGATCTTAAAACATAACAAAAGGCCAGGTGGACCATCCAACATAAGGTACATAAAGGCATATGATCTGCATACCTAGTATTATAAACAATGAATCCTCACACATTGAATGACCTTATTCCTGTCAACAAATCTCTGTATCAATGTAAACACTAATTCGTGTGAATGTGGGAGATAAAGAACAATATCAGAAATAACTAACCCAACAAGGAAGGTCATGTGAACATGACCAGGACGGGGAATGAGGGGGGGGGGGAGATACAGGGAATCAAAGGAGAGAGGCAACAGAAACAGCACGCTAATATAAAAGTTTTAAGTAAACAATAATATTCTCCATGGGTCAAATCCAATAAAGCTTAAACAGTCAACAAAGTCCAACGTTCAAGAAGCCATTGGTTGAGAGTTCTGTGGGGTGGTGCTTGTATAGTGGCTCCATGTAGCCCATATACTGTAGAACCTGTCATGTCTACCCTTGCATGTTGCCATCCAGTCCTCCGCGGCCATAATATTGTTCACTAAACGTATCCAATCTTCCTGACTGGGAATTTAAGCTGATTAAACTTGGATCAGTCGCCTAGCCGCGTTTAGAAGATGGGGCAGTACCGAATAATGGTAACGGGACATACAGCAGGAGCTCCAACAGGGAGTTGGGTATATCAAGATCTAAGATCGCTTTAACTTGGGTCCTGATATCCCTTGGGCATTCCCACCAAACATGTAGAAACGTGCCACAGAAGAATTTTTATCTTAATGCATAAAATGCATTAAAGTAAAAAAAAAATCTGCCCTTTTAATCACTTTAAGTTGAATTTGTATGTAAATCGGAACAGGTAAATTTTTTTTGTTTCAATAGTTTTTTATTAGTTTTAACAGTTTTAGACATAAATTACCTAAACAAAAAAAAAACAAGTAGGGTTGTCCAGATACCGATACTAGTACTTGTACTCGCGCAAATGCTCCCGATGCCTAAATAGAATACTTTTTTTGTATTTATCAACATGTTCTGTGAAAATTCTTTGAGTTTTTTACTACTGCGTGACAAGAAAATAAAACATTTTTATTCATTTTTTACTAATTTTTATTCTTTTATAATGTCTTGAGTTAGAGTTCTTCATAATTCTAAAGAAAATATCCTTAGTCTGTATTGTGGTTTGAAAACTGTCACATGACATTTATAAAAAGTATTGGTATTCGGTACTTGTACTCGGTCCTAAAAAAGTGGTATCGGGACAACCCTAGTCACAAGGCGTAAAAGCAACTTAGCCATATAACACTGTAATGGTATCACACAGAACAAATGATGGTGACTAGGTTCCTGTATCCAAACATTTCTGAGGGGCCAGTTCTCATATAGAACCTCAGTGATAGTATAGACCCAGAGTAACTAAAATATAATAAAATAACTAAAATAACAAAAAAGGAAAAAGAAGAGAATAACAGAATAAAACTAGAGCAGTAAAAACAGTAAACGCAGTCAGACGCACTCACAGGTACATTTTTTAAGTGTAACTTCAGCCCAATTTTTTTTTTACGTTTTTTTTGGATAGCATAGGGAAGGGTTAACACCCCTATAATGTTTGTTTTGCTGTCTGCGCCCCATTTCAGAAGATTTTACCCCACTTTCTGTTCCTGTGCCAATTGGATTTTAACATTTTTGGGTTGTTGTAGAAACAAGGATTGGTGATAAAGCTTCAATGGAGACAATTTTTCCCCGTGATAACTTTTACAGGAGAGAATTTCCCTTCCTAGCGGTAAATTTCCTCTCACTTCCTGCTGTCTCCCTCCGTTTGTAGGAGTTGTATATAGGTCAGATGTTTATAACTCCGGGACTGCCTGTACTGCAGTGATGTGATTCCATTGAGTATAGGTATCTTTGTGAGAAATCTTACTGCAATTTTGACTTATGGAAGTGTCGAACAGCAAGCCTTCTGGGTTGCCTTCATAGCCACCCCCAGACCCATACATAATCATCGTGTTTCAACAGCAATGAAAGATTTCTTGTAAGATGGACACTAAAATTCTCTGCATAGCAAGTCATCAGCAACAGCAGGGTTTTGCTGTCCCTGCCTGATTTTAAACTGGATGTAAACATTTACATATACCCAGTGAAGTGAACAGCCCCAGATGATACACAGAGATTAAACAAATCCTCCTACATAGGTTTTACTTGTTTGTCTGCAGTCTTTTCTTCCCTACACACCTTAAAAGGGGGAGATAAGTGTTAAAAATCCTTCTTGTAGAAGTGAGGCATGCTGTTAACAGAGTAACGAAGCACCAGAGAGAAACTGCACTCTGGAGCTTTGGAGAGAGATAAATAAACACTGCAGGTATACTGTATTTGCTTTGCTCAGATTCTATGACTGAGGTTTAAAACCACTTTAAAGTAACAGGTGGTGACATGCCCTATGTAAAATGCTTAAAAGTATTATACAAAAATATAATACAAAGTGCATGATGTTGGAAGCTAGTGTGTGGCAGGTTTCTGAACACTTTATGAAAACTAGGAAATCTTGATGCAATAAAATAACAGACCGTTTCATCAGACAGATTTGATCGTGTGTACGGGCGGACAGACAGATTTTGCCAGCAGACAGATTTTAAAGCATGCTTTAAAATCTGTCTGCTGGGAATCCGTCCGTCCGACATGTCTGCTGGTTAGTACGCTAACCAGCAGACATATCTGCTCGCACATGCGTCGAATGGATTCGAAGCATGTGCGGAAGTGTTTTACTTCCTGGTGTGGTGACGTGGCGGCGTCAACGTCATCGCCACGTCACCGCGCTGTCTGCCGACGGGGATTTTGGTTTGATCGTGTGTACAGCGATCAAACCAAAACAGCCCAGCAGACAAATCTGTTCAAATCGGTCTGTCAGACCGATTTGAACAGATTAATTTGGTCGTGTGTACGCGGCCTTAAGGATATATGGAGGTTGTTTTGTCACTTTACGATTCCTTTGCCATGTGTCAAGGTTTTAATAAAATTTATTTTTCTGTTCCTGTGTCAGACATGAGATTGGAGGAAGGCAGGGCTGCTGTTAGAAATCATGGGCTCCGTAGAGTCTACTCGAAGGGGGCCCCCCTCCCTGAAAATATCAAAATTATATTTACACTAAAAATCATTGTTAGCAGACACAAACATAATATAACTTAGAAAATAAATTTCTGCTAAATCTACAAGATAAATCTGTATTGATGTAATAAATATAGTTCTAAGAAAATTAAGAAAAGGGAGGGGCTGGTAAATAACTTATTTGTCTTCCCCTTCCACCGCTCTCCATTCTGGCACATCCCTCTCTGTACCCATAGCTGCTGGAGGGACAGGTAACCTGGCAGGGCTGCAGGTCGGGGGAACCCAGCACACAGGGGGGCACACATGGGAAATAGGATGTTGGCAGAACAGGGAAGGGGGCCGGTGTGGAAAAGAGCAGTTACAGAATGATGCCCGTGTCTGTATCTGTCCGTGCAGCAGCTACATGTCGGCAGAAGGGAGAGAAACCTTCTTTCAGTTGCTGCAGAGAGCCGCACAGAGCATCGTCCTTTAATTGCTCTTTCACACTGATTATCCCTGTTATCTGGGAGGGCTGGGGGTACCCCTTCATCGGCAGCCCTGGAGGCAGGGCCCACCAAGAGTCTTTTGGAGGAATTGGCACAAGCCCAGTGTTGTAGTTGTGTGCAACTTTTAGAAATGTGAAATTGTATGCAATTCTTTGCAAGGTTTTATCATATAGGTCTAGTAATGTAACACAAATATAAAAATCTAAATGTACTGGGCCACCACTAAACTTAGAGGCAGCCATGGCCAATTAAGCCCACTAGTCAGAATTTTACATAGGTAGATGAAGCCTATCTCATGTTTAATGTACCTTTTAAACAGTTAATTTGAGTCATGCTGGCCCAAACAAGCTATTTACTGCATTAGGAGATGCGCTTGCTGGGCTCACTGTATTAACTGTATGTGGTCTCAGCTCTAAAACGCTGTGTTCCGACCGAAAGATGAAAACTTACAGCTGCTCAGCCATTCACAGGAGGCTTTGTATTCTATGAATGAATACAAAGCTTCCTCTGACTGAGACAGAGATTACAATGTCATCCATTTGCCTTTCCACCTCAGCCAATCAGCGGAAGCTTGATATTCATTTATAAAAATACAAGGACTGGCTGAGCAGTGCTCAGCCTAACTCTAATTTGTTCCAGGAGTGGGATAGGAAGTTCTCACTATATACTGTATGTAGCTGAAGCCACGTACAGTAAATGCAGTGTGCCCACGAGCACACCTTGATCAGCTTGGCAGAAACAAACTATTTAAACGGACAATAAAAGAGTTAGGTTGGTCATAAATCATACATTGGCAATTCATCATTCAAATTTCTTATTCAAATTTCTTATTCAAATTTCTTTAGCTTTACCTTCAACTATGTAGTGCAAGGGCCTGCCTGATTGCATACAAATTGAAAGTGTTAGGGTTTGACCTCGTAGTATATGATTTTGGTAAATCTAAAGGAAAATTAGGCTTTAAGATCCAGGAAACTCTGAGTATAGGCTGAATTCACAAAGTTTTAGCACAAAGATAAGGATTCCTATTTTAGGCATGTTATTGTAATTTTCAAAGGTCAATCCTTTTTTAAAATATAACACATTACTGCCATGGGCCATACAAGCTGCTGATACATCTCCCCCTAAGTACTGAAAATAAAACAGATACAAGTAGGCAACAGATGTTGACAACGGTGCACCGTCACTCACACTGGTTTTGGGATGAGCTGGCCGTGACTTTTTCGATGAAGTGGGGCTGCCAGAATTGACTCTGCTGATAGCCTGCCTACTCCCTACGTCCTCACGGAGCATTATAGTCCATGCAGCTACAACAACAGTGCAGGTTGGCAATGCCACAGTAATTTCCCAACAGCATTGTCAACCAATAACATGAAATGAGGATTCAGCTGATCTATTAGAAGGATTTCCAGCTATTTAAATTATCATACAATATATGCTGCTTTAACGTTTTAAATACATTATATATATATATATATATATATATATATATGATTTTTGAATTCTGACTATAGTTTTACATGAATAAATGGTGCATTTGGAGCTTTCTAATAGCAGTTTTGCTTTTCGTTCCCCCTTTCTCTTGTTGTAGTAACCACAGATTTGTTTCTAGTCTTTTCTTTAGACCTCTCCTCATGTAGTTCAGGTCCTCCCCATCCCTGTATACATTGCTACTGCATGCTGTGTTTTTACTAAGACGGGAACATTGAAATGTGGCCACAATGGCAAATGCGCGTTTTCTTCCAGCGCAAGGCTACGTAAGCCCTTCTTTTGTGAATGGAGTGGATGGGGTCAGATAATGTTTAAAGAGAGAGCTTTTCTGTCTCTCAGGCTTGCAGCTTTCCACATGGATGCTCATCCACACAAACACATTGAATTATGAACAGACCTATTAATGGCAGGGTCAAGTTTGGTCTCCTTTTTCTTCCATTCACATTTTATCTCAGAAAGAAAAGAAGGGAAAATGAAGAAAGAAATACTATGAGTTTTTCATTTAAATAAATAAAAAAATATATTGGAGTAAGAAAGAACATACATGTAAGGCCATAGGAACATAACACTTATAATGGTATGTAGTCCAAAATAAACCTGTGTACTGCTGCTAAAATTAATATTCTGGCATTAATTAATTTATTATCACAGGGTGCAATAAAAAAAAAAAAAATGGGCATTTAAAAATACATTTTGACTGATTTGTATAATTTATCAAGGTGTGTAAAATAGTACTTTCAATGTTAATAATGCGAATTTCACAGATTCCAGATGTATTATTAATTATCATTATACAATATAGTTTACATTATTTATCAAGGATAGTAATGTAATTTTTACAAGTCGAAAAAACATCAGATCTTCCTAAAAAACAGGCAACCTTTTAATTATTTTTATTTATTTATTGTTTTTGATTAAAAATCGCTTTGTCTATAAATGTATCTGGTACAGTGATACAACATAGAGATAAATGCTTAAAGTAGATACAAACTATAACTGAATGGCAATGAATTTGCTAAACCATTGTATATCTTAAGAAACTGCCATTTAATTTAATACAATACTTGTTTTACTTTATTTATTACAGGTACTTATATTGCATTGTCAATTTACACAGTGATATATATATTAATATATACTGTATATATGTATATATTCTACATTCACCTCAGTCCCTGCCTTCAAGGAGCTTACAATCTAGGGTCCCTAACTCATTCATTCGCATCCACGGGCCAATTTAGACAGGGAACAATTAAAGCGGTTGTATACCCGCAATAATTTTTATTTTATTTTTACATCTGCAAGGCAAAAGGCATAATGAGCTAGTATACACCGCATACTAGCTCATTATGAAATACTTACCTTGGAACGAGGTGCAGAGAACTTACCTGGTCCACGCCGCGCAAGATGTCATCTTCCGGGTATCGCCACTCCAGCGCTGTGATTGGCTGGAGCGGCTATGTCGCGCGGGAGACTTCATTCCGGCAACATCCGGCGGCTGCCGGCCCTTTAGCCGAGGATCCCCGCTGCGCATGTGCCGCTGCAATTGCAGCGGTGCATTGTGAGAGGAATATCTCCTAAACCATACAGGTTTAGGAGATATTCTTTATACCTACAGGTAAGCCTTATTATAGGCTTACCTGTAGGTAAAAGTGATAGTAAAGAGTTTACTACCACTTTAACCTACCAGTATGTCTTTGGAGTGTGGAAGGAAATCGGAGTACCTGAAGGAAAGACACAGGCACCTTAAGATGGCGTCTCCCTTTATTCAACATCCGTGTAATATTGTGACAAGCTAAAAGTTCAGAAAAACCCCAACAGACAATAAAATGAAGCTCCCCTTTAAGCACTAATACCAATAATCTCTAATAATCTCTATATGATCAAACTAAAGGTGCTAACGCTTTTACCGTCACATCAATTCAAGAAACGTTTTCATGTAATGTAAACCCAAATATAAATAGCAAAAAAATCATATAAAAGTCCAATAGTGATACCAGATACACCACCATCATTAACTTCCACTTTGTGTTTTACCACGTGTTTTATAGAAAATGCACACTCACCACAGGGATTAGATCCTTACTTAAAGGATGGTCTTAAAGCACTTATTTCTTCAATATTTCTTTGTAAGAGGATGTTTTGGTGTCCTCCATTCTTTATATAGATCCCATTTTTTCTCCAACCATTCAGCAACAAACCAGGAAGATGCCATGATAAATGATACCATAGTGCAATATTTAATAATTAAAAGGTTTGACATAATACACAATAAATTCTAACTTAAATTTAAAAGTGTCTATATTACCGGCAACAGTGTATACAGCTGTAGTTAGTATGGTTATGCTCCACTAGAGCTGGCGTGCGTTCCAATTACTGGAAGTCTAGGACTGGACGTGACGTCACGCGGGAACCGTAAATGATGGTAGCATCATCTTTGATGCGTTTCACTGAACATGGCATCTTCAGGAAGTCTTCTGCCTGTGATTTAAAATTGCAAAGTATGAAAGGGGCCTAAAGATAGCTGATCAGCAGAAAAAGTTGGTCGGACAAATGATTGGATTTTAACTATGTGCAGTGTGTACAGTGCAGGGATGACACAGTGCCAGGGTTGGGGGGATTTGATGGTGGGGACTTTGGGGGGCGCAACTGAAATCTGGGGGACCCAGCCCACTCCAGTACCTCCCTAGATCTGGACATGTGGCAGTTACTTGGCTGCGATAGCTAGCGGGCGTCCCTGCAAGTGTTGCTGGCGCTACTGAAAAGACGGCATCCCTGGCATCTCTTCAGACGTTTATGGGCTCTGCTTGTCCATGCTGGCCACTGCCATCATGCCATGGGTGCTATGTCAAACATGGCATCCCTCCAGATGTGAACATTCATAGCCGTAAGTTAACAATATTCATAGCAGCATTTTTCTCTGGACTTGCCTTTTAATTCAACATGATTTTCAAAGTCACCCACTGAGACAGATTTGCTTTATACTCTGACATACACCAGACTGAGGTTATGTACATTGTTTGCCCCTTTACTTTTGCTTTTTCCTATTCTCATTGGTGTCTGAACATTTTTTCACAAAATAACACAGACTGTTTTTGTCTTTGCAATTTTTTACTTTTTAAAATAATTTTTTTAACTTATTTTCTTGGTGAGGATGCAGGTTTGGCTTATTTGAAAAAATGTTTTAAAACATTTTAGAAACGTTTTAGAAACCCCTATGTTTAAAATGGTAAAAATGTGACCAGTATGAAAATGATTCTTGTTTACTTCTCTTTATCCTTCTGGCAATGCCCACTTCCTCAACTTTTAAAGGTTTCCAAGAGTTCTTCATCCATACATAGGACCCTTATATACACAAAAAGAATTGGAAGCCCCCAGTGCATGTCGGGAAGCTTTAAAGGGGTTGTAACGTTTTTTTAAAATAAAAAACATGTTATACTTACCTCCTCTGTGCAAGGGATTTGCATAGATTGGACCCGATCGTCCTCTTCTGGGGTCCCCCAGTGGGGCTCCTCCCCACATTGAGTGCCCCTTCGGAGACCCGCATTTCAGGGGGGCACTCATGCAGGCACACTCCTGATTCCGGCTGAAGCTGCTGTGCTCGTCTCCGTCGATGGAACAATCAGGTTAAGTTAAGTAAAAGGGGGGCTCTGGGGGGCACCTGCAATATAGAAGGTTTTTTACCTAATGCATAGAATGCAAAAGGGTACTTTTCAGTCAACATTGAAAATCAGCCTGGAAATGAATTAAAAGCATGGAAAGCAGAGTCTACCTGCTCATTTATTCAATTTTTAGTCCAGGCTTTGCTATTCTGCACCAACTCCCCTTGCCCAGTTCATTTTGTTTGTATTCGATGCTAGATTATGAGTTCATGAGATGCTGGAATGTTGTCTGCAGACTCCTTGCTGTTTCTCATATGCAGAAAACCTGCTGAAAAAAATATCGACAGTGCTAAGATGTTACCTCCAGCCATTAATCAGATCAGTACCTGCTTTGGAAATCAGAATTGGATTATCAATGCAAGAAGAGCTGAAAGAGTAATGTCGCGTACACACGATCACTTTTTGTGATAAAAAAATTACGTTTTCAAAAACGTCATTTAAAATGATCGTGTGTGGGCAAAACGTTGTTTTATGTCTTCAAAAAAACTACCAAAAAAAAATTCCAACATGCTTGAATTTTTTGTGTAGTTTTTCAAAATGTAATTTTTTGTGTCATAAAAAGTGATGGTGTGTGGGCAAAACGATGTTGAAAACGATGTTTTTAAACCTGCGCATGCTCAGAAGCAAGTTATGAGACGGAGCTTCAATGGAACAGAGTGCCGTCGAACGTGGTGTACGTCACCACGCTTTGCTAGAGCTTTGTTGAAAAACGATGGTGTGTATGCAACGTCGTTTTGGAAAATGAAGTTTGAAAAACGTCGTTTTGTTTCGTGAGATAACATGACGTTTTTTTTTATCACAAAAAGTGATCGTGTGTAAGCGACATTAGGCTTGGTTCACATATATGCAAATTGAATGCGTTTTGTACCGCAGCTGATTTGCGTAACAGATCAGCTTTCAATTGAGTCGGTTCACATATATGCGGGCCAGTTGCAGTGCAAAGTAAAACAGGATCCTGTGCATTTTTCAGGTGCGATTTAGGTGTCCAATTCGCAACTGAAACGTTGAATAGAAACTGCATTTGGACTATGCAAAGAAAACCAAACCCGCATATATGTGAAGCGAGCCTAAGTTATAGAGCATACATCTAAGGAAGTACACTCCTACTGTCCCTGTTAGATGACCTGTGAAATCTTATCCTTATCACTACCTTTACCCTCTCCAATGACAGCGCTTCAGTGGTCAATTAGGCTCCTTTATTTGGATAAGAAAAATGGCAATTGGTGTCAGTGAAAAAGTGAAACTAGTTTTTGGGAGTCACATAGAGCAGGGGCTCCTGGCTAAAGAGAATAGTATGACTCTTGTGGTGTCTGCTAAAAGGTAGGTCTTTTAAATGTGTTAAAAAATCCTAATGGGTTCACTTTGTATACAGTAAAAAGCAGTTTTTATCCTTGTGTAATTAATAAATCTTTTTTATTTTTATATATTTACTGTGTTTGGTTTCTATTTGTTGGCACCGCAATAATCCCATACTCCGCCACTCCCTCTTTCAATACAGTAAAATGTTGTCACTTGTAGCCACAAAATGCCATCATGTATTTGGGTATAAAATGTAACTGCTTGCCAAACAGCCACCTTCATTACAATGCGGTGTGACTGGCAGTCACAATGTCCACCGGCCACCTGCGATCGTTCCTCACAGAGACAGAATGGGGATCTGTCAATGTAAACAGACAGATCCCCGTTCTGTCAGGGAAGTAGAGAGGGATCTGTTGTTCCTAGTATTCAGGAACAGCGATCTCTCCCAGTCAGTCCAATCCCCTGATAGCTAGAAACACCTCCGTAGGACACACTTAACCCCTTGATCGTCCCATAGTGTTAACTTCTTCCCTGTCAGAGACATATATATATATATATATATATATATATATATATATATACATATATATGTATATTTAGTAATCAGTGGCAATTTTTAGCTCTGATCTGTCCGACGCAATGTCGCAGTCACAGTCCCGCTACAAATTGCAGATCACCACCATTGGTGGTTAAAAAAAAAAAAATGCCATAAATATATTCCCTATTTTGTACACGCTATAACTTTTGCTCAAACCAATCAATGTACGCTTATTGCAATTTTTTTTACCAAAAATATGTAGAAGAATAAATATTGGCCTAAACTGATGAAGAAATCGTTTTTTAATTTTTTTTATTTGAGGATATTTATTATAGCAATATCAAATACCACCAAAAGAAAGCTCTTTTTGTGGGGGAAAAGAGGAATTTTGTTTGGGTACAATGTCGCACGACCGCGCACTTGTCAGTTAAAGCGATGCAGTGCCGTATCGCAAAATATGGCCTGGTCAGGAAGACCGCTGAAGTGGTTAAAGTAGAGCTAAAGGCAAAACGTATTTTTATTTTGGTTAAAACGAATGAATGTTATAACACGTGTCACATTTTTTTCGTCATCTGTGTCCTATTGCGGAGATTTACCTTCACTTCCTGTTCCATAGCCAAACAATGAGAGGAAATCCCTGCAAATTAAGGGAATTCCTTGGGGGTTCCCAGATCACCAGAGCCAGTTTCCCCATTGGAAAATTTTCACTGCAGACAAAAAACAGTATAGTAAAGGGTAGTGGAATGGATAGGCACCAACATCCCTGTAAGTATATGTAGACAAGGGGATGTTTTTTGGTGGGATTTTGGGGGTGGCGGCATAGAAAGTATTTTCAATACTACAATCAGTAAAAGGTATAACAAAGATTTTATTACATAAAAAACAAAGTTAAAAAGATTTGGCTATGCATAAAGTACGCAAGTACAAAATAGCATCTAAATTCAAAATAGATGGAAGTGGAGTGACTTATCCTGACATTTTTCGCCACTTTGGGCTTCCTCAGGGGATGCTTTTGAGAACAGTTAAACGTTGTCCTGCATAGAACGAAATACAGTTAGAAACAGCAATAAATTAAATACATAACAAAAACATTTATTTTGAGAGACAAAATATGCTGTTGTCCGCCATGCCCAGTATCAATCACCCACCCCCATTAGAGATCTTTTTATCTGTGACTTGATATTAAGCCAATTGGGTAGTCGTCATTGGGGAGTATACCTATAGGCAAACCAGACAAGATTCAGAAAGGGATTTAGCAACCAGGATCTATTCAAAATTAAATGACTTAGTTAATGTTAGCCCAAACAAGTAGTGAGATCACTAGCACATGGGACATGTGAAACTAGGTGGGGGGAGGGAATGAAGGGGGCAAATGGGGAAAGAAGGGGGAAATAGGGAGTGGGAAGGAAGGGGATGGGGTGGTGGGAGTGTTGGATGTGGGAAGGATGTGAGGGGAGAGGGGGGAGAGACAAACACTAGGAAAAATAAGGGGGGGGAATGTGATGGGGCGGGGCGAGGGGAGATGGGGAATGGGAGGGTAGGATGAATGGAAGAGAAAGGGGAAGGGGAAAAAGAAGAAAATGGGTGAATATAGAAGGGGAGGGGAATAGTGAAAAGGGGGAGTGAGTGGGGGAAAAAAGGGAAAAAGGCGGGGGGGGGGGAGAAGGAAGGGAGGGGGAGGAAAAGAGGAGGAAAGAAGGAAGAATAGGGGGAGAGGAGGCAGGGCAAAGATAACACGGGCTGAGTGTGAAAAAAATCAGTATGGTGAAGGGGTGTTGGTATAGGGGTGACTAGGGGAAAGTGTGATTAGGGGTATGCACTAAAAGGAATATTATTAATGAGTGGGAACTAAACAGGACAAATAGGGTGAATCTTCTTAGTGGGGCACAGACAGCAATAAAAACTGACAAGCTTTCTAATCCCTCTGCTCTGTTCTAAACTAAGAAAAAAGTTGTTCCTTTAGTTATACTTTAACCGCTCCGGAAGGTTTTAACCATTTGGTTCGAAAAAAGAGACAGTTGGAGAGTTGGAAGCTCTGTATTTACTGTGTACCCACATTAACATGCCATATGTATGTATGTATGTATTCTTGTTTCTGTTGCGAAGACTACCTGTGTCATGGTGTTTCATACTGAGATCCTCATCCCTCTCCTGCTGTGTTGTCTGATCATAAGGAGCCTGAGGCTAACATTTTGGCTATAAAGCATAGCTGTATTTTAGGAACGGTGTAGCATTTACTGAAGCTGTTAACACTTTCATCTGCGCAAAGGTTTCGCTATTCGTTGTACGCTATCAGCTGGAAGCCAACTGCAGCAGTGACACCTGCAGGCTGGAAAATATAACTGCCAAGACAGTTCCAAAAGATTGCAAGAATATAGCTTCTTTATATCATGGTTTACGGATACAACAAACATAAATAATTATTTGACCCCTTATGTTAGTCTTTAGTTTATAGCTGTAGTCCATAGTGTAGCTCCATTGCTAATGACTCCAAAAATGTGGCTTTTACATACGTTTAGTTTTATCAAACAGGGAAAGAGGGTGATCCTTAATATGGTTATAGTATTCATATATACTGGTATATATAGATATATATCTATATATAGATATATACACTTTTAATGCACATGCACCAAGATTTATCATTGTAGTTTAATATTTGATGCCTAGTGCAAGTCCCTGTTTGGTTAAAAAATTTATATTTTGTAACATTTTATTACAAAATTTTGAGTATCTTTGTCTTCCCCAGATAGGTGTTCTATGCTGAACACTCTCGGAAAGTGATAAATCTATTTTGATAATATAATGGGGGTTGTTTACTAAAACTGGAGCAAGCGAAATCTGGTGCAGCTCTGCATAGAAACCAATCAGCTTTCAGGTTTTATTGTCAAAGCCTAATTTAGCAAGCTGAAGTTAGCATCTGATTGGCTACCATACACAGCTTCACCAGATTCCGAGTGCTCAAGCTTTAGTTATGACCCAGACACACGATCCGAATATCGTACGAAAAATGACGTCCGAGGAAGAATCATAATTGGATCATTAGATCATGACAGTTCATCCAATATTATTTTATCGGACATGCATGAAAATCTTCCTCGTACCATACCAGATCGTACGATTTTCGTTTAGTCAGTACAGTTTTTGTCAGAAAATACAATACAAATACATTACAACACATATACAAAATGTATGTGTCCTGCGCTTAAGATGTTTGTATGAAACACATGACATCATTTCTGAGTTTTTTTCTGTTGTACGAGAATTTTCGTTACTTTAATAACCTAATTTAAGGTTCCCAAAGGTTTAATTTAATTTGTACTTGTGACTATTAAGCGGAAAAAGTCGTACGATCTGTCATACAATATTTGAATTGTGTGTACGGGGCATAAGTCTCCTTTAATGTGTTTATTTTTTCCCCCCATTGTCTGAGATAGTGGGGGTGATTTACTGAAAGCATTAGGGTGTTCACTGCAAGAGAAGTTGCACTTTGCAAGGAAATTTTACTCAGCTAAATGAATGAGGTAAAGTTTTTCTGACTTTCATAATCAAATCAAGTGTAAGCTAAAATGCATTTATTTATTTCCATTGCGATTCAACACAATTGGGTATTGTTTGCAAAGGGAAACGTTGCTACATTCACTAGGCTCTGGGGCAAAATCCCTTGCAAAGTGCAACTACCCATGCAATGTGAACAGCCTATTTGCCTTTATTAAATCAACCCCAGTATCAGTTATGCAATTTCATTAGTATATTGTATGTGTTTGTTTGGAGGGCATTCCTTTCTGATATTGAAGGTGCTGTTTTTTTCATTTTATGGGTTAGGGATGTATTTTTGGCCCCAATGTATTATACTGGGGTTGATTTATTTATGTAGTAGAGCATATTTACTTTGAAAAGTGAATTTTCACTTGGCTTAGTAAATGAGGAAAATTTACTTTGCAAAGTAAACATAATTTTGTGTAAGGATTTTTTTTTTTTTTTATCAACCTGATAACTGAAGTCAGCACAGCTTTACCTCATTCGCTAAGCTTAGGCTTTTGTAATTCTATTGTGATTTTTGTTTGGTAGCTACAGTGGTGCATTTCTTGGAAGTATTTTCCTATAAATGTATTGTAAAAGTCACACATCATTTGCAAAATGTTTCAAAATTGCAATGCCACACACTTGTAAATAATAGAGAAGATTTAAAATGTTTGACCAAATTCAAAAAATTATAAAAAATAGGTATAGAACCAAAAATCAAAACTGCAAATAAATGATGTATAACCAAAAGTCAAAAGGTAACAAATACCTTCAAAAAGTTGCAAAATAGATATATAACTAAAAGTTCAAAATGTATAAAAGTTACAAATAATAGATACTGTATATAATCAAATTTTAAAAATGAGCAAATAATAGGTATATAACCAAAGGTCAAAAAGTTGCAAATAGTTAATATACAATAAAAAGTTAAAGAGTAAAAAGTTATATGTATATAACAAAATGTTAAAGGGGTTGTAAAGGCAAAAGATTTGTTATCTTAATGCATTTTATGCATTAAGATAAATGCATAAAATGGGGGCTGATGTGTGCAGCAGCCCCCCCCCCCCCCATACTTACCCAAGGTCCCTCTCTGTCCAGCGACGTCCACAACTGTTTCAGCCGTCCGAATTTTTTTCCTTCTGATCGGCTGAGACACAGCAGTGATGTCATTGGCTCCCTGCTGTTGTCAATCAAGGTCAGCTAGCCAATGAGGTGAGAGAGGGGGCGGGCCGGGTCGGGGCTCCGTGTCTGAATGGACACAGGGAGCTGTGACTTGGCTCGGGTGCCCCCATAGCAAGCTGCTTGCTGTGGGGGCACTCAACAAGAGGGAGGGGCCAGGATCACAGAAGAGGGACCCAAGAAGAGGAGGATCTGGGCTGCTCTGTGCAAATCCACTGCAACAGAGCAGGTGAGTATAAAATGTTTGTTATTTTTATTAAAAAAAAATAATAAGACTTTACAATCACTTTAAAAAGTAAAAAATACAGTAATAGACGTATAACCAAAAGTTAAAAAGTTACACTTACACAACAAATGGAGGGGCGTGATTGCCAGACAATGCTATGGGTTGTTTAATGCTGTGATCTATCGATAAAATTTTAAGGATTGGGGTCCAGGAATGCAAGTTTCATGGTAGCATGTGATTGCAGTTTAGCCGTGCATGAACCGTGCATCATTTCACATTGCTGCAGCTGTGTGCTACTAATTGTAGTGCCATACTGCCAACTCACACCATTGACCCTTGTTTAATGTAACTTAGGTGATTGGTAAGCTTTCTAAGATGATTTGGGGGTGATTTTAGACATGCTAATATTGTGGATCTCACATTCTGTTATATCAACTTCTGATTTTGTACCTTTCCAATATTTGAGGCAAATTGCTTCTAAGGTAACGTGTCTCTTTAAAGCAGAATTTAATACAAGTATCTCATTAGCTAAATGGTTTCATGGCCTTGCATTGTGTCTAAATGGTGTGACACATAGAATTACATTGTACTAACAGCTCTTGTAATTTAACTCCTTCAGGTGAATAAGCTGATTGATGAACTGAAAACGGCTATCAAAGAGCACCAGGGTCAGCTGGATAAACTTGCCCCACAATTACAGGCTGAACACATTAGACCCCTCCTGAAAAATGTTGATCTTCCACCAGGTCTACATATAAAGGTGGGTGTTAGTAATTACAATCAAGGTCATCTACATTGTTCTTTATATGGCTACACCATTCTTTGCTTCAGCAATTATGTCTTTTAATAAACCATGCTTAATATGATCTCCTTTCCTGTCCCTTTCATGTTCTTTTTAGTCCTCTATTTGTGTTTTTCCGCCTTCCTTTTCTTATGATTTTCTCCTTTCCTTTTCATTTTCTCTCAAGTTTTTTTTTTTTTTTTGCTCTCCCCTTTCTTTTGCTATTTCCTCTCCTGTGTTCTCCCTCTTTTATTTATTTATTTTTGTCAATTTTTATACAGCCTATTAGACAGTCTGTTCAGAAAAGTGGCTCGGGGACCAAATGTGGCCATTGACTTGCCTTTATCTGGCCCTTGGGGCACTATTTCACCAACTGACACCAATGATCGAACACTATTCTTTTTATCGATATAAAAAATGGGGCACTATTCCTTCCATTAAAACCAATGAAGGGGCATTGATGTTGGGGCATTTTCTACTTCCACTGGTTACAGTCTGACCCCCTAAAGCCTTAAGGACAATAAACTGGCCCTTTGCTTAGAAAGTTTGGAGACTCCTAGCGGCTTTGCTGAGCAGTGGCCCTTTAAGCAGGGTTTAAAGCACAATCATTCGCCATATTATAATATATAGAGAACTGTGTATTTTTCTCCTTTTCAAGTGTCATACTCATCAATAGGGATGAGCCAAACTCCCCCCCCCCCCTGTTTCGGTGTGCACCAGAACATGCAAACAGGCAAAAAACAGTGTAAAAGACTATGGGACACGAACATGAAAAATCAAAAGTGCTCATTTTAAAGGCTTATATCCAAGTTATTGTCATAAAAGTGTTTTGGGACCTGGCTCCTGCCCCAGGGGACGTGTATCAATGCAAGAAAAAAAAAAAAACTTTTTAAAAACGGCAATTTTTTTCGGGAGCAGTGATTTTAATAATGCTTAAAGTGAAACAATAAAGGTGAAATATTTCTTTAAATTTCGTACCTGGGAGGTGTGTGCCTGTGAAGTAGCGCATGTTTACCGTGTTTAGAACAGTCCCTTCACAAAATGTCATTTATAAAGGAAAAATAGTCATTTAAAACTACTCGCGGCTATTAATGAATTTTTGGTCCCGGCAATACAGATCAAAGTCATTGAAAAAAATGCAGAATAAACCATAAAAAACTGTGCCTGAAATATTCCAGGTACACTTTCAGGATTAACCAGGAGATCAAAATATAAGCGTTGTTTTTGTGGTTTAGTGGGAAGGGCAGCCAGGTGCAGAAGATGGATGCTTGGCATAAAATAAAGCCATTTAGTTTGTAGTTTTTATTCCCTAAATAATAGCCTTCCTTAAAGGGGTTGTAAAGGTAAAAAAAAAAATTCCCTAAATAGCTCCCGTATACTGTACCCCTGCACCAGTAATCTTCTGATGCTGCAGGAGTTATGAGCTGTTGGACCTATCACAAACTGTCATGAAGAGACATTTGTGATAGGACATTTCCTATTTGTGGGAAAAAAAGGACGTCAATTTTGTTTGGGTACAGCCTCGCACGACTGCGCAATTGTCAGTTAAAGCGTCGCAGTGCCGTATCGCAAAAAATGGCCTGGTGATTAAGAGGCAAATCCTTCCAGGGCTAAAGACCTGGGATTAACATTTTGTATTTTATTACAGATTTAGATAAGTGTATAGGAATAATAGAGGGTTAACTGGTAATGCGAGTTTCTTGTTTTACACTGCTAGGATTTGAAAATAAAATTATGCATTTGTGTGTGTGTTTATGATCTAAATGTTCTGCATATTTTACAGTGAAACATTATCCCTTGTAGAGTTAAAGTTAAAAGTGGGTTAAATGGCTTTACAAAATGTCAAATGCAGTTGGGCAAAAATCATATTTGTGTTTGCTTACATATTTCCCTTAGGAAATGTATTATATGCAAATGAAACAGGGATCTAAGCCAATACCAAGCATGTATGATATACAGATTTTTTAACGGTTGTTTTGTCATATAGACTAGTGTACAGTAATATTTTATGTATATGTAAGTAATTGAATTTACAATTAACAGCCATATATAATTTATCTTTTTAATACTTTTTCTTAAATATTTATATACTGAATAAGTAAAAAATATACCTTTATGTCAATTGCATGTCAATATATATATATATATATATATATATATATATATATATATATATATATATATATATATATCATTTATTTATTATTTATTATTATTATACAGGATTTATATAGCGCCAACAGTTTGCACATCTCTTTACAATGTGGGGGGGACAATACAATTACAATGCAGTTATTTAAGTATATATATATATATATAGATATATATATATATATATATCTATATATATATATATATATACCATATATGGGCTAGATTCAGGAAAGAGATACGATGGCATATCTCCAGATACGCCGTCGTATCTCTGCGTCTGAGCCCTCCTATCTATGCGACTGATTCATAGAATCAGTTACGCATAGATATCTATTAGATCCGACTGGCGTAAGTCTCTTACGCCGTTGTTTCTAACTTGCATATTTACGCTGTACGCTGGATGCTAGGTGGCGTCCCCGTCTAAAATATGCAAATGAGCCTAATACGCCGATTCCCGAACATACGCCCGGCGCATTTTTTTTACGTCGTTTGCGTAAGCATAGGTCCGGCGTAATGTTACCCCTGCTGTATGAAGCGCAGCCAATGTTAAGTATGGGCGGCGTGCCGGCGTATTTTTTCCCGTAGTTTACGTCGTTTGCGTAAAACGTCCGCGGATAAGGCTTTGCGTAATTGACGTTCACGTCCTTTTCATTGAGTATTTGCGTCGTGATTTGGAGCATGTGCACTGGGATAAATTCACGGCATGCGCAGTATGTTCGGCGTGGGATCGCGCGTAATTTAAATTGTAAACGCCCCCTACGCCCAATTTGACTAATGACGGGCCATTTACGCTACGCCGCTGCAACTTTACAGGCAAGTGCTTTGTGAGAGATACGCCGTTCCTACCTGAATCTGGCCCTCTATCTCTATGTATAGATATATCTATATCTATCTATCTATCTATCTATCTATCTATCTATCTATCTATCTATCTATCTATCTATCTATCTATCTATCTATCTATCTATCTATCTATCTATCTATCTATCTATCTATCTATCTATCTATCTATCTATCTATCTCTATATATATAAATAGATATATATCTATCTATATCTATCTATAGATATATAACTATATACTTTAAGTTTGTGTTTTTTTAGATGCAATATTCAAAAGATATGTATGCAATTTTTTGAAGAGATTTACCTGGAATAATCAAGGGTTCCTATTTTGTTTTTCCAGTTCAAAACCTTGCCATTGTTGTCATCATTTCACATGCAGTTTGTTTGCATTTCATGGCCACAATTAGCAGTTTAGAACTGTAAGCATTGATGATGCTCTCTGGCACTTTCTTTCTTCAGCTCAAAAACATTACATTAATAATCAGCATTTTCTAACACAGTGACAATGTGTCCTGCAGCACTTGTTACACTGCAAGTAATCAGCTTTCTATCACGCTGTGTCTTTAGAATTGCGATTAACAGTTGTCAAATTAAGCATACTGAAATTAGAAAGTGTTCTTATTTTACCTGGTGTAGTGTGTGTGTATATATATATATATATATATATATATATATATATATATATATATTTTTTTTTGTTCTGTTATATTTTACACATATGCCTGCCAGGTAGGCTTTTTTTTTTAAATTAGTAAATTTGATAAATTAAAATATCATTTGTTTTTCCCCACAAAACCTGTCAATGTCAGTAGCTATTATTTTATCCCGTCATTTCTGTCCACAGAAGTACTGTAACACTTTTTTTTTTTTTCGAACTACAAGGGCCAGGGGTCTTTGTGCCAGTAGATGCGGGTACTTGTAATTATCTGGAAAATCCCATATTGCTTTTTTCAGATTTGTGCCTTACTACACTGCAGCTTAAAATATGTTTAACTTTTTTTTATGCCTTATTTTATTTTACTCTTCATTATAATAGTTTTTTTTTTTTCAGGTTTTTGAAAACGGCAAAGATTATGGTGAAACCTGTGTATATATTAGCCAAAAAGATTTGCAGCAGCCAATAAAGGAGGTGAGTCTTGAACTCTATATTCTGCTAAGAAGAGAGCGATATAATGTACCATACAGCCACTGGGCTGGATGTATAACACTTGAGTATTGTTTGATATTCCACCCAAATAAAAGATAATTTCGCTGTGGCAGGGCTTAGGTATGGGCCCCTTAAAGGAGAACCTCAGGATAACCAAATTTATGTTGGGTCAGGTAAGGGATTTTTGTCTAGAATAGTCATTAATGTAACCTACCTCACTGACTACAGCCTATTTGACCCCTTAACCACTTAAGCCCCGGACCAAAATGCAGCTAAAATACCAGGCCCCTTTTTGCAAATTGGCACTGCGTCACTTTAACTGACAATTGCATGGTCGTGCGACGTGGCTTCCAAACAAAATTGGCGTCCTTTTTTCCCCACAAATAGAGCTTTCTTTTGGTGCTATTTGATCACCTCTGCGGTTTTTATTTTTTGCGCTATAAACAAAATTAGAGCGACAATTTTGAAAAAAATGCAATTTTTTTAACTTTTTGCTATAATAAATATCCCCCAAAAATATATATATATAAAAAAAATTTCCTCAGTTTAGGCCGATACGTATTCTTCTACCTATTTTTGGTAAAAAAAATCGCAATAAGCGTTTATCGGTTGGTTTGCGCAAAATTTATAGCGTTTACAAAATAGGGGATAGTTTTATTGCATTTTTATTATTATTATTTTTTTACTACTAATGTCGGCGATCAGCATTTTTTTTCGTGACTGTGACATAATGGCGGACACTTTGGACAATGTTGACACATTTTTGGGACAATTGTCATTTTCACAGCAAAATTTTTAAATTGCATTGTTTATTGTGGAAATGACAGTTGCAGTTTGGGAGTTAACCACAGGGGGCTCTGATGGGGTTATATGTTCCCTAATGTGTGTTTACAACTGTAGGGGGGTGTGGCTGTAGGTCTAACGTCATTGATTGTGTCCTCCTATAACAGGGATGACACGGTCGATGCAGCCGCCACAGTAAAGCATGGGGAAGCTGTGTTTACACACGGCTCTCTCCGTTCTTCAGCTCCGGGGACCGATCACCGTACTCCAGTGGCGATTGGATTCGCGAGTCCCGCGGTCCCGATCCCGGAGCTTCAGACCGGGTCACGGCTGGGTAGTAGTACAGGACGTACTTGTACGTGGATCTGCCCAGCCATGCCGTTCTGCCGACGTATATGTGCAGGAGGCGGTCCTTAAGTGGTTAAGCATCGTACACACGACCGGTTTTCCTGCCAGGAAAACTGGCAAGAGCCTTTGGCCGGGAAAATAGAACATGTGAATGCTTCCTTGCAGTTTTCCCAACAGGAAAACAACCAGGAATCCCGGCGGGAAAATAGAGAACCTGCTTTCTATTTTTCAGTCGGGATTCCAGGCGTTTTTTTTTTTTCTGCCAGATTTGCTAATACTTTCCTATGGGAAACACTGCGAGGCAGTGCCGAAGGAGCATACACATGGCCAGGATTCCCGAATTTTTTTGAGTGAAAGCCAGACTGTTAAGCCCTGTACATGCGCTCGGTTTTCCCGGCGGTAAAAAGTCAGCCGGGAAAACCGAGCACGTGTACAGGGCTTAACAGTCTGGCTTTCACTCATAAAAATTCACTAATGACTGGTGGGGTTTTCATGGGCAGGCAAAATGGGGTGGAGTCAGGGGTGGAGCCAGGGGGCAGCACAATTAGGTTTCGCCTAGGGTGTCAAAAATGCTCTTGCACCAGCCCTGACAACATATCTGTGCTGATGACTAGAGTTGAGCGGACACCTAGATGTTCGGGTTCGACGGGTTCGGCCGAAGTTCGGAAAAAAGTAATGTGATTTCTGAAGCAGGACATTCTGACTCCTATCTAATTATCTCCCTCAGAAGAGCAGCAGCAGCAGCCTTTCCCTACCCTAACTAAAGTAGAGTGACGAGCTGTGCTATGTGCCTCTAGCTTATATGGAGGATGGGTCACATGCTGCACTGGCCAATCACAGCCATGCCATTAGTAGGCATGGCTGTGATGGCTTCTAGGTCACACGAGTAAAACAAATGGTGATTGGCTGCCCTGCAGCACGCCATTACATTGCCGAACACCGAACCCGAACTTACAGTAAATTGTTCGGGTTTGGGTCCGGGTACAAAAAATCCAAAAGTCCGGTACGAACCCGAACTTTACAGTTCTGGTTCGCTCAACCCTACTGATGACACCTAAATCTATTTCTTGACTTCTTACCTCACCCCTCTAGTTTCCTCTCACCTTACTACCATATTAATGGACACATTAGTATGGATGTCACACCACTTTTTTAAACAAAATCTTTCTAAGACTGAGCTCATAATATTGCCTACTACCCCTTTTCCCGCTCCCTTGACTTTTTTGTTATCAAGATAAATACAACTATCGCCGCCCCCCCCCCCCCCCCCCCCCCCATCATTCCAGGGTTCTTGGTGTAATCCTGGATTCTGGCCTGTCCTTTCAGTCACTGTCCAAATCTTGCAGACTTCAATAAAATTCAATCACTGTCCAAATCTTGCAGACTTCCCCTCCATAAAATGTTCAATGTATGCTCCTTCTTAAACAATGACACCACCAAGCTTCCTTTCCCTCTCTTGTTTCCGGGACTATTACAGCTATCCCCCTTTCAGACAAAGAGAGGCTGCAACAGCTGTACTGAGGATCTGATGCTGGTCCAGTCCGTGAACTGGAAAACTGTCAAAGTATGTGCAAAAGAGGTGACCGCACTCCAATCTTCAGAAGTGTAAATTCTCTAATCATAAAAGATACAACAGGACTGTAGCAGCAAGGTTAACATGTTTCACAAACCAAATTGCTTAATCATAACCTCAACCTATTACAGCTCCCTCCTCTTTGGCCTACCTTTACACAGGCCAGCCCACTTTCAGCCTATCTTGAATGCTGCTGCTACACTCATCTACCTTACTAACCGCTCAGTGTCTTTCACCCCAATCTACCAATCCCTACTCTGGCTTTGAATTGCCCAACAAATAAAAAAAAAACTAACATACAAAGCAATTCACCTCCCAGCTACATCACCAAACCTGCACCAGAATATCTCCCAAACTATCCTCATTACTCACCCCAAGACCTCCTTTTCTTTACTCTATTACTCTATATTTCTATATAATATACAGTAGTGCCATAACTGTTTGTTTACAGTCCTCACCAACTTCTCCTAAACTCTATGGCCGCGTACACACGATCAAATCTATCTGCTGGAAACGGTCTGCCAGACCGTCCCAGCAGACAGATTCGATCGTGTCTACGGGCGAGCAGAAGGATCTGGCCAGCCGACAGATTTTAAAGCATGCTTTAAAATCTGTCGGCTGGGAATCCGTCCGCCCGACATGTCTGCTGGTTAGTACGCTAACCAGCAGACATATCTTCTCGCACATGCGTCGAATGGAATCGACGCATGCGCGGAAGTAATTTACTTCTTGGTGCTGTGACGTGGCGGCGTCAACGTCACCGCCACGTCACCGCGCTGTCTGCTGGCGGGGATTTTGGTTTGATTGTGTGTACAGCGATCAAACCAAAACGGCCAGCAGACAGATTTGTTCAAATCGGTCTGTCCGACCGGTTTGAACAAATCTATTTGCTCGTGTGTACGGGGCCTAAAAGGGTTGGCATTGATGGTTAGATCTCTAGAAAGAATGAAAATTTATTGCAGTAGCGCTAAACCTATATTCAATGGGAAATTATATACTCGAGTATAAGCCACATTTTTCAGCATATTTCTCGAGTCTCATTGTGTACATCTGCAGCCTCATGCACCTGATCTCCCGGCGCTGTGACGTGCAGTCTAGTCGGCGGCCGTCCAGTGTAACAAAGCCCCGCCTCCTCCTCGTCCATGATAGGCGGAACACTGACTCACTGCTGGGAAACTGAATTAGTATTCGGTCGTGTACGGGGACGAAGAGGAGGCGGGGCTTTGTTACACTGGACGGCCACCTACTTGACTGACTTTCACAGCACCGGTGTTGTGGAGATCAGGTACATGAGGCTGCAGATGGACACAGTGAGGCAGGGAGATGGACACAGTAAGACTGCAGATGGACACAGTAGAGCAGGGATATGGGCACAGTGAGGCAGGGAGATGGACACAGTGAGGCAGGGAGATGGACACAGTGAGGCAGGGAGATGGGCACAGTGAGTCAGCGAGATGGGCACAGTGAGGCATGCAGATGGGCACAGTGAGGCATGCAGATGGGCACATTGAGGTATGCAGATGGGCACAGTAAGGCTGCAAAGGGGCTCAGTGAGTCTGCAAATGGGGACAGTGAAGCTGCAAATGAACACAGTGAGGCTGCAGATGGGAACAGTGAGGCTGCAAATGGGCACAGTGAGGCACAGTGAGGCTGCAAATATGCACAGTGAGGCTGCAAATGGGCACAGTGAGGCTGAAGATGGGCATTGTTGACCCTCTTTTACACTTACAGTAGCTGCTGCATTTCTCACCCTAGGCCAGGGTTCGATAAGTTTGCTTGGAATCTAGGAGCCAGCTAAAAAAGTTAGGAGCCAGAAAACGTGTCGCGTCCCGCCAAGCTCGTGCGCAGAAGCGAACACATATGTGAGTAGCGCCCGCACGCATATGTAAACAGTATTCAAACCACACATGTGAGGTATCGCCACAATCGTTAGTGCGAGAGCAATAATTCTAGCCCTAGAATGGTGACTTCAACTGACTCACTCAAAAGCCCACTAACTCCACTACTGCTGGGTATTGGTTACAAGGGTTGCTATTAATGTAAACAGCTGGATTCTGTATATTATTGCCTGTATGTACATTCAATCTATCAGCAACTCTGGGGGCATTCAGGATTACATGATATATTTTTTAGTTGTTGTTAAATAAATAATCTTGTGATTTTAGGGTTTTGTATGTGTTCTACTATGTTTACTCAAGTTTAAAGGTGCCTATAAAGTCCCAGCCACATGCTTATTCTTTATTACAATCATTCCTGCCAAAAAAGACGAACCGCATCTGAGCCAGTCGGCAGACCCGGGACCCGCACCATGATGATCCCATCCTCTCTGTGGTCGCGGCTCTGATCAGTCTCGGCAGCCACTGTCACAGCCGAGCAGAGAGTGAAGCCAACTCCCCCTCCTCCTGCTCAGCTGTGAAAATCACAGAGCTGGGACCATGGAGAGGAGAGAATGTGATGGCACACCCAGGACCCAGCGCAACCGACTGGCTCGGGTGCATCTTGCAATATGCTCCGCAAAGCCACTACCTCGTGTCCTGTGACCACTTCGTGCTGCCGCTGCCCAAACCCGCGGCACTGTCTTTAGCCACGGGAGGGGCGCCCCCCCAGTGGGTGTCACCCAGGGCGGCCCGCCCCTCGCTTAGAACGTCACTGCCTCGCTCCAGTTCCCTAGGAACTATAGGCCGCAAAGCCGCGGCCTCAATTAGTGGCCATCGTGGGAACTACGAAATCGCGAGTGGGGGGGCGGGCATCCGACGCACACAGGATACCCCAGCTCTGCTGCCCCCGACGCCAGGTCGATAATTCTAGGCGCAACGGCGACCTGGCGCCCGGAATTTGTCGAACCCTGCCCTAGGCTTATACTCGAGTCAATACGTTTTCCCATTTTTTGGGGTAAAATTAGGTGCCTCGGCTTATATTCGGGTCGGCTTATACTCAAATATCTATGGTAATTGTATGTATCTCTTGTTTTCTTAGAAAGATTGAAAAACTGCCCAATCTCAGGGATTTGATCTTGGTTTTAGATTTAAAAGGGTCTAGAATAAGAAAAATCTGTGGACACTAATATAACTTGGATAACTTTATTGCGGGAATGCACTTTGTGTGCTGTGGTGGCATTAATTTAGAAAGGCATCCTGATGCACAAGTATAGCAGGTGCCAACGCATCCACACCATTGTGATGCACTGCATTTGAAAAAAAATGTAGGGACCTTTTCTGTTGATTTCTATGCATTGGAAGTGTATTTTAAATGAATGGGCTACCTAAACACAATGGGCCAGATTCAGGTATCGCCGCGTATCTTTGTGCGGGCGTAGCGTATCCTATTTACGCTACGTCTCCGCAACTTAGACAGGCAAGTGCTGTATTCACAAAGCACTTGCTCCGTAAGTTGCGGCAGCGTATCGTAAATGGGCCGGCGTATCCGCGCGTAATTCAAATTGGGCAGGTAGGGGGCGTGTTGTATTTAAATTAACCCTGACCCCATGTAAATGACGCGCCGAACCAACTGTGCATGCGCCGGCCGTGAACGTATCCCAGTGCGCATGTTCCAAATCACGTCGCAAATAGTCATTGAAAACAACGTGAACGTAACTTACGCCCAGCCCCATTCTGAATCAGCTTACGCAAACGACGTAAACGATGTACAATACGACGCTGTCCTGACGTCCATACTTAACATTGGCTGCGTCTCATATAGCAGGGGTAACTTTACGCCGGTCCGCCGCCTTACGTAAATGACGCAAATAGATACGCCGGCCGCAACTACGTTCGTGAATCGGCGTATCTACCTAATTTACATATTTGATGCGTAAATCGACGGAAGCGGCACCTAGTGGCCAGCGTAAATATGCAACTAAGATACGACGGCGTAAGATACTTACGCCGCTCGTATCTTAGCTATATCCCGGCGTATCTGATTCTTTGAATCAGGCGCCGAGATACGACGGCGCTCATTCAGACTTACGACGGCGTATTTGGAGATACGCCATCGTAAGTCTTTCTGAATCTGGCCCAATGCAATGGAAATGTAAAAAATAATGCATGGTAATGCACCAAAATGGACTCAAGGGGACCTAACTATTTGTCGTGTGATACTCATGCATTTATTGATATCCTCTGGGAACTCTTGTTTGTAGAAAGGCTTATTATTAAGCTGAAATGTTTAGTCTTGTTTGACTAGTTCAGCCAGTATACCATTGTTTTCTATGATCAGGCCAGAGAACAGTCATTTGCACTGAAAAATCAAGTGAAGATCTTTAAATGGTCGTATCGCATCCAAACAACCAACCACTCTCTTAAAGGGGTTGAAAAGGTTTGTTTTTTATTTTCTAAATAGGTTCCTTTAAGTCAGCAGCTACCAATACAGCACCTGCTGACTTTTAAAAAACTAACACCTACCTGTCCAAGTCGCCCGCCGAAGCCAAGCGGTAGCTCAGCTCTAGGCTTCCCCGGCCACCATCCTCTGTAAGGGAATCGGGAAGTGAAGCGCTGCGGCTTCACTGCCCGGTTCCCTAGTGCGCATGCGTGAGTCGCGCTGTGCAGTTCCCAATGGTTCCCGTTGTGTTCTGGGAGCTGAGTGTTTCCCAGAACACAACGGGGGGGGGGGGGGTATTGACGCGGAGGGGCCAGACTCCCGCGGGAGTCTATACCCGGATGTGGTGCAAATACCTGTTTCATACAGGTATTTGCACCCCCTCCCCCCTGAAAGGTGTCAAATGTGACACCGGAGGGGGGAGGGTTCCAAAAAGCGGAGGTTCACTTTTGGGTAAACCTCCGCTTTAAGCTAGTGGATTGCTGGTTCACTTACCTTTTCCTTCGATTTCCCTTCTAAACTTTTTCTTTGTTTTCTTTGTCTGAATTTCTCACTTCCTGTTCCTCCTCAGTAAGCTGTTCTGGCTGACTAACCCCCAGCCAGAATGGCTCTCATGATGGTGGAAAGCTTACTGAGGAGAAACAGGAAGTGAGACATTCAGACAAAGAAAAAAAAAACATGTATAGCTGATTTTCCTTGTTTTTAAAAATCTATTTTTATTTTTTATTATTTCGTTTAAATAAGGCGGAGGACCATTTTGTCATTTAACTTTTTTTTCAATATTGATTTTTTTTTTATTATTGATTATGTCTTGTTTTGAATCTTTTCAACAATAGTACTTTAGAGATCTTTTGAAATATATATTTATTGCTATTTATAATGCAACAGACTATAAGGAGCACAAAACTATAACCTTGTGTATCTTTTTTTAAATTTCTATTAACTTAATTAGTATATATGAACTGAATAGCATTCGTTTTTTTTTTTTTAATATCCATATTAATTTCAGTGGCTAAAAAAATTATACATTAGTGATATTTAATATCCATAATAATTTTAGTGGCTAAAAAAATTCAAGCTAAACTAAAACCTACATGTTCCTAAATAGTAAGGACAGGATAAAACAAATAAATATTAGTAAAAAAATATGGTCTGGATTGTTTTTAAAATGTATATTGCATATTTGAAATTATTTACTTCCTGTTTTTTTTTAGCTTACAAGAGAATAATATTTTATTGTATTTCACTTTTTACTAAACACATGGGGCCAGATTCGGGTACAATTACATTGGCGCAGAGTATCAGAGATACACTACGCCGCCGTATTTTACCTGGCTCTACGACAAATTCAGGTAGATTTTGGCCCGTAAGGTACGGCGGCGTAGTGTATTTCTCGCGGCGGAATCGAAATACACGATTAGGGGGCATGAAGCATTTAAATTAGGCGCGTCCCCGCGGCGATCGAACTGCGCATGCTCCGTTCTGAAATTTCCCGCCATGCATTGCGCAAAATAACGTTGATACGTCATTTTTTGTTTGAGTAGCGTCGTTTACGTACATTCCTATTCCCGGACGACTTACGCAAAAATAAAAAATAAAATTTGAAACTCGACGCGGGAACGACGGCCATACTTAACATGGGCCCTCTAACTATAGACCAGCTAATAGCTGGAATAACTTTACGCAGCAAAAAGATGACTACAGATGCCGTAAGAGATTGCGAAGGACGATTGTAACTTCGTGGATCGTCGGAAAAAGCTCATTTGCATACCCCGACGCGTAAAACAATGGGAACTCCACCCAGCGGCCGCAAAATTATTGCAGCGTAGATCCGAAGGCGTACGAACACGTAAGCCAGTCGGATTGAAGCCCGAAGCCGTCGTATCATGGTTTGAGGATTCAAACTAATGATACGACGCACGTAATTTGAAAGTACTCCGGTCTAACGTGAGATAGACCGGAGTAAGGGCTCTGTGAATCTGGCCCCTTGTTTATACATGTACTGTACTGGCATCATTATTAAATGTTGTAACACAAAAGGCTAATTAAGGAATTAAATAATACCCTTTTCCAGGAATAGTTGCATGTTAAATATTCATCAAGAGTTATTTTCTCCTCTGGCATTAATAGTATTTAGTATTATGTGTCATATAACTTATTATCTTCAAGTTCACTATCTCAAAATTATTTTCAAAACAGTGTGTATAAGGTATACTAGAATTTATATTACCAGATCTTCTGCTTGGCTTGGAACAATGTTTTTTTTTCCCTTTAGCCCTTCTTTACACTTTATTTGTACCATCTGATCATATAAATCACTAAACTATATAAAAGGATATTCTTTTTCCTTATTAAAGCACAATTATTAGAAAAATAAAATAAAAGAATGAGATGTAAATTAGATAAAAGGTTATACATTTGACTTACTTTTCATTGTGTTAAATATCATTCCTAAATGGTTGTAAATATAATAAAAAATACCCATTATATTTCTATGTAAAATTTTTGTTATTTAATTTTTCTATTTTTATTCCTCCCTGGTGTATTTTTCATAAATGTTTCCATATATATATATATATATATATATATATATATATATCTTTATATATTAAAAACATAATGGAAGGCGTTCTGTATATTTCACATTGTGATGTCACTGCTTGTTGTGTTCATTTCTTTCTTGCATCATCTTGACATATTATCCAACGTATTTCAGATGAACGCACAGGAAAACATGATTTCTTCTGATTTCTGCAAGTCATTGTTTATTTACTCTTGTCTTCACATCCCTCCTCCCTTTCCAAAAAAAAATAAAAAATGAGGGAAAAAAAACAGTATGAATGCCGATGTTATCACGAGACAGGACAATTACCCAAATATGGAGTTTAGTCAGCGTAGTAAAATGGCTGCAGTTGCTTTCCTAATCATTGTGCTTCTCCTCTGCTGACATTATAGCTTTTATTCCAATGAGATCTTGGCAGGTGAATGCTGATGACGCTTTATGATGAGGCTGTATAGACTCAGTTTGCTTACTGTTCTGCTTTGATGAAATTATTTTATTTCATTTAGTGTTTTTTTTTTTTTTTTCATTTTTGTGCATCTCATTATTACTTGTATCATTTAATTTTACTTTATACTTTTTTTTCATTGCCTGTCTGTGAAAAAAATGAAAAATAATAAGGCTTGTTTATTGGCACAAGAATAGGCTGGATAGTTGAAAAGAGCTTCTTTAACATTCGGGAGGCATTTACAGCTTTTTTTCACCCTTAACAAAAAACACTTTAATTACTGTATTCCTTTCCCATTTACTCCAATGCATTTTGCCAAAATAGCAAAATTTTGCAAAAATCTCCTAGATTTCAAGAACATTTTAGGGAGATGAAAACTATCAATTTCCCTGATCACTACTTGTTTATTTTTTTACACATTATATATAACATATTATCAAAAAAAACAACAACAAAAAAACATTGCCTGCTTGCTTTTAAGTGAGGGAAAGCCTGTTTGCGTGTAGTTATGTATGTCGTTTAAGAACTTTTTGAACACCAGTTAAAATATTGAGCATCTGGTACTTCTGGCTGATTTTTCGTAAATGTTTTTTTTTTTTTTTTTTTTTTATTTACAAATGAAGATCTACCATTATATTTGGTATCTTTGGTTATTTATATTAATTTTAAAAACAGTTCAAACTTGCAGGCATTTTTTCAGCTGCACATATGTTAGCAGTAGCTTAAATAAAATGTAGTATTTACTCCATCTTTAATTATTATGCATAGAAAATTCAAAAACAATTACTATTTAATGCTAAATGATATTGGGGTTTGGTGACCCTGGTACCAAAAAAAGTGATAAATTTAAACTCAATTTTTTATAAGGAAGTATTTCATATAGATTGCCATTATGACATTCAGTTTGCAAAGTATGCTATATTTTATTACATGCTTGTTGGAAACCATTGTATATATATATACTGTATATAGGGCACCCTGTTTATTTCAATGGGCTGCCCTGCTCATGACAAATGCTAAAAAAAACTCATGCACTCCTTTGAGCTGTTAAAAAATGCATATCTGTTTACCGCATATGGGGTGCCATTAATAACAAGTATCGCTAAAAGTGCGATACACAATTTTGCATGTGGTTTACGAAACATTATAGTGTTAATGCAGCTTTAGGTTCACAAATATTTTCTAAAAATAATATACTGCAATTGTGCATTATAGATACACTACAGCGTAAGCACAATTCAAAATGATCTTATCACTCTGGAGGCCTGGGCTCCATGAGATCACCAGGGTCAGTATCTGCATTTGCCCAAGGAATTTACCTGTATGCCGTGATTTTCTTCAATAATCCCAAAAAGTTTGTCTGTCTACGGACTTTAGACTGTAAGCTTTTCTGAGGAAGTGACTTCTGTTAATAGTGCTTTGTACACTGCATAACACTGTGGAATTGATGAGCACTTCAAAATTAAATAAGACCTGGAAAGATACAAAACAGTTCTTTGTTGTCAACCAATTCACTTTTACCGGCTTCTGAAGATAACTTTATTCCACCCCCTGTTATTGCTGTCATAGGTTTTTGTTTATGCCATGCATTGAGACCTTAAAGTGATACTATAAATTTGTTTAAAAAAAACAAACAAACATGTCATACCTCCACTGTGCAGCTCGTTTTGCACAGTGTGGTCCCAAACGTCGTTTTCTGGGGTCCCCTGGCTCCTCCTGCTTCAGATAACCCCCTCTGGGAAACACTCTCCCAAGGGGGTTACATTGGGGGCACGCTACCGTGTCCTGCATTTGGTGTCCATAGTCGACGAGTGCAGGACTCGGCCCCGTTATTGCATTATTGAATTTGATTAACAGCAGCGGGAGCCAATGGCTGCGCTGCTATCAATCCATCAAATTAAGAGCCGAGAACCCCGGGGAAACATCCAGCGCGTTCTCATCGTGGAACTTTCCAAGGTTCAGGTAAGTAAAATGGGGGCTGGGGGGGCGGTAACTGTCAGATGTTTTTTCACCTTAATGCATAGGATGCATAGGATGCATTAAGGTGAAAACACATGAGGGTTTACAACCCCTTTAAAGTCCTCACTGTCATCTTACATAGTTGCATAGTTAGTCAGGTTGGAAAAAGACACAAGTCCATCCAGTTCAACCTAAAGAAACATAAAAAAAATCCCATATGCACAATCCTTCACCCACAGTTGATCCAGAGGAAGTCAAAGCATTGTCCAAATTGCCCCAGCAGGGGAATTTCTTCCCGATTCCCGGAGAGGCTTTTGTTAGGTAGTACCCAATTATATTCTGTACATTTAGGAAAGTACAGGTCTTTTTAAAGCAATCTACTGAGCTGGCCAGAACCACCTCTGGAGGGAGTATATATATATATATATGTATATATATATATATATATATATATATATATATATATATATATATATATATATATATATATATACATTGCGGAAAATAAGTATTTGAACACCCTGCTATTTTGCAAGTTCTCCCACTTGGAAATCATGGAGGGGTCTGAAATTGTCATCGTAGGTGCATGTCCACTGTGAGAGACATAATCAAAAATTTTTTTTTCAGAAATCACAATGTATGATTTTTTTAACTATTTATTTGTATGATACAGCTGCAAAGAAGTATTTGAACACCTGAGAAAATCAATGTTAATATTTGGTACAGTAGCCTTTGTTTGCAATTACAGAGGTCAAACGTTTCTTGTAGTTTTTCACCAGGTTTGCACACACTGGAGGAGGGATTTTGGCCCACTCCTCCACACAGATCTTCTCTAGATCAGTCAGGTTTCTGGGCTGTCGCTGAGAAACACGGAGTTTGAGCTCCCTCCAAAGATTCTCTATTGGGTTTAGGTCTGGAGACTGGCTAGGCCACGCCAGAACCTTGATATGCTTCTTACAGAGCCACTCCTTGGTTATCCTGGCGGTGTGCTTCGGGTCATTGTCATGTTGGAAGACCCAGCCTCGACCCATCTTCAAAAGCTCTAACTGAGGGAAGGAGGTTGTTGCCCAAAATCTCGCAATACATGGCCCCGGTCATCCTCTCCTTAATACAGTGCAGTCGCCCTGTCCCATGTGCAGAAAAACACTCCCAAAGCATGATGCTACCACCCCAATGCTTCACAGTAGGGATGGTGTTCTTGGGATGGTACTCATCATTCTTCTTCCTCCAAACACGGTTAGTGGAATTATGACCAAAAAGTTCTATTTTGGTCTCATCTGACCACATGACATTCTCCCATGACTCCTCTGGATCATCCAAATGGTCATTGGCAAACTTAAGATGGGCCTTGACATGTGCTGGTTTAAGCAGGGGAACCTTCCGTGCCATGCATGATTTCAAACCATGATGTCTTAGTGTATTACCAACAGTAACCTTGGAAACGGTGGTCCCAGCTCTTTTCAGGTCATTGACCAGCTCCTCCCGTGTAGCCCTGGGCTGATTTCTCACCTTTCTTAGGATCATTGAGACCCCACGAGGTGAGATTTTGCATGGAGCCCCAGTCCGAGGGAGATTGACAGTCATGTTTTGCCTCTTCCATTTTCTAATAATTGCTCCAACAGTGGACCTTTTTTCACCAAGCTGCTTGGCAATTTCCCCGTAGCCCTTTCCAGCCTTGTGGAGGTGTACAATTTTGTCTCTAGTGTCTTTGGACAGCTCTTTGGTCTTGGCCATGTTAGTAGTTGGATTCTTACTGATTGTATGGGGTGGACAGGTGTCTTTATGCAGCTAATGACCTCAAACAGGTGCATCTAATTTAGGATAATAAATGGAGTGAAGGTGGACATTTTAAAGGCAGACTAACAGGTCTTTGAGGGTCAGAATTCTAGCTGATAAACAGGTGTTCAAATACTTCTTTGCAGCTGTATCATACAAATAAATAGTTAAAAATTCATAAATTGTGATTTCTGGATTATTTTTTTTTGATTATGTCTCTCACAGTGGACATGCACCTACGATGACAATTTCAGACCCCTCCATGATTTCCAAGTGGGAGAACTTGCAAAATAGCAGGGTGTTCAAATACTTATTTTCTGCACTGTATATATAGTCACCTTCATATATATTTATTAAGGATTGCCCAGTAGGAAGTAGCAAGCACAACTGGGGTGGTAGGATTTGCCAAGTAATGCAGAGAAAAAGTGGATCAGTGTTATTTGAGAAAAAACTTTAGTAACATTATACTTTGTATAAAAATTATAAAAGTGCCCTACCTTATTCAATCAAGTACCCCAAAAAATGTTATGTGTATGGTAACTAGTTAAATCTTAAGCTGCCCCTTTAAATGTAACCACATACCTTTAAGTTTAAAATGTGTCAAAATAAGGCGCTCAACACATTATGTGCTTAACAAAACTGTGAAAATAAACCCAATAAATAAATAATCATGCAAAGCCATGAAAAAAAATGCTAAAAAGTATTTGAGGTACAGTAACACCTTGGATTATGAGCATAATTCATCCCAGAAACATGCTTGTAATCTAAAGCACTCGCATATCAAAGCGTGTTTCCCCATTAAAAGTAATGGAAAATCAGATAATTTGTTCCACAACCACTGCTGGGGTATGCAGTCAGAGGTGGGGGGGCACTGGTGTATCCGGTACTGTATATGGCCAGAAGTGCGGGGGCACTGGTGTATATGGTACTATATATGGCCAGAGGTGCGGGTTGCGCTGGTGTATGCAGTACTATATATGGCCAGAGGGGTGGGGGTGCTGGTGTATTCGGTACTATATATAGCCAGAGGTGCGGGGGCACTGGTGTATACGGTACTATATATGGGCAGAGGTTCCGGGGCGCTGGTGTATAAGGTACTATATATGGGCAGAGGTGCGGGGGCGCTGGTGTATACGGTACTATATATGGGCAGAGGTGTGGGGGTGCTGGTGTATACGGTACTAAAGATAGCCAGATGCGTGGGGCGCTGGTGTATACGGTACTATATATGCGCAGAGGTGTGTGTGGGTGCTGGTGTATACGGTACTAAATATAGCCAGATGCGTGGGGCGCTGGTGTATACGGTACTAAATATAGCCAGATGCCTGGGGCGCTGGTGTATACGGTACTATATATGGCCAGAGGTGTGGGGGCACTGGTGTATACAGTACTATATATGGCCAGGTGTGCAGGGGCACTGGTGTATGCAGTATATGTGGCCAGAGATGCGGGGGAGCTAGTGACTCCCAGCGCTTCCTGGAGAACTCGGAGATACTCAGGGACACTCGGAACTGTTGACACTTTTGGGTGTTCTGACGCACGTTACGCCTGCCCCACGCAGCTGGGAATGTCTCAGAGTATCTCTGGGTTCTCCACGAAGTGCTGTGAGCCACCAGCGCCCCTGGACATCTGGCCACATGCAGTACTGCATACACCAGGGGCTTTACTACACAGATTGTACTGCTCATATATCAAGTTAAAATAATAATAAAATAAAAAAAATTGTTGCTAATCTTTCAAAATGCCTGTATACCGCCTTACTCGTAAAACAAGGTATTACAGTATAGGTCCAAAAAAATATAATATAGTCCACCAGTAATATTCCAATTCCCCCACAAAGTGACCAAACAAGACACTTTCAGACATGATATTTTGATTTATAACCACCCCATGCCTCATTAACTTGCCAGAAATAAGCATGAACCTATATAAAATATTCCCTGAAAAGGTTGGGTTGTACCAAAGGTATTTAAAATAGTTGCAGTTGGCTGACAAGGCCAGATTTTCTAAACTAGGGTTCCTCTGGAGGTTTCTAGACTTTGCTTGAGCAAAGAACAATTTCTGGGTCTCAGATAAGCAACCAAAGGCACCAATTAACTTTTTAACTGTCTGTAAGAGGGTTTCCAATGACTGCACTTTGGGGTGTAGATATAGGAATTATTAGCAGGGGATTTCTGAAACCAAAAAGTTATTTCCAGGGTTCCTCCATGTTAAAAAGATTGTAAAAGGCTGCTCTAGAGTTATAGACAGAGGGCTTCGAAATGCTTAGATTCATCGACTCAAAGCACTATAAAGCCTTCCTGGCAGTCCAATGCACAAAACGGGTGCTGGCTTTCAAAAAAGCCCGTCCAGGCTAGGAGAAGCAAATCAAAAGACAGAAGGTGCAAACAGCGCACGGCAGAGCCCAACCACTATACAGAAAGGTGAAGATACAGCTTCAGCCTAAGCTCCTGACTACACTCCTCTGACATGTTTCGCCCCAGCCATGGGGCTTAATCATAAAGATGATTAAGCCCTATAAGTGGGGGCGAAACCTATTATGAATCTTTGTTGCAAAGTTTAACCCTTTACTGAAAAATCAGATAACAGTGCAATTCAGTGCAACATTTTTAAGTCACACAGCACCCCTTCTTCATGCAGGGGTCCTACGTGACTCCAAAACATTGCAGTGAATTGTATAATGATGTCACCTTTAAATAAAGGATTGGGCTTTGCAACAAAGATCCATGGTATGCTGGCAACACATTTCTTCTATGGTTCATATCTTTACCAGTCTGTGCAGGACCTATAAGCCTAAGGTCAATGCCAATATGTCATGCGAAGGGAATCTATTGATTTGCTTGCTTCCACTCCCAGTATTTGGTCTTTTCATAGCGTTAGATGAAGTTTTAAGATGCTTTTAGTTAGAAAAGCTGTTGAGCATTTATTAAAAAATTTGATATCAGATATGAAAGGGCTCAATAGATGGGCAGCTCTCATTTCACATCTCATAGGCTATACTGTGTTCACCTTGTCCACAAAGACAATACTGGCTGCTGCTTCCCATGAATAACATCACACTTGACCCACTTCTATAAATATGTGATATGTGAACAGTTAAAGTAGAATGTCGCTTTTGGCCAATCCCATGCAAATCGTTCATTCGGGTAATGTGACTGCTGTGATTGGCTGTCACAGCGGTCACATAATCGGAAAGCTCCCGATCGCTAGTATACATCGGGAGCTTTCTGGTACCTGCTGGCTACCTTGCTGAGAGTGTGCAGGAAGAGTGCTCTCAGCACATTAAAGTGGTTTACACAGGGACACATATATGCAGCCTCTTGGCATGAAGGCCCACATGACGAGAGGCCGCATATGTGTGTTCGACCAGCGTGAGGAGCTTAAAAAAGAAAAGAGGCTTTAATATCGCTTTCATTTGTCTTAATGTGTATCTAAAGCCAAAAATGTTTTGAACTTTTGGAGTAGGATGACTTATAATCCCTATCAGGTTTTTATTTTTGCCTATGTCCTTGCTGGGGAGATACAGTCTAATGGTGACCATTGTCAATGGGAATGGAAGCAAGGGAAAATCCAAAACCTTGTTGTAACTAGAAGAGGAAGAAAGGAGAAATCTTTCAATGGGCACACTTGTCTCTGTGATGACTATCCAAAAGCTCATCAACCCAACTCTAAAGGCCCTTACACACGATCCAATTTTATAGCCATAATTGGCTGAAATAACAACAACAAATGTTGGGTGTTCATGCTCACCAACTGGCAATAAATCTGTTACGTCGGTTTATTCGATCGTGTGTACTCAAGTTCGTCCAACTGAAATCCAAAGTATAAACATGCATGCACGGAACCAATGCTAAACATCAGACAACAATAGCAAAAGTTGCCCAAAGGGTGGCGGTAAAGAGCTGTGCTGAAAAATCACGTGGTTTGGTGAATGTTGGATGAAAATGTTGTGCCATCTGTATGCAGAACAAGTTCACGTCCAACGCCCTTCGGACCAAAATCCGCTGGGAGTCCAATCGTGTGTATGAGGCTTTTCTCTGGAGAGATTTATTGCTTCCTTTCTATTATGTCCTCAAAACAGTAATGCCAGGTACACACGATTGGAATTTTCGATGAAAAAAGTCAGATGGACTTTTTTTCATCGGAAATTCCAATCGTGTGTGGGCCCCAGCAGACTTTTTTTCCATCAGTGTTTTGAAATAGAACATAATGTGGGGTAGCTTCTGCGCTACTATGTGTAAATGATGTGTCCAAAAAACAAGGGGTGAATGCAGCAAACCTAGAGTGTTTACTATACACAAGTGGAGCAAATGATAAAAAGGGGGGATGCGCAAACACTAAGGCCTTGTACACACGGCTGAATATATCCGCTGTGAACGGTCCCCGGACCGTTTACAGCGTATATTTACGCCGGGGTGTTTTGATCCGATGGCTGTACACACCATCGGATCGGTTGACGCCGCCACGTCACCGCACCAGGAAGTAAACACTTCCGCCCGCATGCGTCGGATCCATTCACAGGATACGACGCATGTGCGGCAAGGTATGTCCGCTGGTTTGCCGTACTAACCAGCAGACATATCTGACGGCCAGCTATCCGGCGGAATTATTTCAAAGCATGCTTTGAAATTTTTCCGCCGGATGAATCCGGCAAAAAGCGTCCGTTTGCCCCTACAGACGAGGGGATTTTTCGGCTGAAATGGTCCGTCGGACCATGTTCAGCGGAAATATCCCCTCGTGTGTACAAGGCCTAACACTACCAAAAGGATAAAGTGACATAAAAACCATATGTGGTAAATAATAGTAATAATAATAGGTGAAAACAAATGTGTGTATATATATATGGGGATATGATCCAGAGAAAAGTCCCGTGTGCAGCGGTGCAATGCTGGGCTGCCAAACTGAGGATATACTGGAAATGTAGAAGCTAGAAGTCAACTCAGAGGATAGGGATGATATAAAGGTATCCGTCACAAGGCTCTCAGAACTCTCACCTCAGTATGGAATATGGTATGCCTATAAGAGGGTCCTGTCCTGTCATCCACCTCCTCAATAACCGACCAATCTTTTATCCTACTTCCGCTTACTTCTAAGGGGTGTCTCATATGGGGTATCTCCTGTCTCTCCACTGGTACCACTCAGGACCTATAAAGCCAGAAGTCTCGGAGGGGAAGGAGAGATAAAAGAGAGAGAGAGGCCTCCAATAGTGTAGTGGTCAAAGCACAGGGAAGGTTTATTGCATAAGAAAAACCTGCGCTCACATTTAAAACAACAGTAAAAGCAAATAAGTAAACAAAGCAGCAGCGTGTCAACGCCTGCCTACGTCACTCCAGGTGTACGCCGTCCACTCCCTACGCGTTACGACACCGTCACGTGTCTTCAACTGTCTTCCCCAGTTGAAGACACGTGACGGTGTTGTAATGCGCATCCCCCTTTTTATCATTTGAAATAGAACATGTTTTATTTTTTTCTGATGCCCAAAAAAACAATAGGAAATTTCTATCATCTGTGTGCAACTCTGACGGAGAAAAAAACCCACGCATGCTCAGAATCAAGTCGATGCATGCTCGCAAGCATTGAACTTCATTTTTCTTGGCTCGTCGTAGTGTTTTACGTCACCGCGTTTTGAACGGTCGGAATTTAGTTTGACAGTGTGCATGCAAGACTGATGGAAGTCAGCTTCATCGGAATTCCGACGGAAAATTCCATTGGAAATTCCAATCGTGTGTACGCGGCATAAGAGTAGAGAATCTCCCTAATAAAACATGATGTCAAAAAAGGTGGAGACTTACAGTTTAACCATTCCATACTCTATTCAAAAGAAAAAGTTTATACTTTAGTTATACTTTTAGTTGTTCCGTGGTTTAGAGGATCACCAATAGACAAGGTCTTGCCCATGGATAAAATTAAAAATACGCAGTTTTTTGAAGCCTCCTTCTAAATTTATGATGCTGATTGAATTATAATGCACTTACACATAGGTTGACAAATACCTCTTCGCCGTGTTGTATGATTAGATCCCCCGTTTCAATTTCTGCTTGATTTTGTAAGGTAAACCCTTAAAAATCCATTAGCTAACATACTAAGAAAATGTAGTGTGTACTGCAAGGGAAATGTAAAGATGAAAACATAACCTTTTACAGAGGGTCCGATGAAATGCGGCTAAGCTGAGTGCTCATTCTGTACAACTGTCAAATCAGCTCTCTGCCTCTCTGCCAACGGGTCAGAGCTCAATTATAATCCTGTTGCCCCCCCTGCTGGTTAAAAGCCTGTGCTCATTTTGTTACTCTACACTGAGATAAACATTGCAGTCATTTTACACTCCCTTTAACATTGTATATGAATTTAATTATTATGTGTTTGGGCCACGATTGTAATAGAGTAAAGAGGATTTGGCATACAATGTGTGTTTTGCTGTATGATTTTTTTTTTTTTACTTTGTTTTGCTTCATTCCAGCTACTTCAGACTATTGAACAAAGGTGGTCTGCAGACTTCACTGCTACAGGCCTGAGGCCTTCACGACTCTTTGATGAAAAAGGACAAGAAATTTATAATTTGCATTCTTTGCAGAATGAGCAAAAAGTTTGGGTTTCTTGCGGGGAAGATTACAGGTGAGAATATTGCACTGTACTGTTTTTATTTGGGCATTAGTTGATATGATGTTTCATACCTCACAACTTTCTTTATATTGACTTTTCAAAATAAGAAATACAATCATTTAGAACATGGATATGCAATTAGTGGACCTCCAGCTGTTGCAGAACTACATGTCCCATGAGGCATAGCAAGACTCTGACAGCCACAAGCATAAAACCCAGAGCCAGAGGCATGATGGGACTTGTAGTTTTGCACCAGCTGGAGATCCGCTAATTGCATATCCCTGATTTAGAGGTTGAATGAAAGCTTAAAGAAGTGTGGGATATAAAGAACCCAAAGATACATACTCACCTATGTGGCTGCAGCATCGGCTCAATGTTGTAGCTGTCCCCGCCGGCTCTAAGACAGAGAACTGAGTGATCATGTGACCACTGATCACTCAGTTCTTATGCCATGTACACACGTTTTTAATGTCATTGAAAAAAAAACGAAATTTTTCTTGACGTGAGTCTGTTCAGGCCTTTGCTGCTTTCAATCCATCTAGTGTAGCCAATCAACGGCCAGGCTCAGGAACAAGGAGGATGGTGGGGGCGAGCGTGGGACATTCGAGGGCTCAGGTTAGTAAAACGGGGGTTGGGGGGGGGGGGGCGGTATTGTCGGATGTTTTTTTTCACCTTATTGCATAGGATGCATTAAGGTGAAAACATTTTTACCTTTACAAACCCTTTAAGTTTAGTATATTGTTTTTGTTAGTTAACAAATACATGTTCCTCCAAATGAGGTACACCTGAGAGTGGTGCAAAATCAATATTCAAGCCTAAATAGTTCTATAATTTGCTAATTTGCAGATTTGCAAAAAAAATCTTGTGCTCTTATCATAACTTTGTTAAGGCACTTCCTGTTATGGAGGGACAACTGCCTTCCAACTGTACTCCTTTGTTGTCACCCTGTCACACTATGAACAACCCTGTTACCACCCTGTGTGCAGGCATGGTTCGCCATTGTCACCATCAGGAAACTGGTCCAAAGTAAAGATGTACTGTGTACTGCCAGTGTTCAAAATAGTGTTCCTGCCACGCGCAAGCGGTGGCGAAAGCTATAGCACATTGGCCCCTACGCGCTGGCGCTGTCGCTGGCGCCACTGCTTCCTCGTAGCAGGAGCGGTGACATATAATGTGAGTTTTTTAGGCCTATTTTGTATCAGCTGCAGTTGTTTTTTTTTTTTTATTAAATCAGGGCTTTTGAAGCTCTGAAAAATTTGAAGGGCTCTGAAAATCATGACACCCCCCCCCCCCCCCCGTTCCTTACACACACCCTCCAAACCGCAACAAACAGTGGGTGTGGTCAAATTTCACTAACAGTGAGAGGGTCTTAACAGAGTCATTAAATACCACAAGTGCATTATGTACAGAGTGCAGAGTTCAGGGAGGGGGTTACACACAGACTGCAGTGTTCAGGCTGTGCTATGTAAATAGTGCAGGGTTCAGGGGTGTGCTCTGTAAATAGTGCAGGGTTCAAGGGTGTGCTACATACAGTGTGCAGAACTCAGCCTTCTTCCACGGCTGCTTACCTCTGCATCCCCATCCACCTCTCACGTTTACCCCTCTTCAGCTCTGACCTCTGCACGCAACCCTCCCCTACTGCCCCCATCTTCTCACCATCTCCTTAAAAGCTCCACCGTCTTCCACATGTCTTATTTTTGTTGCTGTATTAGGTTGAAGCACCCAGAGAGCTCTAGTACCTCCCTACGTATTTGGCTCCACCTCTCTCATTTGTGGGGAGATCATCCAGTGGTGATGTTGGCATTTGCACTGCACACCGTGTACCTGTATCTCCCTTGTCCCCATCCTTCACTCAGTGGGAGTCACTCAAGAGATCTGATCTGTGGGGCTGTTGAAAGCATAGAAGCCGGACTTTTGTGTTTTCAAGTAATAGTGGTCAGCAGGGAGCAAAGGGACTGACCCAGAGGTGGTGGAACTGAGTTCCATCAAGTTCCAGCTGAAAAAAAGCCCTGAATAAAATACTACACTATATAAGCATTTTTGGGCTCACATGGGTAAGCTTTTTTAACTAGTGCTTTAGTCTATCGCAGACAACCATTCTACTGATACACCATGATGTTATGTCTCGCTACATCAGAGCAACTGCGTAGAAGCGTATTACTATTGATTATTTGGTAAAGGCAGAGATTGGTGGCGGTGCACGTGTGTGACGAATCATTTCCGGGCACAGCTGGTGGTGTTTACATCTTATTTGCTTTTTTTTAGTTCCTGGTAAGCTGATAGACTTATCATATATATTGTTCAAGGATTTCATTGAAGATGTAGTTCAATCACGGACACACAGGATGGGACTTTATTCATGTTTATAAGACTGGTTTATGTTGATTCACTTTGCACACTATTTGCTATTTTTTGAATATCAGAACCAGGATGATACAAGTCTTGCGTTGACAAAGTCTGTCTACCCAAGGCTTCTGATCTCCATGTAAACTTAGTGTCATGTCATGCTGAAATATGGCATGTTCTTTATAACCCCCTCAGCCCTGAAGGATTTGGCTGCCCAATGACCGGGCCATTTTTGCAATTCGGCACTGCGTCAATTTAACTGACAATTGCGCGGTCGTGCAACGTTACACCCAAACAAAATTGACGTCCTTTTTTCCACACAAATAGAGCTTTCTTTTGGTGATATTTGATCACCTCTGCGATTTGTATTTTTTGCGCTATAAACAAAATAAGAGCAACAATTTTGAAAAAACACAATATTTTTTACTTTTTTTGCTATAATAAATATCCCCAAAAAATAGATAAAAAATCAATATTCTTCTACATATTTTTTGTTAAAAAAATCACAATAAGCGTTTATTGATTGGTCCACACAATAGTTATAGCGTCTACAAAATAGGGGCTAGTGTTATGGCATTTTTATTATTATTTTTTTTTACTAGTAGTGGCGGCGATCAGCGATTTTTATTGTGACTGCGACATTATGGTGGACACATCGGATACTTTTGACGCAATTTTGCGACCATTGTCATTTATACAGCGATCAGTGCTATAAAAATGCACTGATTACTGTGTAAATGACACTGGCAGGGAAGGGGTTAACCACTATGGGGCGAGGAAAGAGTTAAGAGTGTCCTAGGGAGTGATTATAACTGTGTGGGGGCTGGGCTACCAGTGACATGACACTGATCACTGCTCCCGATCATAGGGAGCAGTAGATCAGTGTCCTGTCACAAAGCAGAACAGGGAAATGTCTTGTTTACACAGGCATCGCCCTGTTCTGCAACTCCTTGACACGTATATATACGTTGCTTTGCGCAGCCATGCCATTCTGCCAACGTATATCAGCGTGACATGGTCGGCAAGCGGATAATATGTGATCACCATATAACACCATTGATGTCAACCCTCAGTGCCTTTCACTTTCTGCCCATCTTTCGTACCACCTCCGCTGACTCTTCTCTGCTTTCCTCTAGTTTCCACCACCCTCCTCTACCTCCTCCTCATTAATCTGGGTTTTTCTCTGCTCCAGCCTTCCAATCACCCCACTCGCAGCTCTTCCTGCACTGTTACTATCTCTCCATTGCTTGGTCCCTTGTACTGTCAAACAATAGGCTATACTACTTTGAGATGCTTGTTATATTGGAAGGGTAATATTGTCAGGTTAGGGAACCACCTCCTCTAAAGGAGTTAATACCTGGCTGGCATAGAGGCTAAGGAATCTTGCCAGCAAGTATCAAGTGACGTCTAGCTAGTGAGGGGTAGACCGAGTCCTATGACAAAGCACTGATGAGAGTGTGAAACGCATCAGTTTCCTATACCCTGATGTGGATGTACTTTTGTTATTTTGCACAATAAAGGCGTTTTTATTGGAGTGCGACTGTCCAGACCTTCCCTCTTTTAATTCCTATGTTGTTGAGATCAAGAAGAGGGGGGTATGAGCTAGTAGTAGCAAAGTTCAAGAGTAATATTAGAAAGTATTTTTTTGGCGGTGAATGCTTAGAACAGATTTCTAGGAAGAGTAGGTAGAAAGGAGTGCCCACGTCCAGTAAATACAAGTTGTAAGGTGAGTTTGAAGTTTAAAGTCATTGTAAAGGCTTGTATTTTTGTTTGCTTTTTAAATAACAAACATGTTATACTTGCCTCCTCCTGTGCAGTGGGTTTTGCACAGAACAGCCCTGGTCCTTCACCTCTAAGGGCCCTCTTTGCTGCTCCTGGCCCCTCCCTCCTTTGAGTGCCCCTTCAGCCAGCAGCTTGCTACAGGTGTCACCCAAGCTGAGTCAGAGTTCTGTGTATCTATTCAGACGCGGAGCCCTGACCTGGCCCCCCCCTCTCTCCCCGATTGGCTTACTGACTTTGACAGCCGCGGAAGCCAATAGCGCCACTGCTCTCTCTAAGCCAACCAAGAGGAGTGTACTAGATGCCTGAGCGGATCGTGGACATTGCTGGAGAGAGATGGGGCTCAGGTAGGTAACTGGGGGATTGCTGGGAGGCTGCTACACACAGAAGGTTTTTTGTCTTAATGCATAGAATGCATTAAAGTGGATGTAAACCACAAAGAGTTGATCCAGCTCTGAGCAAATATTTTTTTCAGTGAGATAAACGGACAAACATGAGAAAACTTTTCGGTTCTTCCCCTTGCTGTGAATGACAGGTTATTTACATATCTCATGCAGTAGCCTGAGACAGGAATTATTTTTTAACACACTGAAGTCATGTGGTTAGGATTTTGACTTGTTAGTGATCATAGCATAATTTAGTGTAAGGAATACACAGGAGAAAATGCATGTTGACAGTTTAGAGGTGGGCGGGAAGTCTACTGACATCATGACTACAGAGCTGAATCTGCATGTATAACAGACACAACAGGTAAGGATACATGATCCAGCACTATGGCTGAGAGTGGCAAGATATTTTTTTCAGTGAGATAAACACAGAGTTGTACGGAAGCATAAATCACTAGAGAAAACTTTCTCGAGTCAATTCTTCCCCTTGCTGTGTAAATGAGCGTTTTGCAAGGTTACATTTAGCAGTATCATGTCAGTTGTACAGTTAGCTCTGAGACAGAGAATATATGTTGATTTAACCGGTTCCCATCCCCCTGAGTACACTCCTTTTCTGAAGTCATGTGGTTACTTTTCTGGATTTTGACTGGATGTTAGTGATCATAGCATAATTTAGTGTAAGGAATACACAGGAGAAAATGCATGTTGACAAGGGGAGTTTAGAGGTGGGCGGGAAGTCTACTGACATCATGACTCCACCCACAGAGCTCCAGACAACAGACCCACCCACAGAATCTGCAGTTTTTTAGTTCTTATAACAGACAGAGGGGAGACATTTGACAGGTAAGGATACATGCAGGAGGCATCTATATCCTATAGATTAGCACTATGGCAGTAGTTTAGAAAGGATGAGAGTGGCTTTACATCCACTTTAAGATAAAAAAAACTTCTGCCTTTACAACTCCTTTAACAAACCAGGCTGAGTGGCGAAAAGAGGATCTCGGGAACGCGCGGGACTTTCGAGGGGTCAGGTAAGTATAACGGGGGCGCGCGGGGGGGGGGGGGGGGCGACGTTATGCAATGTTTTTTCACCTTAATGCATACATTGCATTAAGATGAAAAAAAAAAAAACATTTACAACTCCTTTCATTTACCTCATCCTTCGATCGTGCTTGCCCCCTCCCTTGGACTACAGGAATGTCAGGACGCCCACTAACACACAGCTCCAGTCTCTATCTGCAACGTAGAGAGTGTCCTGACTCTCCTGTAGTCCAAGGGAGGGGGCAAGCACGACACTCCACACCAGGAAGAAAGCCTTGCATTACTGTGTGGAGTTACAGACAGAAGAACAGGAAGTGAGGATTTCGCAGAAGAAATAAGGACATTTAAAAGCAAAATGGAAGGATGAGGTAAGTGAAGGAGGACTGCACTAAGGTAAAGGAAGCTATTTAGGAAAAAAAATCTACCTTTACAACCCCTTTAAGTTCATAGTAGAGTAAACTATGTGGACTTTAGCACAGCTGCCGTGTTTTCTGGATGACATTAACCCCTCACTGACTGATTTTGTTTACTTCTTGGAGTTAAACTCTTACTACCCTCAGTAGAACCATTTAGGGTTTCTTCGTTACAAAAATGTGATAAAGCTTTTCAAGAACAGAGGGTGTTTTCTGAAAGGGTTAACTCCCATCCAGGCGACAGATTAAAAAAAGTGAAATAAAGGGTCTCGTTGGAGGCATTGCTGTTTGCGAATATGACAACCTTCTCCCTGACTCAGTCTTAATGCCTTGTCATAGTTCTTGATGCCTGCCTATCAGCACAGCAAGAGGGATTGCTTCATGTGTGAATAGTCACCTTAATGATAGCAGATGGAGACACCGCAGGGGTCCCAGCCCATCACGCTGTCATTGTCACAGGCTGCCCTGACCTGTTTTCCCTCCTCTGTGTTTCTTCCTTTTTAAGAGAGAAATGGATGGTAATTGAAAACCATCTTACAGCGTTCGTCTCCCCCTATCTTATTTTATTTTTATTTTTTTTAACCAAACCAAGAAAATGAAAATACGCCACTTTAATTCTACTCTGCTGTCTCTTCGGTGGTGCCATTTATCATATAGAAACATTTACTTTTCTTAAAGGACCAGTCATCCTAAGATACGAGCATGCTTGTATTTAGCATAACACTCTTGGGCAAAGGCCTAGGGCAGCACAGTAAGGGGGCAGCAAATATACAAACAGTGATAACTTTTTTTCCATCCCAAGCATTTGTAGATAAATTCAGCAGGAGAACTGTAGGGGGAAGGAAGTGTAGGGGATGTTCGGAGAAGCTGAAAAGGCTCTTTATAGTGTAGGAAATCATCTCTCTTGTCTCTTGTTTGGTTGTCTGTACAGTTGAAACGTGTTCTGCTTTTAAAGCAGACTGCATGCTGCCTCCAATATCCCATTCTGTCAGTAATGTGTGCGTAAAAAAAAAAAATTACATGACGCAAGGGGTGGAGCTTGTACAAAAGGACATCTTTATTTAGATCCACTCGGGGTCACAGAATCTCTAAATATCACCTGGAATGGCATTTTCATTTATGTAAAAGAGTAATGCGTTGACCTTGGCTAAAACACAACACATAGGTGTTGATTTACTAAAACTGAAAACTCTTGTGCGTCTATGCATAGAAACCAATCAGCTTTAATTTTTTTTTTTTTTTTTTGTCAATGACTAATTGACCAACTTGAAGTTAGAAGTACAGTTGAACCAGATTTTACATTCTCCAGTTTTAGTAAATTTAAATGTTTAAATGCTTGCTGATCGCCGCACACAGATATACGTCGGCAGAAGGGCTCGTACAGGCAAATGGGCTTACTTGTATGAGCCATTCGGCCCTTCTGCCTGACGGCAGGCGAGCATGCCAGCCGCACGCTACAGAAGCGTGCCCGCAGGTCCCACAAACTCGATGTTCTCCGGCAGCCTGCAATTGTGAAACAGACATTTCCCTGTTCTGCCTAGTGACATGACAGGGATCTACTGCTCCCTCTCATCGGGAGCAGTGTTCGCTGTCATGTCAGTGGTAGCCCATCCCCCCCGCAGTTAGAATCGCTCCCTAGGACACACTTAACCCCTTGATCGCCCCCCCTAGTGTTTAAGCCCTTCCCTGCCAGTGTCTGCGCTCATGACACTCAACCCATATGAGCTTAATGACAAATAGTGAGAAAGTAAGTCCATTTATTAGTCACAATTGCATATGATGGATCCAATCCAGACATAGATGAGAATAAAAAATCAAAAGATTGTCCATGTAATAAATATAAAGATAAAGGCTTGCAGTTTACAATTGGCAATAATTTCATCCGTATTCCTTAGAGCAAAGATGGGTTAAGGTTGTGGCTCAAAGAGAGGCTCCTGTAATAAATGGATTTATACAATAATCAGTGGCTATTTATAGCAGTGATCGCTGTATGAATGCCAATGGTCCCAAAATAGTGTCAAAAGTGTCTGATGTGTCCGCCATAATGTCGAAGTCCCGATAAAAATCGCCTACCGCCTCCATTACTAGTAAAAAAAAAATATATTAATAAAAATGCCATAAATCTATCCCCTATTTTGTAGACGCTATAACTTTTGCGCAAACCAATCAATGTAGCTTATTGCGATTTTTTAAACAAAAATATGTAGAAGAATAAGTATCGGCCTAAACTGAGAAAAATATATATTTTTTTATATCGTTTTTGGGGATATGTAGGTGATCAAATACTACCAAAAGAAAGCTCTATTTGTGGGGAAAAAAAAGACGTAAATTTTGTTTGGGTACAACATCGCACAACAGCGCAATTGTCAGCTAAAGTGACACAGTGCAGAATCGCAAAAAAAAATGCTCTGGTCAGGAAGGGGGTAAATTCTTCCGGGGCTGAAGTAGTTAACCAAACTAAGCTGAAAAAAGCATCAGGGTAAATATTCATGGGGTGAATTGGGGGCAATATGTCCTTACCCCATGGGTAGCAGTTGTATTAAACATGTCTTGTTGTGTGGTAAGAATAAAAATAAATAAATAAATAATGCCAACATTTTTGGGCTAAATAATAAAGTAGATGCCCAACACATCAAACCTGTGCATGTGTGTTTGTGAAATGCTGAAAAAATTTCAGTACTCTATATTTCTTTCTATAGGCAACACTCTAATGCCGCGTACACACGGTCGTTTTTTGCGATGAAAAAAAACGACGTTTTTTGTGAAGTAAAAAACGACGTTTTTGAAACGTCACTTTCAAAGACGATGTTGCATACACACCATCGTTTTTTTCACAAAAAACGAGGTTACGTTCACCACACTTTTCCATTGAAGCTCGCTTCATAACTATCTTCTGGGCATGCGCGGGTTGAAAAACGTCGTTTTAAACAACGTTTTTGCTACACACGGTGACTTTTTGTGAAACAAAAAACGACGTTTTGAAAAACGACACAAAAAATTCAAGCATGTTGGAAATTTTTTTTGGTCGTTTTTTTTAAGACAAAAAACGACGTTTTGCCCACACGCGATCAATTTAAATGACGTTTTAAAAAACGACGTTTTTTTTCATCGCAAAAAACGACCGTGTGTACGCGGCATAAGGCCTCGTACACACCATCGGACATATCCGATGAAAACGGTCCGCGGACCATTTCCATCGGATATGTCCGATCGGGAGTTTGATCCGATGGCGTGTACACACCATCGGATCAAATTCCCCGCCGCCGGACGGCGCGGTGACGCGGCGGTGACGTTGACGCCGCCACGTCACCGCCACGTCACCGCACCAGGAAGTTAAACACTTCCGCGCATGCGCCGAATCCATTCGGCGGCGGCGGTGGGGGACGACATGTCTGCTGGTAAGTGTACTAACCAGCAGACATGTCGGGCGGACAGATTCCACCGGATAGATTTCAAAGCTTGCTTTGAAATCTGTCGGGTGGACAAATCTGTCCACTAGCCCATACACACGAGCGGAGATGTCTGCTGAAACGGTCCATCGGACCGTTTTCAGCGGACATATCCCCTCGTGTGTACGAGGCCTAACAGCCCCTGATAGGCCATCAGTTTAGGGTTGCAGAGGGGGTCTCGTTCTAGAATTATGTTTCTCATTATGGCATGCGTGGCAATATGTAACATGTGTATCGCAATTAACGTTTTCATGCGTAGTTGTCCAGATGCTTGCGCTTAAATTTGTACGTGTGTATATGTGGGAATGAGCAATTTTTTGGGGAAGTGTAATTTTATGTGCTTGAGTGTAACTTATAATTTTACGTAACTTTTTTTTCTGTCACATAGTGGACAAAAATCCCCTATGTATCCCCTAATGTTTCCTTACCATGACTGACAGTATTAAAACTGTCTTGTTGTGTGGTAAGAAGAAAAGAAAAAGCACAATAAATGACAAAGTCCCCTATGTGATTCCCCTAGGTTCTCTTTAATGAAACATGCAGGGTCTAAAAGACTCTCCTCTATTCTCCACTGAATGTAATGCAATGAAGATTACGCTGCATTACATTCTCGCCCGGTCTTGATGGCCAGGAAACTGTCAATGGGGACCCAGAAGTGACATCATACAAATTGCTTCTGGGTCAGGAACAAGATGGAGAAGCGGAGCCAGGCAGTACCCCATATGGTGATCCCAGGCAAGCAATGCCCAGGATACACAGCGGGGGTGAAACTTTAGCGGGGTGTGTGGAAGCATTCGGGCTGCAGCATAGTCGCCCGAATGCTTTCTGACAAGTAAACCTTGCTGCTTGCCTGCAGCAGGGTTAAATGTTAAAAATAATTACCTACTCCACTTCCGGAACTGCATGTGCCGAGCATCGGGCGATAGGAATTGTGCATCCCTAGCTGTCTTATCAGTTCAGTATTCTCTAATGCCCAGGAATTACAACCAAATAGTATGTGGAGTAAGGCACTCTCTACCAGAGTATAAGGCAAGACATAGTTTGACACTTTTCAGTTGTCAATAAGTTGCATTGATAATGTATTAGAAATACCAACAGCAAATCTTTTTTTTTTTTTCTTTTTAACCTCCCTGGCGGTATGATTATTTCAGATTTTAGGTGCTGAAAGTGGTACCATTATTTTGCAAGGAAATTTAGCGTTTTTATATTGTAGGCCTGTAATTCTTAGGAATAACTCACTTAACCACTTAACCCCCGGACCATATTGCTGCCCAATGACCAGAGCACTTTTTGCGATTCGGCACTGCGTCGCTTTAACTGACAATTGGTGTGACCTGGCTCCCAAACAAAATTGGCGTCCTTTTTTTTCCACAAATAGAGCTTTCTTTTGGTGGTATTTGATCATCTCTGCGGTTTTTATTTTTTGCGCTATAAACAAAAATAGAGCGACTATTTTGAAAAAAAAATCTATTTTTTTTACTTTTTTCTGTAATAAATACCCCCCAAAAATATATAAAAAAAAACGTTTTTTTTTCCCTCAGTTTAGGCCGATACGTATATTTGTAAAAAAAATCGCAATTAGCTTTTATTGATTGGTTTACCAAATAGGGGGTAGTTTTATGGCAATTTTATTTTTATTATTTTTTTTTACTAGTAATGGCGGCGATCAGAGTTTTTTTTCAGTACTGCAACCTTATGGCGGACACTGCGGACACTTTTGACACATTTTTGGGACCATTGCCATTTTTTTAGCGAACAATGATATAAAAATGCATTGGATTACTATAAAAATGCCATTGGCAGTGAAGGGGTTAACACTAGGGGGCGGGGAAGGGGTTAAGTATGTTCCTGGGTGTGTTCTAACTGTATGGGGGGGTGGACTCACTAGGGGAAATCACTGATCTTCTGTTCATACATTGTATGAACGGAAGATCAGCATTTCCCCCGCTGACAGGACCGGGAGCTATGTGTTTACACACATTGCTCCCGGTCCCCGCTCTGTAACGAGCGATCGCGTGTGCCCAGCGGCGATTGTGCCCACCGGGCACGCGCACAGGACTCGGGGGCTAGCGGCCGCAGAATTGCCGACGTAGAGCTACGGGCTCTCACCCAGGCTGGTCGGCAAGCAGTTAAATCTGTGCAAATAAGAGTCTAGTAGGCATCCCGGGTATGATAAAGTTTGAAAAACAAAATTATAAATTATAATATAACAAAAAATTATAAATAATTATAACAAATAATAATTATAATAAAAATTATTCAATAATGTAATCAACTCAAATTCACTGAAATTTCCTCAGTTGCAGAATTGTCGCTGTCATTACTTTTATTTTTTTATGACGAATTTCCCCACAAATCGCTAACGCTCAATTCTGCAAGTGATTATAATTTATTATCACTGTTTTCTAGCTTCTCTAAAACCATTTTAAAGGGACCCTTTTTGTTGCTATGGACAATCTACAGTTTCCAGGCAGAAAGAACAGTATTTATTATACAAAAGTACATGTAGGGCACTGGGCAGACCACTAGGGACAAAGGGGGTGTGTATTTTTTACATACAGTACTGTAATCTATAAGATTACAGTACTGTATGTAATGTGTTTATTTACTTTTTTTAATTTGGCGCCGTTCTCCACCCCCGTGTGTGTCGTAACGTCGCAGGGAACGGAGATCAGCGGCACACAGGTACACTGCGTGAATCGAGCGAGGACCTGCTCGCTCACACAGCGGGGAGGCATCGCAGGATCCAGGGACAAGGTAAGTACCTTTATCTGTGGCTGCTGCGAGGCGAGCCCGAGTCTGGTTTGGGGATACCGCTTTTGGTACAGAAATCTTACCCAGAGCCAGACTCGAAATACCGCCAGGGGGGTTAAATAATAAACATATTTACTTACAATGGGGAAACTTGTGCGGGCTTGCTCCCAAGCTGCCTCTGTGTGTCCATAAACATACAGAGCATGGCTCAGTCCCATCCCCTGCTCTCTGCTTATTGGCTGTGATTGACAGAAGCAAGAGGCAATCGCTCCCTCTGCTGTGTCTGTGCCTATGAGGAGGGAGAGAGCCATGCTTTCGTGCACATCACTGGATCGAAGTTGGATTAAGATATGTATAAGGGTAGGCTGGGGGGTGGGGGTGTCTGCATACTGAATGTTTTTTTTACCTTAAAGCAGAGAATGCATTAAGGTAAAAAGATACTTCAGCAGTTAGAAGCAGCCCAAATCTAAGCTAAAAAAGTGTCAGCACCTTCCTGTGTGCTTTTTCAGGGCAATAATTTGCTAGGTGGTGAAGTCAGGCTTAAGATGACAATTGTGAGGTCTGAACTTAGAAAAAAAATCGAATTGGTATGTGGCACTGGTCAGGTGTGCAGGGATAGAAAACTTTCTATCCAGGCGCTTCCAGTTGTGTCCAATAGTATAGTCCCTCCTGCTAAACCTTACTTAAAGCGGAGCTCCACCCAGGAAAACAACATTTTCCCATGTTGTTTAAAAAAATTAAATAAAAAAAACCTGAAAATAAATGAATAAAAATACTCACCCGAAATACCTGTTGCTATGCGGAAGTCCGTAATCTGCCTCTTTCACTCCGCGGTGCCTTTTCTTCTTGTCCTTCTCCTTGTGAATGGGGCGCGCTGCTTTCTGGGAACTGTGTGTGTTCTCAGAGAGCAGCGCGCCCATTCACAAGCCAGCGTGAGACTCACGCAGGCGCAGTAGGAAATGGGCAGTGAAGCCGTACGGCTTCACTGCCTGTTTCCCATAGTGTGAATGGCGGCGCGGGACCCGGAGCGATCGTGGGACCGGCATCGGGGGGCCCATCAGCGCGGGCAAGTAGGACAAGGTAAGTGTCCTTATTTAAAGTCAGCAGCTACACTGTTAGTAGCTGCTGACTTTAAAAAAAAAAAAAAATTGCGGCTGGAGCTCCGCTTTAACTGTAGGACACAGTACGGATTTAGAGGTCAGGGGCAGAGGCAGCTGTTGCTAATAAAAAATTGGTGGACCCAAACGAACCCCTTCAGGTCCACACTGACCCTACAAATAGTGCCACGGCTTCTGTGTTAACCTGGGCTTCTGGGTTCTAAATCATCAGCCTCCTGTCCTGATTGCTCATAAAACCCATGGTGAAAATTAATTTGCTAATATCACAAAGTGAGAGGGTTTAGGGCGCAGTTCTCTGCGCCCCGAGGAAAACATAAAACAAGCCAATTAGAGCCTCAAGCATTAATCACGTGCTTGTTAAAAAATTAGTGACCTAATAGAAACCTATTAGTCCGGCGCCCCGTACAGTGCACAGACACACACATAACAATAAATAGATTTTTAAATAAATGATAATGCCTACATATATTTTTTTTACTTTAAGATGTTTAAAAATGTTAGTCATATTATTAGTTATTTAAAAATATATAGTTTTAATATTTGAGTATGCAAACTAGGGGGGCGGATTATGCAAACTAAGGTGGAGGTACCCCTGAGCCCCTTATGAACCGACTGCTACTGGTCATGGGGACATGCTATCTGACACCTCCAGAAGGCTGTGATAGCAGCAGCACCTGAATCTCCCTCATTTCCCATTAAATAGACTAGTATTAAGACAAATGTTTTACAGGGTGCAACATATTTAATTCCATTAGGTTAGCAACATGTTTGCTTTAAGTGTTTTGCAATTTGTGACATTGTGTAAAAAGCTTATTGGATGAAGCCTGCAGGCTTCTTTGTTTTGACAAATTTAATGCAAAATACATTTTGTCGCTTTATAATTGTAAATGCTAATTTTTATTTACGCTGAAATTATACTGAAAAGTATTTCTCAAACCACACATAAACAGTCATTTTTTTCCATATTTTGATTGGTTATTTTCTGTGCTGTGTTAATTTTGCTTTGATTGCTATTTCAATTTATGCCACATTTTATGTTAGGCATTTTCTTTATGCCCTTTTTTACCCAAATATAACACCAGGAACAAAAGGCATTTCAGTACGTTACAAACACAATAGGAAAAATCCATACTGAATATTTAACAGTTTAATAAATAAATAGTTTTTTTCTCTATATACTTTTTATAAATATATATTTATCCTATATAATCTCTCTCTCTGTATCCTATATATAGTATATAGATTTTTACAGTATAGGATAATAAATAGGCTTCTAAATATATTCTTACTAAAATATACCATAGTAAGAAGGAGCTTTTATAAAACAATTATGTTAATGATGAAATTATATGTATTATATAATTATGTATAGTAAGTAGTACTATGACCATGCATATTAATTCTATATTGCTTCATACAGTGCACTGCATTTACAAAATTAGAATTAGCAGTCCCTTGAAGTGTCATAACAGTGCATGTTATGATTTAATGTAAAGAAAATTGGGGTCAATTCACTAAAGCATAATGAATATGGTATTTTTCATTACCGTGCCTCATTTGTAAAAAAATGATATTATTTCAGTAAAGGTATGATTTATTGGATAGGTTAAATTTACTTGCATGTGTTTTTTTCTTTTTGTTTTACTAACTTTTTTAAATTGTATGTTTTTTTGTGTTGTAAATAAAGAGAACTTCAGCGCTGTCTAAAACTGTGGTTGTATTGTGTTGTCTTGTTGTTTTGGATCTTTAAAATATCGCTAAAATTTCTCATTGGTGCTAATTAGTGTTGCTCACGAATATTCGCATTGCGAATATTCGCTACGAATATTGCATATTCGAGTATTCGCGAATAACTCGAATATTGCGGCGAATATTCACTATGGCGAATATTCGTATTTTTTCAAATTTATTTTTAAAACAGATCACATCCTAGTGATCTCCATCGACGTCTAAAAGCATTGCTGGTATGATTAGAGAGAGACCCTGGGCCGAGTAGCTGATGCCATTCTTTTATGTTGCCGAAAATTCGCATTGCGAATTTTCGGCAACATAAAAGAATCGCATCAGCTACTCGGCCCTTCTTTTGCATCAGAGCCAATCAGAATAACTCGAATATTCGGCAAAAGGAATATTGCGCGATATTCCTTTTGCCGAATATTCGAGTTATTCTGATTGGCTCTGATGCAAAAGAAGGGCGGAGAAGATAATCGTGCAATATTCTGTTTGCCGAATATTCGAGTTATTCTGATTGGCTCTGATGCAAAAGAAGGGCGCATCAGAGCCAATCAGAATAACTCGAATATTCGGCAAAAGGAATATTTCGCGATTATCTTCTCCGCCCTTCTTTTGCATCAGAGCCAATCAGAATAACTCGAATATTCGGCAAAAGGAATATTGCGCGATTATCTTCTCCGCCCTTCTTTTGCATCAGAGCCAATCAGAATAACTCGAATATTCGGCAAAAGGAATATTGCGCGATATTCCTTTTGCCGAATATTCGAGTTATTCTGATTGGCTCTGATGCAAAAGAAGGGCGGAGAAGATAATCGCGCAATATTCCTTTTGCCGAATATTCGAGTTATTCTGATTGGCTCTGATGCGCCCTTCTTTTGCATCAGAGCCAATCAGAATAACTCGAATATTCGGCAAACAGAATATTGCACGATTATCTTCTCCGCCCTTCTTTTGCATCAGAGCCAATCAGAATAACTTGAATATTCTGCAAAAGGAATATCGCGCAATATTCCTTTTGCCGAATATTCGAGTTATTCTGATTGGCTCTGATGCAAAAGAAGGGCGGAGAAGATAATCGCGCAATAGGAATATTGCGCAATTATCTTCTCCGCCCTTCTTTTGCCCCCTTATTCTCCTTTCTTTTAAGTAGAGTTAGTGTACAGTTAGTGTTTAGTGCATATTAGTTTAGTAATACAGGAAATGATCTCAGTTTATGAGAATTTCGCAATCATTTTCGCATTAGCGAAATTTCGCATTAGCGAAATTTTGCAAAATTTTTTTTGGATAAAATATCACGAATATTCTATATTAGCGAATATTTGCGAATATTCTTCTATATATTCGCGCAATATCGCGAAATCGAATATGGCGTATTCCGCTCAACACTAGTGCTAATTGAGAAATTCTGTTAGCTGTCTATGAACTAGATTTCTGGTCCCATACTGCATGCTGTGGTTGTTTCCACCAGTATTTTCATCACTACAAAACAAAGTGTCAGATTCAGGAGCGGCCATTTTTCTGAATAACAGGGGTGATTGGCGGTGTGGGATTCGGTAGAGGCGAGTATTAATGTGATCCTCCTCTTCTCTGGTCCTTCTTAGACGCTCCTGGCCCCTTCCTCCTGTTAAGTGCCCCACAGCAAGCTGAGCAAGCACCCAAGCAGAGCTGCAGCTCTCTGTGTCCATTCAGACATGGAGCTATGGTTTGGCCCACCCCCTTTCCCCCCTCGTTGGCTAACTGATTTTGATTGGCAGCAGCGGGTGCCAATGGCTCCTTAGCCAATCAGAAGGTGGAGTCCCTAATGGACGAGGCACCTGCGAACATCGCTGGATCGAGATGGGCTCAGGTAAGGGCCCTTTCACACGTGCCGACAGTATTTCATTCATCCGTTTTCGGATGAAATACAGACATACATGTATCCCAATGGGATAGCGGGTGACAGCGGATGAACATCCGCTGACACCCGATCTCATCGATCCCCGCTATGGTCCAATTCTGAAGACGGAGGAAAATCCTGTTTTTCCATTCGCCTGCTGATCGGATTGGGTGAACACGAACAGACGGTCCGTGTTCATCCGATCCCCCCATAGAGGACAGCGGAAATCTGACAGGATGGTCTCTGCACAGTATGCAGGGACCGCTCTGTCATCTGCCGGCTCAGCGGGGTTAACGGAGAGAAAGGGGATCCTCGTGGGATCCGTACGTGTGAAAGGGGCCTAAGTATTAGGGGGGCTGAAAGTTGGTCCTGAACTTCTTTGGTGCACCACACACATATAGGGAAGCCCATTCAAGTTTCTGCATGTGAATCGTGCTTTCTAAATTGCTATACAGTAGTGGAACTCCATGTTCCCCGCTAATTGAAATGTGAACAAGGCCTAACAGGATGCGAGTATAATGGAGAGTCTGAGTAATATCATGAGTTGCATGGAGATTTACCCACTTCCTGACCAGGCCATTGTTGCGACACGGCACTGTGTCGCTTTTACTGACAATTGCGCAGTCATGCGACGCTGGACCCAAACAAAATTGGCCGATTTTTTCCCCCACAAATAGAGCTTTCTTTTGGTGCTATTTGATCACCTCTGCGGTTTTTATTTTTTGTGCTATAAACAAAGAAAAGGCGACAATTTAAAAAAATATATATATATTTTTTACTGTAATTAAAAAAAAACTGTTTTCTTCCTCAGTTTAGGCCGATATGTATTTTTCTACATATTTTTGGTAAAAAAAAACCGCAAAGGGCGTATAGGGGATATATTTATGGCATTTTTATTATTTATTTTTTTACTAGTAATGGTGGTGATCAGCGATTTTTTAGCGGGACTGCGACATTGCAGCTGACAGATAGGGCACGTTTGACACTTTTTTGTGACCATTGACAATTATACAGAGATCAGAGCTAAAAATAGCCACTAATTACTGTATAAATGTCAATGGCAGGGAAGGGGTCAACACTAGGGGGCAATCAAGGGGTTAAATGTGTTCCCTAGGGAGGTGTTTCTAACTATGGGGGTAGGGGACTGACTGGGAGTACAGCGAGATCGCTGTACCTGATCACTAGGAACAGCAGATCTCTCTCTCCTTTCCTGTCAGTGAATCGCCGCACTTTAAGTAGTATAGAGGGCGGTGCATTGTCTGCTGGCCACCCGTGATCGCTCCTCAGAGAGCCAGAACAGGGATCTGTCAACGTAAACAGACAGATCCCTGTTTTGGCTCTCGGAGGAGCGATTACGGGTGGCCAGCTGACAATGCAGCAGCCACGCGTGCCCGCCCCCTATACCCCCTAAAGTGGCTGCTGTACAGCTAAGGCAATTCATGCAGGGGAGCCAACCTGCTGCCCTATAATGCCAGAAAGGTCTATTGTTCTCAAACATTACAGTATATAAAATTAATTTGGATGACCACGTTTTTGACAGTCAAATTGTTGATTTACTAAAAGGCAAATCGACTGTACATTTTGCAAGGGCAGTTGCTCCAGAGCTTTGTAAATCAGGGGAAGTTCTGCTGAAAATGACATGTCACAATAAAGTTGAGAAGCGGGGGGAGGTGGAGTGTTCTGCTGTCAGAAATGGCATCTTACATTAAAGTGAGAAGCGGGGAGTGCTGACTTCTTACCTCTTCTCCCATGCAGCCAGCGAGTTGAGAAGCGGGGTGGGGCTGAAAATTACTTCTCACCAGGTGGGGCCTCTAGTAATTTGGGGGGCCCTCCGCAGCTTTGCGGGGCCCTAAGCGGCTTGCATAGTGAGCCTATAGGGCGGATCGGCCTTGTCTGTAAGGCCTCGTACACACGATCAAATCTGTCCGCTGGAAACGGTCTGCTGGACCGTTTCAGCAGACAGATTCGATCGTGTGTACGGCCGAGCCGATGGATTTGGCCACCCGACAGATTTCAAAGCATGCTTTGAAATCTATCGGGTGGGAATCCGTCCGCCCGACATGTCTGCTGGTTAGTACACTTACCAGCAGACATGTCGTCCCGCACCGCCGCCGCACCGCCGCCGAATGGATTCGGCGCATGCGCGGAAGTGTTTTACTTCCTGGTGCGGTGACGTGGCGGCGTCAACGTCACCGCCACGTCACCGACACGTCAGCGCGCCGTCTGCTGGCGGGGATTTTGGTTTTTTTTCTAAATTATTTTTTTGGCTTATATAAACTTTTCAATTTAATCTAATCTAATACAATATTCTTAGCTGATACAAGCCCCTCAATCTTCACTCTTCACGGGAGAGGATATATCACACACGCCTAGACATCTATGGCATGGGTGATTCTGAGGTGTCTCGCATCTTCAGATTCACCCCTCATGCCATCATGGAATTAACCACAAGCTTGCAGGAGGACATCACCAGCCCAACACATGACACTACCCATGACAGCTACATATACAATCAGAGCCCCATCCCCACAGATTGCGAACAGAACATGTATGGGGACAGCTGGCTGGTTGGTGAGTGACATGGGGGGCAGGCATGACTGTCCCCCCCCATGATGCACACATCACAAGGGGCACATGCACGACTAACATCCTCCTGTCTTTTCCCTTCAAGGTGACTCTGCATATCCACTGGGACCCCATCTCATGACCCCATCTCATGCCAGCTCACATTATGCATCTTTGCACGTTAAACACACACATTAATCATGGCACAATGAGAATGCATGCATGCACACCACTGTGGTCCCCCTAGCACACACACCCCACATCCTCATCACATTGGATTGGCACCAGTCCACCATGCAGGACTTGTGAGCAGCAACGCCACGCCAAGGCTCCAATTATGTCACTGTACATTCATACACCATTCACACAGACCTGGGGATCACTTCTCTCTGGTCCTGGGGAACCCTTCTCCACCAAAATTGAGGGTGACACCCCTTTTCCCGCAGGAATGTCATCCCCACATTCCCAAATCATACACAAACAGAACCAAAAAAAAAAAAAAAATGACCAGCAAAAATAAAAAATGGCCATCAAAAATATAATTTAAACAAAATAACAACAAAGAAAAACATAAAAGACAAAAATCACTCTCAAAGACACGTCACAAACAAACAAACCAACGCTAATAAACAACAGAACAAAAGCACCTTGCTGTATAGGGAGGGATACAAAGGGATGTACTTTTGCAAAGGAAGTGCGTTTGTCTCTGTCTATTTATGCTGTTTGCGTAGTTCACTAATTTGCCCTAGTCCACTTCCAATTTCACTGATTGCGCCATTCCCGAGTTGTGAGCATGCACACAGAGGTGCTGACCATGGTCTGCTTTAAGCGCGCATGCGCGAGCCGGCCGGCCCTTCATTTGCATGGGGTCACGGCTCATTTCAATGTAACACGCCCACGTCCTTCCCAATTTGTATTACTCCGCCTTGTGCCTCTGAAATAACGTTGCGCAAGCGCAAATTTCTGCGTAGGGTAATTGCGCCGCTACATTGCGCCAGTCTAACGTAAAGGCGGTGCGCTACGCCGGTCCAATAATGCGCAGATGTACCTGAATCTGGCCCATAGTGCCCGTATTGCGAAACGCTTGTTATCCACGTTACTCGCAATCCAAGGTTCCCCTGAATATTTATTTCATCTTTATATTTAGCCGTTTGCCTGGAGTTCAGATTTAATATGAAATATATAAACTTGGGTACTGTATATATAAGCTGAGTTTTTCAGCACATTTTTTTGTGCTGAAAATGCCCCCCTTGGCTTATACTCGAGTCACCTTTTTGTGCCTAATCTCCCGGACTTTGGGGACCCGGTACCAGCCGGCTGTAGGTCCCCTGGACCCCAAACTTCCTCTACAAGTGTGCAAAGATTGTCATATGGGGGACCTACGGCCGGGGAGCACTGATTTTTCAAAGTCAGGCACCCCTTCCATAGACTCCCATGTTAAACTGTAATTTCTCTGGTAAGTTTGGGGGCCCGGTACTGGCCGGCCGTAGGTCCCCTTGACCCGAAACTTGGCACATATGTAGTCCCAGTTCACCTCAACAAGTGCAAAGTTTGCTGTCTGAGGGACCTATGGCTGGGGAGCACTGATTTTTCAAAGCCGGCAGCCCATCTATATACTCCCATGTTAAACGTAAGTCTAGTCATCATGGGCACAGTGAGGCATGGACACAGTGAGGCATGGGCACAGCGAGGCATCGGCACAGCGAGGCATCGGCACAGCGAGGCATCGGCACAGCGAGGCATCGGCACAGGGAGGCATCGACACAGCGAGGCATGGACACAGCGAGGCATGGACACAGCGAGGCATGGACACAGCGAGGCATGGACACAGCGAGGCACGGGCACATCGAGGCATGGGCACAGTGAGGCATGGACACAGTGAGGCACAATGAGGCATGCACATGGACACTCTAGGCTCGAGTCAATACGTTTTCCTATTTTTGTTGTGGTAAGATTAGGTGCCTCGGCTTATATTCGGGTCGGCTTATACTCGAGTATATACAGTACTTTAGAAAAATATTTTCTTCAGTGCCTGCATCATTCTAAAAGCGTACAAACAGCTAAAAAAATAGAAAAAAATAATAGTTTTGTAATCAATGTGATTTAAAAAATACACACTACAAATTACACCTTAGAGGAATTTCTGTATGGAAATGTCAGAAGTCAATCCAGAAAACAATTTTGTCTAAATTTAAACTTAGAATGGTACACGGCTATAGTATTTATCATATTGACATTATTTTAAATATTTTCCCAGCCAGTTCATACAGAAGTCATATATTTTATTTCCTATCCAACATTATAGATTGGAGACAAGTGACAGCAATTTCTACATTGCCATTTCTTTCAAATATTGAATTGAGGAATGAATCTTTTGATTTTCTGGTACATCTACCTTTTGATAGCTCCAGACTTAAAACGGTTCTAAATGTAATCATTTACATTGTTGCAAACATTTGAATATGCTTTTCGGGACTTTTTGCGTTCTAGACAGGTGCATCCAGGAGTGAATTTCAAGGGGGTCATTCTGTCTGTCAAACAAATACCAGTTTATAAAATGGAGAAAAGACCATTGAAAATTGGATTTTGGAGATAAATTATTTATGAAGAGGTCTATTACCAGCTTGTATGAGGAATTTGTTCCCTGCATCTACTGTGAAAGACAGTCATTTGACCTTATGTACAGTGCCAGATTTATATGGGGGGCAACGGGAGCCTTTGCCTTAGGCCCAGTGCCGGGAGGGGTCCTTCTCTATTCATAAAATATAATATTTCAAAAATGTGTTTCTTTTATTATAATTAAATTAGAATTCTACAATTATAGTTAAAGTGTTACTAAACCCACAACAGTAAAATCAGTCTGTATATGCAGTAAAGCATGCTTGTTATACTCACTGTGGAACCTAAGGGATTAATCCTGCCCATTGTGTAAAAAGGCTGTTTGATCCTGTCTTTTCTCATCCTCCCCTTTTTCCACAGTCCCCAATTCATCTGCTTATATCACAGAGTCTTGGGTGCACTCTGCACATGCTCAGTTTGATGTGTATTGCTAGAGAGTTTTTCTTAATTTTTTTTCGGGAGAACGCATGTGATTAGCACAGGGCCAATCAGCACTGTCCAGACAGAGGGCCAGGGGACATGCAGCCTCATAGGACAGTCAGAGGAGAATGCAAACTTCTCCTACAAGCTTTAATCAGACACTGATAGAAGTCATAAGACTGCTATATAATGCTGATGAAAAACTCTATTTAGCAGTTTAGATTTACAGTGGAACCTTGGATTACAAGTATAATCCGTTCCAGCAGTAATTGCATATCAAAGCGAGTTTCCCCAATGGAAACAAAAATAATTTGTTACGCATTGACTTCAATGGCATGCAATGCCACATGTGGCCAGAGGTGGGGGGCGCTGGAGAGCCTCGGAAGCGGCCAAAAAGGTCCTAAGACAGCTCGGCTGACCTCGGCAAACCTCGGAAAGACTCGGAAAGACTCTGTTCCCAAGGTTTGCCAAGGTCAGCCAAGCTGTCCTCAGGTCTTTCCGTGTAGATATTGTATTGTGAAGAATATAACTGAGTTGCTTAGCATCAGATCCACATTAATAGCTTGGAAACATATACTTTCAAAAACTAAAAATATACCGACAGGTGCACTCAACTATTGTAGAATACGTCTAATTGTAGATGAATGGGTTAAGGAAGGTTTTCATCTTTACGGAAATCTACCCTTGCAATACAAAGAGATCACTCTAACCAAACTGAGGAAACATGCCAGAATAGAAGGCCGCGTACACACAACTGTTTTCCTAGGCAGAATCCATCAAGAAACTTGCTGCCAGAGCTTTTTTGCAAAGGAAACCGGTCGTGTGTATGTTTTTCATCAAGTAAACTGTCGAGGAACTCGTTGGGCTGGTTTTCCAACGAGAAACACATTGGTGTGTATGCTTAGAAACCTGCGCACCTTCGGTAAAAGTATTATTTGTAATGGAGATAGCACATTTGTCACGCTGTAACAGACTGAAAAGTGCAAATGTCTCTTAACCACTTAACCCCCGCCCGCCGTTGCGTTAATGGGAACACCATGCGCGTGCCCAGCGGCCACGATGGCCGCAGGGCACCCGCGATTGCCCAGTAACTAAGCAGGGACGTGGAGCTCTGTGTGTAAACACAGACTCCACATCCTGTCAGGGAGAGAGGAGACCGATCTGTGTCCCTTGTACATAGGGACACAATCGGTCACCTCCCCCAGTCACCCTCCTCCCCCTACAGTTAGAACACTACTTAGAGCACACATTTAACCCCTTCCCCGCCCCCTAGTGGTTAACCCCTTCCCTGCCAGTCACATTTATACAGTAATCAATGCATATTTATAGCATTATTCACTGTATAAATGTGAATGGTCCCAAAAATGTTTTAAAAGTGTCCGATGTGTCCGCTATAATGTCGCAATCCCCAAAAAAAAATCACAGATCGCCGCCATTCCTAGTAAAAAAAAAATCACAATTATGTCCCCTATTTTGTAGGCAATATAACTTTTGCGCAAAACAGTCACTATACGGTTATTGCGATTTTTTTTTTTTTAACCAGAAATATGTAATAGAATACGTATCGGCCTAAACTGAGATAAATGTATTAATTTATTTTTTTAAATGGGATATTTATTATAGCAAAAAGCAAAAAATATTGTGTTTTTTTTTTTTAAATGTATGCTCTTTTTTTGTTTATAGCCCAAAAAATAAAAACCGCACGGGCGATCAAATACCACCAAAAGAAAGCTCTATTTGTGGGGAAAAAAGGACGCCAATTTTGTTTGGGAGCCGCGTCGCACAACCGCGCAATTGTCAGTTAAAGCGACGCAGTGCGGGAAGCTAAAATTTTGTCTGGGCAGGAAGGGGGTGTAGGTGCACAGTAGGCAAGTGGTTAATGAACATTTACCTAACACGCAGTAACATGAGATTAGCAAAAGCAGCCCCAAGGGTTGTGCCAGTGGAATCGAACTTCCCCTGCCGTTGTATGTGTTGAAGTCACCGAGTTTGAAAATGAGGAGATTTGGTCTTGACTGTGTGTACACAAAAAAATATTGTCAAGTTTCTCGACAAGCCTAACAAGGAACTTGTCCAGGAAAACGATGTGTCTTTTCCGACGAGTTCCTCGGTCGTGTGTTCGAGGCCGAAGAGTTCAATCTGACTGACCCTGTAGAAATCCCCTTAATTATATGGCAATTTTTCACCTGCCAAAATCAACAAATGATAAAAGGAATCTCTTTCTTTTACGACATACTATCTACCCACCCATTTGACAACAAAAACGCACACATGATTAAGTGGGAGAAAGATTTACAACGAGAATTTACCTGGGACCAATGGAAAAAAGCAATCCATATAGCTAGCAAGTCATCAGCATGTATTGAACACTGGGACAATGCACAAAAAATAATAAATAGATATAAATTAGCGAAAATATATCCCTCAACGTCTAATGAGTGTTGGAGATGCAACGTTCAGATAGGAAACCTTTTACTTTTAATATGGAGCTGTAAAAATCTACATAGCTTCTGGAATTCAATTACTTCCTTTATAGCAGATCTCACAGGCATCCTAAATAAACTAAACCCTGCCACAGCTTTACTAGGTATCAATTTGGATATCTATCCTAAAGAATATAGAACAATTGTATTCCACACACTAGTTGCAGCAAGACTCACTATAACAAGCCTGTGGAAGTCCAAGGACGCGCCCAACTTATCGACAGTTATAGCTAGAATCAATATACAGGCCCAATACGAATTAATGCTGGCTTATAAAAACTATTACATTACTACATTTAGAAAGAAATGGTTAGCTTGGATCACCCATCCCAGAGCATCCAAATACTTAAAAGAGTGTAATATTTAATCTATTGTCAAGTTTGAAATACGTCAAAGTCAGATATATACTTACCCCAGCTGTAATGTATTATCCTGGACCTATTTTATTGATCTGTGTAGCAAGTTTTGTTAAGTTCATTTAATTTCTGTATGTATGTGTATGTGTGTATATATATATATATATGTATATATATATGTGTATATATGTGTATACATTTTCTGTTTCTTTATGATTTTCTCAATTGGAGGCCCAGCCATGCCTACAGATTGAACCCGGTAGGGGTAGGCTGGTACAGGCTACCAAGTACTGTATTGTTATAAGAACAATCTTATGAACCAAGGTAACTCATTTGGTACTAAGGATTAATGTGACAATTTTTATCTGTACTGTTAAGTAAATACTTTCAATAAAAATCTATTGTTAAAAAAAAAAACTTACTCTAATTAGCTTAGATAAACTTAAAACTTTTGCATTGACAAGTTCAAAGTTTAAAGCTGGGTTTACACTATTGTGAATTTGATGTTGGCGTGCTCGGCTCTCAATGGAGCCGGTTCATACATCTCCAGGGCGGCTGTGTAGCAAATTGCATAGGAGTCCTGTGCGTCTTCTGGTCCATTTTAGGTCCAAATTCTGCTAAAAATTCAGACCGTATTCGGACCTGAAACGATGAGCAGGGATGCACCGGACCCCTGCTGTGAGCCGCTCCGTACGCCAGTGTGAACCCAGCATGGTGGGCCCCATCGGTTTTGTTTCCATCGGTGTAAAAAATAGAACGTTTTAAATTTTGTGGATAAAAAAACAATAGAAAAATCCAATCGTCTGTATGGAACTCCATGGGACAAAAAAACACGCATGCTCAGAATCAAGTCGACGCATGCTTGGAAGCATTGAACTTCATTTTTTTCGGCTCGTCGTAGTGTTTTACTTCACCGCATTTTAGCACAATCTGACTGATGGTGTGTAGGCAAGACTGATGAAAGTCAGCTTCATTGGATATCCGATGAAAAAATCCATCGGGTTAGATTCCATCAGATATCCGATCGTGTGTACACGGCTTTAGAGTTTTGCTGGGATGTAGTCACATCAGATGTTTAAATGGGTTGTAAAGGTTTTTTGTTATTTTCTAAATAGGTTCCTTTAAGCTAGTGCATTGTTGGTTGACTTACCTTTTCCTTTGATTTCCCTCCTAAACGTTTATTTTTCTTTGTCTGAATTTTTCTCACTTCCTGTTCCTCCTTAGTAAGCTGTTCTGGCTGACTAACCCCCAGCCAGATGATGGGGGCAAGCTTACTGAGGAGAAACAGGAAGTGAGAAATTCAGACAAAGAAAAAAAACATTTAGAAGGGAAATGGAAGAAAAAGGTAAGCGAACCAGCAACAATGCACCAGCTTAACCACTTGCTTACTGGGCACATAAACCCCCTTCGTGCCCAGGCGAAATTTCAGCTTGCGGCACTGCGTCGCTTTAACTGACAATTGCGCGGTCGTGCGACGTGGCACCCAAACAAAATTGGGTCCTTTTTTTCCCACAAATAGAGCTTTCTTTTGGTGGTATTTGATCGCCCGTGCGGTTTTTATTGTTTGCGTTATAAACAAAAAAAGAGCGACAATTTAAAAATATATATATATTTTTTACTTGTTGCTATAATAAATATCCCAATTTTTTAAATATATTTTTTTCTCAGTTAAGGCCGATACGTATTTTTGTAAAAAAAAAAAAAAATCACAATAAGTGACTGCTTTGCGCAAAAGTTATAGCACCTACAAAATAGGGGACAGAATTATGATTTTTTTTTAATATCTTTTTTTTACTAGTAATGGCGGCGATCTGCGATTTTTATTTTGACTGCGATATTGCGGCGGACACATCGGACACTTTTGACACATTTTTGGCGCCATTCACATTTATACAGCGACCAGTGCTATAAATATGCACTAATTAATTGCACTAATTACTGTATAAATGTGACTGGCATTGAAGGGGTTAACACTAGGGGGTGAGGAAGGGGTTAAATGTATTGCCTGGGTGTGTTCTAACTGTGTGGGGGAGGGGGGTGACTGGGGGAGGTGACCGATGCTGTCTCCCTATGTACAAGAGAAACAGCATCTGTCACCTCTCCCTGACAGGACGTGAAGCTCTGTGTTTACACACAGAGCTCCACGTCCCTGCTCTGTCACCGACGATCACGTGTACCTGACGGACATCGCAGCCGCCGGGTACACGCATCGAATCCTCGGTGATGCGTCGGGACTGTTTTTCCCCGCCGCGCGCCACCCTGTGGCGCGCGCGGGGGATTACAGGTAAATGACGTCCAAAGACGTGACCCCGGCGCCACAGGTCCGCGCTGTTGACGTGTTCTGTCAATAGCGCTGACCCGAAGTGGTTAAAGGAACCTATTCAGAAAATAAAAAAACAAACCTTTACAACCCCTTTAACTTGTTTGACCTTTCTATGTATATATAACTTGTCTTTGATTATTGTTTATTTTAATTCCTGTGTATGAGGGGACCAGAGAACCTGAAGTGCCCCAGGCTTTCAAGGTCTGAATTCGGCCTTGTTGATGTAGCACCCTATGGTACTGCTGCCTATCTCCTGTGCTTCACTACTGCATGCCAATGGAAGTAGCACTGAAATTCTTAGGCCTGGCATTGAAATGCCCAGCCATGATGAACACTGCTATAATGGACATTGTACAGGGCTACTTTATGTCTCCATTAGCAGGAAGCAGATGAGGGACCATGTAACCATGCTTAACCTAGAGGGTACTTGAGTTAAGACTCACATGCTTTATGGGTATAGTCCCGCCTAAAACACATTCTCCTGCACCTCTCCTACACATCCTCTTAAGACCTATACACACAATAGGACTTTTTGACAATAAATGTCCAACAGACCTGTTTGATCAGACAATATGACTGTGTGTACGATTCATCAGACAAACTTTTTCGCTTTTTCATCAGACAAATGTTCGCTGTGAGAACAGACAAACTTTCCGGCAACAAATGTCCTACGTTGCCTAATCCTATCGTGTGTACACTAAAGTCCAAAGTACAAACACGCATGCTCAGAACCAATGCTAAAGATCAGATAACAATAGCAGAAGTTGCCCACAGGGTGGCGGTAAAGAGCTGAAAAAAACACGTGATTTGGTAAAAGTTGGCTGAAAAAGTCCTGCCGTGTGTATGCATACCAAGTTCAGGGCCAACGCCCTTCGGACAAAAATCCACGGAAAAGTCAGATGGAAGTCTGATTGTGTGTATGAGGCTTAATACCTACTTGAAATTGAGCAGTTTTCTGTCCATACACATGACATCTTTGGATGCTCTTGCTTGTCTCCCTCCATCTCTGGGCAGATGGGGTGATGCACCTCTGAGAGGTGTGTCACCTTCATGGTCCCCTGCAGTACCTCTGATAGCACAAGATGTCATCTGGGTTAAGTGGCCTAGATATTATATATATATATATATATATATATATATATATATATATATATATATATATATATATTTATCAGCCATATTATTACCATCACTGATTACTGACAGGGAAACTGAATAACATTGATTGTCTTGTTACAATGGCATCTGAAAGAGGGTGGAATACATTAGACAGTAAGTATGTTGTTCTGAAGTTGATGTGTTGAAAGCACAAAAAATTGACAAATGTAAAGATTTGAGCAACGTTATCAAGGGCCAAATTGTAATGGCTAGGTCCATGCTGTCCACAGCCCAAAGTGCCTAAAATCAGCATGTGAGCTTCAGAACTGGACCATGGAGCAATTGAAGAAGGTGGCTTGTTCTGATGAATCATGGTTTTTTTTTAACATCATTTGGATTGTCGGGTGCGTGTGTGAACTTAAAGGGGTTGTAAAGCTTTACATTTTTATTTTTTTAAATAACAAACAGGTCATACTTACCTCCACTGTGCAGCTCGTTTTATACAGAGTGGCCCCAATCCTTGTCTTCTGGGGTCCCTCGGCAGCTGTCTCGCTCCTCCCTGCTTCTGTTAACCCCCCTGGGAAGCGCTCTCCTAAGGGGGTTACCTTGCGGCCACGCTTCCGAGTCCTGTATTTGGCATCCATAGCCGCCAACTACAGGACTCGGCCCCACCCCCTGGCCCTCACATCATTGGAGTTGATTGACAGCAGCGCGAGCCAATGGCTGCGCTGCTATCAATCTATCCAATGAAGATCCGAGAAGATCAGGCCGAGATCAATCGCGTTCTCGACGCGGGACTTATGAGCATCAGGGAGGTAAACCGGGGGGCTGGGGGGCCGGCAGACATCAGATTTTTTTTCACCTTAATGCATAGGGTGCATTAAGGTGAAAAAACATGAACCTTTACAACCCCTTTAATTTCTGAATGTATTTGTTTTAGTTTCTTTATGTGTATGGATCGCATGGGTTGTTACTGACCTGTGGTGAACATTTAATGTCAATAGCACCCTTAGAAATATATTTACCTAGAAAAATGGTGACGTGTTCTTTTTTTATATATATATATATATATATATACTATATATTTTAAAACAACCAATAAGGAAAAATGGAAAAATGGTGATGTGCACTTATTTTACCCGCTATGTATACAGTATATATATATATATATATATATATATATATATATATATATATATATATATATATATATATATCAGTCTCCTTTTTTTAATACAGTATATTTTGTCTACAGTTTAAAATATTGTTTTTTTGCTGACAGCGCAATAGAAAGAAAAATTATTTACAAAGACACACAATGAAATATGTTTTTCTTTTTACACTTAACATCACTGCTACATCAGTGTCTCAATTCTCTGTAAGGGTCGTCATTATAGACAAGGTACAATGTTTTGATTACTTTTCATCTCAGGGGACTGTAGTGCATTATAGCAAACGCTTTGTAGAATGAGTTTTCTCCCTGCAGTAGTGCTAGCTTCCAATAGCCTTATGATTACAGAAGTCTAGAGAATCCAAAGTCCAGTTGACATGAGCTTACAATATAACCTAGAATCTCTAGACTGTAAGCACTAGATTGGACAGAATTTCCACCCCTCTTGTATCTCGTTTTATTGTATGTTTTACCATGCTATTATGTGTTCTTTTTATATGTATTTGTAAAGTGCACAGTCTATTTGACTTTAGTAAATCAACTCTACAGATATTCTTGACGTGCAACTCTTCATGAAGGGTTGTAGAGAACTTTGATTTCTGGCATGGCTTGCCACCATTCTTAACTTCAAAGTTACCCATATTGATATGTACTACATAACTACACCATCCTGTGTTTTCTTTCTCTTCTTAATTTTTTTTATCAGAAAAGATTTTCCTATTAACCACTTAAGACCCAGACCATTATGCAGGTTAAGGACCCTGCCCCTTTTTACAATTCCGCACTGTGTCGCTTTAACTGACAATTGCGCGGTCGAACGACGTGGCTCCCAAACAAAATTGACGTCCTTTTTTTCCCACAAGTAGAGCTTTTTTTTGGTGGTATTTGATCACCTCTGTGGGTTTTATTTCTTTGCGCTATAAACAAAAAAAAAAACATCAATTTTAAAAAAATTCTATATTTTTAACTTTTTGATATAATAAATATCCCCCAAAAATATATAAAAAAAACTTTTTTTCTCAGTTTAAGCCGATAGGCATTCTTCTACTTATTTTTGGTAAAAAAAATTGCAATAAGCGTTTATTGATTGATTTACACAAAAGTTATAGCGTTTACAAAATAAGGGAATAGTTTTATGGCACTTTTATGAATATTTTTTTTTTACTAGTTATGGCGGCGATAAGCAATTTTTTTTCGTAACTGCGACGTTATGGCGGACACATCAGACTCTTTTGACACATTTTTGGGACAATTTCCATTTTCACAGCGAAAAGTGCTATAAAAAGGCACTAATTCCTGTGAAAATGACAATGGCAGTGAAGGGGTTAACCACTAGGTGGTGCTAAGGGATTAAGTGTGCCCTAAGGAAGTGATTCTTACTGTAGGGGGGTGTGGCTGTAGGCGTGATGTCACTGATCGTCGCTCCCTATATCAGGGAACAGACGATCAGTGTTCCTGCCACAGAGAAGAACGGGGAAGGTGTGTTTACACACACCTCTCCCCGTTCTTCAGCTCCTGTGACCGATCGCGGGACACCAGCAGCGATCGCATCCGCAGGTCCCGCGGGCGTGGTCACGGAAATTCGGACTGGGTCGCGCGCACGCGAGACCCACAGCTGGGCTCTTAAAGGTGACGTACAGGTATGTGCCTGTGCCCAGCCGTGCCATTCTGCCGACATATATCTGTGCAGGAGGCGGTCCTTAAGTAGTTAAAAGATGGAGTGGTTGAGTGGTTACCATTCTGGTGATAACTCTAATGCCACGTACACACGATCGGACATTCCGGCAACAAAACCGTGTTTTTTTTTTCCGACGGATGTTCGCTCAAACTTGTATTGCATACACACGGTCACACAAATGTTGTCGGAAATTGTGAACGTCAAGAACACGGTGATGTACAACACTACGACGAGCCGAGAAAAAATGAAGTTCAATGATTTTGAGCATACGTCTAATTGATTCCGAGCATGCGTAGAATTTTTGTACTTTGAATTGTATACACACTATCGAAAACTCTTGCTGTCGGAAAATTTGAGAACCAGCTCTCAAATTTTTGTTGGAAATTCCGTCAGCAAATGTCCGATGGAGCCTACACACGGTCGGATTTTCCGACAACAAGCTCACATCGAACATTTATCGTCGGAAATTCCGACCGTGTGTACGTGGCATAAAGATTTAACGAGAGATTAAATATGTAGATCAAGAGTTCACATGCTCTATGCTTGTTCCTGGTAAGTGAGGTGGAAAGTATTGAAGTGAGACCTAGAGGAATCTTTCAAAAGGAATAGTAGTACATTTCAATTCTCTTTCCTTTCATTGCTCTCTCTGAGCTCAGGTGTACACTGCCTAGCACTTGTATTAGCTCTGCATGTAGTACTGGTTGTGCTTCGCTCAAGCAGTGAAATAAGCTCAGTCGCCGGAAAATGTGCTAGTGTAGTGCTGTGTATTTAAACTACATTTTATGACTCCCCAATATAATTTAGTAAGTGCTCTATAAATTCTTCAAAATACTTGAAAAATTAATACTTACTCTTAAAGTTGAACTTTAGCAAGCAGCTAAATACAGAATGTACATACAGTACGTACATATAAAGAAAATATTTACCTGTCAAATAATTTTTTTTTTTATATGCAGGCAGTCCTGTAATCCAGGCATTCGTTCAAGTTGGCACCGCATGATCCTTGACCTCTCTGTAGCTTGGTCAAGTTTGAAGAACATCATTCAAAACATATCCCCAGTAATGTTATCAGTGAAAGATCAGCTGTACACTGATGAGGTCACTTTGCTCTATCCTCCTATTAGCAAGTTCTTTGCGTATGGTCATGCACCACAGCCCGATTGGCTCCTAGTTCTGGTTCTCTCAGTCTCAGTGCTTCTAAGCAGGACATTACTGTGTTCTGTATAGGCGGCTGTTTGTTGGGAGGACTACAGTGGCCAACTAGGGTGACCACGTGTCCTGGATTGTCCTGGACAGTCACACATTTTTCTGGTCTGTCCTGAGTCCCAAGCATCTTCATTCTCCCAAGCACCAATTTGACTCCCGTCAAGGAAAAAGAGAACTTGCTCTCTTTTTTGCTCGTCGAGTTCCTCGACAGTTTCCTTGATGAAAAACGTACACACGACTGGTTTCCTCGGCAAAAAAGCTCTCCCACCGAGTTTCTTGATGGATTCTGCCGAGGAAAACGGTTGTGTGTACGCGGCCTAAGGCCATCTTACACACGATCAGTCCATCCGATGAAAACGGTCCGAAGGACCGTTCTCATCGGTTAACCGATGAAGCTGACTGATGGTCTGATGTGCCTACACACCATCGGTTAAAAAAACGATCATATTAGAACGCGGTGACGTAAAACACAACGATGTGCTGAAAAAAATGAAGTTCAATGCTTCCAAGCATGCGTCGACTTGATTCTGAGCATGCGTGGATTTTTAACCGATGGTCGTGCGTACTAACGATCGGTTTTGACCTATCGGTTAGGCGTCCATCGGTTACATTTTAAAGCAAGTTGGCTTTTTTTTAACCAAAGGTTAAATATCCTATGGGGCCTACACACGATTGGTTTTGACCGATAAAAACGGTCCATCAGACCGTTGTCCTCTGGTTAACCTATCGTGTGTACGCGGCCTAACATGACCAAGAATATAAATTTGGCACCTTTTCGATTTTATGTGGGCAATGTAAATAAAATAGGTAATAAAAGATTCTGTTACAATTGTGAACCAAGAAGACTTGGTGCATAAACTATGTATAATTACCTACTGCAACATAAAATAGACAACATAGTAGTTAGAATAGATAGAGGAACACCCAGTCTTCAGTAACATAACACTGGCAGGAAAGTAGCAGGGGGTCAGCCAATGGAATCAATTTGTTGCCAGTGGTTCTGCTTCACTTTTCCAGTTGGCAGACTTTGCTAAATCAACCACACCGGGGTTTTCATGTGCTAGGAAATAAATTTGGCCTTTGGGTCAAATGAAATAGTGATGTCATCCAGCTCATTTTGGTCCTGACCCTTGTGGTCAATTTTTTTGGAGAAATAAAATGTGTAATGCCAATGTTTTCCAAACGTTCACAAATTTTTAGGATGCTGAAAGTCTAGAATAAGCTGAAACTTTGTAAAACAAATATAACAATTTAAATCTTTTTCAATAATGGCAAAGTGAAGTAACCTGTAGTTACCGGTAACTAGCCGAGTCGAACTAGCATTGATCTAGCTGCATCAGTTGAAATCTGATTCTCTGAATGCTATGGTTTACTGTTGTACATTATCATTGTTCTTTTCACTCCCTTATTAGATAAGCTTGATTGAACTAAGGTGAGTAATGGTTCAAATATAGAAATCATAAACAACTTAGAACTCCAAAATTGTTATCCTTGGTGTTGTATTAATATTGTCCAGCATTTTTGAACCGCAAACTGTTTTCGTAGGGTTATACTTATTATTATTATTTACTTGCAATTGCAATTTAATTGATTTAGAAGCATAATAAACCAACACAAGCCACTAAAATATGCTAAAATGCTAATTATAAGGTAATCCAAATGTTATAATGTTTTATTTACATATGTAACATTGACACACAATAAGGTAAAAGCTCCAGATAAAAGACGTGGGTTTAGTCTTCTGCCTGTGTTTCAAAGGAATTATGCAAAGAGAAATTGTTGCTTGGCTAAAGTAAAAGAAACAACATCTAGTACGGTACGCAGCAAGATTACGCCGTTCCCGATAATCTGGATAATAATACAAAGAAAATCAAACGGGAAACGCTCTCCAAGGAGAGATGTAATTAGATTATTACATTCTTAATATGGGTGAAATCTGCTCTATGACAAAGCGCCAGAGATGCAGCTGCTCTTCCCGGATCACCTGGCCACTAGAGAGTGAGATCACAAGCCAGTGTGAATAAACCCTTGCTTAGGCTTCTCAAATAAATGTAATTACCTTCTCATCATGCTTCATTTGCAGAGGGCTTCTTGATGGTTGCTGATGACTTTTCACAGTTCACTATAGCTTCATTTTGGAAGCCTGAGAGAGCAGCTTATAATACTGATGAAACACGTTATGTAGCAGTGAGTCTAGCCAAAGATGTAACTATGGGATGTTGTCCCATTTTTTTAAACATTATAGACTGAGTAAACAAATCTGACTTAAAGAGGATCTGTAGTGTGTAAACTATACCTAAAAAAGAGGCAAGCAGCGGTCAAAGAACTACTCATCAGTGTTGACTCCTTGCAGCTGAACTTATCTCCATTATTGACTTATCATGCCCTGATCTGAACTGTGCCTCTCTGTAAAACCCCTTTCACACTGAGGTGCTTTGCAGGCAATATAACGTTAAAAATAGCGCCTGCAAAGTGCCATGAAACAGCTGCTGCTGTCTCTCCAGTGTGAAAGCCTTTCACACTGGAGAGGTGCGCTAGCAGAAATGTGTAAAAAAAGTCCTGCTAGCAGCATCTTTGGAGAGGTGAAGGATCGGTGTGTTTACCGATCCTCCACTGCTCCTGCCCATTGAAATAAATGGGCACCGTGGCTATACCGCCGGCAAAGCGCCTCTGTAGAGGTGCTCCCGGGAGTTTTAACCCTTTCTCGACCGCTAGCGGGGGTAAAAGCATCCCGCTAGTGCCCGAATACTGCTGCAAAATTGACGGTAAATCGCTGCTAAAAATTGCGGTGCTTTACTGCCGACGCACCCACACCCCCAGTGTGAAAGAGGCCTACAGATGGCCATCTTGGCAGCAAAACAGGGCTTTGCTTCTTCATGCCTGATTTTCCCCTGTAATGAATGTTGATCTGATCATTGGTAGGGTAATGATCAAGGAGCAACAAGATAGGTGTAGAAAGCACAGATCATCAGAATGAATGAAAAAGAGATGCATGATCTGTAGGTCCTTGGGTACATCTTCCTCTGCAGCAAGCCCTCAGGAGAACCGTGAGGAGAACGGTAGTGACATGACCAAATCTTATTTCAAATATTCTGAGACTAGAAGCCAGAGGCAGCAGTACCTTAGATTAACTCACATTGCAGATAGATAGCTAGGATGCCAAAGAACAGGCGTGTCTAGGCTATTTTTTAGTGTACTGTTTAGGCATAATTAATCCTTCTAGATGTTTTCTATAAGTTACTAAATCTTCACCTTTTGAGCTCAGATCCATCTTTAGCTAACCACAGAAATGAGGTTATATGTCTTATAGCTATGGCTGCAGCAAATGCCCCACTAACCATTTGTCCTAGGGGAATCAGTTGATCAGGTGTATTAGAAAGTATAATTCATTTGTTTATGTTACTCCCCAGGAGAAGTATTTAGTGTTTAGTGTGTCTGGTTGCTTTTCTCCTACTGCTTCTTTCCTGTTACATAAAAAAATGGTTTGGCAAGCAGACTGTGCTTATGACGCACATTGCAAAGCATGACATGTCCAAAACTGCTGGCATTGAGCATCTATAACATCTGACACACCTACAAATGCTATAGATTAGGCTAATTTAATACATCGTACAACAAACGTCCGGTTATTGTGGCATGCTAGTCTCATGTCGAAAGTGAAGAGGTTACGCACAATACGAAAATTTTCGTACGTCAGAATACAACGTCAGAAGTGACGTAATGTGTTGAATGTATTCTTTCGATTCTCGTAGTCTTGCTCATACGATTTTTTTTATAAGGAAACCGTGCTTATGAAACGTTGAATTCACATCAGAAAACAATTTAATATTTTGCACATCCAGCTTTTGTCTGACCAAAAAGCAAAATCAGCTGTTGAAAGAACCGTACTAATGATACCAAAATTGTCAGACAACTCGTCGTACTAATTTTTCTATCCTATTTTCATATTGTGTGTACGGGCCTTTAAAAGGCCTGAAGGTGAGCAAAAATATTAATAGGAATGAGTGCTGTGCTAATCCAAATGGACTAATTGTGCAAATGAAAAAACAATCGGGGGTCACACACAAATACAAATGTGGTATAATATGAGAAAATAATATAAGAAAAAATAGAAACCCATGAAGAATCTCCCAAAGTCCTTCTGTAACAGTGTAAAAAAGGCAAAAACTCTTCATATGTAGTCATCACACAGATTCTACTACAACCATCATGCCTTACATAGAGGCTTACCAGTGAAGCATGAGCACATTGCGCAAAGTAGTTACAAACACAATAGGTTATATCCACCACTTCTTGTTAAAGGGGTGGTTCCGCCAAATTTATTTTTATTTTTTTAAATCCTTTCTTCCGCACTGCTAATATAGCATAATGTACTCACATGTTCCAGGAATCTAGGCGCCAGTATCGAGATTTGCGGCAAAGGATAACTTTATATTGCAGGGAGATGGACGTTTCCATCTTAGCTGCGGGCACTCTGAAGCCCAACGTCATTGTCTTCCGGGATGCGGCGAATGCTGGAGTCCCAGCATTCACCGCTCTATCCCGCGCATGCCCAGTGTTGATGGCGAGCCGCACCGTCAACATTGGACAGTTACCATGACAACGGTGCTGCATCCTGTGAAGGACTCGCCCCTTCACAGCAAACACAAAAGGGATCTTTTCTATCAGCTGCTCAGAAGGCACCGAGCAGCTGATAGAAAAGGTAAGTCTATGCCACCCCAGCACTTCTAAAAAAAAACATTATTGTAAAACCGCTTCTGGATCTAAATGTTGAAATTTAATTTTAAAATCTTTGTAATAATTATGTATATATATATATATATATATATATATATATATATATTGCATTTATATATACACAGGACACATTTATATATATATATATATATATATATATATATATATATATATATATATATATACAATTGAACACAAAATATATGTTAGATATTTGATTTATTTTCAATAATTAGAGATCAAAAAATGTGTATCTATCTATCGAAAAAGTATAATTAAAAAGTTTCTAATAAAATATATACATAGTGTTGGGTAATAATAAATGTAGATTATTTAATTACAATGTATCTACTACTAGGATGAAGTAATGAAAAAAATTAAAATTAACAAGATATTTTGGAATATAACTATGTGTCTCACACACATGCAAATGCAGCAATATGAACAAAGCATAAATTCTTACCTGTAATTGTTAAAATAGTTTTCAAAGAAGATTAGGCGTCCTTGATACTTGGCAGCATCACATGCAGCACCTTATCCTACAGTATACAGGTGAGGTATGGCGTTTCCAACAGCTTACCATTAGTTAAAATGGCGCTGTCGTATCCGCCCTCGTCACATGACTGGCTGCAAGAGTCATGTGACTTGCGGAAATAGCGCGATATTAGCAGACATGCTGTTAAGATTTCTTTCCCTCAAATCGTGACGCTGTATTCCCAGCAAGCATAGCGGCCAGGAAAGAAAAAATCGACACGCCCATCCCCGCACAGACAGACCAGGAAGTGCCTGATTCAGACTGCAAAATGAAAGGTACAGAAACGTTTTTAAAATTTGTAAATGGCGAAAAAAATTTAGGCTGACTGTGCCCTTGTGTGTAAGGTGAAGTTGTTAGATAGGGAGAACTACCCCTTTAAGAAGCTTCTCCAATAGTGTAAATCTGATATGAATGTTTATTATAAAAAGACAATTAAAATCACTTACACATGGTTTGGAATAAAAGTGTTGAACAATATCATAGACCAGCACACGATCTGTGCACTTTTGCATGTCATTAAATTCTTGATGGCTTTGGTAGACTGTCATACTCCTATTTAACCACAAGATGAAGCACGTTGTTCCGGACATATTGTTCAATAACTCCTTTCCTCGACCGTTAACTAGGTATATAAGTTTGCAGTCTCCAAGCCCCTGATGACGTTTTGATGAAATGCGTAGGTCAGAACTAGACGCTGTGACATTGCCATGCATTCAGAAGTGCTTGGATGGAGTCCTGGGCTATGAAATTGTACATCACTTTTTTTCAACACTATATGTAGCTGCTTTTAATCATATTTCTTAATAAACATTTAAAATGGATTTATACTATTGGGGGTGCCTGGCTCTTGTTTTTCTCTTTTTAAACATGTGATATTTGGAGGGGATTCTTAAGAAGTGTCAGATATAACCTATGAGGTTTTCTACTACTTTGTGCAATATGACCACTCTGTGATAGGGGGGTCATATTTCTTTGGTAGGTGGTGGAGCAGAATCCATTTTGCTTTTTTTTCACATACAGTATTTCTATTTCTTCTTACATTATTTTCTCATATCATTTTTAACATTTATATTTGTGTGTGACCACACAGCTCTTCACTGATTGTTTTTGCATTTGCACTATTAGTTTATTTGGATTAGCACAGAACTTGTTTCTATGTTAACATTTAGAATATAGAATATCTAATATTGTGCAAATTGCTTTTTCTTTAGATATTTTTTGTTGACCCATAAGTGTGGTCTCAACTGTACCTTCACTATTGGATTGTGGGCATTTAATTATTATTCGTGTTAGGAGAAAAGCTGGCCAGGGAACATGCATGATAGACAGTTTGTGCGCTAATGTTTTATATCTGTGAATTACTGAGATTACCTAAAACAACTCATTTGGAAAATAATTGGTGCGTATAAGGGTTAGCTCTAGAAGCAATTAACCACTAAAAATCTATTTCACATATTATAACCTATGTTATGAAACCATCAAGTCAGCGTCAGCTGGTGAGGACATTTTATTTTTTGGCACTGATCTACCATTACTAGTATTGGTGGAATTTTCGACAGTGATAAAACGATCAGAATTAAGTTTCACCAGTGACCGCTGGTGGTAATTTTTTGGGGGGAGACGGCAAACAGTGCACCTACACCCGCAACCGACACCCCCTCCCATTGGGTCGAGTGTGGTTGGTTGGTCGGTCAGTTGGCTGGTCGGTCGGTACACTTAGGCCGTGTACACACGGCAGAGAACCTCGACGGGCAGAACACATCGTTCCGCCCGTCGAGGTTCTCTGCCGTCCGTCGAAATCGGTGACCCGCCCGTCGGGAATGGCAGCCAGCCATTCATCCAGGCGGGCCGTCGAAGCAAAACGAGAGCGTGCTCTCTTTTCGCTCGACGGGATTCCCGACGGGCGGGGCGAGCGCTCCGTGTACACACGGCCGAGGTCCTCGCTGGAATGCAGCTTCCAGCGAGGTTCTCGCTGGTTTCCAGCGAGAACCTCGGTCGTGTGTACGCCGCCTCACACTTACACCATCCAATGTGGGCAATCACAGGTGGCTTCCCCTGCTCTCCTCCATGGATATCACGAGCAGCTTCTTCTTCCCCTGCTTTGATCCCATTCTTTCTCCTCAGTGGCCAATCAGAACGCTTTCGGCTAATCGGGAAACGTGTCTCAGACCCATGCTTGCTGATTGGTGGAGAAGAGATTCAGAGTAAGAATAGGGAAAATTCATTCACTATTCTCACACACCTAGATGGGCTCATAGCGCAGTGCTCTACACCCAGAGACCACCCTGCTATGAAGCCTATTAGAGCCTCTGGCTCTAATCGGTGCTAAAAAAATACACCCACTCCACATTGGAATTCATGGTCGGGTGTCCTGAAAGGGGCCGGATGCATGGATAGGTGGTGGTGGCAGCAAAGGATAGGGAAGGCAGCACCATTGGCTTCTGACAGATGCCTGTCATATGCCTAAAATATCAATCAGTAGGAAAGAATTTGCTATTTTTTTACAGTTTATAACATTTTAGGCAACATTCTAAGGGCACTATCTAAAAAAGGATATAATTGTGCTGGTTTTGACAGTTTTACGTTGCAACACAGGGTTTGCCATAATGAGTTATAAGTTATACATGGAATATTCAGTGTTTTACACCTAGTAAAAACTGTCAAAGGGTGACCTGTAATTAGGCTACCTAAGAGTACAATAGTCACACATTATATCTGTTTTCTCTAAAAATAGCACCTTCCGCCCCTTAAACTAGGACTCCTTACATCTATTCACATACTGCCATTGAGAGCAATAAATATACATGGGCAGTAATCTTTTGTTACTATGGCGACCTTTCACCCATTCACCAGCTCAGAGATGACATTTGTGCCCCTGTGGCCGGTGAGATAATGATCAGATCCCTGGGTGTTCCAAGACATTTTCTCTGTTTACCAGCTTTTGAGCTCACGGAATAAGGGATTATGAAAACAGGAATAGATCATTATCTCAATGGTGACCCAGGGCTTAAATTAGTATGTCCGAAATTTTTCTCTATGTATTCATTTTCCAAAGAGCGCTTATAATGAAAATAAGAAAACACAACCTAATAGCACCAATGCACACAGACATGCTGTTTATATCTGTATTATATTTACTGCTCTACAAGATATAAAAAGGTTTAGATTAAAAGTTACGGTAAGCCCCTGCCTGCTGTATGTACCATATCTCACAAAAGTGTGTACACCCCTCAAAATTTTGTAAACATTTTATTCTATCTTTTCATGTGACAGCAATGAAGAAATTAGACTTTGCTACAATGTAAAGTATTGAGTGTACAGCTTGTATAACAGTGTACATTTTCTGTCCCCTCAAAATAACGCAACACACAGCCATTAATGTCTAAACCACTGGCAAAATAAGTGAGTACAGCCCTAAGTGAAAATGTCCAAATTGGGCCCAATTAGCCATTTTCCCTCCCCTGTGTCGTATGACTCTTTATTGTTACAAGGTCTCAGGTGTGAATAGGGAGCAGGGGTGTTAACATTGGTTTTATCGCTGTCACTCTCATACTGGTCACTGGTAGTGTTGAGCGGAATACGCCATATTCGATTTCGCGATATTGCGCGAATATATAAAAGAATATTCGCGAATATTCGCTAATATCAAATATTCGTGATATTTTATCCAAAAAAATGATTGCGAAATTCTCATAAACGGAGATCATTTCCTGTATTACTAAACTAATATGCACTAAACACTAACTCTACACTAACTCTACTTAAAAGAAAGGAGAATAAGGGGGCAAAAGAAGGGCGGAGAAGATAATCGCGCAATATTCCGTTTGCCGAATATTCAAGTTATTCTGATTGGCTCTGATGCAAAAGAAGGGCGCATCAGAGCCAATCAGAATAACTCGAATATTCGGCAAAAGGAATATTGCGCGATTATCTTCTCCGCCCTTCTTTTGCATCAGAGCCAATCAGAATAACTCGAATATTCGGCCAAAGGAATATCGCGCAATATTCCTTTTGCCGAATATTCAAGTTATTCTGATTGGCTCTGATGCAAAAGAAGGGCCGAGTAGCTGATGCGATTCTTTTATGTTGCCGAAAATTCGCAATGCGAATTTTCGGCAACATAAAAGAATCGCATCAGCTACTCGGCCCAGGGTCTCTCTCTAATCATACCAGCAATGCTTTTAGACGTCGATGGAGATCACTAGGATGTGATCTGTTTTACAAATAAATTTGAAAAAATACGAATATTCGCCGCAATATTCGAGTTATTCGCGAATACTCGAATATGCAATATTCGTGAGCAACACTAGTCACTGGAAGTTCAACATGGCACCCCATGGCAAAGAACTCTGTGGATTGTTGCCATACATAAAGATGACCTGGGCTATAAGAGGATTGCCAAGACTCTGAAACTGAGCTTTAGGCTGGCCATACATGTTCGAATTTCGAAAGAATTTTCTTTTGAAAATCAGAAATTTTGTGCGTTTTGTGATCCGATTGTGCCACCATTGAGTTAAAAATTCAGCCAATCAAGCCTTCACCTCATGTTGCTACAGAAAAAAACATTTTGTGTCTGGAAATCTTATTTTCTTACCGAGAATTTTGTTTTCTTGCACATGCGCATTTTTTTCAATTACATTTCTCGTACGATTCTCCCATCATTGCTTCGAAAAAAATTCCCAACATGCCCGATTACACAAATTCGATGGCCACACGAAAATCGGCTGTTGCTGCAGCCCACCGATGGTGTGAAATTCGATGAAAATTCATAGATAAGATTTTCTAAAGAAAATTCTTTTGAAATTCAACCCATGTCTGCCTAACTTTAATTTTGTTTTTCATTTATTAATTTTTTTAAGATAGATATTTTTGTGTGTATTTGAATATGTGTCTAGGCATTATTCAGATCACGGTCTTTATTTGATCACATTTTGGGCAACAATGCCTCTTTAAATTATCTAATTGTTTGAACTTGAATATTGTGTGTTTACATTAAAGCAAAATTAAACCTCCACTAAATATTTTTAAATTGAGCCCCTGGAGCTTTTTGCCATAATTCGCTTTTATTATGGCAGACTTACCTGGAAAGCAATCCACTCCATTGTTTATGATTGGTGCCCTCTTCTTCTGTTCTTCCTTTTCCGTTCCAACTTTTTCATATGATACTGATAGTGGTGATGATCACAGTGGTGCATGAAAGGTAAACCTTGTGCGGATATTTACATGTGTCCCCCATATATCATATGGATTCATGTATACTTACTTCACTCCCCTTGATTTTCATTTTTTTTAGATCCTATATGCAAACCTGTGTATTTGATGCCTTTTAGATAAACATCTACCTCTGTCACTCTTCACAGACAGCAAGGCTGCCGGTATTTTATTTTTTTCATTTGACCTTCTTATCGCCTTTATCACCTGCTCCAGACCTATATAGTGAGATCCGCTACCCTTATGTAGATTTTTCCCTTTTCGAGGATACCCATGTATTGCTACAACACCCTGCCTCTTTTCATTATTTTTAGAGGTGGATTAATCCCATGGGCCAGTAGGCGCTTATCCACATCTGGAGTCTGATGTCATCTTTATTGAATTTTTTCTTTTGTGTTTTTACCTTTATGATGCCAATATGAGCTAAACAAGCTTATTTAAGGTATGATTAATTCTAAGCTGGTTGGATGACATATTAGGATTGAGGCATGCTTCCTTCTATGTTGACCCCTGGTTCACTGTGATAGGACTTATATAGATTGTTTCCCTATTTTGTTTGTATATCAATGTATGTTCCTATACAAAAATATTATGTATTGTTATTATGTATTATTGGATGAACTTGGGTGTACTTTTATAGCGGACCTGCATCTGTCAACACCGACTGGGACTTACCTATAATTCTCATAGAATTCAAGTATCCCTTGTATTGTGCCACCTATAGACAATAGCCTAGCATGCCTAATTGTAAATCTAACCCTGAATAGAACAATTGTTGCTCAAAGCTAGACTTCAGTCTCCAAATGTAGTATTGACCTCTAAATCCAATATACTGCAAAGCATGCTTGAATTGGTATAGGCTACGAAAATAGAAGCAAGTGGTACACAGTTGCAGTTATATTTGGATTATATGCAGTTATATTTGGATTAATCTGATTAAAGAAATCTTGACCAGAGAAGGTCAAGACGCGTACACACAATAATCTTTTGGCATGAAAAAAGCCAACGTTTTTCAGCATGTAGAAAAAACATTGTTTTTCCAACTTCATCATTAAAACGACGTTGCCCACACACCATCGTTTTAAAAAAAAGCTCTAGCAAAGCGCGGTGATGTACAACACGTACGACGGCAATATAAAGGGGAAGTTCCATTCGCCTTTGGGCTGCTTTAGCTGATTCAGTGTTAGTAAAAGACGATTCGCGCTTTTCTGTCTGTTGCAGCGTGATGAATGTGCTTACTCCATTATGAATGGTAGTTTTACCAAAACGAGCGCTTCCGGTTTTTAACGTTGTTTTAGCCCACACACGATCATTTTTTAAAACCTGAAAAACAACATCATTTAAAACAACGTTAAAAAATGCAGCATGTTAAAAAAAAAATAATAGATATTTGTCTATATATGTATATATGTCTAGGCATTATTCAGATCACGGTCTTTATTTGATCACATTTTGGGCAACAATGCCTCTTTAGGTTATCAAATGATTGAACTTGAAGATTGTGGGCCAGATTCAGATACATTTTCGTATCTTTCCGGCATCGTAGCGTATCTCATTTACACTGCGCCGCCGTAACTGAGTGCGGCAGGTCTCGTATTCAGAAAGAACTTGCGCTCTAAGTTACGGCGGCGTAGTGTAAATGGGCCGGTGTAACCGCGTGTAATTCAAAATAGGCAGGTAAAGGGCGTGTTGTATGTTAATGACTCGTGACCCCACGTAAATGACGTGCCGAACGAACGGCGCATGTGCCGTCCGTGGACGTATGCCAGTGCGCATGCTTGAAATCACGTCGCAAATAGTCAATCCTTTCGACGTGAACGTAACTTACGCACAGCCCTATTCGCGAACGACTTACGCAAACAACGTAAACAAGCGCTCCCGGTTTTTAACGTTGTTTTAGCCCACACACGATCATTTTTTACAACTAAAAAATGCAGCATGTTAAAAAAATAAAATAATGCAGCATGTTTGAAAAAAAAAAATTGACGTTTTTCAGAAGTTTTTTTCATGCCGAAAAATGATTGTGTGTACGCGGCATAAGGGTTATTTTGGAATGCCATACATCACCTGCTCTTGGTGTTATGAATTGGGAATGATTGGGGGCAATACTAATGAGGTATAATACCGCTTCTGTGTTGTAATTCAGAGGATTATGGCATTAAGCAGTATCTTGATAGCTGTGTTATTATATCTTACATAAGCACAATGTAAAACTGCATTTTGTAGCAAGATAATGCACAACCTGACAGTGCAACCATAATAGACAAGCACCAGACACATCTGCAGCAATGGATTTGGCTTCCAGGCAACCTGATTTAATTGTGTTAGGATATGATTTAAAAACCAATATTGTAAGCATCAGTCCCAAAATATTGAAAAAATAACTGTCCAAGTGACACAGACTTGGAATTATTCCTCAAGAAGCAATCAAGCATTGTTTCAAATCAGCAGAATATTTGATTATAAGGTTGGACCACTTCTTTGAGTTTCAAGAAATATATGTGAAATTACCTACCATTTCTAAATGTTATTATGGGCCCATTCCCAAACCTTCAGCACCCAAAATATATGTTTATCTCTGAAAATATGGGTACTGGCCACAGAACACCAGCCAGGTTCACATTCACTCCATGCTACGCCAAATAGGCATTCATAACTGTATATAATAGAAAGGGCTACAGAGGAGACAGTCTGGATTTTTATTAGGTAAGTCTGGTGTACAGTAATTGTGAACATTTAATCTGATATTAGATGTAATATAACAACTATGTGTAGCACTTGAACCTGTTAATGCCACACATTTGTGTCTGATAGGTAGTAGTAGAAAATTGTGTGATCAGTTATCATTTTGCAAGAACAGCATATAAAAAGAACAATGGAACTATTACTGATTTTCAGAATCAGTATAACCTTTTCATTTTTAATATTATTATAGAAATGTTATTATTGTTTATTATTCATCTTCACTTTGTTTCACTTTAAATCAGTTTTAATCACTTTATTACTGAGAGCCTAGATGACTATACCAGGAGGGGGCTATGATGAACTGCACCTTATCAGTCAGTAATGTCATGAACACCCTTTTCTGGAATTCATCTTCTACCACTTTTTTGGTGGCCAATGCTTGGCTTTGTCTTAAACTTTGATGATGGCCAATGCTTGGATTAGACTTAAACTTTGATGGTGGTCCGTGCTTGGCTTTGTCTTAAACTTTGATGGTGGCCCGTGCTTGGCTTTGTCTTAAACTTTGATGGTGGCCAATGCTTGGCTTTGTCTTAAACTTTGATGGTGGCCAATGTTTGACATTGACTTAAACTTTGATGGTGGCCAACGCTTGGCTTTGTCTTAAACTTTGATGGTGGCCAATGCTTGGCTTTGTCTTAAACTTTGATGGTGGCCAATGTTTGACCTTGACTTAAACTTTGATGGTGGCCAATGCTTGGCTTTGTCTTAAACTTTGATGGTGGCCAATGCTAGGCTTTGTCTTAAACAGTCATGTCAAATATACAAATGATGATTTTTAATTCCTCAATGGTAAAACATACCATCTAATTTTCCTACATCTTGATCTCTTTCAGGGACCCTGTTGATAAAATTCTTAACTTGAGCTTTGACAAAGTGATGTGTACAGAAAAGGAGGGAAACAAAATAATTTATGAAACCTTTGTAGATCCTGATGCTTCCTTCCCAGGATATAGCAGGTAAAGTATATAAACATATTTTTTCCTTTGCTCAGAGATGGAGTTATAAGTGGACCTGTGCCTGTAGACATCAGAAACAAAGAAGTATCCATGTTCTGTACAATTATAGGCTACACATTAGTAAGAGCATAGTCAACTCAGAATATATGCTTTCTTATACATTGTCACAATATTCTGAACCAGACTAGGACCTATAAAAGCAGACAAAAGCAGTCAAACTGGTGTTTTTTTTTGGGAGGGCTGTTTGCGGCCCTCTTGCTTCTTTTTTGTGACCCCAGCTGGTTTGGGGATTTAAATTGAATAAGTCTCCAGCTGCTCAAACTTGATAAAGGCTGACCTACCTTGCATAATGGTATGGGTGAACACTTTAAGGCCGCGTACACACGATCGGTCAAAACCAATGAAAACGGACTGAAGGTCCGTTTCATCGGTCCAAACCGATCGTGTGTTGGCCCCATCGGTCAGTTGTCCTTCGGTCAAAAAAAAAAAGAACTTGCTTTAAAATTTAACCAATGGATGCCTAACCGATAGGTCAAAACCGATCGTTAGTATGCAAAAGCATCGGTTAAAAAGCCGTGCATGCTCAGAATCAAGTTGACGCATGCTTGGAAGCATTGAACTTCATTTTTTTCAGCACGTTGTTGTGTTTTACGTCACCGCATTCCGATACGATCGTTTTTTTAACCGATGGTGTGTAGGCACATCAGACAATCAGTAAGCTTCATCGGTTAACCGATGAAAACGGTCCTTCAGACCGTTCTCATCGGATGGACTGATCGTGTGTACGCGGCCTAAGGCCACGTACACACGATCAGACTGGTCCGATGAAACTGGTCTGCAGACCAGTTTCATCGGACAAGTTCGATGGTGTGTACGGCCCATCGGACCGTTGTCCGTCAGACCAAAGTTTTAAAACCTGCTTTAAAATCTGTCTGACAGACACCTGTCCGTCGGACAGGTTCGATGGTTAGTACGCAAAAGCATCGGACCAAAAACCTGCGCATGCTCAGAATCAAGTCGACACATGCTTGGAAGCATTGAACTTCGTTTTTTCAGCACGTCGTTGTGTTCTACGTCACCGCGTTCTGGTCTGATCAGGTTTTTGGTCCAATGGTGTGAAAACGCTCCTTCGGACCAGTTTCATCAGACCGGTCTGATCGTGTATACGTGACCTAAGAGTTGATTTTGCAGCTTCTTTGGGAAAAAAAGTTACACTACTATTTTAATCTAGTGTATGTGGCTCTTGGGCCCTATCCACACGTGCAAATGTGTCTGTTAGGCATTAGATGTGGGAGACCTAGTGAGGGGTTGGTTCCTGGCGGCAAATCTACGGGCAGAAGTCCCATTAAAAGCAATTTGTAGGCTTACAGCTCCGGCAGCTAACCACATGTATGGTAATTGCTCATGGAGCGATTACTTGCAAATGATCGGCCTTGGATTCAGACCAACTTCCATTACTTTTAATGTTGCCTCCACCTGCAGCTAATCGCTGCGATCCCTTGCTGGGTCTCTAGCATCTAATCGTAATGAAGCCATTCACAAGTATGAATGGGCCTGTAGCAGACATGTGGTACCTTGAAGATTAATTCAACTCTGTTTGGCTCACCTTTTCATTTGAGTGTGATGCATGTGAGTTAAAGAACACAATGTCCTCTCTGAAAGAGCTGATCCTACAAGAGGGGTGTTACTATGGGCACCAAAGTTTGTGTGGCTACAGACCTTTGGTGCCCCAAGTAACACCCCTTTTGTAGATTTTGTGGATAAAAATCCAGCCCTTTTTAATATCCTTTTTAAAAAGAGAGCGTATAATATCCACCAATCCTGCTACCTATACCTCATCTTTGAAAAGCCATGCTGGCTAAAGTATCTTCTGCATCCGACACACTTCTGGAGGTGCCAGATGCCTGGTTCCCTGTTGTGTATTGTGGATCCACCTGCCGGCTGCTGCTTCTCTACAATGTCCTGTAGTGACATAGCATCGGGAAGATGGAACCACAGCACACAGTGGTGGACAAGGTATCTGACACCCCCAGAAGAGTCAAATGCTAAAGATACAAGAGGTGGGTATAGGTAATTAAGACAGAAGATCCAGGACATGGGTGGTGGGACAGCTAATAAGCATGCCTCTTTTCTTTTAGAGCCAGTTCACACCAGGCGCAGTTCTGTACAGTTTCGTGTGCATTTTTTTTGCAGTCAGTTTCCGGTGCAGAAAACTGACTAGAAACTGACTGCATGGTGTGAACTAGAGCCAACTAGAGCCATTAGAATACATGGAAAACACTGTACATGCATTTTGTGCAGAAAAAAAGCACACAGAACTGAACGGAACTGCGTCTGGTGTGAACTGGTCCTAAAGCCCTGTACACACGATCGGTTTGTCCCCTGAAAACTGACCAATGGCTTTATTTCCATCGGTGTAAAAAAAAAAAAAATAGAACATGTTTTAAATTTTTCCTATGGATAAAAAACCGATAGAAAAATACGATCGTCTGTGTGGAAGTCCATCGGACAAAAATCCATGCATGCTAAAAATCCAGTCGACGCATGCTCGGAAGCATTGAACTTCATTTTTTTCGGGTCTTGTTGTACGTCACCGTGTTTTGGCACGATCAGATTTTTGACTGATGGTGTGTAGGCAAGACCGATGAAAGTCAGCTTCATCAGAAAAATTCATCGGATTAGATTCCATCAGATATCCGATCGTGTGTACAGGGCTTTAGGGTTTTTTCTCAACACTTTAAATGCAATGTTCGTTTTTTTGAGAGGAATGTACATCTTATGGACTTATAAGTGAAAGATAGTGGTTGCTTTACATATAATATACCCAACTATTACTGAAATAATGAAAAATATGTTTTATATTATAGACATACATTTATATTATAAAATTAGTTAATATAAATAAAGCATACAAATACTTTTATATTATAAATTTGTATTTTTTCTTAAAAAAAAGTAACTTGTTATATTTAACATAATAATCTTGCTAAAATCCCAGCTTTAGATAAAAAAATTTTTTTTTTTGACAAAACAAAATGACATTTAATGGCTGTCATAAAACAATAACAATGTGTGGCCATAAATGTACAGATCTGTCACCAAGAAGAACAGGTGCTAAGACATCTGCCTATCATTGCCTGAATATCGCACCTCTAGGGCCAACTGTAGATTTTCATACCATCTTAGCCAGTATTTGACATTGGTGCACACACACAGTGGTAGCCTTTAGCCATGCTGTTTACTTAAGTGGATTAGATTTGATTAGGACAACAGAACAACTTCCCCTATTCCCATCTACAATGTAAATAACACACTGTAGGGGAGCTGTTCTATAATTCACAAAGATGACAACACTGACACCTTATATAATGTCTAGTAATAATAATAATAATAATAATAATATTAGCAAAAGTGTCCCAGAACAAACAATGCTCAAATTCCTCAGAATACACTGGACATTTTTTCAACATGTCCCTTTGACAGGAGTCAATCAGGGTTCAGTATTGGCAACAAACTGATAGAAATTCATACAGTCCATGCTGAACCAGCTGCATTTTGATCAGTGTAGGGCCAGCCTTAATGTGAATGGTATTAGAGCAGATTATGGGGTAGATTTAATAAAGGCAAATCGACTGTGCACTAAGTGCAGTTTCTCCAGATCTTAGTAAATGGGATGAAGCTTCAACTGGGCACAGAATACCCAGTCACGTCGTGGCAGGAAAATTAATGTTCTCTACCAACCAGTCCACATGAGCTTTGCTGCTTAACTGCAGACAGGAAACATGAACTTTAGTACAGAGGAAAGACCATAGATGCAGCTACAAACTTATAAATACTGCCATCTACTGATTGAAGAATATATCTCTACTAACTACAGTGCCTGCCGCCGAGAATGTGTTTATAGCACGACAGCATCGCGCTGATTCTCGGCGACAGGCTGCCGACATCTCGCACTCGCTGGAATAGTAAAAGCACATTCCAGCGAGTGCGTCACAGAAGCGACGGGGATCCGACGCGGATTCCCGCCAATTCTACACGTGGGCGGAGTTTGTTATGAATCCTGAGAAGGAAGTCCCCGCCGGATTTTAAATAAAAATCCGGCATGGGTTCCCCCCTCAGGAGCATAACGGGCCCTTAGGTCTGGTATGGGTTGTAAGGAGACCCCCCTATGCCGAAAAAACGGCGTGGGGGTCCCCCCACAATCCATACCAGACCCGTATCCAAAGCACGCCGGCCGGCCGGTCAGGAGGGGAGTGGGGGGCGAGCGAGCGACCCCCCCCCTCCTGAGCCGTACCGGGCAGCATGCCCTCAACATGGGGGGGTCAGGTGCTCTGGGGCAGGGGGCGCACGTGGTACCTACCGGAGCATGATGAGACTGCGACGTCACAAGACAGGCCTATATAACTCGCTGCGAGCCGCGCGCCAGCCATAACAGCGGAAGGAAGCGTCGCGTCAACATCTGGAGAAGAAGAAGAAGATGACGTCACAGAAGAGGGGACTCGCCGCCGACAGTAATTGAGCTAACACACAAAGATAGCGGCGGCGAGTCCTGAAGAAGAAGAAGACCCCCGGAGAGCGGAGAAGACCCCCGGAGAGCCGTAGAAGACCCCCGGAGAGCCGGAGAAGACCCCGGAGAGCGGGAGAAGACCCCGGAGAGTGGGAGAAGACCCCCCCGCCGCCGAAGATGTCGAAGATGTACCCCTACCCATTCTTGCAGGTGAATGGGTAGGGGTACAATGTACCCCATACTCATTCACTTAGGGTGGGGGGCCGGTATCTGGGGGCCCCCTTATTAAAGGGGGCTTCCAGATTCCGATAAGCCTCCCGCCCGCATACCCCGACAACCAACGGCCAGGGTTGTCGGGAAGGGGCCCTGTCCTCATCAACATGGGGACAGGGTGCTCTGGGGTGGGGGGCCGCAGTGCGCCCCCTGCCCCAGAGCACCTGACCCCCCCATGTTGAGGGCATGCTGCCCGGTACGGCTCAGGAGGGGGGGGGCGCTCGCTCGCCCCCCACTCCCCTCCTGACCGGCCGGCCGGCGTGCTTTGGATACGGGTCTGGTATGGATTGTGGGGGGACCCCCACGCCGTTTTTTCGGCGTAGGGGGGTCTCCTTACAACCCATACCAGACCTAAGGGCCCGTTATGCTCCTGAGGGGGGAACCCATGCCGGATTTTTATTTAAAATCCGGCGGGGACTTCCTTCTCAGGATTCATAACAAACTCCGCCCACGTGTAGAATTGGCGGGAATCCGCGTCGGATCCCCGTCGCTTCTATGACGGCTTTGTCTCCATCACGGCAAGCCAGCTCGGCGCTGGCTCCCGCGATGGGGCTCGCAAGTGCTCAATCTCGCCGAGAAAGGGAGCGAGATTGACACAATATCCCAGTCACCTACTGTACTGATGTACAGCAGTTGTACAGTACAGTAGAATACAATGTTTTTATTCTAAAAAAAAAACAAATTTTTGCTTGTACATGAATAGATTATGGTCATCAGAGCTTCCCCTCATTTACTGGGCTCTGGAGCAACTGCACTTGCCAAGTGCACAGTCTATTTGACGGTAGGCGGTAGACGGTTCAGGAAAGGAGTGTGGAACATATGACAGGAGACAGAATGTACAGGAGAGGAGTGTGGAGGGTGTGACAGCAGCCAGTATGTGCAGGACAGGAATGCTGTGGTTATGCCAGGGGGCAGTATGTGCAAGGGAGGTGTGTGAAGAGTATGATTGGGACAGAAAGTGATGGAAAATCTAACATTTTACAGTTATTACAAGGAGAGAATATGAGGAGAAATATTCCAATGGGGATTCCCGTTCCAGTAACTTTAAAATGTGGAAATTCCCCACAGTTTATGGAAGTTTTTCTTCCTTTACTTTGTCGCCCTGGAAGGAAATGTATATATGGGTACACAGACAGCTGTAGAGCCTGACAATGGTTCCAACCCTACCCCACTCTAACCACAACTAGAAAAAAGGTTTGGCTGGTTTTTCACATTGATATTGCCATGTATTGCTATAAAGTTAAATCAAATCTCTTTTTCAATTGGATTTTTTGAAAGATTTTCTAATGTGTACACTTATAGAAGTGTTTTGTTTCCATTTAGTTGGCATCTTTGTCCAAGATTCCCAAATATCGTAACCCCCTCGTATTTACAGTCCTTGCATACATTGAACGTTGTGAATGAACACAGTCTTTTTCTACAGTCTAAGGTGAGAATCATTATCTGTTGAAGAATTATTGCATTATATCAATTTACCGATTTGATATGTAAAAAAAAAAACACCAAAAAAAAAATATATATACAGTATACATACATATACGCTACTGTGCAAAGTTTTTAACACAGGTATGATACATTTCTGTAAATTAAGAATGCTTTTAGAAAAATAAGTGTTAATAGCAGTGGCGGCCGGTCCATAGGGGGCGCCTGGGTGCCGCCCCCCCCCCTTCCCCCACAGCTATTGAAAAAAAAATCCCTTAAAAAAAATGGCCCTTTTAAAAAAAAAGTGCAGTGTGTACTGTGTAGGAGCGCCGGCCCCAGTTCTCTATAGAAGCGTCATGCCAATGCAATCCCGCGATTGCAGGCAAGATGCTTCATTTGTGGGGTTTTGTGAAGCTTTTGGGCGCACAGTGCCTCTACACTCCTATTGGTTATTCTCCTTCATATCTTTCTGTGGATTTGCAGTTCCGTATGATATGGGCGGTGCTTTCCCCGGGCAGCGACAACACTTCTGGTTTCACTTTCTATGCCATCATGGAAATCGGCCCCCTTATGGTCAATGAAGGAAGCATTGAGCAAGGTACTGTGATCTGAGCAGAGCGTGTGTTACCCTGTTAGTGTCATACAGCAGCACATTGTACTGTGATCTGTAATGATCGGGCTGCAGGTGTAGGGAGGGAGGGGGAGGGTGATCTGCTTCTGTGCCCCGGGAATCAACTTTAGTCATTTACCTGACCATGTGCTAATTAAACATCTCCTGACTGTATACCACATGAGGGATCCCAGCACTGTGTCCTGCTACTGCCATGCTTTATACAGGTCTATCTATATCCAGAGCGCCCTGCTGATTCAACTTTGCCCTAAAATCAGCCTTCAGCAATGTAGTGGCTGCTGTGCCAGAGACATGTCTCAGGCAGGAGAGGGGAGAGGAGGGGGGCCATGGGGGACTGGTTTCGATCTAATACTTCTCTTATTCACTACTAAATCCCTGGGGGAGGACAGTGATACATCTCCCTCTCTCTCATCTAGCTATCTTAATATCTATCCATCTACATGTCTGTCTGTCTATCTATCTATCTATCTATCTATCTATCTATCTATCTATCTATCTATCTATCTATCTATCTATCTATCTATCTATCTATCTATCTATCTATCTATCTATCTATCTATCTATCGACATGTCTGTCTGTCTGTCTATCTATCTACCTTTCTATCTATCTATCGATCGATCGATCTGTCTGTCTGTCTGTCTGTCTATCTATCTTATCTATCTATCTATCTATCTATCTATCTATCTATCTATCTATCTATCTACAGTGCAGAAAATAAGTATTTGAACACCCTGCTATTTTGCAAGTTCTCCCACTTGGAAATCATGGAGGGGTCTGAAATTGTCATCGTAGGTGCATGTCCACCAGGGATGGACTGAGACCAAAATTTGGCCCTGGACTTTATCCAGACCGGCCCACTTTATGTTTGCAAACAAGAACAAAAACAGTATACAAACTATACGCAATTGTGCAAAAAAACATAAGTAGCATAACATAAGGAGTCCTCACTCACCTTTTTTATTATTTCACTTATTCTCCTCTGTATTTTCCTCATTCTTCTCACATCACTGCATGAAGTGGAGGGCGAGCTGCGCAGCCATTACTTTGACAGGCTGTCACTGAAACCGGCCCACTGAGCCATCGGCCCACCGGGAAACTCCCTGTAGTCCCTATGGCCAGTCCATGCCTGATGTCCACTGTGAGAGACATAATCAAAAAAAAAAATTCCAGAAATCACAATGTATGATTTTTTTAACTATTTATTTGTATGATACAGCTGCAAAGAAGTATTTGAACACCTGAGAAAATCAATGTTAATATTTGGTACAGTAGCCTTTGTTTGCAATTACAGAGGTCAAACGTTTCTTGTAGTTTTTCACCAGGTTTGCACACACTGGAGGAGGGATTTTGGCCCACTCCTCAACACCGATCTTCTCTAGATCAGTCAGGTTTCTGGGCTGTCGCTGTTAAACACGGAGTTTGAACTCCCTCCAAAGATTCTCTATTGGGTTTAGGTCTGGAGACTGGCTAGGCCACGCCAGAACCTTGATATGCTTCTTACAGAGCCACTCCTTGGTTATCCTGGCTGTGTGCTTCGGGTCATTGTCATGTTGTTCTTGGGATGGTACTCATCATTCTTCTTCCTCCAAACACGGTTAGTGGAATTATGACCAAAAAGTACTATTTTGGTCTCATCTGACCACATGACTTTCTCCCATGACTCCTCTGGATCATCCAAATGGTCATTGGCAAACTTAAGACGGGCCTTGACATGTGCTGGTTTAAGCAGGGGAACCTTCCGTGCCATGCATGATTTCAAACCATGACGTCTTAGTGTATTACCAACAGTAACCTTGGAAACGGTGGTCCCAGCTCTTTTCAGGTCATTGACCAGCTCCTCCCGTGTAGTCCTGGGCTGATTTATCACCTTTCTTAGGATCATTGAGACCCCACGAGGTGAGATTTTGCATGGAGCCCCAGTCCGAGGGAGATTGACAGTCATGTTTAGCTTCTTCCATTTTCTAATGATTGCTCCAACAGTGGACCTTTTTTTACCAAGCTGCTTGGCAATTTCCCCGTAGCCCTTTCCAGCCTTGTGGAGGTGTACAATTTTGTCTCTAGTGTCTTTGGACAGCTCTTTGGTCTTGGCCATGTTAGTAGTTGGATTCTTACTGATTGTATGGGGTGGACAGGTGTCTTTATGCAGCTAATGACCTCAAACAGGTGCATCTAATTTAGGATAATAAATGGAGTGGAGGTGGACATTTTAAAGGCAGACTAACAGGTCTTTGAGGGTCAGAATTCTAGCTGATAGACAAGTGTTCAAATACTTCTTTGCAGCTGTATCATACAAATAAATTGTTAAAAATTCATAAATTGTGATTTCTGGAATTATTTTTTTTGATTATGTCTCTCACAGTGGACATGCACCTACGATGACAATTTCAGACCCCTCCATGATTTCCAAGTGGGAGAACTTGCAAAATAGCAGGGTGTTCAAATACTTATTTTCTGCACTGTATCTATCTATCTATCTATCTATCTATCTATCTATCTATCTATCTATCTATCTATCTATCTATCTATCTATCTATCTGTCTGTCTGTCTGTCTGTCTGTCTGTCTGTCTGTCTGTCTGTCTGTCTGTCTGTCTATCTATCTTATCTATCTTATCTATCTATCTATCTTATCTATCTATCTATCTTATCTATCTATCTATCTATCTATCTATCTATCTATCTATCTATCTATCTAGTCTGTCTGTCTGTCTGTCTGTCTGTCTGTCTGTCTGTCTGTCTGTCTGTCTGTCTGTCTGTCTGTCTGTCTGTCTTATCTATCTATCTATCTATCTATCTATCTATCTATCTATCTATCTATCTATCTATCTATCTATCTATCTATCTATCTATCTATCTACATGTCTGACTATCTGCATTCCTGTCTATCTATTTTTATATCTATATGCATGTCTGTTTATCTATTTATCTATGTGCATATCTATCTGTTTATCTATCTATCTTCATGTCTACATATATATCTACATATCTATCTATCTACATATCTATCTATCTGCCTGTCTGTCTGTAGGCCCTATCGTGGGCGAGTGATGGGGGGGGGGGGGGGGTTGGTTGTGGTATTGTTTGCCCCCCCCCCCCCCCCCAAAAAAAAGGGAGCACCAGCCACCACTGGTTAATAGTTTATTTTTTATCAATTAACAAAATGGAAAGTGAATGAACACAATTCCAAATCAAATCAATATTTTGTGTGACCACCCTGCAAAACAGCATCAATTTTTGTAGGTACACTTGCACACAGTTTATGAAGGAACTCGGCAGGTAGGTTGTTCCAAACATCTTGGAGAACTAACCACTGATCATCTATAGATGTACCTCAAATTCTTATGTCTCTTCATGTAATCCCAGACAAACTTGATATCAGGGCTCTGTGGAGTCCAAACAATCACTTCCAGGGCTCTTTATTCTGAAGATAGTTTTTAACCACTTCAGCCCCGGAGGATTTGGCTGCCCAATGACTGGGCCATTTTCTGCGATTCGGTACTGCGTTGCTTTAACTGACAATCGCGCGGTCGTGCAACGTTGCTCCCAAACAAAATTTACGTCTTTTTTTCCCCACAAATAGAGCTTTCTTTTGGTGGTATTTGATCACTTCTGTGGTTTTTATTTTTTGCGATATAAACAAAAAAATAGCGTGAATTTTGAAAAAAAAAATCTATATTTTTGACTTTTTGCTATAATAAATATCCCCCAAAAATATGTATAAAAAAGTCTTTCTCAGTTTAGGCCGATATGTATTCTTCTACATATTTTTCTATGATTTTTATCGTGACTGCGACATTATGGCGGACACATCAGACACTTTTGACGCTATTTTGGGACCATTGTCATTTATACAGTGATCAGTGCTAAAAAATGCAATGATTACTGTATAAATGACACTGGCAGGGAAGGGGTTAACCACTAGGGGGAGAGGAAGGGGTTAAGTGTGTCCCAGGGAGTGATTCTAACTGTTGGGGGGCTGGGCTACCTGTGACTCGACATTGATCACTGCTCCCGATGACAGGGAGATCAGTGTCCTGTCACTAGGCAGAACAGGGAAATGCCTTGTTTACATAGGCATCTCCCTGTTCTGCAGCTCTGTGACAGGATCGCCGGACACCGGCAGGCATCGAGTCCGCAGGACCCGGACACGGCGGCAAATTTAAAGCAACATACCTGTACGTTGCTTTGCGCAGCCATGCCATTCTGCCGACGTACATGTGCAGGATGCGGTCGGCTAGCGGTTAAAGTGTTACTAAAGTCTTGTTTTTTTAAATTTGTACCATTTGGCCTAAATTTTTGAAGAAAGATTTTTTTTTCAATTTTCTAACAGAAATTAAGAAAAATTAGATTTGTTTTTCAGAATTTTTGTCCTTTTTTGTTTATTTAGCAAAAAAAAAACCCCAGTGGTGATTATATACCACCAAAATGATAAGAAGTTTATATGGATACAGTGTTGCATGATCGCGCAATTGTCATTCAAAATGTGATAGCGCTGAAAGCTGAAAATCTGCCTGGACAGACAGGGGGTAAAAGTGCCCGGTATTGAAGTGGTTATAGGGGAAGTGCAACAGGTTTTATGTATTTACGTTCTTCTGTTTTGTGTTCAGATAATCAGAGTGCTTCTTCCGTATAACTTTGTAAGATTATAGCGCAGATTTTTTAAAATTGTGTTTACAAACAGCCCTGTAACCCCTCTGTTGCAATTATCTTTCTGTTGTCTGCCATGACAAGTGGTAAATCGTTCCCAATGTATTTTGTGTACGCACGTGAAATATTGTCGTATTTATAAGTATCCTCATTGCACATTGACTAAACTGTTTAGTTCTGGGTCTGTGTTTATGAGGGAAAGCCTCAGGCTTTGAATTGGAAGTCCTGCTCAAGCAGAAGGGAATTGTTCGTTGTCACTTTTACCTAGTCTAGTGAACCTGACATCTCTATAGACGGAGTTTTCAAGGTGACGACTTAACTCTTGATCTGCTTAGCTTTGCATTTTCTTGTACATGGCATTGGCTGTTCATATCTATTTCAGCGGCCTCTAGATGTACGTTTGAACGAACACGTGTTTGACAGTCATTGTTTCAGCTGCGTCTGAGAACACATGGGTTGACATTCTACACTAGCTCTTCCATTCATCCTTGAACACTTATTATACTTTTAAATATTTGTTCTTTTCACGTGAAAATTGTTAATTTATGTTATTGAGTTTCTACAATTTGCTATAAAAAACCCTCTATGCTTGATAGTTTACCACCAAACATTCAGTGCATTGAAATAGGGATTTTATTGTAAAATATTCATTTACGTTTAGCATTTGCACTCTCCACCGTTCACAGATGAACATTATTACTAAGGTCAGTCTGTAACCTCAATGCAGCTAAACTGCTAGAGAATGCAGTCATATTTGGACTGTGTTGGTCATATTTTATACATATACAGTAGTACCTTGATTTACGAGCATAATTTGTTTCAGAAGAATGCATGTAATCCAAAACACTCATATATCAAAGCAAGTTTCCCTAAAGAAGTCAATGGAAGTCAATGGAAACTCAGATAATTAGTTCTGCAGTGACTTCTATTGTATGCAGTACTGCATGTGCCCAGAGGTGGGAAGGGGCGCCGTAGACACTCAGAGTGTTTCTGAGAGGCTCAAAGTGGCTCTGAGTGCATCCAAGCGGCTGAGCGGCTCCGAGTGTCACCCGTGCTCCTGCACCTCTGGCCAAATGCGGTACTGCACACTGCAGAGGCTTGAATCCTGCAAAAACACCAGAAACATTTATATTTCCTAGAAACGAATAAGCTAAAGAAAACTCTTTAACCACTTAAGACCCGGACCAAAATGCAGGTAAATGACCGGGCCCCATTTTGCGATTCGGCACTGTGTCACTTTAACAGACAATTGCGCGGTCGTGCGACGTGGTTTCCAAACAAAATTTGCGTCCTTTTCTTCCCACAAATAGGGCTTTCTTTTGGTGGTATTTGATCGCCTCTGCAATTTTTATTTTTTACAAAATTAGAGCGACATTTTTGAAAAAAAAATCAATATTTTTTACTTTTTGTTATAAGAAGAATCAAATAAACTAAATTTTAGTCAAACATTTAGGCCAAAATTAATTTAGCCACATGTCTTTAGTAAAAAAAAAATCGCAATAAAAAAAAAATTGCTACCTAGCGGGAACAGCGACACTAATACAGCGATCAGAAAAATGATCGTTTAGTGACGCTGGCAATAGGGAGTGAAAGGGTTAACTAGAGCAGTGATCAAGGGGTTAAAACTTTATTAGGGGGGGTACGGGGGCTACCCTGTACCTAACACTAACTGACTGTCACACTGACACTAAATACAGTAATCATACATGTATGATTACTGCATTCAGTGACACTGTGACAGGGGGAGGGGGGGGGGTGATCGCAAGTAGTTAATGTGCCTATGTGTAGTGTGTGTCAGTGTAGTGTTGTGCAGACTTACTGTGCGATGTGATCTCTCCTCAGCGGCGGTTGAAAAAACGCTGAGAGGAGAGATCACATCACTTCCCTCTTCCTGTGTTTACACAGGAGGAGGAAGTGCAGAGCAGGGGAGCGCTCGCATTGGCTGGGAGCGATCCGGAGGGGGCGGACAAAAACGAATAGCCGCTCCCTCGTCCCGGATCGCTCGTACAGCCACGGGGACCGCCGCATGTACCGGGGGGGAGGGGGGGTCCCGATCGGACCCATGACCCACGTCAAGGCAGCAACGTATATATACGTTGATGTGCCTGCCTGTGCCATTCTGCCGACGTAAATGTACATGCGGCAGTCCATAAGCGGTTAAACTTGCAATACTATATTAACCTTTAATGTGATTCAATAACTTTATATATTTTTTTAAACTAAATCCAGGCAACCCAACATCTTGTTCCTTTATTTCCCCTTGTCTCCACCTTACCGTTCTTTTTAAAAGCATCAAAAAATATATATATATCATAGAAACTAATAAGCTGAAAAAAAAACTCTTTCAACTTTTTTGTGATACAATAATTTTATATATACTTTTTTTAAATAGATCCAGGCAACCCAACAGTTTGTTCCTTTATTGACCCTTGTCTCCACCTTGCCATTCTTTTCAAAAACATCAGAGAAAAATGTATATTTCATAGAAACTAACATGCTAAAAAAAACGTTTTCAACTTGCAAAACTATATTAACCTTTAATGTGATTCAATAACTTTATATATGTTTTAAACTAAATGCAGAAAATCCAACATCTTGTTCCTTTATTGCCCCTTTTCTCCACCTTACCGTTCTTTTTAAAAACATCAGAGAAAAAATATATCATAGAAACTAACAAGCTGAAAAAAACTCTTTCCACTTGCAAAATTAAATTACCCTTTTATGTGATATAAAAATTGTATACATTTTTTTTTAAAACTAAATCCAGGCAACCCAGTAGCTTATTCCTTTATTGGCTCTTGTCTCCACCTTACCTTTCTTTTTAAAAACATCAGAAAAATTGACATTTCCTAGAAACTAGCTGAAAAAAACTTGCAAAACGATATTAACCTTTTGTTTTATACAATGTTTTATATAAATATTTTTTCAACAAAATTCAGGCAACCCAACAGCTTGTTCCTGTATTGCCCCTTGTTCCAATATTACCTTTCTTTTCAAAAACATCAGAACAAATTATATTTCCTAGAAACTAACAAACTGGAAAAAAATGTATACTATGCAAACTATATTTAACTTTTATGTAGTATCATCATTTTATATATTTTTTGAAACTTAATTTAAGGCAACCCAACAGCTTGTTCCTCTCATTCTTTTGCAAAGTTGTATTTCTGGTAAATTATGTACAAAGAATTAAAAAAATTACTTATGCAAGACTATGAATTGAAGACTTTTAGAACATTTTCCAAAATAAGCTTTGGGATTTGGTGCTCTACTATTGTCGAAAGAAGACAATAGTTTTAGTTTTTGCACATAAGAAACGTCTTGATGAATGGTTTCCCTAAGCAGACTAAAACCTTACAGGTCATTGGCTGCAGATACTTCCAGGGATCAGATACAAATAATTAATTCTGACTGGATTGTGTTTGTTAAGTGAGGGTTAAAATCCAATCTTACTATTGGGTTTGGATTTAAAGGTTTCAAGAATCTTCCCATTGATCTAAAGCTGATACATTTAATTTGTGATGGGGTATACATATGTTGCCACTGTTCTAATATAGTGCTCTCCAGGGCTTGCACTCTATATCTATTTGCATTACAGAAGAAATGGAAATTTCCATTAATTGTGTTAGAAAAGAATAGACTTCAGATTGTTTTAATTCCAGTGTTCAGGCACAGAAGGTGCATTATATGTGCTAAAGAAATCAATGTTTGGATTTGTTTGCTAATGTGACTGCTTCATTCAGTGCTGTCAGTCACTCAAAACTGTACGGGCTAAATCGCATTTAAAGTTTTGCCAGTCAAAATGACAAATAAACTAACTTTCCCTGAAGTAGATTAAAAAGTGACAGCTTGCATTTGTGTGTGAAAATATGATTTAGTGATAAATATTTATTTTTTCTTTAGAAGATTGACATAATACTCAGGTAAATTCTTAAATCGCTGTATGCTCATAAAAGGCATATCCATTAAGTTGTACATTATTGTAAAAATATAATGAAAGCAAGTTAAATGTGTTTTATACAGTTTACTAAGATGATTGTCACTATGTGATTTTCCAAAACTAAGTATTTACAAAAACGATACACTGCCACCTTTAATGGACAAATATAGTGTATTTTCAACGAACACATATTTAAAACCCACAATAAAGGGTTAGTTTATCTTTACAATAAAAATTATATTGCATTTCATAATCCCCAGCACATTAAACACACTGCTCCTGTGGGCGGGACCACCTCATCTGTGCACACATGTGAGGGTACCTCTCCTCCCGTGTACGCGCTCATTAATGCCACCAGGGGGGTTGCTTTCATGTGAAAATCAACATTATGGCGGTAACTCAGCTTAGAGAAAAGCCATACACTGTGTGCATATGACATAGAGAGTTCCTCTGTGAAACCTACTGTCCAATGTTAATACACACCTTCCTTGATGTATGTTGCATTTAGGAGGGACACTACTGAGCCTATGCCCTCTCCACCAGTCCAGCGTAACTTTGCCATCTCACTCCCAGTGACAGAATGGACCCAGCATGGACCTCCTATGTGCACTTACTTAAGTCCTTTAACTCTCCCGTACCATGGTCTCTGTACTGTGGGTTTGGTCCCAGTTGCTTTCGGGGCAACTGACCTGCAGGGTGGGAGGCAGAACACTGACCCCCTTGCTACTGGAGAACCTGTCACCTATGCCAGGCGCCACACTTTTGACTGTCTGCTATACATTTCCACCAGTTCATGGTTACCCATGGCAACTACATTCCTCCTCTGACTCATCTGCCAAGTTAACCCTTTGTAGTGGCCTTGCTTTCATACCCTGTGTGTGCTTTACACGCCCCATTCTTCTGATACACCATGTACCACCATGCACCCCTTTGAATACCTTCAGACCAGGCTCAAGAACAGTTATTAAACTTTACTGAACACTTCAGGAACATTACAGTTCAAAGTGAAAACAGTTCTCATGCATACCTAAACTGTGGCTGTCCAGGAATACCTGTACAAATGTGAATCCATGCGAATCCATGCAAACCCCTTATTGCTGGTGAATCCCCTTATGGTGGTGGGTGTAGGTAGCATTGTGCTTACATCCTTCTCGGTTATCTGGACCTCCCTCGAAAAGCTCTCTTACTCTCAGCCTGGCTTTCCTACTTTTATCTCAATTGACCTGGAAGGAAGGCAGGACCCCCCCCCCCCAAAAAAAAACAAACAGGAAACTGACAACCCATAGCTTAAACCTTATCTGGCCTAGGCAGTCTAACCTTGCTTGCTAGCAACAGAATTCCCCTTAGTAGACACAAGCCTACACCCAGGTTTTGAAAAAGAAGCTTCTTTTAAAGTCATACTTGTGTGCTGTCCTCTTCCAAGCCTGCTTGAAAAACTCCTAGCTGGGTGATCTCCCCTCACACATCATGACTAGATGGCAGGAAGTGCTGGACATTACCTATAGGTAAGCCTAGAATAAGGCTTACCTATAGGTAGTGGAAATATCTCCTAAACGTGCGCCGTTTAGGAGACATTTCACTTGTAGTGCGCCGATGATGCAATCGGCGCATGCGCTGGGAAGAAACAGCGTTTCTTCCCTAGTGTGTGCCGTTACTGAAGGCCCCCGACCGCAAGCGCAAGAGTAACATCACGCTGCTCTGGCCAATCACAGAGCCGGAGTCTGTGGTCCCGGGAAGGAAGAGGGGCGAAAATGGACGCGGCGTTCACAGGGGACGGTTAGGGGTGCTTTGTTTGCAGGTAAGTGTCACATAATGGCCTAGTATGCGATGCATACTAGCCCATTATGCTTTCATTTGCAGGGTTTGCACAGAGCAAAAGGGGAAGAAAAACCCGTTGGGGTTTACTTCCTCTTTAAAGTCACAGAAATAGTTATTCAGTCAGGTGGACATGTTTTTAACAGCTTCCATTTTATATGACCTAACCAGTCCAATAAGCACCAGAATTTAAGCACTGACCATGGACTAAATGAAGGTTGTTAAAACACCTTCCTAACATTTTTAGCCGTGGGCATCTTGAATAACTGCAGATTTTTCATGTAGCCTTTATCCCCATTTTAAAGTGGGGGTGGGGCAGAGACAGGCAATAGAAAATAAAAAGGAAGGAGTGGGTGGGGGTGCAAAGCAAAAGGGGAGGTGTGTTTTCTAATTAGTTTGTGAAAAACTCAAATTGTACCCAGTAAAACCATGTGTCTGTTCTGTCCCCAAGAAACACAGTGACATTTTCCAAAGTTTTCCCACTGAACCAAAGTGGAAGGTGTAGACAGTATCCAGTTACTGGGAATGCATGTCATGGCCACATTTAACAGGTTGATCAACAGCAATTTCTTGTATCTTTTCTGGACAGAGGTGTATAATTCTGGTTAAAGTGGTTAAAGTGGATTTAAACCTGATTCATGAAATTTGACCTAGGCACATCTATCTGTAGTGTTTTCTTTTCTCTCTCCAAAGCCCTAAGTCCCGTGTATTTCTGCTGCTCTGTTCCTCTCCTATAAGCTTGATAACTTCTGACAAGTTCTCTGAAAACCGAGATAAAATCTGCCTGAAATTTGTGTGTGTGTGTGTGTGGGGGGGGGGGTTGCTATAAATAGATTAGCAGAGAGCCTGTCTTTTCACAGCACTGCACTGCACTGCACATTCCTTCCTTCCTCTGCATATGTGGAGAGGGGTGTGTGCCTTTCCTCCTTATGCAAGGAATCCACAACTAGTGCTGAACAGAAAGAAAAAAACTCTAACATGGTAAACACTTTCTAAAGAATATAACAAGCTGAAGAAAGCAGATATACTGTACATATAAAACGTATGTAGGGAGATTCGTTTTATCTCTCTGTATCATCTGAGGCTATTCATTTTACTGGGTATATGTGAGGGTTTACGTACACTTTAAGGAAATGCCCATTAACTGGGTAATGGCCTGATAACAGAATGGAAGCAAATATGGACAGTCCCAAAACATATATATAGGTTCCTCTGTCACTGTGCAGCAGAAAAAGCTTATCAAAAGATGCAAGTAGTTCTATACCCATATCATTTTATAATTAATATCTTAGGATTTGCTGCAGTCTGATGGCTTATAGGCAATGAATAAAATGATGCCCTTCTGCTTGTCTGTGAATGTAAGCTAATGGTCCTATTCCAATTTCCCTAAAAAGGGCCAGAGTAGGGAGGGACATCAGGGTGATTGGATAAATCAGTCATGGACTTCCAATGTCCAGAGGTTAGAAACTTGTCTGCTCTCATGGAGCCTGTGTCTGTCCATTGTCTGAAGATTTTTTCCATGTAACCTAGTGTTAACTCTGCATGTCCTATTATGAGTGTCGTGGGAGGTGGGAAGCTCTGCAAGTTGTTTAAGTTAAAAAAAACTACTCGTTTCACACAAGGTGGGACCAATGAGCGGGTAGTTTTGCAGTGCCCTGAGAGCACTCACCTCTGCCCATTTAACCAGCACTAACAGGAATGGAGAGTAGTCCTGTTTCTGGAAAACCCAAAGCTTGTGGGCCTGTCTGCACCAGTTGATGGTTCTGGCCATGTGGACAGCCCTGTAGTAAAGAACAGGTTTTGTTCTTCCTCTGACTTTAGGTAGGAGCAAGGTCTCTCATCCTATTCTCGCAGGCTTCCCCTTCCAAATGAACGTGATAAAGTCTGAACGGCAGAGTCTGTAGTGAATAGAGATGTTGTGGCATAACATTCATTTTCAGTACTTTATACCTACCAAACCAGAAGATGGCCAGGTGTCTCCATTTGTCCGTGTCAGATTGTGATATACGGAGGAGAGGGAGAAAGTTACATTTGAATATTTTTTGGGGGTCAATCTGAGTATCAGGGTATTGAAAAGCCCTGTCCTTCCATTTAAAAGTTAAATTAGGATGGAGTAATTGTAGAGCATGGTTTGATAAAACGCCAAATAGGGTAGGGATCAATAATTGTGGAGCTCCTTTAACTGAGCAAGTAAGGATATAGTAAGGACTGGTAATGTAAGATAGGAGGTCATTGGCATGTTCTGTGACCTTATGATTGTAACCTCCAGTAACTATGCCTTTTACATTAGGGGTGTTTCAGATTCGCTGTAGAAGGGGTTCTAGTGTGAGAACAAATATTAACGAGGAAAGGGGACATCCCTACCTCATACCATTGTGGAGTCTCTTTTAAAATGAATTTGTAGCTTTGTCCTACATGGAACGATGGGTATACATATCCTTCCAAAGTAATCTCTTTTGTAACTATTAAACTGCAGGTGGACCAACAAATGATTTTACATCCATCAGTAATGCTTGAGAAAAGAAGTAGAGCGCCGGGTCAGTCAGGGAAGAAAGGACAACTTGACCAACCTGTTTCTGGACTGTTTTCTTGTAATGTCTGGCTCATCACAAGGGTAAGATAGCAATCAAGCATTCCCATCAGTAGCTATCTTTCTTACTATTGCTATGTGACCAAAGTCATAAATTAAAATATTATCATTGGCAACAATTTTGCCAATTGCACTAAGGGTATCTGAAGGTATCTGGTAGCCTTTAGGTGGCCAAAGGCATACAAGGGCTTTTTAAATTCTGCACGCCTGGAAGCATGTCTTCATTTAGCTGTCTCCTAAACCTATATGCTTGTCTCAACCAAGTTTATGTGTCTAAAAGGACTTTTTAAACTGTTTTAATATGTGTTTTTTACCACAATTTTTTTTTTTTTTTTTACAAATTATAAAAGATACATTGAAATAAGGCACAATAATAATATCTACAAACATGGCATCCATAACAATAAAAAAACATCATTGTATTCTAGCCATAATGTGGGTTGCAACTTCCACATGAATGGTCATTGCTTCTAGGCAAAAACAGTAGTGTGATATGTCCCTTTTTTAAATTACATTAATGCCCCGTACACACGATCGGAATTTCCAATGAAAATAGTCAGGCAGACTTTTTCCATCGGAAATTACGACCATGTGTATGCCCCATCGTATTATTTCCACCAGTCGGAATTCCAATGTGATTTTGGTCGGACAAAAATCCGACCGTTTGTACGGGGCATTAGAATATGATAATTTAACATTTCCAAGACATTCTGGGTTTTCTAATAGAGGTCCTGGCAGTAGTTGCTTTTGGACTGTGTCTTTCTAAATTATGTTTTCTACAGAGCTCCATGAATTAGAGACAATGATGGGGGGCATGATTTGCCACTGATCATGTACTCCATGCCCAACATGCTGCCTCAGAATATACAATAAGGACAGAAAAATAAATAAACAGGCACAACATTTTTTAAATCAATATACTGAACAAGTAGAACGCACCAAACTAACAAGAAAAACTAAGGTCTGGCCCCCCTCAGAGGCCTAGCTGTGGTGTGGCGGGGACACGTGAATTAGAAAGAATAACTGAACAGTATTAGTCCTCTTGTGCCAGATAAAGTATTTCACACATGCTTAAACACAAATAAAACTCAATCTTGAAAAATGTTTATTTATTTTAATCATTTATTATTAATTTATTTTCCAGTGTGATGTTATTTTAAATACAAATAGCCCTTACCGGAGCAAACCTGTGAAATCTCAGCCATAACCTTTTTCTTTTTACAAAACTTTTATCACATTTAGCTCAGTTCACTTTTCCCCTTTTGCCCTTGTTGTTCCCAGGAAAGTAAATCATAGTTATTATTTTACATTTTGCATGCCAACTGCTGCAGTACATGCATTATGTAATATTAAAATTATTAACCGCCACATTGCGGGATAAGTGACCTACCCTTGGTGTCAAATCCTCTTAACCTTTGTAACAACTTTACAGGCAAGTCTCACTGGGAACATATGTATAATTTTTCTTAATTATCTTCAAGGCGGCAGCGTTTCTGTAATCTTTTCGGTTCAGCTGTCTTTTGTCAGCACGTACGTGTTGGAAGGAAAATGAGGTGTTAGGAGTACAGCAAGTGACACGTTATAGAACCTGCATCATTACCCTGCGAGACGCATCTAGGATAGAGCAGGGTGGAAATACCAGAGGTCTTCTCTGCAGCGCGATGAACCGTAAAATTCTGCCGCGGTTGTAAAAAGGATCACTGCCGGGAAACAGGGATCGGCCACTAAGTTGTGGATAGTATTTAGCTTCTAATAGGTTTGATTATTCAGCTATGATGACCTCTTTATTAGGACAGAATGTTTCATTTTCTGGTGCTTTTCACAGATTTAATGTCTTTCTACTAGGCTGGCATGATCCTGAGTAAAGCAATGCCACAGATCTGTCTGGCTGTGGGGGAGCCTATTATTCTGAGAAATGCAGAGGGTACCATTGTGGAAGGGTATGGACTTGCACTTCAAAAAAGGTAAGAATGCTTAGCTGGTGACCAGCAATGTCAGACAATATATTTTTTCAACGTTTTCGAAGACACATGGTTTAATGCCCTTACATCGCTCTATTTCCCATTCTGGCAACTTTTGCATGGACTGGAATTGCTAGCCACTCTTAGGATCAGAGAAGGGTATAACCTGCCCATATTGCTATATACAAAATTAAAAAAGGCAACACTTTTGTGTTTGCCCCTATTTATCATGAGCTGAACTCAAAGATCTACAGCTCTGTCTATGTACGCAAAAGGCCTAATTCTCTCAAATATTGCTCACAAATCTGTCTAAGGCCAGGTTCACACTGGTACGACACGACTGTCGTACTACTTTGGATCCGACTTTGCCCTGCGACTTAAAGTGTCCATGAATCTTGAGAGGGAACTCCACGTCACATTTTAAATAAAAAAACCCAGAGGAAATGTTACTTGCAAATATGTCCCTCATTCCAAAACCTGAACAAAGACTACACACTGCCCCAGAATTATAGACCCATCTCAGTCATTAACAATGATCTTAACATTTTTAGTAGACCAAGGCAGACAAATCACGGATAACATTCGGTTAGTCACAAACATCATTCAGGATGCAAATATACACTCCCAACCACTCTTAATGTTAAGCCTTGATATTAAAAAGGCTTTTGATAGTGTTTCCTGGACCTTTTTAGACATAGTTTTGAAAAAATATGGCTTTCAAGGTGAGTTTGTACATGCCTTCCACGTTCTTTATCATAATCCAGCCACCAGAATAAGACTCCCGGGCTGCAACTCTGAATTCTTTAAACTTGGCATGGGGACACAACAGGGCTGCCCTTTGTCCCCGCTATTATTTGCGCTGGCGATAGAACCCTTGGCTACAGCAATTCTTAGTCACACAGACATTAAGGGCTATTCCACAAAAAATGTTACATATAAGTTAAGTATGTATGCGGACGACATGCTTTATTCCTTACCCAACTGAATATTGCTCTTCCCAACCTTTTACAAACACTTAATATATTTTCGTCACTATCAGGTCTTTCAGTTAATGTATCCAAGTCTATATGGATGCCTATAAATATCCCTTCAGCTCAATTAGAATCATTGCGATTAGGGTTGTCCCGATGCCTCTTTTTTAGGACCGAGTACAAGTACCGATACTTTTTTTCATGTACTCGCCGATACCGAATACCGATACTTTTTTTAACGTGTCCCCAAATGCAGCCATGTCCCCCCAGCCATTTCCCCCCCCCCCCCACATATTGCAGCCATGTCCTGTCCCCCACATATTGCAGCCATGTCATGTCCCCCACATATTGCAGCCATGTCATGTCCCCCCACATATTGCAGCCATGTCCTGTCCCCCACATATTGCAGCCATGTCCTGTCCCCCACATATTGCAGCCATGTCCTGTCCCCCACATATTGCAGCCATGTATGTCCCCCACATATTGCAGTCATGTATGTCCCCCACATATTGCAGTCATGTATGTCCCCCACATATTGCAGCCATGTCATGTCCCCCATATTGCAACCATGTCCTTTCCCCCATATTGCAACCATGTCCTGTCCCCCATATTGCAGCCATGTCATGTCCCCCATATTGCAGCCATGTCATGTCCCCCATATTGCAGCCATATCATGTCCCCCATATTGCAGCCATGTCATGTCCCCCATATTGCAGTCATGTCATGTCCCCCATATTGCAGCCATGTCATGTCCCCCACAATGCAACCATGTCCTGTCCCCCATATTGCAACCATGTCATGTCCCCCATATTGCAACCATGTCCTGTCCCCCATATTGCAGCCATGTCCTGTCCCCCATATTGCAGCCATGTCCTGTCCCCCATATTGCAGCCATGTCATGTCCCCCATATTGCAGCCATGTCATGTCCCCCATATTGCAGCCATGTCATGTCCCCCATATTGCAGCCATGTCATGTCCCCCATATTGCAGCCATATCATGTCCCCCATATTGCAGCCATGTCATGTCCCCCATATTGCAGCCATGTCATGTCCCCCATATTGCAGCCATGTCATGTCCCCCATATTGCAGCCATGTCATGTCCCCCATATTGCAGCCATATCATGTCCCCCATATTGCAGCCATGTCCTGTCCCTCATACCTGGAGATATGATGATGCCACCGCCGCTGCCGCATACCGCCGTTAATCTCCCTGCATTATAGCGCAGCACGCATTACAAGCTTTCGTTCTGAATACTTGTAAATGCCCGCGCCGCTGTGTACTGACACTCCCCTTCTCGGGATTGGAGGGATCCGTCCAGTCCCACGCAAGGGGGAGTGTCTATATGCGGATTCGTGCATAGACACTCCCCCTTGCTCGGGATTGAACAGATCCATCCAATCCCAAGAAGGGGAGTGTCAATACACAGCGGCGTGGGCATTTACAAGTATTCAGAACGAAAGCTTGTAATGCGCGCTAGCTATAATGCAGGGAGATTAACGGCAGTATGCGGCGGCGGCGGTATACGGCGGCAGCGGCGGCATATCTACAAGTATGAGGGACAGGACATCGCTGCAATAGGGGGGGGGGGGAGTATTCTATTTTAGTATCGGGGGTATTTGCGGGAGTACAAGTACTCCCGCAAATACTCGGCATCGGTCCCGATACCGATACTAGTATCGGTATCTGGACAACCCTAATTGCGATCATTAGACATGTGCACAGAATTTTTTTTCGTTTTTTTTGTTCTGTTTCGTATGGTCCCGTCTGTTCGTTTCCATTCGTTTTTCGTAAGACACCCGTTTTCCCGTTCGTTCCCGTTCGTTTGTCGTACGACGCAATTTTTTCGTATTCCGATCGTTTCGTATTTCCGTTACCGTTTTATTTTCGTAAATGCGGGATGGTCCGTTATTCTGTTTAATTCATGTTCGTTTCTTGTTAGACAATAATTATCGTGAATTTTCGTCAATTTGCATTCTGTGTATCTTGAATGCTTTTCTTTTGTTAGTGTCAGTTGTATGTTCATTGTTCAATGACATCTATAACAAAAGAATTTCATTATGTATATTGAATGAATTCCTTTTTCTGTTTGTATTGTGTATTCAAAATACTGAAGGCAAATCTTTTGTTATAGGTGTCATATCAACATACGAAAATAACAAAAGAAACAGGTTCAAATGCAAATCTTTTGTTTATCGTTTTTTTGAATGGCCAGAGAGTTAGGCTGGCCATACATGATACAATTTTCTGTGCAATTTTCTGTACAATTTTCTTTAGATTTACCTTCAACTATGTAGTGCAAGGGCCTGCCTGATTGCATACAATTGAAAGTGTTGTTTAGTTTGACCTCATATTATATGGTTTTTGGCAGGGCCGATCCTAGGGTCACAGACGCCTGGGTGCAGAAATATTTCTGGCGCTCCCACATGGGCGTGGTCATCTTACTAACTCCTCCCCTTTAGAAATGTTTCTATGGTTACAACTCAAACACAGAGATGCTCCCCAAAAAAGTATTCATTAGTCTCCCCTATCAGAGTGTCCCCCACCAGAGCCCCCCATAGCAGGTGTCCCCCATCAGAGCCCCCCCATAGCAGGTGTCCCCCATCAGAGCCCCCCACAGCAGGTGTCCCCCATCAGAGCCCCCTGAAAGCAGGCATCCCCCATCAGAGCTCCCTGACAGCAGGTGTCCCCCATCAGAGCCCCCCAGCAGGTGTCCCCCATCAGAGCCCCCCCACAGCAGGTGTCCCCCATCAGAGCCCCCTGAAAGCAGGTGTCCCTCATCAGAGCCCCCTGACAGCAGGTGTCCCCCATCAGAGCCCCCCGACAGCAGATGTCCCCCATCAGAGCCCCTGACAGCAGGTGTCCCCCATCAGAGCCCCCCGACAGCAGGTGTCCCCCATCAGAGCCCCCCGACAGCAGGTGTCCCCCATCAGAGCACCCCACAGCAGGTGTCCCCATCAGAGCACCCCACATCAGGTGTCCCCATAGATCAGTACTTGTCCAATAGATCCCTGTAGCTCGGGCGCGCTGGGAGCAGAAGCACATTACAGGGGGCGGGGCATACGTGGCATCTTTGGTTACTTGGAGGGTGGCACTCGGAGAGAATTTCTGGGAGTGCATGGGATGACTGGCAGCAGCTCTGGCCAACCCAGAAGCCTCTCATCACACCGCCTATGGTAGAAGAGCCAACATACACAGAGGGGGCGGGGTAGACAGGAGACTGCTCCATGCACACCGGACAGAATTAATTAGTGGAGCCTAGTACCGGAACGTGTTCTGATACTAGGCTCCGCTGTGGTACCCAGACTGGATTCTGGGGACAGCGGGAGGTATGGGCTCTTGTCAGTTGCCAGCGGAGAGAGCAAGGGGGATGGGGAAACGCAGCACCCACTACATGCGCGCCACCTCTGGACACAGACAAGGAGGAGAGAGGGGAGCACTTTGGAGCTTCGGCGCCCCCACCTCTGAGGCGCCTGGGTGCGGAGCACCCCGTGCACCCTGCCTAGGATGGGCCCTGGTTTTTGGTAAATCTAAAAGAAAATTGTACAAGAAAATTGAACATGTATGGCCAGCCTCAGTGACTGAAAGCAGCTTCTCTTTTGTGCTGAGTAGTGAGTACACTTGTACAGTAAAGCCAAATAAACTTTTCTGTGGATTTTCATCTGAAGGGAGTTCAGTTGGCCAGACTTTTGAACCCAAAAATGGTTTTCTGATGCAGTTTAAAAACGAACGAATTTTCTGAGAAGGATTGGAAAACGATCGTTTTTATGTTTGTTGTTAAAACAGTCTGACCAAGTGTATGGGGCTTAACAATAGTATTCATCAGGCAGGCCCTTGCACTACATAGTTGAAGGTAAATCTAAAGAAAATTGCACAGAAAATTGTATCATGTATGGCCAGCCTAACTCTCTGGCCATTCAAAAAAACGATAAACAAAAGATTTGCATTTGAACCCGTTTCTTTTGTTATTTTCGTATGTTCATATGACACCTATAACAAAAGATTTGCCTTCAGTATTTTGAATACACAATACAAACAGAAAAAGGAATTCATTCAATATACATAATGAAATTCTTTTGTTATAGATGTCATTGAACAATGAACATACAACTGAAAACGAACACAAAACGGATTCAAATAAAATACACAATGCAAATCTCTTGATACAGATTTCATTTTTTCGTTATTTTGCCGTTTTCGTTTTGTTGTTTTTTCCCGTCGGATCGTTCGTTCGTATTTGCGGTCGTTCGTTATGCGGCTCATCCGTTATCCCGCCGTTTTCGTATTTTGGTGCTTTACCGTTTTCGTATGTACACATTATCCCGCGGGTACGAAAATGAACATTTTCGTACGAAAATAACATTCGTACGAACGGGAATGCACATATCTAGCGATCATTGCATTCATGGTCAATGGAGTCACTCCCATATCTAGGCATCTTTGTTACCCCCAATATTAAAGATATAGCTTCCAAGAATTATACTTCGCTATTGCTGAAACTGAGATCAACTCTTAAAATGTGGAAACCCTTCAAAATCTCATTCCTTGGTAGAATTACAGCGGTAAAAATGATAATATTGCCAAAACTTCTTTACACGTTTCGAGCACTTCCAATTAAAATCAACAAAATTCTGATTACAAAATTCCAGTCTTATATTCATAAATACATTAGGGCAGACTCACACCCTCGTCTTTCCAGGTCTATTTTATTTAAATCCCATAAAAATGGAGGTTTAGGCCTCCCGGATTTTTGGCTATACTACCTAGCCTCCAGATCAGGCCCGCGGTCCGGTTTTGAATGGCCCGTCTGGTTATCTACACATATATATCTTTTGTGGCCCCCGGCGATCTCCCAGCGCCGGGGCCACAAAAGATATACTGTATTTATCGCCCAATCCCTGCTGCTTGTGGGTGAGGAGGAGCAAGCACCGCCGAAATAGCCCGAGCCGGCTATACTGTGTACTCGGCTAGGCTCAGCTCTGCTCGTAGTCACGCCCCAGTCTCGCCATTGGACGTTATGTCCATCATAGAAGCCGAGCCAAGGGGCGGGACTGCGAGAGGAGCCGAATACCACCGAATACACAGGACATCTCGGCGGCAACATTTAAAAGCTGGCTGCACATTTACACTTGAGCATCCTGGCTGCAGATGGACACTTGGGCACACTGGCTGCACATTTACTCTTGAGCATGCTGGCTGCAGATGGGCACTTGGGCACACTGGCTGCAGATGGACACTTGGGCATGCTGGCTGCAGATGGACACTTGGGCACACTGGCTGCAGATGGACACTTGGGCACACTGGCTGCAGATGGACACTTGGGTACTGCTGATCATTCCTGGAAATGGTAAGTGCATTCCTGGCAATGATAGGTGCTGCATTCCCAGCAATGATAGGTGCTGCATTCCCGGCAATGGTGAGTGTATTCCCGGCAATGATAGGTGCTGCATTCCTGGCAATGCTGGGTGCATTCCTGGCAATGATGAATGCTGCATTCTTGGCAATGGTGGGTGCTGCATTCCTGGCAATGGTGGGTGCTGCATTCCTGGCAATGGTGGGTGCTGCATTCCTAGCAATTGGGGGTCTGCAGATGGGCACTGACACCTATTTTGCTTCACAGTTCTTTATTTAAAATGTTTTTGTTTGTTTTTTTCCCTGAAACTTCCCTCTTAAAGTGAAGGTGCGTGTTATATGCCAATAAATATATACACCCAAGCTCATTTCTTCACACACACAGCCACAAAGGCAAGATAATTCTTGTTGGGCAGTGTATTAGTTGCTCGAACAAACACACTTAGACTGAATTTTAATGGTTCAAAGGATGTCAGGCAAAATGGTCGGCCCTCGAGCATTTTCACTTCATCAAATCTGGCCCTCTTTGAAAACAGTTTGGACACCCCTGCTCCAGATGGTCTCAAATGGCACAATGGCACATTCCCAATCCTAATCTCCCATGGGTAGCATTCGAGAGAGATTTGATCCTACCCTATTCTATTTCCGGCATCCTTTGGGGAAATAAAATTTCTAATCACGCAATAGAATCCCTTAACCATGTAGTGTCACAATCATATCAATTATGGAAATTATACAGTGGAAAATACCATCTCATCACTAAATCTCCCCCACATGCATCCTTCATTGGTGACCCAAAATTTCATCAATGCACCAAGGGCTTAGGAGACTTTTCTTGGTGGATCAGTAATAATTAGACGTCCCTATTCAACTTTCTAGAAAACAATAACTTCATTCCCTTCTCCTCTTTGAAATCTAAATATCAAATTCCCAACACAGAATTTCACAACTATCTACAGATTAGACACTTCTTTAACACATACTTTCAGACTACAGATACAAACCCACCTTTCTTTTTTGAAAACGTGGCTTTATTTCTAAGATGTACCCCAATCTCATCAATAACACAGATTCTCTGAAACTTTCTTATATGCAGAAATGGGAACAGGAGATATCCTTCTCTTATTCCCCAGATGACCGGGAAGAATCTATCAACAACCTTAACAAATGCACTAGATCAATTGCTATTAAGGAAACTGTGCTAAAACTATTCACCAGATGGTATAACACCCCAGTTAAACTACATGTAATATTTCCTATCGTTTCACAACCATGCCTCAGAAACTGCAACTCCATTGGTTCATTCTCACACACTTTCTGGGACTGTGATAGAATCACTTATATATGGAAACAACTTGAGAAATTTGCCTCTAAGATTTCAAACAACAATGTCAATCTAACAGTTCAGAAAAACATACAGGTAAATCAAGCACTCTCCAGAAGAAGTATGGATAATAGACTAACATAAATGGAAAAGAATAACAAGAAATGAATAAGGGATGGGGGGGAAAACACTTTTTTACATATATATATAAAAGGGGGAGTTCACAAAACCATAAGTTTCAGTCCATTAGAACAAGTTCTTATGACCAATAATGTAGTTGTACTCTCGCAGAGAGCGCTGCCAGCTTGCAAGAAGAAGCAGATCTGGAACAGCACAAAAAAAAAACAGCGCCCTCTAAGCGTAGTATTAAAATGTATTAAACAAGCGAACAATTCATATGAGAGTATTACTCACAAAACTTTACAGGACATGGGCATATCAATAGATGATGTCATCCGTTGGAGACTTCCGGGGTGGGTGAACTCCTCTAGTACTGTGCTCCTGGGATGGATGGGTGCCCCAATCTGCCACAAAGGAAGAGACTATGCGACTCTGATACTGGTCAGGGAACCGGCGTCTGGATGTGTCTCTCAGTACCATCTACCGCTACTGCCACCACCATGCTTCCCTGTAGGGATGGTATTGGCCAGGTGATGACCGGTGCCTTTTTATCTCCTGACATGACGCTTACAATTCAGGCCAAAGAGTTCAGTCTTTGTTTCATCAGACCAGAGAATTTTGTTTCTCATTGTCTGAGAGTCCATCAGGTGCCTTTTGGCAAACTCGAGGTGGGCTGTCATGTTCCTTTTACTGAGGAGTGGCTTACATCTGGCCATTCTACCATACAGGCCTGATTGGTGGAGTGCTGCAGTTATGGTTGTTCTTCTGGAAGGTTCTCCTCTCTACATAGAGAAACCCATCGGGTCCTTGATCACCTCCCTGACTAAGACCCTTCTCCCTGATCGCTAAGTTTGGGGAGGCATGCTCTACGAAGAGTCATGGTGGTTCCAAACTTCTTCAATTTACGGGTGATGGAGGCCACTCTGCTCATTGGGACCTTTAATGCTGCAGACATTTTCTGTACACTTCCCCAGATCTGTGCCTTGATACAATCCTGTATCGGAGGTCTACAAACAATTCCTTGGACTTCATGGCTCGATTTGTGCTCTGACATGAACATGCGCTGGGACCTTATATAGACAGGTGTGTGCCTTTCTATATCATGTCCAATCAACTAAATTTACCACCGGTCGACTCCAATCAAGTCGTAGAAACATCTCAAGGATGATTAGTGGAAACAGGATGCACCTGAGTTCAATTTTGAGTGTCATAGCAAAGCCTCTGAATACTTATTTATGTACATGTTTTTTTTTTCTGTTTTTTAATTTTAATAAATTTGCAAAGATTTCAAACATGAGATAAAACTCATAAGATCCAAGGCCTGTACAACTCTTCTGTCCCCTAAGTGTTGCATTACCAGACATACATGCACTTGGCATGCATATTTATTTATTTGAAACTCCTATCAGATAATTATTTGGCTGCCATTGCTATCCATTGATGCAATTGCCATGGCTGATTGCTATTGAGAATGTAATTTCCCTGACTGTCAAGTTGATGCTATTGCTTTAGCATATAGTCAATGACCTGGAACAAGTTTAAGGACAAGGACTTTCAGCAATTTTTTGACATTCATTTGATTGTCTGCAGCCTAAAAGCTGGGGCATTTTAATGGGCAAATTTGGTTACTTCTAGGAAGGGACTATCTTGATGGATTGCCTCCCTGCCCAGTAGGAATGTGCATAAGATGAGAAGGGGCTTCAACACTGCTGAGAAGTGTCGGAGCTTTGCCCATCAAAACAAGCTTGTACAGTTTCTCTATTTAGGTCTAGTGACTGCATTGCTTCATGTTCATTGCAGGCACCTCCATTGCTGGCCTTATCTCAGGGAACTAAACTAACTGACTGGAAAAATGCATTACTTTGTCATGATTGATGGCTCCATAGGGTGTTTCTACAGCTCGTGATCAGCCCTTACAGATATGCTAATTTCCCAGTTCAACCATTATTGACCATATGGGATGATGATCATTTCCTGTGTACGGGTAGCCTAACTGTGCTGATAAAGCTGATGCATTGAATTAGATTTAACCTGCATGAAAAATGATAAATTCTAGAGGAATAACAGGCACAGCAGGGACTTTTCTGTAAGCCATCTTACCTCTGACAAGCTTGGCACATGTCAGTCTTCCCTTGAAGGCAGCATAACTCAAATACTGATATTTGTATTTCAGGGGCCGGAATCAAAGTGGACAGCTATGGGGCTTTAGTAACAAGGGCGCAATCTTCCTCAAGGTATGTCAGTAATTTCCATCAAGCTTACCTGAAGAACAGATCATTATGGCTGAATGTACGTTGTATCATTGTTCTTGTGTTTTTGCCATTTGCACAGGAAGGCGTTCTCAGTTCTTATTGCAAATTGATACCTTTTGTTGTTTATGAGCAACAAAACAAATGCCAAGGTGTATATCAGCTGAGCTTGGGAGTGCTGAGACGTGAAAAAGAATTGTAGTAAAAAACATTATCCAAAAGTCTATAGTGACAGAGTCATAATTCTCCCTAAATAAAAATATAAATAATTAGCAATTTTGTCCCAATGAATGAATTTGTGTGGGCTCTGATGTGGACACAAATGTGCTGGTGAGTGCTGATAGTTTCACAAAAGTGTGGGGGGCTCTGATGGTGACAAAAATGTGCATGTGTCTTGGGGACACAAATGTGTGTGGTGGGGCTCTAATGGAGATATAAGTGTGCAGGGAGGCTCCGATGGAAAACAAATGTATGGGGAGAGTCTGACAGGATCACAGATGGAAGTTTAGTCCGGTGTATGACATTCCAGCATTTATGTGCGGGTGGAGGATACAGGTGCACCATCCAGCCCTGCTGCTGACAGACTGTGAAATTATATTCTTTTCTGCTGCTGCAGATTCATTTATAATTAACTGATGTTTTTCAGCCCGTGAATATGTTTAAATATATGATTTGGCCCTTGAAGTAAAAAGTTTGGAGACCCCTGGCTCAGGGCAACAAGGTTAGAGGAGTATTACCAAACTTCAAAATTTAGAGGCTGTGATATTTTTTTACATATTGGGCCAGATTCACAGAGCGATTACACCGGCGTTACAGGAGATGCGCGGCGTAAGTCTAAATTTGCGCATGCATTTCGATGCGCCGCATCCCCAAAACGAGATACGTAAGAAATCTACTTTTTTTTGACCAGCGTAATTTCGATAGACCGGCGTATCCGTCCACGCAAAACTGCGATAGACACACCATTGATTTGCTATTCAAATATGCAAATGAGGGAGTTACGGGGATCCACAAAAGAACGTTGGTGCAGCGCAGGCTACACGCTGTGCGCAACAGCTGCACGTCCTGTCTAAAATTAGACCATATAAAAGGTGGAATAAAATTAGACAATCCGTCTACATGTCAGCTAAAGCAACACTGTTAGTGAGGAGCTGAGCAGTCACACTTGCTGCACAACTTTTTGTATGCCAACAGGCCAGGGGCATCCATGCTCATAGCTATACTAATGACTTTAGATGAGCAAAGAAGGAGGAGGGCACGGAGGAGGGCATGGGAGAGGATTTTTTTTCCCCCAAAAACGTTTTCTTTGCTTTTAGAAACATTTTTACCAAAAATATATATACATATATACATCAATACATAACATACATACAAATTACAAACACGGTCTCACTATCTTTCAATAGCCCTTTAAAACCTTGATGGATATAATAATCTAATCTGATACAAGCCCCTCACTCTTCACTTGATATATAATACACGCATAGACATCTTTGGCATGAGTGATTCTGAGGTGTCTCGCATCTTCAGATTCATCCCTCATGCCATCCTGGAATTAACCACAACCCTGCAGAAGGACATCACCAGCCCAACACATGACACCACCCATGACATCCATGACAGCTACATATACAATCCTAGCCCCATCCACACAGATTTTGAACAGAACATGTATGGGGACAGCTGGCTGGTTGGTGAGTGACATGGGTGGCAGGCATGACTGCCCCCCCCCATGATGCACACATCACAAGGGGCACATGCACTACTAACATCCTCCTGTCTTATCCCTTCAGGGTGACTCTGCATATGCACTGGGACCCCATCTCATGACTCCTATACGGAACCCCCTATGGTAACCTGTTGTATTCCCCAAACTTTGTATGCCAGATCATCGGTGCATGTTTCATGCTGCACAACTTCGCAATGAGAAAGGGCCTGGAGATTGACATAAGTGATGACCTGACCCCTGAACCAGACAATCCCCCCCTAACCGAGGCTACCCCGTCGTCTGAGGGAAGAGCAGCCAGCAGACAGCTCACATTAGGCATCTTTGCACGTTAAACACACACATTAATCATGGCACAATGAGAATGCATGCATGCACACCACTGTGGTCCCTAGCACAGACACATCCTCATCACATTGGATTGGCACAAGCCCACCATGCAGGACTTGTGAGCAGCAACGCCACGCCACGGCTCCAATTATGTCACTGTACATTCATACACCATTCACACGGACCTGGGGATCACTTCTCCCTGGTCCTGGGGATCACTTCTCCACCACAAATGAGGGTGACACCCCTTTTCCGGCAGGAATGTCACCCCCACATTCCAAAATCATTCACAAACAGAACCAAAAAAAAAATGACCAGCCAAAAAAAAACCGCCCAGCAAAAATATAATTAAAAAAAACAAACAACAAAGAAAACACAGAAAAGACAAAAATCACTCTGCAAAACAGTCCCCAAATATCTCAAAGACACGTCACAAACAAACAAACAAACAAACGCTAATAAACAACAGAACAAAAGCACCTTGCTGTATAGGAAGGCATACAAAGGGATGTACTTTTGCAAAGGAAGGGCGTTTGTCTCTGTCTATTTATGCTGTCTGCGTAGTTCACTAAGTTTCCTGGGTCCACTTCCAATTTCACTGAATGTGCCGTTCCCGAGTTGTGAGCATGCGCACAGAGGTGCTGACCATGGTCTGCTTCATGTGCGCATGCGCGATCAGGCCGGCCCTTCATTTGCATGGGGTCACGGCTCATTTCAATGTAACACGCCCACGTCCTTCCCAATTTGAATTACTCCGCCTTACCCCCCGGAATTTCCGTAACACCGGCGCAAATTTCTGCGCAAATACTACGAGGATACGGTGATTGCGCCTCTACATTGCGCCGGTCTAACGTAATGAGGTGTGCTACGCCGGTCAAAATATGCTCCAATGTACGTGAATCTGGCCCATTGTGTTTACTCTCCTGTGTGCTTCTGGACCTTTGTTGCCCTTTTTTAATTTATCAAGATACCTTTAGTGTGTGCAATGGTCAAAGGAGTCAGAATAGTTTATAGTCCAGAAAACATAATCCTATTTATCATTTTTACCCATCTGGTGATCTGTACTTTTTAAAATGTTTGCATATAAAGTAGACAATTATTGTAGCAGTAATCACATCACAAGGGGCAGAGCTTGCACAGAAGGATGTCATCATTCTGGTTGGCCTAGGGTAGCAAGGTGTCTAAATCCCCTGGCCTTTCCCCCGCTCCACCTCAAAAAAACAAGATGTTTTTGTGTGTATGTGGCCTTAAAGGTGCCCATAAACTGGTTTGCTTATGAACATAATAGTTTAGTTGGTAGACATTGTTAAATTACACTTATTTCAGGAAGGACCAAATTAAAGATCTTTTCAAATCTGGTTTCCACAGGTAACTGGTTAGCCAATGACCGGATTTGGTGTCTGTCATCCCGTGTCTATAGGTGGCTTAAGGACTCCTGTTCCTAAACAATTATGCAGAAAACAAATTATCATCTACTTTAAAAAGCAAAGCCCCACAACATGTATATCTCTGTTGTAGGAGAAGGAAGTCAGGGTTCTATAACTCACCAAACACCAAACATTTATGTGCCTTGTACTGTCTACTGGATTCTTCCTAAAGCCCCGTACACACGGTCGGACTTTTGCCCAACCAACATCAAAATCCGACACTTTTCGCATTTGTCCGACCGTGTGTACGTTCCATCGGACCAACTTTTTTGGCTTTCATCGGACAAAAAGTCGGGTCTGCGAACGGACCAACTTTCAGGCAACAAAAGTCCGATGGTGCAAAATCCGATCGTGTGTACAGCAAACTATCGGACTTTTGGACAAATTACAAATGCGCATGCTCAGAACCAATGTTAAAATCAACCAACAATAGCAGAAGTTAACCAAAGGGTGGCAGTAAAGAGCAGAAAAGAGCAGAAAAACCACGTGATGATATAAAAGTTTTAGAAAAGTTTGCAGAAAAGTCCGAGCGTGTGTATGCTATGGGTGTGATCGGACAAATCAATTAGGACAAAAATCCAAGGGAAATTTTGTTGGATGTCCTACCGTGTGTATGGGGCTTAAGAATGCTTGAAAAGCTCAGCCAGGAAACAACAGTGCTCACCGACCACTGCGCGATGGCTGAGGAAGGTGGAGGAAGTGAACAGAATGGAAGACTTATGCCGCGTACACACGATCATTTTTTGTGATGAAAAAAAACAACGTTTTCTGTGAAGTAAAAAACGACGTTTTTGAAACGTCACTTTCAAAGACGATGTTGCATACACACCATCGTTTTTTTCACAAAAAGCGAGGTTACGTTCACCACTCTTTTCCATTGAAGCTTGCTTCATAACTAGCTTCTGGGCATGCGCGGGTTGAAAAACGTCGTTTTAAACTACGTTTTTGCTACACACGGTGACTTTTTGTGAAACAAAAAACGACGTTTTGAAAACCGACACAAAAAATTCAAGCATGTTGGAATTTTTTTTGGTCGTTTTTTGGAAGACAAAAAACAACGTTTTGCCCACACACGATCAATTTAAATGATGTTTTAAAAAACTACGTTTTTTTCCATCGCAAAAAACGACCGTGTGTACGCGGCATTAGTCCTCACTGCACAACATAGGTGTGAAAAATACAAAAAGACCTGGAGTAAATGGAATATCTTTATTTTCTCTGATGAAGGGAAAACACTCTTAGGGTCTTAGTTCGTCCCTGACCTGGAATTACCATTGTATCCTTCGGCTATCGTTATGTCTTTCTCCTTCCTCTTTTGTTGTCCCCCCTTCTTTTACCACTACCCTACCCTTCTCCATATTCCAATTGTTTAACTGTTTTTAAGAAAAGGTGAAAAGAAATAGGGGAGAGCCTACTACCCATTGACGTTCTCAAAAAAGTTGAAGACCGTAAACTTGAATTATTTAATTTACGAGCGCTTGGCTCTTTGTGTAAAGCTACCAAGTGAGATGAAGATATAATATGCTTAAAGTTATCTTATACATTGTAACCAGTATATGTTCTCACAGTGATGTTCACACCCTTGTTGTGTTGCCCTTTTTTGGTGTTTAATAAAAATGATATTTGAAAAGCTTAGCCAGGTCAAGGACAACAGTACTAGCTTTGGTTTGTCAAGGCCATACCATTGATTGGAGGAGGTCCCATGGTGTTCCAGATAGCTGTGGTCACCAAGTTGGAGACTGAGCAGTGCCACAACCCCCCACCCCCCCAGAAAAGTGTGTTTTAAGTGTTGGGTTTTAGCATAGTTAACAGCAGTGTTTCTGTGCAAGTCCTCAGACATCTATCCACAGAGAGGACAACCTGTACGCATCAGCCCTTCAACATTCTTCAAGACAGACCAGCATGCAGCTAATTAGAACATCATAAAGCAAATCTTTAAAAAAATACCACACTGACAGCTACAGCGTAAATCGTAAATGCACGTATTTCTCATCTACATGGAACCACAATCTTATGTTCAGTTTACTTCCTTATATTTTCTATGCTTTTCAAACTTCAAGGTCACTGACATTCAAGTCAATATCTTAAGTGCTAAACCATTGACATTTAAATATGTACTTACACATAAATTAAGGCACTATTCAGTTTTTTTGGTGGCCAGAGATTAATAAAACTAAACATTTCACAAAATCATTATGCTAACATTCCTGTCTTTTATCAGTTTGACAGACTAAATAATTACAGAATGCTAGAAACAAGGACACATACGAACACATAAATGGATCTTTTGCATGACAAGACTTATTGATGAAAATGGAGATTAATGTTCTTGTTTCATCTAAAAAATATTACTGTAAGAGCCGGTTCACACTGGGGCAACTCGTCAGGTGACTCAGCCGCCTGACAAGTCGCGTCCCATTCTATTCAATAGAACCGTTCTAATAGGAGCGACGCAAGTCGCTCCGACTTAGAAAAAGGTTCTTGTACGACTTTGGGAGTGACTTGCATTGACTTCTATACAGAAGTCATTTTGCAAGTCACCTCTGAAGTCGTCTTCAGGACACCTTGTCGAGTCGCCCTCGATGTCGTGCCCCTCTCGATGTCGTGCCGCCCCAGTGTGAACCGGCTCTAAGGGTGAATAGATAAGGTGCTTCGACTGCTATGTGGTATTGATATGGCTCCTGGCCATATTTTGTGACTTAAAGGGTTTGTAAAGGATTTTTTTTTTTACCTTAATGCAGTGCTGTTTTCATGTCCTCATTGTTCGTTTTTTGCTCTCAAGTTGCTGTAATCCTTCTCTGATCTCCACACTTCCTGGTTGCCCGTTTGCTTATAACCACAGTCCTGGGAGCTTTCTCTATGTGGTCACTAATGAAGGAGGTGTGACTACTGTGTGTCTAAAACCCCTCAGCACCAATCACTTTCGTTTTCCAAACCATCACTGCCCTGTATTGGCTCTGTGGCTCTGTACATCAGAGAACCAGGAAACAAAATGCAAAAACTAAACTGAAACTGCAGATACATTATATGATTGATTTTTATCTATTTTTAATCATTTTTAAAAGGAATCAGATAACTATTATGGCCTGGATTCACAAAGCACTTGCGCCGGCGTAAATCACTTTACGCCGACGTAGTGCAAATGTGCGCCTGCGTATTTGTGCGCCTGAGTCACAAACCAATATACGCCTAAAAACTGGCTACCCTGCGCCGACGTATCTTACTTACCCCAGCGTAACGTGGGTGAATTTCTCGTCTGGACGCATGTTTCTTCTCCCATTGATTAGGCATTCAAATATGCAAATGAGGGAAATACGGCGATTCACGAACATACGTGCGACCGACGCAGGCTACACGCACTTCGCGTAAGTGTACGCCCGGCACAAAAATATTCCCCATAAAGGAGGTGTTACTTTAGCAACAGACGTGCACAGGTCAGCTGGAGAGCAGCTGCAGCAGCACTGTTACGGACGAGCTGAGCAACCACACTTGTATGCCAACATGCCAGGGGCAGCCATGGTCAGGGCACTACTGTGTCCCCAGGCACGGAGGAGGGCACGGCAGAGGATTTACCGATCGTGCATTAACGTCTTTGGCATGGGGGAATCGGCGGTGTATTGCATCTTCCAATTCAGCCCTGATGCCATCCTGGAATTAGCCACAGCCCTGCATGATGAAATCACCAGCCAGACGGGACGCTCACATGCAGTGCAGCCCCTGGTCAAGGTACTGGCAACACATCATTTCCTTGCCAGTGGAACTTTCCAACGTACAAGTGGAGTCGTGTCTGGGATGTCACAATCCACCATGAGCAGATGTGTGCACCAGGTTGTCCCCGCAATTCTCACATGCATGTCCCACCACATCATCAAACCGACCCATGAGCATTTGCGGCAAAAGGCAATGCAGGATTTCTACAGAGTTGCCGGATTCCCACGCACCGTCGGGGCAATTGATTGCACACATGTGGCACTACAGCCCCCCCTTGCCACAGAGCACATATACCGCAATCGTAAGCAGTGGCATTCCATCAACATACAGCTGATAGCCGATGCTCAATGCCTCATATGGCACATCCGTGCCAAACACCCAGGGGCCAGCCACGACAACTACATATACCGTCAAAGTAGATCCCAACAGAATTCCAACAGAACGTGTACAAGGACAGCTGGCTGGTTGGTGAGTGACATGGGAGTCAGGCATGACTGTCCGACCCCATGATCCAGACATCACAAGGGGCACATGCACGACTAACATCCTCCTGCCTTTTCCCTTTCAGGTGACTCGGCATATGCACGTTTCCGATGCCTGGATAAGTCCGTGGGGGGCCCCAAAGTTTGTGTGTCAGATCATTGGTGCATGTTGCGTGCTGCACAACTATGCATTGAGAAAGGGCCTGGTGATGGACATATGTGATGACCTGACCCCCGAACCACACAGTCCCCCCCCTGCCTGAGGAGATCCCGTCTGCTGAAGGAATAGCAGTCTCGTGGAACGTATCTTTGCACGTTAAACACACACATTCAGCATGGCACACGGACAATGCACGCATGCACACCACTGTGGTCCCTAGCTCACACACACCACATCCACATCACATCGATTTAGCCCAAGTCCACCACACGGGACTTGGGAGCAGCAACGCCACACCAAGGCCCCAATGATGTTGCTGTCCATTCATACCACATTCACACGGTCGTGGGGATAACCTCTCCCCGACGAACCAAGGTGACACGCCTTGCTGGCAGGAATGTCACACACACATTCACACACCAGTCACACTGTAGCCTGCACTCCTTACCATGTGCAGTGACAAAAAAAAAAATGGGATCATGCCATTGTCCGACATGGCATGCCCTTACAGGAGGACGGCACATACATCTGTGCACGACACTCAAAAAAAAAAAAAACTCATAATCTGAGCTGCCAACGTCCAGAGAGTCATTTGCCCTCTCGTGGGCCAGGCCTTGTGCCAAGGCTTTCGGCTCCTCAATAGTCGTTGCGATGGCGCGGGTGGGGGGGTCGGGCATCAGGAGGAGGTGCATCCCCTGGCCTGTCGCTCCTGGCAGATGTTGCCTGCATCGCCTCCAACGCAGCGGCAATGCATGTTAGCACACTGTTGGTCTCAGCCTGCATCCGCAGCTGCCTGCCGCTGGTCTGGCGCTGGAGGCGCCTGTTCTGCCGACCCTCCGTTTGGATAGCAGCAGTGTTGGCCTGTACGACCACTCCCAGGCTCTTCACCTCTGCAACGATGCCTGGTGCTGTAGCCTGCAGCTCCCCAATCGCCATGCTGTTCCTATCCAGGCTGGCCTGCACATCCGAGCCCTGGTCCCGAGATGGTGAGGGACCCCCTGCTACCATGTGGTGACGCATGGCCTCAAGGGTCTCTGATTGGTCACCCAGGCATGTGACCATGGCAGCGAAGTTTGCGCTCACCTCCTGCAGGCAGTTCGACATGGAGCTGGTATGGGCAGCCTGTTGGCTGAGGCACTGGTGCATAGCAGCTGCGGTGCCCTGCACAGCCACTGTGCACGCAAATGAGGCCAGGCTGTCAGCGACATGGTGGAGGTCACAGGCAATATCTCCCATGTGCCGTGTCTGGCGTGCCTGCTTCCTCTCCAGCCCTTCTTTTAGGGATCCAGGTACACCCCTGGTATTCCTGAGAGCCTTCCTAGAAGATGAAGAGGCTTGTGTCTGTCTGGACGGGGTAGCCCTGCATGGGGTAGCCCTGGATGGGGTAGCCCTGGAGGGGGTTCCCCTGGAGGGGGTTCCCCTGGATTGGGTTCCCCTGATGGGCGTGGAGGTCTGAGAGGTTCGGAGAAGATGGAAGCCTACTCAAGATAGAGGCATTACTCTAGATGGAGATCCACTTGCTCCTCAAGAACTACCTCTAGAGCAGAGGTGTGGGCACTCCCCTCCACCGATCTTACGTTGCTTCCCAGGGGGTCAGGCTGAGGATGTTCCGGGGATGGCGTGGGTCCGACACAGCCAGTCGATGGCCCAGCTCCCTCCAGCACATCTGTGGATGACACAAAGCATTCACATGTTGGTGGACCCACACACTTGTCAAATGTTCCCTTGCACCCCCTCACATGCTACACACCGGATGGGGGATAAAACACACTTACCTGTCCTCAAGGCTTGTTCACTGAAGTCAAAGCCCTCCAGGCCCTCCACCTGCTCCTGCTCCAGACAGCTGGCAATGACCTCCTCATCGGCAGTCAGCATGACAGTACTGGCTGGTCCACCTCCCGTGCCCCTGAAGTGTCTTTTGATGCTGGCCAGCTTATCTCTGACCCGCCGACGCATATCATTAATTTTCTTTGCAATGTCCTTAGAGGTCCTGTTTTCATGCCCAAGGGCATTGACCTCCAGGGTGACCTTCTGGAGGATCTCTTGCTTCCTGGCCTTGCTGGTCCTGCCACTCTGTGCGCTATGGAGGTACACATTGTACTTAGAGATGGCAGAGGTCAGGATCGCCCTCTCATCAGCAGAATTTTTTTTCAGTCTCAGTATCGGACATCGCTCAGAATGCAAAAGTACCTGCACCACGGAAGACAAGCTGCTGGCGTACTTTTGCGCTTGACAGGACACATGCACCGTTTGCGATACTGTCGTAAACCACTGCACCAAGCTTGTACCATCATTTGCATGGGGTCACGCCCACTTCCACCTACGCTGGTCTGTGCCTTCGAAAATACGCTATGCTGGCACATCTTGGTGAGCAATGGCTTGCTGAATGCAGTGCATGCCTCTCCGCGCTGTGCCGGCGTAGCGTAAAAGAGATACGCTACGGCGACATAAATGTGCGACGATGTCTGTGAATCCGGGCCTATGTCTCTATACCCTGTAAACAGTCATTTCAGCAAAAAACATTTTTTACTTTACAGCTCCTTTAAGGTGTTTTAAAATCCAAAGTTAATAACTTCACTGTTCTCTATGAATTAGGGCAGGGCTGGAGGAATCTGAAGTCTCATAGCTAATGGGCCTACAAAATTACAGCTGCAAACTTATTTCCTGTACTTTTTTTTCTTGCTTTACAATTTTATGAAGTTGAAGGTGAGACAGAGTACATATCACTTGGTCCAACTCCCTAGCTCATGGGATGGGTGGCTAATTTTAGCTGCTTTCCACAGGCAGCCAAAGAAATAATTTTTAGAGACAGCAAGGAACACTCCAATCCACCAGCTTATAGAGTAAAACAGGTTGATTAAAGCATTCAATTTATGGGTTTCTTAAAGTAAAATACTGGCACTAGTTAGCGGAGCTACACCTTTTATCAATACATGGGATCAGTGCCAGAACAAAGCCGTCCATCACCCTGGGTAAAATTAAAGACTTCTAAACTTCTAATGCATGGTGTTGATGGGTGCACCACACTGCCTCCTCTGGTGCCCCTATCAGAGCTTGTGTTTGAAATGACCAGACAGTGAGTAAAGGGTTTATTGGTAAGCTCCAGTTGGGATACAAATCACCAATAAGTTTACAGACTGCCTTCATTAAGGGTAATTGCACTTAACACCTTCAATCAGAAATTGACTTCTGACAAGAAAACAATATTGAAATTTCCCCCAAATCTAATTACAGCATCTCTAAATCAAAGAAAAATGCAATATAATGCAGCTTAGCCTAACCGTTTTAGATCTAGTAGCAACTTTTTAATTAATTAATAAAAACAATTCACAGAGGGGAACACTTCTTGTTCTACAGTGGTGATGCTCACTCACTTTAAAGGGGAGTTCTACCCAAGAAAGGAAGTTCCACTTTAAAGAAAGGTGACCCCCCGACATGCCAGATTTGGCATGTCATTTTTTTGGGAGGGGGGAGCGGAAACCCTCTTTTTAGAGGGTTCCAGCTCCCACTTCCTCCCTATGACGTCTCAGCGATCGGAAGTAAGTCACCTCTCCCCCCTCCCTCTCCGCAATCATCTGGGACATGACACAGGTCCCAAGTGATTGCTCCGCCAATCATGGTGTGCAGTGCGTGCCCGGCTGTGAAGCCACAGCCAGGCACCCACAGTGACAATGACAAGGGGAGACGAGCGGGGTTCGTTCCCCCAAATCGCTGGACCCTGGGACAGGTAAGTGTCCAATTATTAAAAGTCAGCAGCTGCAGTATTTGTAGCTGCTGACTTTTAATATTTTTTTTTTAAGCGGAACACCCCTTTAAGGCTCATTCACATGGGTGCTCAGCATATAGCTGCTTGTTTCGTTTTTTACTACTGCTACCGTAAGCTGTGTTGCCAAGTTCCTGCAGCATTTTTTTTACTGACAAAACATGGGAAATTTACTGGCAGAACACATTTTTCTACTGACAACCTGAAAAATGGCAGAACTCCTATTAAAAACTGATATTTAAATATGGAAACACTGACAATATACATATTGTGCATGGTTTACACTTCAAAAGTCAACACAGCATAAGAAATGACCAGCCCCTGATATTTACAGACAGTTGGCAACCCTCGCAGGCAGACCACATAAAGAAAGGGTACAGATTGGCCGTATGTACACACCCACACAGCCAATTTTGACAGGTACACAGGGACAGGTGGATGGAGCCAGACGCAGAGCCCATGAGTCAACGACTGTGCACCTGTACCTGAATACCTGTCAGAATCAGCTGTGAAGGTTTGTCCATTCACTTTATATGGGCTGCCTACATGCAGCTCCGTGGTAACAAAACAAAAAAAAATATATGTATTAAAAAAAAAAATTCTGCACAGGGCTGAACATGTGAATAAACCATTACAGGACATATGGAGGAGCAGCATTTTCACCCTAGAATAGGAAGTGTTTTAGGATTAGAGAACATGCCCCCCTCTCCTCATCTCCATAACATAGACAGAGTTGTTCTATAGTCCACAGAGAGAACTGGCATCAGTGCTAAATGATTAAGAGTGCAGTCCAGGCAGGGAGCCCAGGTTATCAGTAGACATGTGCAGACTGGAATATTTTGTTTAGTTTTTTCGTTTTCGTTTGGAAAATACATTTATTTAGTTACTCCCGAAAATCGTTTTGATTTATTTCATTTTTCATTGGGGAATAGCTTTCGTCCAAAAATCCAATAATACTTGGTTTTTGTCGAATGGTCAAAAGAATATTCGACGGAACGTCGAATCTTTACGTCGAAACGTACATTTCCGTTCGAATATTCCGCCTACAAGAATTCTAATGTATGACTAGTAATAATGTCGAATCTATTTTCTCATAAATCGAAATCTAATCTCTGTAATGTCGAATCTATTATTTCTATAGTGTCGAATCTTTTCTCTATGATGTTGAATCTTTTCCCTATAATGTCGAATCTTTTCACTATAATGTTGAATCTTTTCCCTATAATGTCGAATCTTTTCAATATAATGTTGAATCTTTTCCCTATAATGTCGAATCTTTTCCGTATAATGTCGAATCTCTCTATATTGAAAATAAAGCATTTTTTATGTCGGATCTTTCGGTTTTCGTTTCTTGTGCTTTCGTTATCGTTTGTTAAAACGATAACGGAAAAACCAGATTTTTGGACGAAAATGCATTCTAACGAAAACGAATGCACATGTCTAGTTATCAGCACACAAGATTTCTTACAGGACCAACAAGTATTTTTTTTTTTTGTACTTATCGAACATGAATCCTTTCAATGGTAGGTTTGACAGACAAAAAGAGAAAAAATAAAGGGAATTTATTGTTAGGTTTTGCATACCCTCTTAACAAATCAGGTAAATTATAATGGCTCCACAGAAATATAGAAGGTTTGCTAGATTAGCCAGCAACTGTGTCTTTATTACATACTGTATGACAAATATATTTTTACTAACATCCATATATTTTCTTACTGGCAGGCTAATCCTGAGTTTGTCCTGACCCACCTAGAAGATTTAAACCTATGTGTGAAGGCAAATCAGGCAGGGGGTCATAAGCCTCCGTACAATACCCCATCTCATTTTCACCCGGATACTGGCACAGCTTTATCCGCAGAGGTCAGTTTGGTACTAGAGTCTATAGAAATCGAAATAAGCCCTTTGAAATCGTTTTGTAGTGATCAGAATATTGTTTAAAATGTGTTAAATGTCTTGTGTGAGATGTCATTTACTGTAAGGTTTGATTCTACTCAGCATTTCTCACTCCCTTTTCTTCTCAGCATTTATCTTTGACAGACTTTACTGTTTTTTGTGTGAGCTGATCTTTGGTTTTTAATTAAATCAGAAATCTAGATGTGTTTCTCAACCTTTTTCCAGTTAAGGCTTTAAAAATTGTAGACAATCTCAAGGCACCCTCCAAAGTAATGGACAGTCTTGAGGCAGCCCATTCTAAAATGTAAAAAACTATTCTAATAGTTTTACATAATGCAACAACATCAATACAAGTAGGACACCTAATGTTAGAGGTGATTTATTCTTCCAAAGCAAATACACTTTTGAAAACTGGTATTTACTAGTAATCCAATATTTCTCTTCTCCTTTAGTTTTTCTCCATCACTTACAGGCAGGTCCATAAATATTGGGACATCAACACAATTCTAATCTTTTTGGATATTTACACCACCACAATGGATTTGAAATGAAACTAACAAGATGTGCTTTAACCACTTCAGCCCCGGACCATATTGCTGTCCAAAGACCAGAGCACTTTTTGAGATTCGGCGTTGCGTCGCTTTAACTGACAATTGCGCGGTCGTGCGACGTGGCTCCCAAACAAAATTGGCGTCCTTTTTTTCCCACAAATAGAGCTTTCTTTTGGTGGTATTTGATCATCTCTGCGGTTTTTATTTTTTGCGCTATAAATAAAAACAGAGCGACTATTTTGAAAAAAATGCAATATTTTTTACTTTTTTCTATAATAAATATCCCCAAAAATATATTAAAAAAATATATTTTTCCCTCAGTTTAGGCCGATACGTATTCTTCTACATATTTTTCGTAAAAAAAAATCGCAATTAGCGTTTATTGATTGGTTTGCGCAAAAGTTATAGCGTTTACAAAATAGGGGGTAGTTTTATGGCATTTTTATTATTATTTTTTTTTTACTAGTAATGGCGGCGATCAGCGTTTTTTTTCGGTACTGCGATATTATGGCGGACACTTCGGACACTTTTGACACATTTTTGGGACCATTGGCATTTTTTTAGCGATCAATGCTATAAAAATGCATTGGATTACTATAAAAATGCCATTGGCAGTGAAGGGGTTAACACTAGGGGGCAGGGAAGGGGTTAAGTGTGTTCCTAGTGTGTTCTAACTGTATGGGGGGGGTGGACTCACTAGGGGAATCACTGATCTTCTGTTCATACATTGTATGAACAGAAAATCAGCGTTTCCCCCGCTGACAGGAACGAGCGCTGTGTGTTTTCACACACAGCTCCCGTTCCCCGCTCTGTAACGAGCGATCGCGTGTGCCCGGCGGCGATCGCGCCCGCCGGGCACACGCACGGGACTCGGGGGCGAGCGGGGGCGCGCGCGCGCGGGCCGCCGGCGGCGCGCACGCGCCCCCTAGTGGCCGCGAAAGGCGCGACGTAGAGCTACGGGCTCTCGCGCACCCGTGCCGACCTGCCGCCGTATAACTGCGGCGGCTGGTCGGCAAGCGGTTAACTGCAGACTTTCAGCTTTAATTTGAGGGTATTTACATCCAAACCAGGTGAACGGTGTAGGAATTACAACAGTTTGTATATGTGCCTCCCACTTTTTAAGGGACTAAACGTAATAGGACAGATTAACAATCATAAATCAAACCTTCACTTTTTAATACTTGGTTGCAAATCCTTTGCAGTCAATTACAGCCTGAAGTCTGGAACGCATAGACATCACCACACACTGGGTTTCATCCCTGGTGATGCTCTGCCAGGCCTCTACTGCAACTGTCTTCAGTTCCTGCTTGTTCTTGGGGCATTTTCCCTTCAGTTTTTTCCTCAGCAAGTGAAATGCATGTTCAATCGGATTCAGGTCAGGTGATTGACTTGGCCATTGCATAACATTCCACTTCTTTCCCTTAGGCCCCTTTCACACTGGGCGCAGGAGGTGTGCCGCTATATCTTTTTTTTTACCGCAATATTCAGCTGCTAGCAGTGAGGTTTTAACTCCCGCTAGTGGCCGAAAAAGGGTTAAAACCTAGCAGCAGTTTGCAGGCGGTATAGCTGCGCTGTCCAATTGATTTCAATGGGCAGCTGCAGTAAAGGAGCGGTAAAAAACCCTGCTCCTTCACCGCTCCAAAGATGCCGCTAGCAGGACTTTTGGAGCGGTCCTACTAGCGCACCACTTCAGTGTGCAGTGCAGGATTTTTTCAGGCGTTATTTAGGCACTATTTTTAGCACTAAAACGCCTGAAAAACGCCTTGGTGTGAAAGGGGCCTTAAAAAACTCTCTGGTTGCTTTTGCAGTATGCTTTGGGTCATTGTCCATCTGCACTGTGAAGCGCCGTCCAATGAGTTCTGAAGCATTTGACTGAATATGAGCAAATAATATTTCCCGAAACACTTCAGAATTCATCCTGGTGCTTTTGTCAGCAGTCACATAATCAAAAAATACAAGAGAACCAGTTACATTTGCAGCCATGCATGCCCACGCCATGACACTACCACCACCATGCTTCATTGATGAGGTGGTATGCTTTGGATCATGAGCAGTTCCTTTCCTTCTCCATACTCTTTTCTTCCCATCACTCTAAGTTGATCTTGGTCTCATCTGTCCATGGGATGATGTTCCAGAATTGTGAACTTTTTTAGATGTTTGGCAAACTCTAATCTGGCCTTTTTGTTTTGACTTTGACACACATACACTTACCTCCTGGAGAGTGTTTTTGATCTGGCCAACTGTTGTGAAGGGTGTTTTCTTCACCAGGGAAATAATTCTTCGGTCATCCACCACAGTTGTTTTCTGTGGTCTTCCGGGTCTTTTGGTGTTGCTGAGCTCACTGGTGCGTTCTTTTTTCTAAGGAAGTTTCAAACAGTTGATTTGGCCACACCTAATGTTTTTCCTATCTCTCTGATGTTTTTTTTTTTTTTTTTCAGTCTAATGATGGCTTGCTTTACTGATAGTGACAGCTCTTTGGATCTCATATTGAGAGGTGACAGCAACAGACTTCAAATGCAAATAGCACACTTTCATCTGCTCCTTGTAAATAAGATAATGAGGGGATAACACACACCTGACCATGGAACAGCTGAGCAGCCAATTGTCCCATTACTTTTGGTCCCTTAAAAAGTGGGAGGCAAATATACAAACTGTACAAAATATACAAACTGTTGTAAGCCCTCGATTTAGTTCGATTTGAGATGCAATTTCACATGTGAAATCGCATCTCAAATCGGCGGCAATTGCTGGCAATGACACCGTCCTAATCGGTGCGACGCCGCGTCTGTGGCGCTGCACCGATTTCAAAAAGTAGTTCCTGTACTACTTTTTGCGATTTCAGGGCGTGATTTACATTGACATCTGTGCAGAACCCTGCACAGATGTCTCCTAAATCGCGCGGAAATCAGGACTGCCAGAGGGTGTGAAATCGCGCAAGTTCAGCTGAAATCGCGCAATTTCACTCCCGCAGCCCAGTGTGAACCAGGGCTAATTCCTACACCGTTCACCTGATTTGGATGTAAATACCCTCAAAATAAAGCTGAAATTCTGCAGTTAAACCACATCTTGTTCATTTCATTTCAAATACATTGTGGTTGTGTATAGATCCCAAAATATTAGAATTGTGTCAATGTCCCAATATTTATGGACCTGACTGTAGCTAATGAGACCCCAAAGCTGATGCAAAGAGGCAAGGGAGGGTCAAACAAGGATGATATGCAGGCAACTGACATCCTCTTTTTCGACTGATGTTGTAACAATGAAAATCTGTGGCTTTGTGTAACTAAAATGCAGGTTTCTTCCACCCACCAGCTTGTATACAATTTTTTGGCCAATTTTTAGGCATCTTGCCAAGGCACCCCTGAGGAAACCTCAAGGCACCCTAGTTGAAAAAGGCTGGTCTAGATTATACACCAGAACTATTAAAACTCAAGTAGCCGGATTCAGGTAGAGCGGCCTGTAATTGAGCTGGAGATGCGCTATGCCGACGTAAGACAGAGAGGCAAGCAAAGTATTCACAGAGAACTTGCTCCCAACGTTGCGCCAGTGTAAGGTAATTTCGAAGGCGTAAGCCAGCGTAAGTACAAGTGGCTGTGACCTTATGCTAATGATGGTCCGAGCGTGGAGCAGTGTTTTTCGCCCGGCGTATCATGAAGGGAGCATGCGCAGTGCTGCGGACGTATGATCGCTCCCCTGTGCGCATGCTCACAACTACGTTGGCGCAACTTCCTGGGATACGCCGGCCCACCGGCTTATGCCAAGCGCATAAATACGCCCAGCCATATGCCCGTCTGGCGCAAAAGTACATCCTGCTTTCCCCCCCCCCCTGAAGCAAGGTACTTTTGCTGAGCGATGTCTGCTGTGGAGTCAGAGAAAGATAGGAGGAAGAAACATTTCTATACAGATGAGAAGGCTGTCCTCATCTCGGCCATGGAGAGATATAATATTTTCCTCCATAGAGCCAAGAGTGGTGAAACCAACAGGGCCAGGAAACAAGTAATCCTGGAGACGATCGCCAGTTATGTTAGTGCCCTTGTCCATGAGTCCTGGACCTCCAAGGACATTTCTAAAAAAAATTATGATTTACGGTGGAATGTTGGGGATAAATTGGCCGCCATCAGAAGGCACCGGAGTGGCACGGGGGGTTGACCCCGGAGGAGGAGGTGGTCACCAGGTGTCTGGAGAGGCAGCAATTGGAGGGCCTGGAGGGCTTTGACTCTTTTGATCAGGCATTCGGTGTGTAGCATGTGAGGGGGTGGAAGGGAACATGTGACATGCACAGATGTGCTGGAGGGAGCGGGTCCATCTGCTGCCGATGGCCATCCCACCTCATCCCCGGAACATCTGGCTCAGCCTGACCCCCTGGGAAGCCAAGATACAGCGGTGGAGGGGAGTGGCCACAACTCTCCTCTAGAGGTGGTTGAGGAGGAGACAGTCAAACTTGATGAAGCTTGCCTCTACTTTGAGGAGTCTTCCGTGTTGCCCAGGCCCTCTCAGACCTCCCCCCAGCAGGGGAAGCCCCTAATGGTCCACCCCCATCAGGGGAAGCCCCTCAAGGGCCTCCCCATACACACGGCCCCAAGCCTCTTCTGCCCCCAGGAAGGCGACGCAGAAGACAAGGGGTGTGCCTGATTCCGTCCAGGAACATCTTGCAAGGGACAAGGCCCACCAGACCCGCCATATGGGTGTGATAGTCAGGGACCTGCGCCGGGTGGCAGACAGCCTGGCCTCCTCGACACAGATATCAGAAGGCCTGCAGGATGTCAGTGGCAACTGTGCTGCAGTGGTCACCTGCGTTGGTGAGCTGCAGGTCACCACAGCAGACCTCGTGGCAGAGGTTAAGACCCTGGCAGTGGCGGTCCAGGTGAACACGGCTGCAAACAAGGCTGCCTTCCATGCTGAGTCACCTGGAAGGGAAAAGACAGGAGGATGTTAGCCGTGCTTGTGCCCTTCATGATGTCTGCATCATGGGATCGGACAGTCATGCCTGACTCCCATGTCACTCACCAACCAGCCAGCTGTCCCCATACACGTTCTGTTCGAATTCTGTTGGAAAGTTGCTTTGACGATATATGTAGCTGTCGTGGCTAGCCCCTTGGTGTTTGGCATGGATGTGCCATATGAGGCATTGGGCATCGGCTATCACCTGTACGTTGATGGAATGCCACTGCTTAGGATTGCGGTATATGTGCTCTGTGGATTGGGACATCCCAGCCACTACTCCACTTGAAATGATCCACTGGCAAGGAAATGCACTGTTGCCAGTACCTTGACCAGTGGCTGCACTCCATGTGCGCATTTTGTCTGGCTGGTGATGTCATCATGCAGGTCTGTGGCTAATTCCAGGATGGCAGCACGGCTGAATCTGAAGATGCAAAACATCTCCGAATCCCCCATGCCAAAGACGTTCATGCGCGTTCGGTATATCCTCTCCCGTGCCCTCCTACGTGCTTGTGGACACAGTAGTAGTGCAAAGACCATGGCTGCCCCTGGCATGTTGGCATACAGATGTGTTGTCCTGCAAGAGTGGTTGCTCAGCTCGTCCGTAACGGTGCTGCTGCAGCTACTCTCCAGATGACGTGTGCACGTCTTTTGCTGAGTTAACTGCTTGCCGACCACCTACCGCAGTTATACGGTGGGACGGTGGCACTGCTGGGCGAGAGCACGTAGCTCTACGTCCTATCTTTTTTGGCTGCTAGGGGGCGCGCGTGCGCTGCCGGCGTCCCGCGCGTGCGCTGGCGCACGCCCCCAAGTCCCGCGCGCGTGCCCGGCGGGCGCGATCGCCACCGGGCACGCGCGCTCGTTCGTTACAGAGCGGGGAACGAGAGCTAAGTGTGTAAACACATAGCTCTCGTTCCTGTCAGCGGGGGAAACGCTGATCTTCTGTTCATACAATGTATGAACAGAAGATCAGTGATTCCCCCTAGTGAGGCCACCCCCCCATACAGTTAGAACACACCAAGAACACACTTAACCCCTTCCCTGCCCCCTAGTGTTAACCCCTTCACTGCCAATGGCATTTTTATAGTAATCCAATGCATTTTTATAGCATTGATCGCTATAAAAATGCCAATGGTCCCAAAAATGTGTCAAAATTGTCCGATGTGTCCGCCATAATGTCTCGGTGCTGAAAAAAAACGCTGATTGCCGCCATTACCAGTAAAAAAAAAATATTAATAAAAATGCCATAAAACGACCCCCTTTTTTGTAAACGCTATAAATTTTGCGCAAACCAATCAATAAACGCTAATTGCGATTTTTTTTTTTAGAAAAATATGTAGAAGAATAGTCACTCTATTTTTGTTTATAGCGCAAAAAATAAAAACCGCAGAGATGATCAAATACCACCAAAAGAAAGCTCTATTTGTGGGAAAAAAAGGACGCCAATTTTGTTTGGGAGCCACGTCGCACGACCGCGCAATTGTCAGTTAAAGCAACGCAGTGCCGAATCACAAAAAGTGCTCTGGTCAAGAAGGGGGTAAATCCTTCCGGGGCTGAAGTGGTTAAACCTGCTTTTTGATGGACTAACTTTAGGCCGGACGTACAACTTACAGAATCGCCGTATCTCTCTCATTTGCATATATAAATAGGAAATCAATGGGAGCGCCAGATGCGTCCAGCGTAAATATACGTCCACGATACGCCGGCGTAGGAAAGTAACGTCAGTAGGAAAATGCCTATTTTCAGGCGTATCTAGTTCTGTGGGTACAGCGCACAGATGCGACGGTGCATATTTATACTTACGCGGCGAATCTGTAGATACGTCGGCGTAAGTCTTTCTGAATCTGGCTAAAGGTATTCTGATGGGTAAACTTAACGTAAAGCAAAAATGTCAATGATCGACCAAATCTCTCTCAATCCTCCTAATCTGCCATTGGCTCTGATATGTGAGTGGTAAATTCAGTAACAAATAGCAAGCCAAGTAGGTGTAGGTGGAAGACTAGTCATTTTGCTTTCCAGCATTTGCATATCTTGGGCATATCTGATCTATTTACTTCCATAACTGACCCATTGCATATCTTAAACATTGTTGTGCTGGGAAAGAAATCAATGTAATCATGTGGAATAAGGCAGAGATTAGTGGGAGATAGGTGGAGTTCTACAGTCCAGCAGTCAGGGCTGACAACACTGTTTGGGATTTTAGTACAGCAAAGGCAATGTGAGTTTAAGCCCAGCTCCAGCATCCCTTCAAATGTGTCTATATGCCCAGAGGTTAGGCGATGATAGGACCACTGTGATTGTCTGCCACAATGGTCACATGATCAGAATCTTGTTAGCTCCTGATCATGACTAGAAGACTAGGAGAAACCCCATAACTGGAATTTTTTTTAGAGGAAGAACATCCATGGAGAGTAAGAAATCCCCAGTTTTTTGTTGCCAACATCCCAGTATTTTGTATATAAGAAACCAAAGAAAAAGCACCACTATGTTTTTAATCTTTAAATAATAAAATTATTTCATGTTTTATTATATTGGGTCCATAAGAGTTTGCCCTTAAAGTCCCATAACGGTAGTACCGTCCGGTACTTTTTCTTTGGTTCCTTATAACTGGACTTTTTAGGCCAAGTGTATAAGTGAAGTAGTATAGCATTAATTAAATGTTTGGTACTACAAAGATATAAAATCTCAGTATGAATTGTATTGAAAATTACATATACAACCAGAAAGGCGGCTGATGTATTAATTGATGCAGTACAATATGCACAAGATGTACAATGTAACTTATAGTTCTACAATGTCCTGATGGATGTCACAATGCTGACTGCAAGACTGTAGGGGTCATCCATCTACTAACCTGTGAGTGTGGTTGCGTCTATGTAGGTAAAACTATCCAGAAATCCTGGAAACTTGCTTATCGCCACATCATCAGTATGAGGGTCTGCGATCCAGATTTACCACGGGACGATATGTGGCCACAACACATGGTGGAAAAATTCCCAAACTCCAATTCCTTACCATAGATAGAGTTAACCTGACTCCTCGAGGAGGGGATTGGAATAAAAAAATTGCTTCAAAGTGAATTTAGATGGATTTAAAGTTTATCAGCAACATCTTCCCCCACGTGACACATATTCTCTATACTTGAGGGCATATTTTTACTGTTTTTGTTGATTATTTGCATTTCTGTTACGATCTATATACATTTCTATATTATACTCTGTTTGCTTGTGTTTTTTTTTTTTAACATTCTGCTAAAACTTTTGTAAATCAGTACTGCTTGGACCTTGAAGAAGGGGACATACCCCGAAAGCTCGCCCTGAAAAATGATACAGTATGTTAGTGCAAATAAAAAAAGTATCATGGACAATACTCAACTTTCTCTATACTCTTCTTGGTAATTCTTCCTTGATTTGTTGGATTCCAATCCTGTCAGGTAGTCGCTGACTCTTCTGCTATGTTCCCAATTTTTTTCTTTTGTACCAGAGAGGTCATCTGGCGCATGTGGGCCGTCTACCTATTTCTGTGGTATGACGTTATTTTGATTTTTCACCTTGACGGCAACTTATCCATGTTTCCTGGTTCTAGTTCACACCATCTATATGCATGCCAGCGTATGCGTGGCGCCATTTCCGCCTGTCTGGGTTTGGTCACGCTAAGCGTCTTTCGATCCGGGGGACCCAGTCTGGTTCACATGTCCCTTTAGGGAGAAGGTCTCACTGCCCCACATACATTACGCCACTCTGCCATGCACAGGCAGAGCTATGTCACCCGCTCTCCTCCTCTGATGCAACATCAGACTTTTGGTGGGCGGTCCCCTTCTCGTCTGACATCACTCCACCATAGGGACAGAGTAATGCTTCATACTTTTGGGTGCACTTAACCAAGCAGGCCAGCTTTGGAGTGGGGAAGTAAGTACTGCACCGGTGGCTAGGTTTCCCGCTGTGGCGGCTTTATAAGCCCACCCCATCTTCAGATCACACCATCTAGAGTCTCTGGACATCAGAGTGGCCCATGTGACCCTTCAATTGGGATTTTTTGTGATTTTGACTGCAATAGGTGAGCCATATACTATCTATTATCACTGTGGTGCAATTTCCCCATTGTTACTACATAATATACATTATCTATCCACTTTAGGGGAGTCTCCATATGGAGGCCTCTTGTGGGTACTACATCAAGTATGTTTAGGAGAGTTCCTTTATGGAGGTCTCTTTGTGGCTACAATTTTCAGTTGGTTTATACTTTTCTCCTTTAAACCCCCTACAGTGTATAGCTAGTATATATACATTTCTTTCTACTCTAGTCAATCATAAATAGTACATCTTTCTTTTCTTTCTTTTTTCTCTCTTCTGTGGGATACATAACCTTTAAGGAGCTTTTCCATATATTTAGGCCTCTTACCATCAAGTATGCATTCTGAATACATACATTTACTTTATAATACATGGTGTTCCGTGTTCTTTCGGATATATACTCTCTAACACTGGACATATTCTACCTCCTTTGGCAAGTTTAATAGAGTTTGCCACCAGCATGGCAATTTTGGAGTATTTCAAAACTCCCATGTACTCGCATTAGTGTTGGGGATGGAGTTGCTCCCTTTTTTTTCTTTATTATCTAACTTGGAGATATATACATTTTTCTTGATATCAGATTATCTCCCACTGATCATTTTGTGCATTACTCCCTTGAGAGCACTGGCGTGTGTTCCTTGGTGGTCCTCTTCTGACCTCTTTGGGTCGGACTGCAGACCTATCAAACCTTCCTGTCTCTAGGATGATTGCCACTGTTTGTTTTTAACCTTGCCGGCTGTGGTTAAACAATGCACTTTACAGAATATGTAAGTGTAATTAATATTGCTACACAAACTAATTGAATGTTCTGTAATGATGACAGAAGGTGGCACACTCAGGTTAAAATGGCAATTAAAGGTTCATTTCTCGAATTTGTGGCTTTTTAAATCACAATTAGTGTCCGTGTATAAAGAGTCAATGGGTTTGTTAGCACTCATTTTGATGCCCTAAGCAGGCTAGACACTGAGCCATGAGGAGGTAGAAAAGAACAGACAAAAGACCTGCGTAACAAAGTAATGGAATTTTATAAAGATGGAAACGGATATAAAAAGATACCCAATGCCTTGAATATGCCAGTCATTACTTTTTAATCCCTTATTAGGAAGTGGAGGTACCTGCAATATTAAGGTATAAAACATTGTAAATATGCATGTATTCTAGAGGTGTACTGCATTTATTTATGTATGTAGTTTGTCCTGACATGCACTTTAAGTTACAGCTCTGCTGCACTGTAAAAAAATAATCGGCATATTGACTGCTACCTAGGCTGAGAACAATAAAAAAAAATCTAGTAAATATACCAGCGTATGTACCATGTCTTCCACCTCTTTCTGAGACTTTAAACAATTGTGATACCTCATGTTTGAACGAGATAAGTAAGTAAATGTAGCATGACATTGATGCATTTCATGTTTAAGAGTTCTATGAATGATGCCAGTCATTTCAATCAACAGCAGCTTTCACAAGCGCCGGATGCCCAGCCACTGCCCGCAGGGGGCCCAGGGGAAGCGAGGCAGCTGACAGTGGCGTTGGTGAGGAATCTCGCAGAGAAACATCCCAAGGCCTCAGCTCAAAGGTAAGCCACTGACAGAACATATATTTATTGTTCAATGACATTAGATGTTTTCCTTCAGTTTCATGTTACATTGATTCTCCAGATAGTATTGAAATATCTCCAGAGCCCTCTGGCTTGCTAGCAAATATTTTTTATTTATTTGGCAAAATGAAATAGGAATGCCACTTTTCTATACAGTTCTACTATGGAATTTTCAAAGACTTGCATTTCTCACATTCAAACAAAAAATGTATTGATAAGAAAGAAGATGGGGGGAGGGGGAGGGTACAGAAAAAGAGGGTGAGGAGGAAGGGGTATAATTACAAAAACACCCATAACAGTATAGTAGGTCTACCATACAGTATAATACAATGTTCTGCCCTATACCTGAAATTATGTAATTGTAAAAATAAGTAGTATTAAAGAGCAACACAGAAAATCATTTTGAAATAAGACGTATCATATTAGCATTCAAGACTGTATAACATTGTCCAACCATCCAGTAAGAATAAAAATATGACTCCAGTCTATCTTTTCCGCAGTAGTAATCTGGTGAGTCAGCGTTTATATTGGAAAGGTTAAGATTAAATGGCATTAAGTTAGCAAGTTTTAAGGCATGTTAGCCAGTGGGTTACAAGCAGTGTCAGGACAAGGTTATTGAGTGCCCAGGCAAAAGATGCCAAGCTGCACGCCCCCCCCCCCCTTCCCATAAGGTTAGGGTTAGCAGTGATGTTGCCATCACTACTACTATCAGCTTTGCAACAGAAGCAACTGGCATAGGGCACCCCCATCCTTGCAATAAGCCATTGCACCCAGGGCAGCTTCCCCTCCAGCCCACCCCTTACCCCAGCCACGGTTACAGGTGTCAAATTGAGATAAGCATTGGACCCATTTCTTTCAGAATTTAGCAGTGCAGCCCCTGTGCTCATATATGAATTTCTTATAAGAAAGGGTCATGTAATTGTGAAGCAACCACGATTCCTAAATTAGTGGAGTGGATTGGATCCAGATATGTGCCACCAGCTTACAAGCCGCAAAAAAAAAAAAATAGCCAAAATATTTATCATGTCTTGCATGACAATAAAAATAATTGAACTCATTTGCACATGGGTAAAATCTCCAACTGGATTCTTCTATCTCGCACACTGTAGCATTGAACTATCCTTGCTGGAGTTCCCAGTCTGGTTTCCAAAGCAACTATTGCTTCTTCCACTGAACCCCAGTAATGTAGGTAGGGCATTGGAGGAAGGAACAAGCACATGGCTGGCGACACAGGCATTTGACACTCTCAGAAGTTTGGAATGCTGAAGAGGCTTTCTGAGACTACAGCACTGACACAAAGAAGAGACAGAACCACTCTACCCCTTCTGAGAGTCACTGGAGCCATTATAATTTTTTGTCCTGGCCCTACAGTACAAGCCTTGAGTTACAAACTGGAATTTCTGAAGAATATGGCTTGTTACGGGTTATATTTGCTTTTTTTGGAAATACTTATATTTTTCCATGAAATTTATATACTGACTTTATATTAGATGCAGCTCATAGCTAAATTACTGCACTATTTATCATAAACAACTGCATTTTTAAATAAAATACTTCCTTTAAACTTGCACTTTTCATCAAATGGGTTTCCTGATAGTGTCAACAGTGCACCATGCCTGTGTAATATGTCTTGAAGTAGCCACTGGTAGTTGACATGGTGACAACACAAATGATCACCAGACATAATTACACGTTAAAACTTAGATGAGATTTTAATACAGTAATTGGGTTTACATATACACTATAGTAACACAAGTATTGGTATGCCTGCCTTTAGGCTCCATGCACACTAGGAGCAGAAAAAAGTCAACGTTTTTAGCTTGGAAAAATGTGGCATAAAAGACGCAAAATTAAAGCATATTGTACAAAGTTTAGGCGAGTCTATGAGAGTTTAGGCGAGTCTATGAGAGTTTAGTTTATAGGCGTTTTTTGCACTACACTCCCCTCTGCAAAAGTTTTTACTCCCACAACACACCTAAAAAAACATTGGCACTTGACTTTCAGAAGAGATAAGAGCAGTTTAGGAGAGACTGACGTTTTTACAGCTCCTAAACTCCTCCAGGAAACGCGATAGAGAAGGTTTTTTTTTCCTGCCTCTGAACGTCCCTGACAGAAAGCGCCTGTAGCAGTCAATAATGTGCAAAGACACATAGAGCACAATAGAAGTGCTTCTAGAGGCAGGAGAAAAAAACTTCAAACGCCTGTAGAATCAATGTTTTTTAAGTCCAGTGTGCATGGAGCCCTACAAGCACATGACTTTAATGGCATCCCAGTCTTAGTCCCTAGGGATCAATATTGTGTTAGCCTAGCCTTTGCAGCTATAACAGCTTCCACCCTTCTGCGAAGGCTGTCCACAAGATTTAGGAGTGTGTCTATGGGAATGTTTGACCATTCTTCCAGAAGCGCATTTGTGAGGTCAGGTACTGATATGGTTGAGAAGGCCTAGCTTGCAGTCTCCACGCTAATTCATCCCAAAGGTGTTCTATCGGGTTGAGGTCAGGACTCTATGCGGGCCTTTTAAGTTCCTCCACCCCAAACTCGCTTATCCTTGTCTTAAAGATTGCTAAGTATCCCATCCTCTTACACTGCTAACCACCTCTTCTCAGGAGTACTTACAGCCTTATTCCAAGTGCATGCTCTCAGGACCTCGAACTGCCTGGTTTTTACCAGTAAACTTAGCTAACGCCCCTTTCCCCAGGCAGTGACTGTAATAGAAACTTCTCCAAATATTCACACAGGGGTTTTTGAGTAACACAAATAAACCCCCTTTACTGGCTTGGATGTGACAATAAAACATAACTGCCCACATATTAGTAAAGGCATAGTCCAAATATTGGCTAACATTAGATAGCATTGCAGCAATCATGAGTCATGAGGTGTCTTGTGGCTTATAATTAATATCGATCAGTCCTTCCCCTACACTCCACATCTGATCCCCTAAGATGGTACACTCCCTGGAGGGAAATATCTTCTCCATAAGATAGCTCCAAGCAGCAGGTCCTCAGGACAGCCTCTCTTCTGAGCACGAGCATCTTCAGCAGATCTCTCCTCAATCTTTCCCAAAGCAGAAGACATAGAGTCCTGGCTACTTTCACCTTAAATAGAACTACCTGTAGCACTCACCAGGAGGAGGAGGAGTAACCCTTAAGGGGACCTCTGCCTAGCTCTACCTGCCTATTACCACTTACGACAGAGGGAAACTGGAGCTGCGGTATCACGTGACCAGGAAGGAGCAAAAAATAATTAAAAAATAAGGTAAGTATATATATCTTAATTACACAGGGTAGGCAAGATAGATCAGAGGATTTGAGATGGAGAGGGAACATTTTTAAGAATAGTTAGTGTTAGGCTTCAATGCCACTGTAATGTATAAGTAAGGCCGCGTACACACGATCAGTCACAACCCGATGAGAATGGTCCGACGGACAGTTTTCATCGGTTCACCGCTGAAGTGGCCTGATGATCTGATGTGCGTACACACCATCAGTCCAAAATCCAGTTTCATCGGACAAAACCGATCGTGTGTACGCGGCCTAACTCTAGGTCTACCTGGAAAAAAAAATATTGAATATTTAGTTATTAAATAACTAAAGTACTTTTTAAAATGGAATTATTTATGATCTTTAAAAATGCAAAGTGTAAAAGATAGATTAAAATACCGTATATTATACTGTATCTCTATATAGTGTTTTCTGTAAACAACCAAAACTAACAAGTGAGCAATGCCCCCTACATCTGAGTTAAAAGATAATTGATAATAAAAACGGTGTCAAGATGGCCAAATGTGTTGGCGGGGAAATCTTTGTCCACACAATAACTTGTAGAGCAGTGGTATTTGAGTATTAATTTGGAAGCATTGTCTATATTAGCTTATCATATTAAGTAGCTTACCTATATCAAGAGTGAATAGAGGAGAAGTGTAGCAGCCAACAAAGCCTCCTGACCCAGCTTGTCACCCAGTGACCTGTGAGAAGGAAATAATGAACTGTGAGTAGCTGTCATCCTAACTGCTTCTGACAGTTTGGCTATGGGCACATCTGTGTTACATTCATGAAGAGGTCTTTGTTTTTTTCCCACTAGTGACTCTGCAGACCGCTGTGGGGTTTTCTCGTTGCCCTGCTCCTATATGTGCCCTCCCTTCCTCGTGCAGAGAGCAGCTGCCACTGATGAAGATGACATTTAGTTTAATGATTTATTTGGCATTTATTATTTAATTAAAAATACAGACGTTAATATATATATAAATACTGTCTATTACAGACGGACAGATATGGGGGTTGATTTACTAAAACTGAAGAGTGCAAAATCTGGTGCAACTGTGCATGGTAGCCAATCAGCTTCTAACTTCAGCTTGTTTAATTAGGTTTTGACAATAAAACCTGGAAGCTGATTGGTTTCTATGCAGAGCTGCATCTGCACTCCCCAGTTTTAGTAAATCAACCCCAAAGTCTTTATAATGTTTCAGTGAAATACTGGGCTTGCTTCATAAGAAACAATGAGACATATTTGACTGTTAAAAAAAGTCAAATTTTAAAGTTGTAGTAAACCCACTGCCGTTTTTTTTAAACACCCGAAAAGCAAAAGGCTTTATTCATTATGAAATACTTACCTTGAAACAAGGTGTGAGGAACTTACCTGGTCCACGCCGAGGGAGATGCCATCTTGCCTCGGCGTGTCTTCCGGGTATCGCCGATCCAGTGCTGTGATTGGCTGGAGTGGCGATGTCATCACTCCTGTGCCGGCCGTTTAGCTGAGGATCTCCGATGTGCATGCGCCGCTGCAGTCAGCGGTGCTTTGCGAGGGGAATATCTCTTAAACCTTACAGGTTTAGGAGATATTCTTTATACCTACAGGTAAGCCTTATTATAGGCTTACTTGTAGGCTAAAGTGGTAGTACAGAGTTTACTACCACTTTAATGGATTGGAGATAGCGAGATTAAAGATTTAACCAGCATGAGGTGCTGCAGATAAAATAACACATTGTAGTTTACAGTAAGACTAGGCAGCCATTATACACCTTTCCACAGGTGTGCACACAGTGTGTGGAGGTTGTGCCTGGGCACACCCTAATCACCCATGCGCATTAGCATTTGGACTCTGTGTGCCCCGCTTACCAACTCTGCGTCTCTTTCTCTGTGGCGGGGGGGGGGGATCAATGTGATGGGGCCATAAATATGTAGACACACACAGGTGTTTTTGAGCATTAGTGTGCACACCCAAACGCAATAGGCTGTGCACACCTATGCCCCCTTTAATAGTACCCTGACTAGATGTAAACATTGGAACGCCTTTACCTGAATGGTGTTAAAGGTACAAGCTCCACTGCTATCATCTTGGTTTTGTTGGCTCTACTTAATGATTCACTGACCTAGAACATCTAATGATATATCAGATGTCCTGATAATTCACTGGCTACTTGCCTGTTTGGGTCAGTGACACCCTAAGTAGTAACACTAGGATAAGGAGGCATTTACCTTCAGAATTTACGTGTCGGTATTGTCTTCTGGCTTGACAGATTCTCTGTAATTAATACTGTAGTAATAGTAATTGTAATTGTAGTTAATGTAATTCCATGCTGGTAGAGCATCTGTATGAGTTTAAAAGAATGATCATTTATAAGGGGACACCATTTATAAGGAGACACCATAACTTCCATTCCGTAGCCTGACATCTCATCCACTTAAGCAGGGGCTCTTATTTGCCCGTAATATACATACCCCTAGGGGATATGGAAACTATTTTATGGGGTTATGGGACTGAGTAATTAAAAAGCAGATTAAATCAAGATTCTCTGGATTATAGCACTTGAACCCAAAGTAGAAAAATCCACTTAATATTTTAGATGGCATGCAAGTACCATTTTCATTAACTGTATTAATTAAATAATACTTCCATGTTTTGAGTGCAGCTAAAACATTACTAGTTGTAACTATAAAATTTTATGTGAAATGCTGGTTATAAATAGTAAATAAATATTATTGTTCTATCCCAGTTACATGATAGTTTGTGTTTTTAGGGCGTTTCAATATGTGCAAAGAGAGAACACACAAGAACACACAAGCAATATACATATATATATATATATATATATATATATATATATATATATATATATATATATATATATATACTGCATATAAAACCTGTAATTGCGTAATGACAGATATAGTGACAGAAGAACCGATGCAAAAAAAACAAAATAATATAAAAAATAAATAAAAATTAGCTGCAGGCAGAATATACAGTAGATGCCCTTCCAAGGTTCCTGCCCGTTCTCCAACAGTTTAGCAGACGATCAGGGCAGACACGTGCTTCTCGCAGTTCTGTTAGAGGTCTAAATTTATTCCAGTTTTGGCTGTGGTATATACAGGGCTAGTATGTGAGTAATGACCAATCGTGAGGCCGCGTACACACAGAGGTACATGTCCGCTGAAACTGTCCGACGGACCGTTTCCAGCGGACATGTCTCCTCCGGATTTTCATCCGACGGCGTGTACACACCATCGGATCAAGATCCCGGCCGGCAGACAGCGCGGTGACGTGGCGGTGACGTTGACGCCGCCACGTCACCGTACCAGGAAGTAAAAAACTTCCACGCATGCGTCGCATCTGCGGGCAGCTATGTCCGCTGGTTAGTGTACTAACCAGCGGACATATCCGATGGACATGTCTCCGGCAGGCAAATTTTAAAGCATGCTTTAAAATTTGTCCGCCGGTCAGACATGTCCGCTAGCCCATACACACGATCGGATTTGTCTGCTGAAACTGTCTGTCGGACCAGTTTCAGCAGACAAATTCGATCGTGTGTACGCGGCCTAATTGTTTGGACCTCCTCTTGTTTGGACATCTCCTCTTAAAGAAGAAATTGGGCTTGGCCATCCCAACCAGTTTACTATAGCATTCCTATAGCCTTCAGCCTGGCATACACTATTCGTTTTTTTTTCGTTCAACCCGGCTGGTTGAATGAAAAAAGACACCATAGTCTCTAGTTGGTGCTGCGTTAGTATAGCGGGAAAGGCCCCCTCCCGGACACTGTGAACAGAGCTTTCAGACATTGGCTGAGGGCACTGATTGGGCAGGGGCCGCTGGGGGTTTTCCAGCACGCATGTCCGACAGAAGCCAACGGAACAGCTGGCTTCTGTTGGAGCGGCTGGCATACACATGGGCCGAATGTCAGGCAGCATTCGGCCAATGTGTACAGGGCTTTAGGTCAGTTAAGGTAAAGCCATGCTTATGTCCTTATATAGCCCCTGGTGGAGGCAATACATGTCCTGGTGGAGGCATTCTTTCTATACATTAGTGAGCCACAGTCAAGGAAAATTAATTTCTCCATCAATTAAGAAATCTTTAGGATTAGGTTCCTAGCTATCCATATGTAAAGTAAATCCAAGCCATTGACATCTTTTGAGGTCTTAATAACGCCCAATGGCGAAACAATAGCATAACTCCCTACCTCCCAATGCGCTGGGGCAAACTGTTAGAGAGAGCCACTGGACTACAGGATTTAGCCAGGATGCTGGGATTTAAATTAAATACATTAAATAAATAATAAATTCAATTAATAATAATAAATTAAATTTAGTACAGTCCCGGCAAGCCTGGGTAGCTTGGGAGTTATGTAATAGCCATAGCAGCCCAAAAATCTGCTATGGGGCTGGAAGGAGAGACCATTAGGTGAGGTATTAAGGCACTTTAGACATAGTAACTCTGGACTAGATTCTCAAAGAAGTTACGTCGGCGTAACTTCTAGGATGCACCGGCATATCTTTTTTCTGTATTCAGAAAGCAAGATACGCCGGAATTTTGCTAAGATCCGACCGGCATAAGTCTCTTATGCCGTCGTATCTTAGTTGCATATTTACACTGGCCGCTAGGTGGTGCTTCCGTGGATTTACGCGTTGAATATGCAAATAAGCTAGATACGCCGATTCACAAACATACTTGCACCCGGTCGCATTTTTTTTACGTCGTTTGCGTAAGCGTATGTCCGGCGTAAAGTTACCCCTGCTGTATGAGGCGTACGCAATGTTAAGTATGGACGTCGGCACAGCGTAGAATTTTCCGTCGTTTACGTTGTTTGCGTAAAACGTTCGCAAATAGGGCTTTGCGTAAGTTACGTTCACGTTGAAACCAATGAGTAATTGCGGCATAATTTCGTTCGTTAGAAGCGTCTTTTACGTGGGGTCATGGTTGATTACTATACAACACGCCCACTCCAAGCCTACTTTGAATTACGTGGGCTTACGCCGGCCAATTTACGCTAAGCCGCCGTAACTTAGGACGCAAGTGCTTTGTGAATACGGCACTTGCCTCTCTAAGTTGCGGCGGCGTAGCGTAAAGAGGATACGCTACGCCCACACAAAGATACACCTCTGTACGTGAATCTACCCCTTAGGCCGCGTACACACGATCGGTCCAACCCAATGAGAATGGTTCGATGGACCGTTTTCATTGGTTCACCGCTGAAGTGGCCTAATGGTCTGATGTGCGTACACACCATCAGTCCAAAATCCGATCGGGTCAGAACGCGGTGACGTAGAACACAACAACGTGCTGAAAAAACGAAGTTCAATGCTTCCAAGCATGCGTCGACTCGATTCTGATCATACGCAGGTTTTTGGTCCGATGCTTTTGCATACTAACCATCGGTTTGGTCCGATGGTCAGGCATCCATCGGTCCAATTTTAAAGCAAGTTTTAAAACTTTGGTCCGACGGACGACGGTCCAATGGGCTGTACACACGCTCGGTGTGGACCGATGAAACTGGCCTAAAGGCCAGTTTCATTGGACAAAACCGATCGTGTGTACGCGGCCTTATTGTGCATGTCAGGAAAACACCAACCCATTATTTGCAGGTTACAGAAGCTTTGGGCACTCCAAAAAATAATACTGTTGTGTAGCAGATCCAGTAGGGACCCCACTTTTAAGGTTGCTGGGACTCATGGGGTAAGAACCCCATTTTACATCAGCGACCTAACAAGGAGTCTACCTTCAAATCAGCTCCTATGCTTAAAGAGGAACTCCCATTGGATCTTCTGGAGAATGGGCTTTATTTTTGGTTGGGTTAGTTCCACTCTACACTATTGTGAACTGGTAAATATTTAATTTGACCAAGTAAATAACAGGCTCTGCTATGCTAGACATCCAGCAGAACAGATTTTCAATTACCTCATCTTAATCAGATGCAGCAAATAGAACTGTTTTAATAGAAGTCATAGATTTAGTTTTTTTTATTCATAGTTTTTTTTTTATTGTTATGCCGCGTACACACGGTCGTTTTTTGCGATGAAAAAAAACGAAGTTTTTTAAAACGTCATTTAAATTGATCGTGTGTGGGCAAAACGTCGTTTTTTGTCTTAAAAAAAAACGACCAAAAAAAAATTCCAACATGCTTGAATTTTTTGTGTCGTTTTTCAAAACGTCGTTTTTTGTTTCACAAAAAGTCACCGTGTGTAGCAAAAACGTCGTTCAAAACGACGTTTTTCAACCCGCGCATGCCCAGAAGCTAGTTATGAAGCGAGCTTCAATGGAAAAGTGTGGTGAACGTAACCTCGCTTTTTGTGAAAAAACGATGGTGTGTATGCAAAATTGTCTTTGAAAAGTGACGTTTCAAAAACGTCGTTTTTTACTTCACAGAAAACGTTGTTTTTTTTTTCATCGCAAAAAACGACCGTGTGTACGCGGCATTAGTCTATTTGGCACATATTATCGCACATGAAGTTTTAATGAGAAGAGCAGGAGTTCATGAATTTACTTCATCTGAGCAGATGATAAATGGGATGAGCAGACTGACATGATGTTTCCTGGCATGAATAGGGATAATCTCCTACTGAAATGTGGGATTAGTCTGCTTTGAATTCAAAAGATCTCAAGAAATGTGGAGTCATCTTTATCTTTCTGGGCACAAGAGTAGCATAAGAATGATGAAATAATATGTCCTGTTTCCTAGGAATTAAACTTCATCTACAAACATTCTAAGCAGCCAAGTTGGGGGGTTGATCCAGTATTTACACCCAAAATGAAAAAAAAAAAAGTAAAATAATGCAGATTAACATTTCTTAAATGTGGTGGCTGCATTCATTTTTTCCTCTTTATTTTCATTTGGTAATCCTGCCAGTAGCATATTTATTTTCCTAGGATGACATTGCTTACTCAACCTACTTTATCTATGGAGAAGCAACAGCATTACCCTAGGACGGGACTACAGACTCCCCCAACTCATTTTCCTTTAAAAGGGGATGGAGCGGAGGGGTATTATTATAGTACACATCTCCCTCTTCCTATCTTTATAACATAGGGGGGGTGTTCCATAGTTTGTGGACGTGAACTGGACAGCTTGAGCTTTTGAGTGCCTCAGAGGCAGGGCGACACAATACATTGAAGAACAGTACTAAGACACAGAGAGATTACATTTTATTATATTTTTTTGTGCAAGTTATAGTTTATAAGTTCCAGTAACCATTTCATTCATTACTTTTCTACATCTTCCAATGGTTGCAAAATACCACATGACTCAAGTTACACAACAACATCAAAGGAATTCTGTGAAAGAAATAGAATACTGACCAGATGTTATTATTGCCTATCAGTCTAAAGTTAAAGCAGTTCTGCAGCTAGAAGGTTCTTCAGCTGGTGACTTCACAGCCGGCTTCTCACTGCACATACTGAGCTGCGTGGTGCTTTGTAAATGGTTCCGCAGCTTCCTGGGACCTGTGGTGTTTCCCAGGAGGCAGCGGGAAAAGCAGGGGGGGGGGCAACTTCTGCTTGGATTGCCACAGCAATCGCACCAGAAAAGAGAGCAGGTATATGTCAAAACCAGGCAACCCCCCAAAAAAAAGTGCAAGTAGAGAAGTGACACTTTAAGTCGTTGCAGGTAGCCTAGTCCTATTGTGTTAATGTAGCCATTAAAGGAGAAGTCCAGCCTGAGCTTTTTAGGCTGGGCTTCTCCTCTGGGTCACGGTTGTACAATTAATTTTGCACTCCCATTACTCGTTTTCAGTGGAGAACCATCAGAAATCGTCTCTCCGCTGACGTCACTGCCATCAGTCAGGGCAGCGCGTCATCACGACTTCCAAGTCAGGATCCACCAGATGCCCTGATTGATGGTAGTCTCAGCATCTCAGCGAGCCGCTGAGACAGCCTCTCCCCACCCCTCCACTGCTCGGCCCTCCAATGAGCGCTGAGAAGTAGAGCAGAAGCCATACTGACTGACAGTCAACATCGTTCTGCTGGCGGAGGAGTGAAAACCGAGGCATCAGCGGTGTTCGGTGGCTCGGTTCTCAGTGCAGAGATGTCGGGGGACAGTGGCAGCATCAGTCTGATGCTCCATCCACCGAGGTAAGTATGAATAGCATAAAAAACATACTTCTTTTTTAAGCACCGCTCCCCTCATGTTACTCTGGGCAATACCATTTAATCACAACCAAATAGGTAAAATATGCTGTAGGAATACAAAATAAAATCTAAAACAACATACATAAAAAACAATCCAAATTATGTCCAGAAAATGTAATAAAGTACTGTTTTTTACAATAGGGGTGGTGTTACACACAACGGTTACACACACACACACAACGGTTTGTGTACCTGAACATGACCAAACAACATGACCAAAAAAAATGTGAGCATCCTCTACATTAGTACAGGTGTTTTCAGTGAAAATGACTGGTAATGTTATGGATTGCAAATACATTTTACTCAAAAATGTTCCTTGTTCGGTGAATGCTCTTTTCTGTTCCAGTATAACTGTGCCCTGGGCATAAAGCCATCTCCATAAAGACACAATTTGATGAGTTTGGTGTGGAGGAACTTGAGTATCTGCACAGAGCCCTGACCTCAACCCTGTTGAACACTTTTGGAAATAATCAGAAGGCCAATTGAAAGCCAGGTCTTCTCATCCAACATTAGAATCAGACCTCACAAGTGCTCTTTTATCTGAATGGGCACACATTTCCACTGACATATTCTAAAATCTTGGAAAGTCCTTCCATAAGAGGAGAGGCTGTTATAGCTGCAAGCGGGGAGGGGGCAACAATCCATGGTTTCGAAATGTGATTTCCAACAAACCTATATAGGTGTAATAATCAAGTGTTCACAAACACCTTGGCTATAGAGTGTATGATCTTCAGGCCTGATCTCCTGTGAAGACTTTGTCAGTTGACAATGGCTGTCAGTGGTCCTCCATTAATTCTGTAATAAAGGCTCACAGTGTGTCAAAATGCCAATATTTTGCAGAGTACATACTATTTAACCACTCGCATCAGCCCTGTTTTAAAAAAAAAGCTTAATTGCCTAATATACAATACATCAATAGACTCATAAACACCCTAGGGCATGAGCGGAGCGTTTGGATGGCATGTCTGTGTCTGCCTTACATATGAAGAGCGGACTAGGACACAGCCCACTATACTTTTTAGCAGATCGGATTGGAGGTAGGACAAAAGTCGGTTTATGTCTGCCACTACTTAGAGGTGAATGGAGGGTCCAATTGGTCAGATTGTCAGACTAACCGTGTAAAAGGGGCCCCAAGGCTGCTTTCACACTGATGCGCTGCGGTTTACGTGCACCATGGGTGCAATGCAGTGTACCTTTGGCTTTTCTGCACTTTGCAATAGACTTCTATGTTATATCTGCAGGTTTGGTGCACTTTCAGAAAGCTCACCAGACTTGCAGGTAATAACAGAAGCCTATGGCTCAGTGCAGGTAACCCGCAGGTAAACTGCTCTGCACCTGCGGATCAGTTTGAAAGCAGCCCAGTAACCACTGCAGAACAGATATGCCCATACATACATTGTGATTTTAGTAATTAACTGACCTTCAATAACAGTACTCTATTCCATCCCAGAACAGGAGGTTGCAGGCCACATGTGGCCCCTGGGCCACTGGTTGGGCACTCCTGCTCTAGGGTAAATTTGGTCTGATGCCAGTAAGTCTACTGACCTAATTTTAAATTATGGGAGGTAACTGGAGCACTTAGATGAAACCTATTAAAACGTGAAGAACAAATTCACTCCATGCAGATACTGTTCCTGGTGGGATTCCAATCCAGGACCTGGAGCTGCATGAGTGATGACTACTATAGGTGGCATAGTGATGAAATGGCAATATAGAATAGTCTGTACATTTATTTTACTATTTATTAGAAACTAGGAAAAACTGAGGCACATTTTAAATTAGTTCTTCAGACAGTTGTAACTATTATTTTTTTTGTCTTAGATGCCTAAAGTATTTTTGGTTGTTGTTGTGATACTGAGGACATGCTGATCACCTACCAGTACACCTTCATGTCTCAGCCATCGTAATTGTGGTTCCTACCGCTTTGTTTTAACATAATCAACCCTAATCTGCTGCCTATTAACTCAGATGGTCTGTTCTTTTAATTCTGCAGTGCCATCGTTGCAAAGCTAAGTGTTTTGGGCACAGCTGTTGCCATTGCATAACATGTTGTAAGACTCCAGTCAGGGATTAATAATTCAAGGCTTTCATTATCAATTATGTTAGAATTACATTGAAATTCAGTAAAACTCTGCTGTGAATATCTGTATGCTTATAGATTATTTTTTTTTATTTTTTTGTATGATAGTATGTCATATACTTGAGCTACTCTAAAGAGAACCGGTCATAACCTGACCTGTGCAGGAATTTAATATTTAATATTTATTGAAATATTCAGTATTATAATACCAGCTCAGTCTTACCTACAAAAGATTTATATCTTCTTATCTTTATTTAGCATTAGTTTATCTGCTATCACAACTTGAGTGCTGGGGTCAGAGGTCAAATGATGCCTGACAGTTGTTGCCATGTAAATGATCTGACCCCATATCAACTCATAAGAGTGCATAACAGTGGTCAGCAACAGAGCACCAGTGGATATCAAGAAATGTAAGTGACTACAAGGCTCTGCTATTTGATACTGCATTTATACACACAGAAAATGTCAGGCAGTGTTTGAGCCTAGGCATATGGCAAAGCAACAGTTGCCAGATTTCATGTGACCTCTGACCAGTGACAGGTTGAAATATGAAAATCAGAAAAGACAGAGGGCCAGATTCTCAGAGGCGTTACGACGGAGTATCTCAGATACCCCGTCGTATCGCCTTTTTTTTTGGCTCGTATCTATGCGTGTGATGCTGAGCATCACTTTTGCATAGATACGCTTCTACATCCGACAAGCGTAATACAATTACACTTTCGGATCGTAGATGTAATGACAACTCTGGCCACTAGGTGGCCTTTACGTTGTTTTTTCATTTGCATATGCAAATGAAGTAGTACGCCGATTCTCTATCGCTTTTACGCCGCCCCGTCGTCGCCTACGTCGTTTTCGTCCGCGTAAGGTTACCCCAGCTTCTATGTGGAGTAACCTTACGAGGTCCCGTCGGATGCCGTCGTGTCCCGTCGGATGCCATGTTAAGTATGGCCTCGGGACCGCGTCGTGTTGTGCGTCGTTTACGTCGTTTGCGTACGTCGATTCTCAATGGGGCTGGCGTACGCTGCGATTACGTCGTTTACATTGAGAAAATGTGACGTCCTTTGGAGCATGCGCACTGGGATTTTCCCCCGGCCGGCGCATGCGCAGTTCGTTCGACGCGGGGGCGCGCTTAATTTAAATACAAGCCGCCCCATTTGAATTGCGCGGGGTTACGCTGCGCGATTTACGCGACGTAAGCGAAACCTCGGGAGCAAGTGCATAGAGAATCAAGCACTTGCTCCAGCAAGCAGCGGCGGCGTAGTGTAACTGGCTTACGCTACGCCGCCGGAATTCTATGAGAATCTGGCCCAGAGAGTATACAATTATAGGGCAAAATGTAATATATTGCTGCTTTCCAGTCCTTAGATGTCGTGACTACATACATTTTCTTTCTGCACACCTATTTTACTTTATTTTCTCCTGGTGATCCTGCCAGTAATATACTTCCTGTCCTAGGGTGATATCACTTACTCACTGTACTTTATCTATTGAGAAGCAGTTTTGTCTCCCTAGGCCACCTGCTCCCAATTTAACCTAAAACACCTCCTCGTCTTCATATATAGGGCAGGTGTTCTGTAAGTAAAAGAAGAGAGGCAGAGTTGTTTGGGATTTGAGTGCAGCATAGTCACATTGCCCAGGGATAGGAGGTCACTAAATTTCTGGCAGCATCAGCAGATGTATCTCTGTACTTTCATATGCATGCAAAGCTGCTGTTAGAAACCATAGTGCCCCATACAGCCACCCTAACAGCCCCCCCCCCCAAATAAACACAGTTTGCTATGCTCCAGTTATGAATGAACACAATGAGTTATCGGTGCTGATCAATTATTGTGTTCATTCAGAAAAGGAAGATACTGGTAAAAATGTACTGGATCCTTCTCCCACTGTCCATTCTGGAGGATCCTATTGTGTGTTTGCAGCCGCTGGCGGGAAGGTGATGAGGGAATCCAGCAGCACTGTGGGGTCTGGGCAACAGAGAGGGAAATGTATGGTGCAGAATGAGGTTAATCGGTGCAGCTGGGGGGGGGGGCAATTACTAGAACCCATCTCTTTATGGCTAATTCTGCAGCAACTGAAAGCCAGCATGAGAAAGAAAAGAAAAAAACAAGTTTCGGCTGCTGGTAACCCCTTCTGCCCAAATGTTATTAACCCAGCTGCCCGGGCCCTGTACAGGAATACTGGTGGTACCCCTTTATCCACAGCCCTTTGAATGAATGAATAGCTAAGGTAAATACCTCCCAACCCGCACAGATTCTGCAGAACTTTTCCGCACAGACTGCATAGTCCCGCGAATGGGGTAATTGTCCCGCACAGGAAGCTGTGCAAGAAGTCGGAGGAGGTGAAGGTGGAGGAAAAGATCTGAGGGGAGAGAGACATGATGTGCACAGACAGGTGAGAGGCAAATCCCCCCGCTCAACAACCTCCATTCACGGCACCCCCCGCTCAACAACCTCCGTTCACGGGGCACCCACCCGCTCAACAACTTCGTTCGCGGCACTCCCCCGCTCAACAACTTTGTTTGCGGCACCCGCCCCCCCTCAACAACCTCCGTGCACCCCCCCTCAACAACTTTGTTTGCGGTAACCCCCCCTCAACAACTTAGTTCGCGGCAGACCCCCCCCCCCCCCGCTCAACAACTTGTCCAACAGTAGATTTTTGTTGGGAGGTATGAGGGTATACAAAATGTATTTTTATATTTTGCCTATGCCTACACTGTAGAATGTCAGTGGAATACAGTGGGGTCATCCTAAATCACAAAAAAAGTTAAAATGCAGTCACGGTTGCTTAGGTTGATTGGTCCAATGTTTTGAATGGTAGCATTAAGTTTTAGTATCATCCAGCCCTTCAAGCACAGCCATTGTTAAAACTCTTCCCATGCGAGAAACAAACTATGTACAAATAGTACAATAGAATGTCCTATTAATGCAATACATTTTTATGGAAACAAACAGATATCTAGGGCATAGTACCTTACTGATAATCAGGCCCCCTGATTGAGTTGGGTAAATTTTTAGCCTAATCTAGTATAACTGAAGGGATCTCAACTCTTTATTTTGTAGAAAAAATAAAAGGCTGTGTATGCACTGATCATGTTACTTCATTAAAATCCTGGTGTATCCCCTCTTGCCCGTATAATCCCTGTGGCATTAATTTCTACAACCATCTGCAGTAAAAATGGACTGGATGCTTGGGGCAGGTTATAATGTGGTTGTGTACCATAGGTTTTAATAGAACCAAATGGGTGTCTGTATTGCAATACCTTTCTGCCAACCAGCTAAACTCAGGTCTCCCGCTTTTAGAGCGGATATAGAGGCAACACAGCGATCAGCTTTCCCTGTCGGAATCAAAGGTACTACAGCAAGGAGGAAAATAATAAAATATTTTGGTTACTGCATTGAGAATCTCACCTCATGTCTGGGTTTTTCATAGGTAAATTGACTGTATTATGATGCTTCAGTATATTATGTTTATAGTGCAGCAATATGGCAGGATAGATTTGTACTGTATTTTTACTGTAATCAACAATCATAAAAAACTATTGAATGTACTTAAATCCAGTTCAAGAGCTCTGTGCTGCGATGTTTAATTCTAATGACTGTTGGACGAGCCAAGCAAAATATATAAATAATTGGAAGCGGGTGTGTGAAAAAAAATTGCACATTGGCACTGTTTATTTGCTAACTGGTCGTTGTTCTCCATCTGCTTCAAAAAAGTCAACTGGCAATGGTGCAAAGCAGCTGATTAGCTGTATAGCTGACACACAGCCACAAAGGTTTTAATACATAGTCATTGGCTGAGACACAACATAGACCATTAATACTGCCATCGTCACAGTCTCTGCCTGACCCAGTTTAGCAGAGTTCAATCCTATTGTGCTAAAAATGTATGAGAAAATTAAATCGTATCGCTCTCTCTCTATGTATAGATAAATAAATATTAATATATATATTATAAATATATATACTGTATATATATATATATATATATATATATATATATATATAGCTATATCTACTGTATATCAAAAGAGGTCCCTAGCACCAGGCCTTAGACAACCCTGAACACTCCTGTCCCACCCCGATGCAAGCCCAATTGAAGTCTGCAGCTGGGATCTCACTCCAGGCTGACACAGCACATATATATATATATTGTAAGGGGTTAGCTCTGTAGCGGGTGTGTGTGACCCCCTGGGTGGGTTCACTATACACTGATCTATACAGAGAGGCAGCTGAGGATGGTTGAAAACAATGATTATGGTTTATTCTTCCATATTGCTGGAAACAAGTGCAAGCATGCAAACAGCATAAACAAAACAAAACATAAAATAAACCCTGGCCACTTGGGGCATCTACCTTCACCACACAGGAACCTATCTATGGAGTCTGGCACAGCCTACTGCTGGGCAGACACTGCTGGTCATACAGCAGTAAAACAATAGTCTTTTTGATTTTTTATCACACAGAAAAATCAACACCACCTCACCTTTTCAGGAGTCTTTCTCAGCTCACTGCTCCCGGCAACGGTAACAAATCAACCTTCTGGTCCTCTCCTGTGAGATGGATTTTCCAGGCCGCTCTCGACAAACATTAGCAGTAGTCCCGATAATACCTCTAGTTGCTCTTTGGTCCCTCTCTCCACCCCATCCCTTGATGCAGTCTTATCTATAGGTGGGGAGGGTCTGGTCTTGGGGTGGAAAGTCTGTGCGTCTCTTTTGGGAAAGAGGACAAATTCTCTGTTGTTAGGTACCTTTCGACCAGGTCTACTAGTTTGTCTGCGGTTTCCGGACCACCATGGCTCACCCACCTCGGCAGGGTGTTCGGAAGAGACCTAAGAAATGTGTCCATGACTACTCGCTCCAAAATTTTTGGTCCGGACAGAATTTCTGGCTGCAGCCATTTCCTAGCCAAATGGATGAGGTCATACATCTGCGACCGAGGTGGCTTCCTCAGCTGATAACTCCAATTGTGGACCCGCTGAGCACGGACATCCAGGGTTACACCAAAACGTGCCAATATTTCCTCTTTTAACCGATCATAGTTTTTTGCATCTGCAGGCTCCAAATCAAAATATGCCTTTTGGGCTTCTCCAGATAATAGGGGGGGGTCACTAGTCCAGCCCACTGTTCTTTAGGCCAACTCTCTTTTTCCGCTGTTCTCTTAAACGTGGTCAGAAACATCTCAGGGTCATCATCTGCAGTCATCTTTGGCAATAAGTGGCTTACCCGAAAAGTCGGTATGTTACTGGCCTGACTCCCAGCCTCGGTCTGCTGTCTCTGAAGCTGTTTTACGATGGCCTCAATTTGCTGTTGGTGTCTCTGTTCCAGACCTGCAATTCTCTCTTGGTGAGCCTGTTGTTGAGCTGCAATGCTCTCTTGGTGACTGCAATGCTCTCTTGGTGAGCCTGTTGTTGAGCTGCAAGGCTCCGCTGCAAACCTGCATTTTTCTGCTGTTGATTTGCATTTGCTATAGCCAGCTGTTTCAGTATCTCCCCCATTTTGGGTTTACTTTAACTGCCCACGGCACTCCACCATGTGTAAGGGGTAAGCTCGGTAGCGGGTGTGTGACCCCCTGGGTGGGTTCACTACATACTGATCTATACAGAGAGGCAGCCGAGGACGGTCAAAACAAAGATTATGGTTTATTCTTCCATATTGCTGGAAACAAGTGCAAGCATCCAAACAGCATAAACAAAACAAAACATAAAATAAACCCTGGCCACTTGGGGCGTCTACGTTCACCACACAGGAACCTATCTATGGAGTCTGGCACAGCCTACTGCTGGGCAGACACTGCTGGTCATACAGTAGTAAAATAATAGTCTTTTTGATTTTTTTATCACACAGAAAAATCAAAACCACCTCACCTCTTCAGGAGTCTTTCTCAGCTCACTGCTCTCCTTAACTCAAAAAGCCTCAGGATGCAGCAATCGGTAGTCATCCTCTGGATGACTTATAGAGGCCTTAATTGTCTCATACTGAACAGCTGAAGTTTTCCAACTTCCTAAACCTTTCTGGCTACCTCTGTAGCCGACACCTGATAGTAATTGGTGAATTGTCTAAACAAGGCAGAAATGTATCTCCCGTCTGTGACAACACCCACAGATTTACCTGACTTCCTGTCACAATATACAGTACAGACCAAAAGTTTGGACACACCTTCTCATTCAAAGAGTTTTCTTTATTTTCATGGCTATGCAAATTGTAGAGTCACACTGGAGGCATCAAAACTATGAATTAACACATGTGGAATTATATACATAACAAAAAAGTGTGAAACAACTGAAAATATATGTCATATTCTAGGTTCTTCAAAGTAGCCACCTTTTGCAGCAGAAACATCTCTAAAACAACTGTTAAGAGGAGACTGCGTGAATCAGGCCTTCGTGGTAGAATATCTGCTAGGAAACTACAGCTAAAGAAAAGCAACAAGCAGAAGAGACTTGTTTGGGCTAAAGAACACAAGGAATGGACATGAGAGCAGTGGAAATCTGTGCTTTGGTCTGATGAGTCCAAACTTGAGATCTTTGGTTCCAACCACTGTGTCTTTGTGCGACGCAGAAAAGGTGAACGGATGGACTCTACATGCCTGGTCCCCACCGTGAAGCATGGAGGAGGAGGTGTGATGGTGTGGGGGTGCTTTGCTGGTGACACTGTTGGGGATTTTTTCAAAATTAAAGGAATACTGAACCAGCATGGCTACCACAGCATCTTGCAGCGGCATGCTATTCCATCCGGTTTGCATTTACTTGGACCATCACTTTTAACAGGACAATGACCCCAAACACACCTCCAGGCTGTGTAAGGGCTATTTGACCAAGAAGGAGAGTGATGGGGTGCTGCGCCAGATGACCTGGCCTCCACAGTCATCGGACCTGAACCCAATCGAGATGGTTTGGGGTGAGCTGGACCGCAGAGTGAAGGCAAAAGGACCAACAAGTGTTAAGCATCTCTGGGAACTTCTTCAAGACTGTTGGAAGACCATTTCAGGTGACTACCTCTTGAAGCTCATCAAGAGAATGCCAAGAGTGTGCAAAGCAGTAATGAAAGCAAAAGGTGGCTACTTTGAAGAACCTAGAATATGACATATTTTCAGTTGTTTCACATTTTTTTGTTATGTATATAATTTTTACATGTGTTAATTCATAGTTTTGATGCCTTCAGTGTGAATCTACAATTTTCATAGTCATGAAAATAAAGAAAACTCTTGGAATGAGAAGGTTTGTCCAAACTTTTGGTCTGTACGATATATATATATATATCCTGTATAATAACAATAGTAATAGTGCAATATTGTTATCTAAAAATAATTTAAGGTAGGAAGCCCGTTATCTATCATTATCTACCCATAGAACATTTCCACCAAGTGAATCACCTCAGCTCAGACACGCCTTTTATCGGACTTCCAAAAATCTGTGCTTTAATAAGCCATTGTTCCTTTCTTTTTCTTTCTCTTCAGAACGACTTGTGCAAGTAATCCTCAAAAATAATAATAATAATAATAATAATAATCATTTAGTGTACTATCGCTTATACACAACACCTAAAATAACCTTCAAACCTCTCCACAGCATGCAATTGTATATTAGTATCACTCCATGCACCTTACCAGATCAGTGCTCCTTAAATCACTTTCCAACAGGCCTCCCTTCTTCACTCCAGCTACTCTCCAGGATTACCATGCAAAAAATATCATGCAAAGACCATAGTGACGCAAATCCTTAAAAAATCATATATTTATTCAAATCTATGCACTTACAAACATTCTGTAAAAAAAAAACGCCTTGTAACCAATTAAAATTGGCCGCCACGGGACTTCCAGCGTGCGTAACCGTGTCACTTCCATCATTTGATGTAACTTCCGACCAGTTTGGTCATCAAAACTTCTTCCCAGTATGTAGTCTTTGCCATTTGTATGCCATTGTGGAGATTTACCTTCACTTACTGTCCCATTGCGAAAACAGGAAGTGAGATGAAATCCCTGCAAATCAAGAGAACATGTTGAGGCCCCTCAGGTATCCAAAACTAATGTCCCCATGGACAATTTTGGGGCAACTCAAAATTTGGGATTTTCTTTTACTTTTACTTTCAATGATAAACACAACAAAGAGGTGAATCTCCTTAACAGGCCCAATACAAACCTGACATATGTTCTAATCCATCTCCACTAAAAAACAAAACAAAAACAAATGTTGTCTTTAGTTATACTTCAAAATTAAGATTATACTATTAAGAGAGGGTACATGGAAGAGTACACAAGAGCCCAAACCACAACAGAAAATTAAATGTGGGAGGGGCTATATCAATTACACGAGAGAGCCAATCTTAGCAGTAAACTGTACTTAATCAGAAAGCTATACAAATCTAAGGTATGAAATGCCAGCACATGCAGTACTATACAGTATAAGATGATAGAAAATGTGGGCTGCCTGTAAGCTACAGAAAAAATTGAAAACTCTTCTGATACTAAGTGTGGCTTTCAGTCCACGGAAGATTCCTCTTAATTTTTCACCTGGTACATTGACTCTGGAGCTACAAGTCATTTGACCAATGATAAAAATGTCTTCACTTGAATAAAACAAGACAGAAATAATTACAACCACCAATGAACACAAGCCTCCAAAACCCTCTTCCATTCATGGAAACCCTTACTCTCCAACTGCAAGTAAACGGCCAGGAGACCGTCCGGATTCTACTCTGCTATAGGCCACCTGGCCCCAAGTCGCAGCTGCTCCCATCCTTGACGGATTTTGTCTCCACCTACACCCTGAATAGCAGACACCTTTTGCTGCTCGGGGACTTCAATCTCTGGGCCAACTCCCCGCAGGACCCCATTGCCGACGCCTGCATCGACCACCTAGAAGGTTTAGGGCTTCAGCAACTAGTATGTGGGCCCACACATGCTTCAGGTCATACGCTCGATCTTATTTTCAGACAAGATCTGGAAATAAAAATCTTGGAAAATGAACCATTGCCATGGACAGATCACCATGCAATTAAATTCATTATTTCCGATTTCCCCCCCTTAACAAAAACATCAAATCCAGTGACAACACACTGGACTAGATGTCAGAAGAAGCTCCACTCTGAGCTTTTCAAAGCCACATTAGGGGAAAAAATAAATACAATTCAGCCGCACCAAACAGCGGAAGAAACATTGGTGGCCATAAACCTAACTGGCGCCCCATAACAGGCCTAAATGTTCTCTCCAAGGTAATGGAGAAAGCAGTGGTACAGCAGCTGCAACAGCATCTAGACACCCACAACTTACTCGACCCATTTCAATCAGGATTCCGTCCCGGACACGGGACGGAAACTGCATTGCTTAAGATATGGGACGACGTTCTCGAGGCCGCAGACGAAGGAGAATCTTCTCTTCTAGTTCTGCTGGACCTAAGCGCAGCCTTTGATACAGTAGATCACAAGCTGTTGCTGACTCGGCTGGCTAAAGTAGCTAAAGTCGCAGAACGCGATCTATCCTGGTTCTCCCGATTTGAGAATGAACAAATCGATTCCTCCCCAACTCCCCCCCCAAGCCCCCCCCTCCTCCCTGAAATCCCTCGAATTCAGGGACAGTTGCCACCCCAACCCCCCCTATACCACCTCAACCTGCCCTATACACCCCTATACCACCCCAACCTGCTCTTTACACCCCTAACTCGCCCCCCAGCCACCCTAACCCCAAGCCGCTCTATATCACCTCAACCAGCCTTATACACCCCAAACCTGCCACTAAACCACCCCAGCCGACCCTTTACACCCTATGCCACCCTAACCTACCCTATACCACCCTAACCTGCCCTAACCTGCCCTGTAGCAGCCCAACCTGCCACTATACCACCACAACCTACCCTATAACCATCCCAACCTGCCCTATACACCCCTAACCTTCCTAATACACCCTAACAAAACTAAGTGCCGTTTCTTCCTCAGCCTGGGCACGTAGCCAAACTCATCGGCAATTCGGAGTTCATCTTGCCTTCGACCAAAAAATCTCGGTCCTCCCGATTTGAGAATGAACGAATCGATTTCTGTAAACCCTGTTGGACTACTTCTACCTATAGGTAAGCCTAGAAAAGGGCTTACCTATAGGTAGTGGAAATATCTCCAAAACGTGCGCCATTTAGGAGATATTTCACTTGTAGTCCGCCGCAAATCTTCACTGCGCATGCACGGGGAAGAAACGAAACAAAGTGCCATTTCTTCCTCAGCCTGTGCCGTGAATTGCGTCTCTCGTGCGCATGCTCCGACGAATCACAGAGCCGGAGTCCGCAGCCCGGAAGGAAGAAGACACAGAAGATGGACGCTTCCTGCAGTAGGGACATCGCTGGATTCTTTGACAGGTAAGTGTCACATAATGGGATAATATGTGACGGATACTAGCCCATTATGCTTTACATTTGCTGGCTGTTCAGGCTGCAAGAGATGAAGCAAGACCCATCAGGGTTTACTTCCTCTTTAAGCCGGGCTGCAGCCACTGTCTTCTTTTTTGTAATCTTCATCTGAACCTTGTCTTTGAGAATATCTTGACATTGAGTAAATATTCGGTGCCCAGCTACAAGAGGAGTTTTGCCGCCGTCTCTTGGTGGAGGTGGTTTAGGCAGCATCACTTTATCGGCACACTTTTTCCACCTTGGAATCGCTTTATCTTCAGACGCTGCTCCTTTTTTTGCCAGGCTTAAAATCTTTACTCTGCATAACTCCTGCAAATGTTTATGCTTTGCCATGCTGTACCCTGTGGATGGTTTCTGGGCAACATCCGCTGGTTTTGGCTTTGTGCCCTCCAGGGCTTTTACTTCTCTATAGAGTGTCTGTTTACTATATTGCTCTTTTTTGTTTGGAAATGTGGGTCCAGTTGGTGGTGTCACGGGTTGATGGTAACTTTGAAAGTTTGCTCTTTTTAATCTGCATGACTCCTCCAAAAGTTTATACTTTGCTGAGTTGTACACTTTGTAGACTTTCTGGGCAACATACGCTCGTTTGGGCTTTGTGCTCTTCCAGGCTGTAACCTCTGCAGGGAGTGACTGATTACTTAATTGCTCTCTTTTGCTCAACAGCCATTGCTCTATACCAACTTGAGGTTCCCAATATTTCTTTTCGATGAATTCCTTTAATACCATTAGATCTTCATCATTTAGCCCAGGTTCACACTGGGTACGATTTAGTTCGTTTTGAGATGCGATTTCACATGTGAAATCGCATCTCAAATCGGCGGCAATTGCCGGCAATGACACCGTCCTAATCGGTGCAACGATTTCAAAAAGTAGTTCCTGTACTACTTTTTGCGATTTCAGGAGGCGATTTACATTGACATATGTGCAGAAACCTGCACAGATGTCTCATAAATCGCGCCGAAATCGGGACTGCCAGAGGGAGTGAAATCGCGCGATTTCACTCCCGCAGCCCAGTGTGAACCAGGGCTAAGTCTGGAAGCATAAGGGACTAATTTGTTAAGGGTTTTCAGTCCAAATATATGGTATGGTATATCAATTGAGATTGGAGGTCCTGAGTAGGGATGAGCTTCGCGTTCGATGCGAACACATGTTCGCATCGAACATTGCCTGTTCGATCGTTGGTCGAAAACGAACAAAACGGGTCGTTTGCGCCAAATTCGAATGACGCGCAACGGCCCATAATTCATGCGGCGTTGCGCGCTGATGATTGGCCAAGCATGCACCATGACCCCGCATGCTTGGCCAATCACAGCGCCAAAAAAACGAAGAGACCTAATTGGCCAAAGCCTGGGTGCTTTGGCCAATTAGAGCTCAGGGCTTTAGCACACGCCCCACACTATAAAAGGCCGCCTCCCGGGCAGCCTCGTGTAGTGTGTTCCGGCTTGCTTTGCAAAGAAGTCAGACAGACAGTGGGGTAGATTCACATAGAGATACGACGGTGTATCTACTGATACACCGTCGTATCTGTGAGATCCGACGCTCGGATCTATGTGGCTGATTCCTCGAATCAGGTTCCACATAGATCTCCCTTAGAGCCGACTGGTGTAAGTGAGTTACACTGTCGGATCTTAGGCTGCAATCTCCCGCCGTCCGCTAGGTGGCGCTTCTGGTATTATGCGCGACTAATATGCAAATGAGGAGAACCGCCGATTCAGAAACGAACGCACGGCCGTCGCTTTTTTTTTACGTCGTTTGCGTTTGGCTTTTTCCGGCGGATCGTTACCCCTGCTATATGCGGGGTAAGTGCGGCGTATCCTATGTTAAGTATGGCCGTCGTTCCCGCGTCGAGTTTTGAATTTTTTACGTCATTTACGTAAGTCGTTCGGGAATACGGCCATACGTTAATTGCGTTAACGTCGAAAACAATGACGTCCTTGCGACGTCATTTGAAGCAATGCACGCTGGGAAATTTAGCCGGCGGCGCATGCGCAGTACGATCGGCGCGGGGACGCGCGTGATTTAAATAGTAAACTCCCCCTAGCCACGGAATTTGCATTCCGCTGGGGGATTTACGATCCGCCAGGGCAACTTACGAGGCAAGTGCTTTCTGAATACAGCACTTGCCTCAAAAACTGGCGCAGGCGGATCGTAAAAAAGAGATCACGCGGATCAAAAGATCCGCTGATCTATGTGAATCTACCCCAGTGAGTTAGAGAGAGAGAGATAGATAGAGACACCCTGGGGTAGATTCACATAGAGATACGACGGTGTATCTACTGATACACCGTCGTATCTGTGAGATCCGACGCTCAGATCTATGCGGCTGATTCCTCGAATCAGGTTCCGCATAGATCTTCCTTAGAGCCGACTGGTGTAAGTGAGTTACACTGTCGGATCTTAGGCTGCAATCTCCCGCCGTCCACTAGGTGGCGCTTCCGTTATTATACGCGACGAATATGCAAATGAGGAGAACCGCCGATTTAGAAACGAATGCCCGGCCGTCGTTTTTTTTTTACGTCGTTTGCGTTCGGCTTTTTCCGGCGGATAGTTACCCCTGCTATATGTGGGGTAAGTGCGGTGTATCCTATGTTGAGTATGGCCGTCGTTCCCGCGTCGAGTTTTGAATTTTTTACGTCGTTTACGTAAGTCGTTCGGGAATACGGCCGTACGTTAATAGCGTTAACATCGAAAACAATGACGTCCTTGCGAAGTCATTTGAGGCAATGCTCGCTGGGAAATTTAGCCGGCGGCGCATGCGCAGTACGATCGGCGCGGGGACGCGCGTGATTTAAATAGTAAACTCCCCCTAGCTGCGGAATTTGCATTCCGCCGGGGGATTTACGATCCGCCAGGGCAACTTACGAGGCAAGTGCTTTCTGAATACAGCACTTGCCTCAAAAACTGGCGCAGGCGGATCGTAAAAAAGATAGATCACGCGGATCAAAAGATCCGCTGATCTATGTGAATCTACCCCTGTGTCTTTTCAGATAGATAGATAGATATATAGATAGATAGATCAGGGAGGCTAGTAGTCAATATAGTTAAATTTACAGTTTGTAGAGAATATATTGACATCCCTAGGAGATGTCAATATATTTATAAACTGTATAGCTTAGCTAGATCTGCTATTAGAATCTGTCAGGCAGGAGATTGTGCTTGATGCAGTGCTCTAACGTGTTGTATTGCCTGCATTAGGGTTTACCTTAAAAATAGTACTCCGTGTTAGTCAACGTGTGCTAGTTAATTGCACATAGACGCATTACCTGTTACTGCACGTGTGCTATTTATTTGCACAGAAAGGCAGTTGCTGTTAATGCAAGTGGGCTATTGAATTGCACAGAAACGCACTGCACGTGTGCTGTTACATATCACCTGAGCGCATTTGGTGTCACTGCACGTGTGCTGTTACATATCACCTGAGCGCATTTGGTGTCACTGCACGTGTGCTGTTACATATCACCTGAGTGCATTTGGTGTCACTGCACGTGTGCTGTTACATATCACCTGAGCTCATTTGGTGTCACTGCACATGTGCTGTTACATATCACCTGAGCGCATTTGGTGTCACTGCACGTGTGCTGTTACATACCACCTGAGCGCATTTGGTGTCACTGCACATGTGCTGTTACATATCACCTGAGCGCATTTGGTGTCACTGCACATGTGCTGTTACATATCACCTGAGCGCATTTGGTGTCACTGCACGTGTGCTGTTACATATCACCTGAGCGCATTTGGTGTCACTGCACGTGTGCTGTTACATACCACCTGAGCGTATTTGGTGTCATTGCACGTGTGCTGTTACATACCACCTGAGCGCATATGGTGTCACTGCACGTGTGCTGTTACATACCACCTATGCGCAGTTAGTGTCACTGTACGTGTGCTGTTACATACTACCTGAGCGCATTTGGTGTCACTGCACGGGTGCTGTTACATATCACCTGAGCGCAGTTAGTGTCACTGTACGTGTGCTGTTACATGCCACCTGAGTGCATTTGGTGTCACTGCACGTGTGCTGTTACATACCACCTGAGCGCATTTGGTGTAACTGCACGTGTGCTGTTACATACCACCTGAGCGCATTTGGTTTCACTGCACGTGTGCTGTTACATACCACCTGAGCGTATTTGGTGTCACTGCACGTGTGCTGTTACATACCACCTGAGCGCATATGGTGTCACTGCACGTGTGCTGTTACATACCACCTATGCGCAGTTAGTGTCACTGTACGTGTGCTGTTACATACTACCTGAGCGCATTTGGTGTCACTGCACGTGTGCTGTTACATATCACCTGAGCGCATTTGGTGTCACTGCACGTGTGCTGTTACATATCACCTGAGCGCATTTGGTGTCACTGCACATGTGCTGTTACATACCACCTGAGCGCAGTTAGTGTCACTGTACGTGTGCTGTTACATACCACCTGAGCGCATTTGGTGTCACTGCACGTGTTCTGTTATATACCACCTGAGCGCATTTGGTGTCACTGCACGTGTGCTGTTACATACCACCTGAGCGCATTTGGTGTCACTGCATGTGTGCTGTTACATATCACCTGAGTGCATTTGGTGTCACTGCACGTGTGCTGTTACATATCACCTGAGCTCATTTGGTGTCACTGCACATGTGCTGTTACATATCACCTGAGCGCATTTGGTGTCACTGCACGTGTGCTGTTACATACCACCTGAGCGCAGTTGGTGTCACTGCACGTGTGCTGTTACATACCACCTGAGCGCATTTGGTGTCACTGCACATGTGCTGTTACATATCACCTGAGCGCATTTGGTGTCACTGCACATGTGCTGTTACATATCACCTGAGCGCATTTGGTGTCACTGCAGTGTGCTGTTACATATCACCTGAGCGCATTTGGTGTCACTGCACGTGTGCTGTTACATACCACCTAAGCGTATTTGGTGTCATTGCACGTGTGCTGTTACATACCACCTGAGCGCATATGGTGTCACTGCACGTGTGCTGTTACATACCACCTATGCGCAGTTAGTGTCACTGTACGTGTGCTGTTACATACTACCTGAGCGCATTTGGTGTCACTGCACGTGTGCTGTTACATATCACCTGAGCGCAGTTAGTGTCACTGTACGTGTGCTGTTACATGCCACCTGAGTGCATTTGGTGTCACTGCACGTGTGCTGTTACATACCACCTGAGCGCATTTGGTGTCACTGCACGTGTGCTGTTACATACCACCTGAGCGCATTTGGTTTCACTGCACGTGTGCTGTTACATACCACCTGAGCGTATTTGGTGTCACTGCACGTGTGCTGTTACATACCACCTGAGCGCATATGGTGTCACTGCACGTGTGCTGTTACATACCACCTATGCGCAGTTAGTGTCACTGTACGTGTGCTGTTACATACTACCTGAGCGCATTTGGTGTCACTGCACGTGTGCTGTTACATATCACCTGAGCGCATTTGGTGTCACTGCACGTGTGCTGTTACATATCACCTGAGCGCATTTGGTGTCACTGCACATGTGCTGTTACATACCACCTGAGCGCAGTTAGTGTCACTGTACGTGTGCTGTTACATACCACCTGAGCGCATTTGGTGTCACTGCACGTGTTCTGTTATATACCACCTGAGCGCATTTGGTGTCACTGCACGTGTGCTGTTACATACCACCTGAGCGCATTTGGTGTCACTGCATGTGTGTTGTTACATACCACCTGAGCGCAGTTAGTGTCACTGTACGTGTGCTGTTACATACCACCTGAGCGCATTTGGTGTCACTGCACGTGTGCTGTTACATATCACCTGAGCGCATTTGGTGTCACTGCATGTGTGCTGCTACATATCACCTGAGCGCATTTGGTGTCACTGCACGTGTGCTGTTACATACCACCTGAGCGCAGTTAGTGTCACTTCACGTGTGCTGTTACATATCACCTGAGCGCATTTGGTGTCACTGCACGTGTTCTGTTACATATCACATGAGCGCATTTGGTTTCACTGCACGTGTGCTGTTACATACCACCTGAGCGCAGTTAGTGTCACTGTACGTGTGCTGTTACATATCACCTGAGCGCATTTGGTGTCACTGCACGTGTGTTGTTACATACCACCTGAGCGCATTTGGTGTCACTGCACGTGTGCTGTTACATATCACCTGAGTGCATTTGGTGTCACTGCACGTGTGCTGTTACATACCACCTGAGCGCAGTTAGTGTCACTGTACGTGTGCTGTTACATACCACCTGAGCGCATGTGGTGTCACTGCACGTGTGCTGTTACATACCACCTGAGTGCATTTGGTGTCACTGCACGTGTGCTGTTACATACCACCTGAGCGCAGTTAGTGTCACTGTACGTGTGCTGTTACATACCACCTGAGCGCATTTGGTGTCACTGCACGTGTGCTGTTACATATCACCTGAGCGCATTTGGTGTCACTGCATGTGTGCTATTAGATATCACCTGAGCGCATTTGGTGTCACTGCACGTGTGCTGTTACATACCACCTGAGCGCAGTTAGTGTCACTGTACATGTGCTGTTACATACCACCTGAGCGCATTTAGTGTCACTGCACGTGTGCTGTTACATATCACCTGAGCGCATTTGGTGTCACTGCACGTGTGCTGTTACATATCACTTGAGCGCATTTGGTGTCACTGCACGTGTGCTGTTACATACCACCTGAGCGCAGTTAGTGTCACTGTACGTGTGCTGTTACATATCACCTGAGCGCATTTGGTGTCACTGCACGTGTGTTGTTACATACCACCTGAGCGCATTTGGTGTCACTGCACGTGTGCTGTATCATATCACCTGAGCGCATTTGGTGTCACTGCATGTGTGCTGTTACATACCACCTGAGCGCAGTTGGTGTCACTGCACTTGTGCTGTTACATAGCACCTGAACAATATGTCTGGAAGGACAACAATAAGAGGCAGAGAGTCACGAGGGCAAGCAGGCTCTGCATCTAGAGGTAACGCTGGTGGTGGATGTGGTGCATCCTCTTCAGCATGTGGCCGTGGCCGTGGCCGCTCGTCCTTTTCAGGAGCTGGCCGTGTTGAGCCTCAACATGCTGAGAAATTAGTAGAGTGGATGACCAAGCCGTCCTCATCCTCCTCATCCTCTCTCACACAGACTGATCTAAGTTTGTCTGGCAAAGCAGCTGCCGAGGCGTCCTCTTCCCTCTGCACAATGGCTTCACACAATACTTCCCTAGTCCTACCATGTCCTCCTGAGGAGTCCCCCGAACTGTTTCAACACAGTGTTGGGTACATGCTGCAGGAAGATGCGCAGCGTTTTGAAGACTCTGATGATGGAACACAGATAGAGGAAGGCATTGATGTGAGCCTAGGGAGAGGGGGTGGCCTAGAGGGACAGCAATCTGGGAGTGATGTTCCCCCAGCTGGAGCATACTGCCAGGTTTTCGACAGTGATGATGAGGAGGGAGGGGATGGTGAGGTCACTGACTCTACATGGGTGCCTGATAGGAGAGAGGAGGAGGAGGAGGAGGACGAGGCACAGGCACATCTCCAAAGAGGCAGGATGCCCTCCAGGTGTCAGCTTAAGGGCACACCAACTGCATTACAGCGCACAGCTACGGCGCTTGTGCATGGCGCTGCTGTGTCTGACCGGTACAGCAAAAGTTCTTTGGTGTGGGCCTTTTTTGAAACATGTCCACAAGATCGTACCTTTGCTATTTGCAACATATGTCGCAAGCGTATCTCGCGTGGCAAAAACATCAACCGCCTGGGTACCACATGCTTGTCCAGACATATGTCGACCTGCCATGCAGCTCGTTGGCAAGCACACCAGAAAGACCCACACCAAAGACAAAAGCGTACCCCCCTTGCCCTTCTGGGACCTCCAACCCCACTAGACCCCCAGTCCTCTCTGAAGCCTGCAGTAAAGGTGTAGAAATAGGTGTGTCACAAGCTAGTAGTAGCAGGCAATCTACTGATAGTACCAGGCAAATTTCCCTGCCCCAGCTGCTGCAGCACCGAAAGAAGTACAATCCCAGCCATTCACATGCCCAGCAGTTGAATGCTAGCTTAGCGAAATTGCTAGCACTTTAACTGCTACCTTTTTAGTTGGTGGATTCTGCCCCCTTCCGTGAGTTTTTGCAATGTGCAGTACCTCAGTGGCAAGTACCAAAACGCTTTTTCTCACTGAAGGCGATTCCGGCTCTCTACCGGCATGTGGAAGGCAATGTCCATGCCTCGCTGGACAGGGCGGTCAGTGGTAAGGTGTATCTTACTGCTGACTCATGGTCCAGCAGGCATGGACAGGGACGTTACCTGTCTTTTACGGCCCATTGGGTGACTCTGCTGGCAGCTGGGAAGGACGCAGGGCAAGGTACAGTAGTTTTGGAGGTTGTTCCGCCACCACGCCTCCAAAACACTACTACTGCTTGTGACACACCTCTTTCCTCCACCCCCTCCTCTTCTTCTTCCTCTGTGGCCTCTTCCTGTGCTGATGTTTCCTCAGAACCAGCCTTGCTCCGTAGGCGTACGAGAGGCTACGCGGGAATGCAGGCCAAGAGATGCCATGCGGTGCTAGAGCTGGTGTGCTTGGGAGGTTCTTTAAGCTCTGCAGGGGCATGCTCAGAGGTGGTTGACGCCACGCCAGCTGAAGCCTGGAATGGTGGTCAGCGATAATGGCACCAACCTCCTCTCTGCCCTGCGACAGGGAAAACTCACCCGCGTGCCCTGTTTTGCGCATGTCCTGAATTTGGTGGTGCAGAGGTTCTTGGGCAGGTACCCTGGCTTACAGGATGTCCTGAAGCAGGCCAGGAAAGTCTATGTGCATTTCCGGAGGTCATATAATGCCACTGCTCGGCTGACTGACCTCCAAAGGGAATACAACCTGCCCAAGAACCGCCTAATTTGTGACATGCCCATCAGATGGAACTCTACGTTGGCCATGCTGCAGCGGCTGCACATGCAGCAGCGGGCCATCAATGAGTACCTGTGCCAATATGGCAGCAGAACTGGGTCAGGGCAGCTAGGTTTCTTTTCCCCACGCCAGTGGGCCTTGATCAGGGATGCATGCACTGTCCTGTCACCATTTAAGGAGGCCACGAGGATGGTGAGCAGTGACAGTGCATGCATCAGTGAGACTGTCCCTCTTATTCACATGTTGGAGCACACGCTACGTGGTATAATGGACAGGGCCCTTGAGGCAGAACAGAGGAAGGAAGAGGAGGACTTCCTTACCTCTCAAGGCCCCCTTTACCCAGACAGTGGGCCTGCTTGCCCACCTAGCACACAGGAAGAGGAGGAGGAGGAGGAGGAGGAGGATTGTATCAGCAGCATGGAGGTGGAGCCTAGCACTCAGCATCAGCAGCAGCAGTCTTCAAGGGATCATTTACAGTCCCAAGGAACACGTGGACTTTTACGTGGCTGGGATGAGGTGCCTGTGGATCCTGTCGTCCTCAGTGACCCAGAGGACTGTGCCCCGAATGCCTCTGTAAACCTACACTGCATGGCCTCCCTGATCCTGCAAAGCCTGCGTAAGGATCCTCGTGTACGTGCTATCAAGGAGACAGATCATTACTGGCTGGCAACTCTCCTTGATCCACGTTACAAGAGTAAGGTTGCGGACCTTATGTTGCCATCGTAGAGGGAGCAGAAAATGAAACTTCTGCGGGAGGCCTTGCAGAAGGGTCTGTGCAATGCGTTCCCAGAACTGGGGGGATTACCAAAACCTGGCTCTGGACGGCTTCGGTGAGTCACAGAAGGAGCGGTGGAGAAGGTGGCCGTCAGACAGTTTTTTAGTCCGCAGCCCCAAGGTCTGACCGGTTCCAGCAACCATCGCCAGCGTCTGGTTTACATGGTTCGGGAATACCTAGAGGCAAGATCCGACTTATACTTCTTCCCCACCGAAAATCCTCTGGTTTACTGGGTCTTGAGGATGGATCACTGGCCAGAGCTTGCACAGTATGCAATTGAGCTACTGGCTTGCCCTGCATCCAGTGTTCTTTCAGACCGCACATTCAGTGCTGCTGGAGGCTGTGTTACCGATCACAGGGTGCGCCTCTCCACCGACTCTGTTGATCGACTGACCTTCATCAAAATGAATCAGGTTTGGATCAACACCAGCTATCAAGCACCTGATGCTGATGTTACTGAATAATATTTTTTTGTTGAAATGTCGGATCCCTTTTAGACTGCGTATGCTGATGCTGAGTGAATGTCCTCTTATGCTGCTGATGGAATATCCTTCTCCTCCTCACTTTTCTTGCTGATAGCTAGTAAGAAATGTTGTGTTTCTGGGCTCCGCCACCAGTGCATAAGGCACAATTTTTCTGCCCCTGTTTAACAGGGGCTCCTAATAACAAAAAATGTTGATGCAATACTTTGCACGTGGCTCCTTGTTGCGCTCCAATTGGAGTTATTGGGAGGGGTTGCAGTGTTGTGTTGTGCCCAAGGCACAATTTTTCTGCCCCTGTTTAACAGGGGCGCCTAATAACAACTTTTGTTGATGCAATACTTTGCACGTGGCTCCTTGTTGCGCTCCAATTGGAGTTATTGGGAGGGGTTGCAGTGTTGTGTTGTGCCCAAGGCACAATTTTGCTGCCCGTGTTTAACAGGGGCGCCTAATAACAATTTTTGATACAATACTTTGCACGTGGCTCCTTGTTGTGCTCTAATTGGAGTTATTGGGAGGGGTTGCAGTGTTGTGTTGTGCCCAAGGCACAATTTTTCTGCCCTTGTTTAACAGGGGCGCCTAATAACAATTTTTGATGCAATACTTTGCACGTGGCTCCTTGTTGCGCTCCAATTGGAGTTATTGGGAGCGGTTGCAGTGTTGTGTTGTGCCCAAGGCACAATTTTTCTGTCCTTGTTTAACAGGGGCGCCTAATAACAATTTTTGATGCAATACTTTGCACGTGTCTCCTTGTTGCGCTCCAATTGGAGTTATTGGGAGGGGTTGCAGTGTTGTGTTGTGCCCAAGGCACAATTTTTCTGCCTTTGTTTAACATGGGCGCCTAATAACAATTTTTGATGCAATACGTTGCACGTGGCTCCTTGTTGTGCTCCATTGGAGTTATTGGGAGGGGTTGCAGTGTTGTGTTGTGCCCAAGGCACAATTTTTCTGCCCTCGTTTAACAGGGGCGCCTAATAACAATTTTTAATGCAATACTTTGCACGTGGCTCCTTGTTGCGCTCCAATTTGAGTTATTGGGAGGGGTTGCAGTGTTGTGTTGTGCCCAAGGCACAATTTTTCTGCCCTTGTTTAACAGGGGCGCCTAATAACAATTTTTGATGCAATACTTTGCACGTGGCTCCTTGTTGCGCTCCAATTGGAGTTATTGGGAGGGGTTGCAGTGTTGTATTGTGCCCAAGGCACAATTTTTCTGCCCTTGTTTAACAGGGGCGCCTAATAACAATTTTTGATGCAATACTTTGCACGTGGCTCCTTGTTGCGCTCCAATTGGAGTTATTGGGAGCGGTTGCAGTGTTGTGTTGTGCCCTAGGCACAATTTTTCTGTCCTTGTTCAACAGGGGCGCCTAATAACAATTTTTGATGCAATACTTTGCATGTGTCTCCTTGTTGCGCTCCAATTGGAGTTATTGGGAGGGGTTGCAGTGTTGTGTTGTGCCCAAGGCACAATTTTTCTGCCCTTGTTTAACAGGGGCGCCTAATAACAATTTTTGATGCAATACTTTGCACGTGGCTTCTTGTTGTGCTCCAATTGGAGTTATTGGGAGGGGTTGCAGTGTTGTGTTGTTCCCAAGGCACAATTTTTCTGCCCCTGTTTAACAGGGGCGCCTAAGAACAATTACAGTATGTTTGAGGGGTGTCCTTTTTTCCCCCCGTTAATATTTCCCAATACTTCTACGATATTGCCTCACATCCATACGGTAATATCTTTGGGAATGCTTACGGGGTTACCTAACTTAAGCGTCCGGACAGCTGTCTTTTATTTAATTTTGTTGGTCTTTGTCTGTCCCTGTTTTTGTCTTGTGCGTTTTTTGTCAGCACCAGCTAGTGAATAATAATCACATTTTTCACGGGTGCAGCTTTGGCCGGCCATCACCAGTTGATAATCTCAACATACACAGGTCCAAGAATTTATACCTTTTAATGTTAGATATTGTTTATAATATTTATATACATTTCTTTTTTGACTATATAATAAAATTTACTATTTTCATACTCAGTTATTGTCCATCACTACCTTGATAACCGCTAGGTCCTAATAAAGGTTTAACCCCTTGATCACCGCCCTAGTTAACCCTTTCACCCCCTATTACCAGTGTCACTAAGCGATCGATTTTCTGATCGCTGTATTAGTGTCACTGTTCCTGCTAGGCAGTTATTTTTTTTTTGAGGTTCGCTGCCAGGTTCTATAGCGTTAGGTACCCCCATAAATAAAGTTTTTAACCTCTGATTGCCCCTAGAGTTAACCCTTTCACCAGTGATCACCATATAAGTCTCACTGGTGACGCAGGTTTGCCAGTTAGTTATTTCGGTTTTTAGAAAGCGTCAGGTACCCCCATATATTACGTAATAAAGGTTTTAACCCCCTGATTGCCCCCTAGTTAACCCTTTCACCAGTGATCACTGTATACATGTTACGGTTGACGCTGGTTAGTTAGTTTGCTGTTTATAGTATCAAGGCACCCGCCGTATATAACCCAATAAAGGTTTAACCCCCTGATCGCCTGGCGGGTGATATCAATTTTAGCATCAGTCAGGGTCTGCGTTGCCCCAGGCAGCGTTAGGTTAGTGCCAGTACCGCTTACACCCTTGCGCAAAGCATACACCCCCCTTAGTGGTATAGTATCTGAACGGAACGATACCTTATCTGATCAGAACTAGCGTACCCAGCATTTTAGGGTACCCAAAAACGCATTGTTAGCGGAATCAGCCCAGATACCCGGTAGCACCTGCGTTTTGCCCCTCCACCCAGCCCAACCTACCCAAGTGCAGTATCGATCGATCACTGTCACTTCAAAAACACAACACACACAACTGCAGCGTTCGCAGAGACAGGCCTGATCCCTGCGGTCGCCAACAGTTTTTTTGAAGCATTTTCTACATTTGCTTTTCTATAGCCAGGTGCTTTTTTTACCTGTGAATTATCACCAGTCTACGACTAAATTTAGAGCCCAAAATGGCAAAGCGAATGTACACTGGTGAAGAGGCTTTTAGGATCCTGAGCATGTCAGATAGTGAAGAGGAGGTCACGCATCTGTCAGATTCTGGCTCAGAATACGATCCTATTTACGACAGCCGCTCCATGTCAGATAGCTCTGACGACGGAGTGGTGGTCCCTGCTAAGGCCAGGCCTACCCGATCCCATTCTGAGGTTGTTGAGGAGCAAGAATCGCAGGACCCTTGTATGGAGCAGAGAGCCAGTGCCGCTATTCCTTCTGGTGGATTGGCAAGCACCAACGGCCTAGTACACCCTGGTCGTTCATCCAGCACTGCAGTATCACGTGGTGACGTGGCGAGTTCCATAAGTGCAGTTCAAGCTGGCGAGGTGGCAAGCACAAGTAGTGTCCCGCTGCCACCAAGAAGAAGACAAAGACAGGCCTGTCGTGCCCATAGGGCCCTTCCTGCAGAATTTGACTATCCTGATTGGGTCCCCACCACTTCTGCAGCACCCGTACTTCCCCCATTCACTGGCCAACCCGGTATTCAGGTGGATACAGCGAATTTTATGCCACTTGATTTTTATTCGCTGTATTTCACGGAAGATCTCTATAGATCTATTGTGGACCAGACTAATTTATATGCTGGTACCTAATCCCCAGACCCTCCTTGCCAAAGAATGGAAACCTCTTGAGGTTTCTGAATTTAAGACCTTTCTGGGCCTTACCCTCAATATGGGCATACACAAATTTCCTCAATTGCGCATGTATTGGTCCACAGAGCCAATTGACCAAATGCCCATATTCTCTGCTCACATGGCCAGGAAACGATACGAGACGATCCTGCGGTTCCTGCATTTCAGCGAGAATGCACTTTGTCGTCCACTTGGAGACCCTGAATTTGATCGGCTCTACAAAATTCGGCCCCTCATAAACCATTTCAACGAACGTTTTGCAGCCTTGTTTAATCCCCAGCAAGTTGTCTGCATGGATGAGTCCCTAATTAAATTTTCTGGCCGCTTGTCTTTCAAGCAGTACCTTCCCAGCAAGCGTGCCAGATACGGGGTCAAGCTCTATAAGCTCTGTGACAGGGCAACAGGCTACACATGGAGCTTTAGGGTTTATGAAGGCAAAGATAGTGAGGTAGAGCCGGAAGGATGCCCAGATTACATGGGGAGCGCTGGCAAGATCGTTTGGGACTTGGTGTCACCCTTATTCGGAAAGGGGTACCACTTGTATGTGGACAATTATTACAGCAGCGTGCCACTTTTTAGTCACTTGTTTGATCGTCAGATTGGAGCATGTGGCACCGTGCGACCTAATCATCGGGGCTTTCCCCAGCGGCTTGTAGATGCCCGTATTAGGCTGGGGGCGAGAGCCTGCTGCAGATGTAATAATTTGGTCGCTGTGAAGTGGTGGGACAATAAGAATGTTTTCGTTCTTGCCACCCTTCATGCAGACACGACAGTAAAAATTCGTACGGCGACTGGTGTTGTGGAGAAACCCCTCTGTGTCCACGAAGTTAACCAAAATATGGGAGGGTGGACCTCAACGACCAGTTGATGGCGCCGTATCATATTGTCCGTAAGACGAGACGCTGGTACAAAAAAGTGTCTCTACATTTATTTCAGTTGACCCTACTGAATGCTTTTGTCTTATACAAAGCTTCAGGACGGAATGAATACTTCCTTCAATTCCAGAAGGATATCATCACAGAACTCCTGTATCCAGGCGGTTCTGCACCTCACCATCCACTACCAAATGCAGTAAGCCGACTGCATGAGAGGCATTTTTTGTATGCTCTTGAGAGAACCCCTACCCAACGAGCCCCCCAAAGAAGATGTCGTGTCTGTACCAAGCGCGGATCTAGGCGTGACACCCGTTATTTTTGTCCCCAATGTCACAATGGTCTTTGTATTGGTAAATGTTTTGAACGCTTCCATACACAAGTTAATTATTAGTGTAGGGTAAAACATTTCACAGGCTAGGCACACTTACACAGGGTCTCCCAAGTTGCCATCGCATTTTGAGAGACCCAAAAAAGTTGAACGGTTACAGTTACAAAAAAAAGTGTTAAAACAAACAAAAAAAAGTAAAAAGTAAAAAAACACAAAAAAATATAAAATAAAAAAACAAAAATAGTTGTCGTTTTATTGTTCTCTCCCTCTCTATTCTCTCTCTATTGTTCTGCTCTTTTTTACTGTATTCCATTCTGCAAAGTTTTATTGTTATGTTTTTTCATGCTTGCTTTTCAGGTAATTTACTTGACTGTTTTCAGGTACGCCATTCAGCTGTTGCGCGGACTTTTTTATCTTGACAGCAACAGCGTTTGCTCCCACGATATAAAAAGCCGTGACTCCAGTGCTGTAGGAGGTGATTTCACCACCACAGTTAAAAAAAGAGCATATATGCCGAAGCATGGGGGCATACAGTTGACATTCCTACAGAGGCTTTCCCGTGGAAAAGTCTGACCATGTGTACACGGCATAGAAAATCTGACCATGTGTACACGGCATAGAAAAGTCCAACTGTGTGTACGCGGCATAACTTTTTTGCGGGAGGATGCCCCCATGCTTTGGCATGTGTATATATATATATATATATATATATATATATATATATATATATATATATTTTAGGCACAGGTTGCGTTAAAAAATGTTTTATTTTTTACTATGTTTTTTTTATTGGTATTTGCTTTGCAGGTATGGTATGATCTTACTGTTATACTGTAATGTTACTTTGTTTTAATGTTAACCATCATTTGCTTAGCAGGTACGCCATTCAGTTGCAGCACGGATTTATTTAGCGTGACAGCAACAGCGTTTGCTCCCAAGATATACAGTGCAGAAAATAAGTATTTGAACACCCTGCTATTTTGCAAGTTCTCCCACTTGGAAATCATGGAGGGGTCTGAAATTGTCATCGTAGGTGCATGTCCACTGTGAGAGACATAATCAAAAAAAAAATTCCAGAAATCACAATGTATGATTTTTTTAACTATTTAATTGTATGATACAGCTGCAAATAAGTATTTGAACACCTGAGAAAATTAATGTTAATATTTGGTACAGTAGCCTTTGTTTGCAATTACAGAGGTCAAACGTTTCTTGTAGTTTTTCACCAGGTTTGCACACACTGGAGGAGGGATTTTGGCCCACTCCTCCACACAGATCTTCTCTAGATCAGTCAGGTTTCTGGGCTGTCGCTGAGAAACACTGAGTTTGAGCTCCCTCCAAAGATTCTCTATTGGGTTTAGGTCTGGAGACTGGCTAGGCCACGCCAGAACCTTGATATGCTTCTTACAGAGCCACTCCTTGGTTATCCTGGTTGTGTGCTTCGGGTCATTGTCATGTTGGAAGACCTAGCCTCGACCCATCTTCAAAGCTCTAACTGAGGGAAGGAGGTTGTTGCCCAAAATCTCGCAATACATGGCCCCGGTCATCCTCTCCTTAATACAGTGCAGTCGCCCTGTCCCATGTGCAGAAAAACACCCCCAAAGCATGATGCTACCACCCCCATGCTTCACAGTAGGGATGGTGTTCTTGGTACTCATCATTCTTCTTCCTCCAAACACGGTTAGTGCAATTATGACCAAAAAGTTCTATTTTGGTCTCATCTGACCACATGACTTTCTCCCATGACTCCTCTGGATCATCCAAATGGTCATTGGCAAACTTAAGACGGGCCTTGACATGTGCTGGTTTAAGCAGGGGAACCTTCCGTGCCATGCATGATTTCAAACCATGACGTCTTAGGCCTCGTACACACGATCGAATTTGTCCGCTGAAAACGGTCCGATGGACCGTTTCAGCAGACATCTCCGATCGTGTGTATGGGCTAGCGGACAGATTTGTCCACCCGACAGATTTCAAAGCATGCTTTGAAATCTATCCGGTGGGAATCTGTCCGCCCGACATGTCTGCTGGTTAGTACACTTACCAGCAGACATGTCGTCCCGCTCTGCCGCCGCACCGCCGCCGAATGGATTCGGCGCATGCGCGGAAGTGTTTTACATCCTGGTGCGGTGACGTGGCGGCGTCAACGTCACCGCCACGTCACCGACACATCAGCGCGCTCTCTGCTGGCGGGGATTTTGGTTTGCTCGTGTGTACACGCGAGCAAACCAAAATCCCAGCAGACAGATTTGTTCAAATCTGTCGGACGGACAGATTTGAACAAATCTGTCCGCTCGTGTGTATGGGGCCTTAGTGTATTACCAACAGTAACCTTGGAAACGGTGGTCCCAGCTCTTTTCAGGTCATTGACCAGCTCCTCCCGTGTAGTCCTGGGCTGATTTCTCACCTTTCTTGGGATCATTGAGACCCCACGAGGTGAGATTTTGCATGGAGCCCCAGTCCGAGGGAGATTGACAGTCATGTTTAGCTTCTTCCATTTTCTAATGATTGCTCCAACAGTGGACCTTTTTTCACCAAGCTGCTTGGCAATTTCCCCGTAGCCCTTTCCAGCCTTGTGGAGGTGTACAATTTTGTCTCTAGTGTCTTTGGACAGCTCTTTGGTCTTGGCCATGTTAGTAGTTGGATTCTTACTGATTGTATGGGGTGGACAGGTGTCTTTATGCAGCTAATGACCTCAAACAGGTGCATCTAATTTAGGATAATAAATGGAGTGGAGGTGGACATTTTAAAGGCAGACTAACAGGTCTTTGAGGGTCAGAATTCTAGCTGATAGACAGGTGTTCAAATACTTCTTTGCAGCTGTATCATACAAATAAATAGTTAAAAAAATCATACATTGTGATTTCTGGATTTTTTTTTTTGATTATGTCTCTCACAGTGGACATGCACCTACGATAACAATTTCAGACCCCTCCATGATTTCCAAGTGGGAGAACTTGCAAAATAGCAGGGTGTTCAAATACTTATTTTCTGCACTGTATATAAAGCCGCGACTCCAATGCTGTAGGAGGTGATTTCACCACTACAGTTAAAAAAAGAGCATATATGCCGAAGCATGGGGGCATTAGGGGCGAAAGAGCGATTTTGCTCCTAATGCCGCGTACATACGGTTGACATTCCTACGGAGGCTTTCCCGTGGAAAAGTCTGACCATGTGTACACGGCATAGAAAAGTCTGACCGTGTGTACGCGGCATAGAAAAGTCTGACCGTTGTGTACGCGGCATCACTTTTTTTTTGCGGGAGGATGCCCCCATGGTTTGGCATATATAAATGGTACATGTATGCCCATCATTAGAAGTGGGTGGATGAAGGGAGGTATTCTAATGGTGGGCTTACCCACCGATCAATCCATATGTGGAAATACACCCCAAAATACATTCTTCTGCTTCTCCTGAGAACGGGGATACCACATGTGTGAGACTTTTTGGGAGCCTAGCCACGTACGGGACCCCAAAAACCAATCACCGCCTTCAGGCTTTCTAATGCCCCGTACACACGATCACTTTTTGTGATGAAAAAAAATGACATTTTTCAAAATGTCATTTAAAATGATGGTGTGTGGGCAAAATGTCATTTTATGTCTTCTGAAAAATGGCCAAAAAAAAATTCGAACATGCTCAAATTTTTTATGTCATTTTTCAAAATGTCATTTTTTGTGTCATAAAAAATGATGGTGTGTGGGCAAAACTACGTAAAAAATGACGTTTTAAACCTGCACATGCCCAGAAGCAAGTTAGGAGACGGGAGGTAAAACTACCATTCATAATGGAGATCGCACATTCATCACGCTGTAACAGACAAAAAAGCACGAATCGTCTTTTACTAACAAGTAACCAGCTAAAAGCAGCCTCAAGGCAAATAGAACTTCCCCTTTAGAGTGCCATCACTTTGTTCATCATTTTCCAAAAATGATGGTGTGTACGCAACGTCATTTTTGAAAATGAAGTTTGAAAAATGTAGTTTTTTTTCATGAAGAAAAATGTAGTTTTTTTTCATCACAAAAAGTGATCGTGTGTACGAGGCATAAGGGTGTACATTTTTGATTTCACTCCTCACTACCTATCACAGTTTCGAAGGCCATAAAATGCCAAAATAGCACAAAAAAAACCAAATGACCCCATTTTGGAAAGTAGACACCCCATGGAAACTGCTGAGAGGCATGTTGAGTCCATTGATTTTAATTTTTTTTGTCCAAAGTGATTGAATAATGACAAAAAAAAAATTCAAAAAGTTGTCACTAAATGATACATTGCTCACACATGCCATGGTTATATGTGGAGTTGCACCCTAAAATACATTCTGCTGCTTCTCCTGAATACGGGGATACCACATGTTTGGGACTTTTTGGGAGCCTAGCCGCGTACGGGACCCGAAAACCAAGCACTGCCTTCAGCATTTCTAAGGGCGCAAATTTTTGATTTCACTCCTCACTACCTATTACAGTTTCGAAGGCCATAAAATGCCAAAATAGCACAAAACCCCCCCAAATGACCCCATTTTGGAAAGTAGACACCCCAAGCTATTTGCTGAGAGGCATGTTGAGTCCGTGGAATATTTAATTTTTTTGCCCTAAGTGATTGAATAATGACCAAAAAAAATAAATGTACAAAACATTGTCACTAAATGATATATTTCTCACACATGCCACGGTTATATGTGGAATTGTACCCCAAAATATATTCTGCTGCTTCTCCTGAGTACGGGGATACCACATGTGTGGGACTTTTTGGGAGCCTAGCCGTGTATGAGACCCCGAAATCCAAGCACCGCCTTCAAGATTTCTAAGGACATACATTTTTTATTTCACTCACACAAATCTTGAAGGCAGTGCTTGGTTTTCGGGGCCCTGTACGCGGCTAGGCTCCCAAAAAGTCCCACACATGTGGTATTCCCGTACTCAGGAGAAGCAGCAGAATGTATTTTGGGGTGCAATTCCACATATGCCCATGGCATGTGTGAGAAATATATCATTTAGTGACAAAGTTTTGTAATTGTTTTTTTTTTTGGTCATTATTCAATGACTTGGGGCAAAAAAAAAAATATTCCATGGACTCAACATGCCTCTCAGCAAATAGCTTGGGGTGTCTACTTTCCAAAATGGGGTCATTTTGGGGGGTTTTGTGCTATTTTGGCATTTTATGGCCTTCGAAACTGTGATAGGTAGTGAGGAGTGAAATCAAAAATTTGCGCCCTTAGAAATGCTGAAGGCGATGCTTGGTTTTTGGGGCCCCAATACGCGGCTAGGCTCCCAAAAAGTCCCACACATGTGGTATCCCCGTACTCAGGAGAAGCAGCAGAATGTATTTTGGGGTGCAATTCCACATAAAACCATTGCATGTGTGAGCAATATATAATTTAGTGACAACTTTTTGTAAAAAAATATTCAATGGACTCAACATGCCTTTCAGCAGTTTCCTTGGGGTGTCTACTTTCCAAAATGGGGTCATTTGGGGGGGTTTTGTACTGCCTTGCCATTTTATCACCTCAAGAAATGAGATAGGCAGTCATAAAATAAAAGCTGTGTAAATTCCAGAAAATGTACCCTAGTTTGTAGATGCTATAACTTTTGCGAAAACCAATAAATATACGCTTATTGCGATTTTTTTACTAAAGACATGTGGCTGAATTCATTTTGGCCTACATGTTTGACTAACATTTAGTTTATTCAATATTTTTTACTTTTTGTTATAAGAAAAATCTTTTTTTTTTAACATTTTCGGTCTTTTTCCGATTATATTGCAAAAAATTAATATCGCAGAGGCAATCAAATACCATCAAAAGAAAGCTCTATTTGTGAGAAAAAAAGGACGCAAATTTTGTTTCGGTACAACATTGCATGACCGCGCAATTACCAGTTAAAGCAGCGCAGTGCCAAATTGTAAAAACACCTCTGTACCTTAGCCTGCATATTGGTCCGGGTCTTAAGTGGTTAAGAGGACCTGTCATGCTTTTTTCTATTACAAGGGATTGACCCAATGTTTTATCTTTTTTTAAACCAGTGTAAAAATCAATAAAATCAAGTAAAATAAGCAAAAAATGTTTTAGATTTTTTTTTAAAGTGTCCCGTCCCAACAAGCTCACACGCAGAAGCGAACGCATGCGCGTGTAGCGCCCGCATATGAAAACGATGTTCAAACCACACATGTGAGGTATAATTCTAGCCCTAGAGCCCTCCTCTGTAACTCAAAACCTGTAGAATTTTTTAAACGTTGCATAGGGAGATTTTTAAAGGTAAAAGTTTGACGCCAAGTTTAACGAATGCCATATCCAAACGAAAGGAACGTAACAAATGAATAATAATAATAAATAACAATAATAATAAAAACATTATTATTATTTAGTTTTGTTCCATTTGTTTGTTCAAATTTCCGAATTTTGGGATTTACAAATTCCGAATTTTCAAATTTACGAATTCTGAATTTACGAGTTTTCAAAATCATGAATTTTCTAATTTACGAATTCTGAATTTTCTAATTTACGAATTCAAAATTTACGAATTTCAAAATTTGCTAATTTTTGGAATTTTCGAATTTACGAATATTTGAATTAAAAAAAAAAAAAGAATGAAACGAAAACCAACACATTTTTCATTAGTGCACATGTCTAGGTATTATTGGATAGAAGTTGATTGGATTGTATAGGTTTTTCATCATATTACATCGTTTCGGAAAAGGCGTTTATACAATCAGATTGGATTGTGTATAGTCACCCTTAGTAAAACACAGGGCTAGATGGGCTCTTCATAGAGGGTTGCAATTGTATTCACAGGCTTGTTTACCATATGGAGAGCAAATGTGGAATGGTTACCATAGCAACCATAGAGTACACCTAGCTGATTGCTAAGGTGGGTTCCAGTAGCAGTGTCTGTAAATCAGACTCATACATTTTTTTATTGGCTGTATTTTCCAATATATTTATTATGTTAAAAAAAAAACAATATATTGTATTCAGTAGATTTGCAAAAAAACTGATGCTAAAAAATTGGCCCTTCCTTCTGAGCACCGCCCAGCGCTTAGGTTGAAGTGTGGAAATATAATGAACAATGGACACTGTATTCTGTAATGATGTGTGTGTGTGTCACAAACTACAAAAAGGTAGCAGCCGCTTAAATTAAAATAGTATGTATGTCCAAAACAACTAAAGACCCAAATACAGTCCAGATATCAATTGTAGCAGCGCTTATAATTCTCGTGATAGAGAAAGCGTTCCTTATAAAATGATGATAGTTAAAAGGACAGATAAAACCAGAGACAATGCGGAGTAAAGTTCATGCAAGATAGTCATAAAGGATGTGCTCTGTAGATGGCCGGGATGGAAGAATCTTCTAATCATACCACCAATATGACACCACGTGACATCAAAACGGCCCCACATGGGGATACGCTTACCAGAAAGATAAGTGTAGCAGACCCTTTATAACATCAATTAGCAATCTCTCCTTCTTTGATATCTCTTAGTGCAGTCTGTGGATCTGGGTGAACCTCAGCAAATGATAACGACAAGAAATGCCACATAGCATAATACTGTTTATTCATAAGAATTCCCTCAGACCACCCTTTATAAAATGCACGTACACAAATAAAATGAAGTGAGCATAAAATGCGATGCCAGCGAGTTGATATGGAAAAGTTTACCACCAGCCGTCCGTCAGTGGAACACACTCTTGGGTAAGCCTCACAACCGCCTGCTCGTCATTTCCGGGTATCGAGATGAGTAGTAGCCCTGACGTTTCGTCAAAATCGGTGCCCTTTGAAAAAGTCGAATTTGGATGAAACGTCAGGGCTACTACTAATCTCGATACCCGGAAATGACGAGCAGGCGGTTGTGAGGCTTGCCCAAGAGTGTGTTCCACTGACGGACGGCTGGTGGTAAACTTTTCCTTATCAACTCGCTGGCATCGCATTTTATGCTCACTTCATTTTATTTGTGTATGTGCATTTTATAAAGGGTGGTCTGAGGGAATTCTTATGAATAAACAGTATATTGCTATGTGGCATTTCTTGTCGTTATCATTTGCTGAGGTTCACCCAGATCCACAGACTGCACTAAGAGATTTCAAAGAAGGAGAGATTGCTGATTGATGTTATAAAGGGTCTGCTACACTTATCTTTCTGGTAAGCGTATCCCCATGTGGGGCCGTTTTGATGTCACGTGGTGTCATATTGGTGGTATGATTAGAAGATTCTTCCATCCCGGCCATCTACAGAGCACATCCTTTATGACTATCTTGCATGAACTTTACTCCGCATTGTCTCTGGTTTTATCTGTTCTTTTAACTATCATCGTTTTATAAGGAACGCTTTCTCTATTCAGTAGATTGATGGGTGATCATTGGTGCCACGTTCCTTACCAATTCAACCAAAATATATATGTTTAATAATAAAATAAAACTAAAGCAAAACATTTTTTATCTTTGAATAGAGTGGAGAGGGATTAGAACTCCTGTCAGTCATTATTGATGGCTGTGACCCCGTTAGGGAGATTCTCCCTCTCTATTTGTCATGTTTACCGTTATCATCAAAAGTGAAAGAAAATCCAAAATTTTGGGTTGTCATCAGAACAGGAATAGGGGAGGTTAGTCTTTCAATGGAGACACTAGTTCTGATGACCTTCCAGAATTCCCACACTATGGAGTGATTTCCTCTCACTTCCTGTTTTGACTGGGAAAGTGAAGAGACATCTCCCCTATGGAGACACAGATGGCAAAAAAAGTGACTGGGGTTATAACTAGGGTTGTCCCGATACCCATACTAGTATGGGTATCGGGACCGATACCAAGGGTATCACTCAAACCTTTTTAAGGAAAAAGTCTCTGCCACAGACCCTCCTGAAATGGACTCAGGGAGAAACCTCTGCCACAGGTCCTCACTGATTGCAAATACGGAGACAATCCTCCCTGAAAGAATTGCACCTGGATCTCCTTCAGATAGTCGCCCAGGTACCAACTGACAGGTGACCAATCCTTCAGTGTCCGGCTACCTTCATCCCCGGTGGTTTGTTGAGACCCTTTTATATCGCCAGCCTCTCATTGGCTCTTCTCAGATGGACTCCCCACCGAACAGCTATACCGCTTGGGATCTTCAAAAATGGGAACCCAGTCGATCACTGGGCCCCTGCCGCTGCTCAAATGCTGGGGACCAACATGGTCCCAGAACCAGGAACACCACACAGCATGCACGCCCCGGCCAGGTAGGCCATAACGCCGGGGCACCGTGATGTGGTGCCACACTGGACAAAGATCCAGACTCAATGGCGTCTGTCCCATAAATACCTTCTCCCAGCATGCCCAGCGAGGAAACTCGCTCCTGATTGGCTGCTAGGAAAGAGAACCCAAGTCTCGACTACATTGCTGCCACCTGTTGTCCTGGGGTGGAACAACATCCCAGCAACAACAGAATGAGCCCACAGCACAGCCAAGCTGAGACAGAGATCCTGTTTTGAACATTGTAATTTGGATCAGAGTCAATTAACACTCTGATCCCTCTCTAAATTTAAACTTGGAAGTAACCAGGCGCTACATACTGTACCTGGAAAAAGCAGTAGAGAAAACTCAGTAGGGGTTATGGAGTGGAAAGAACCCTAACCTGAAACACACACAAATATCAGAGGCAAAACACACATATATATATATATATATATATATATATATATATATATATATATACATATAAAAACATACAAAATGAGAACCCTGTGCTAGGGGAGGTATATTTGTCAGCTACAGTGAGTCAGAAGGGTTAGAGATTTCTGCATCTAGACACCAAAAGGTATCAATAAAATCAGAAGTGTATAAGGAGTGTAATTATTATTGAAACACGTGTCAAAAGCCTCATGAAGTGACACAGGCAACATTATCTGACCCACAAAATGAGCTAGAAGTCCCAGTACTGCTGAAAAAGTAACAGAACATCATTGGAACTGAAATTGGTGTCAGTGACTTATTCTCTAAATAGAACGAAGCTGAGCCATTTGCAACCTCAGTCAGGAAATGAGATCTAATAAGGACATCCCAGCTAGACACTTGTCTCAGTAGTTTATGCAGTGCTATAGCCTGAGACAGCATCATGGAAAGAAATACAAAAACTATCTGTTCACGAGAAACAAATATGAATTAAAGCTGAGGATGAAGAAATGACATATTTCAACTAGTTCCAGGCCAAAACCCAAAGATGTAAGCACATCAATGGAAACAGATTTCCTAAAGTTGGAAGTAGAAGGTCTTCTACCTAAGAATAAGTGGTCCAGATTAGCAATTAGGACATTTTTATGGTAGATTCACACCAGGTGTGGTGGGACTTCATAGGGGTGGGGGCTATTCCAGCACAGTTCCACCACAAGAAAAGTCAAATTGCCTTGTCTCCTACCTGGCCGGTAAACACACAACCACATTGCAATGGTGTGCGCTGAAAAAAGACATACATGCACTACTTTTCTCTAGTGCAGTGCAATTCAAAGCAATTCTCTTTAAAAAAACGTAATAAAAAAAATGTTCAATAGGCCCAATAATGACTGAAGAGATGTTTCAAGCATTTGTTTCTAGTTAACCTGTGGCCAGGCTATGTTCATTTGAGAATTTGCATATTAATTGAACTTAAAAAAAAGCTCTCAGTGACCTCTGTAGTTGCAACCACTTTGGATCAATTTCACAACAGACATGGTGAAATCTTTTACTCTTGACTTCCTGCCCCCCCCCTCCCTACCTCCCCCTTAAGTGTGTGTCTCCATTGAAGAGAATTTCTCTTACGTCTCATTCTTGTGATAGGGAGACAGAAAGTAAATATCTATAATAGTGACACAGGTAGCTTCAAATGTCTGCTTATTCTTATTTTAAGCCCTCTGTATCTACATTAAAACGTAAAAGTGGTCTGGTGGTGTCCTTTTGTTGTATGGTTATTTTTTAGCAGAAGAGCAATACTTTTTTTAAGAATGTAATTATTCCTCAGAAAGATCTCAACCATGCCGCCAGTTGCAAAAACCCTGCCTGAACTCTGTAGAGTTACCTTCTTACCCCTATTGTATAAAACCGAAGACTCTTAGAATCCATTTTCATCATCTAGTAAAGCCATTTTTTCAGTTCAAGCTGATCAAAAGTTTTGAGTGGTGTGCAAATATATGAAAGGAACTTAAAGCTAAAAGTGGAAAATATAAGCCTAATAATACATTTTCTTCATAAAAAAAATCATTATTCCCCAGCCCTCAGCCATCACTTTTATGTACTTTTCCTCTGCAATACATTTTCTAAGGAATATTTTGCATAGCCTTTATTGCTTTGTACAACAAATTCTGAATAAAAAATATTGATAATTTTTTTTTTTTTTTTTACCAATGTTTCTTGGCTTCTGCCAGTCAACTCAACCATCTTGTAAGAAAAAAAAATCATTATTATCGTAATGATTAAGCACAAGATGTATGTGTGAAACGCGTCTACATGACCTTGTGTTGGTGTCTTTGGTGTAATCACTTTGAACAATAAAAGGCAATCGGAATTCCTGGATGTGTAGCCATTTCTTGTTTTACAGGTTTCCAACGGAGGCGGGCCACGGCTGGCACTCTATGAGACATTACACCTCAGGTTCTCATTATACACCTGGAGCAGTGGCTCTTTTTGTTTGTATAACTCAACCATCATAGGCCTCGTACACACAACCGAGAAATTCGTTGGAAAAGACACATCGTTTTCCTCGACGAGTTCCTTGTTAGGCTTGTCGAGAAACTTGACAAGATGTCTTTGCGTACACACTGTCAAGACCAAATCTCCTTGTTCTCAAACGCGGTGACGTACAACACATAGATGGCAGGGGAAGTTAAATTTCATTGGCACAACCATTGGGGCTGCTTTTGGTAATCTCATGTTACTGCATGTTAAGTAAAAGTTTGGTGAGAGACATTTTCACTTTTCAGTCTGTTACAGTGTGACAAATGTGCTATCTCCATTACAAACGCTACTTTTACCGAAGGTGCGCAGGTTTCTAAGCATACACACCAACGTGTTTCTTGTCGAAAACCAGCCCGACGAGGAACACGACAAGGAAATTGAGACTCCCGATGAGAAAAATGAGAACTTGCTCTCTTTTTTTCTCGTCGAGTTTCTCGACAGTTTTCTCGATGAAATGCATACACACAACCAATTTCCTCTGCCACCAAGTTTCTTGATGAAGTTTGTCGAGGAAAACGATCGTGTGTGTGAGGCTTTATTGAGATTAGTTCAGAAAAGTAAACCTATATTTTTAGAATTTTTTAAATCCAATATCATACATCCAGACTTTTTGACATCAGCAGGAAAAACTTTTAGTTAAATTTAAAAGAGTTGTAAAGGAAAACATTTTTTTTGCTGAAATGACTGTTTACAGGGTATAGAGACATAATAGTTAACTGATTCCTTTTAAAAATGATTACAAATAGATACAAATCAATCATATAATGTGCCTGCACTTTCAGTTTCGTTTTTCATCTAGTTTCATGCTTCTGTGAAGGACAGAGACACAGAGCCAATAGAGGGCAGTGTTTGTTTTTAAAATGAAACTGATTGGTTCTGAGGGGTTTTAGACACACAGTAATCTCACCTTCTTGATTAGAGACCACGGAGAGAAGCTCCCAGTACTTTTTTCATAAGGAAACAGACAACCAGGAAGTGTGCAGAACAGAGAAGGATAACAGCAAAAACGAACAATGAGGACATGAAACCAGGACTGTATTAGGGTTAAGGAAGCTATTTAGCTAAAAAAAAAAAAAAAAACCTTTAGTGACCATTTAAGAAGGCAAAAGATAGGATATTGCAGTGTAAGAACATGGGGAACATATTTAGTGAACTAATAAAACAATATGTAAGCCGTGTTTTCTTAATGATTTTAATCATGATATGCCAATAATAAAATGTATATTCTCCATGTGGTATATGATGCCTAAAAAGTCCCATATTTAGCTTTTTTGCCAATTGTAAAGGATACACCCCAAGCTATGCTGATCAGAAAAAGTTGACATAAAAATGTTTTGTTTTTTTACTTTTTTAATTTCCTTATACTGCCCTTTTTGAATAACAAATGCAACAATTTATATGTTGGAAGGAAGGTTTAGTGCTAACAAATGTGTGTGTGTATATATATATATATATATATATATATATATATATATATATATAATGTAAGCTGGGGATAGGTAGCGGGTACAAAAGCTCCCTGGGATGAGCCAGCACAGATACCAAAGTCCATCGGATCAGTGAACAACAGTGGGATGTTTATTGGTGCTATACAAAGTCTATTTACAGGTGCTGTACAGTGTGCAGAAAACAAAACAAAAATAGTCAAACAAACACCTAGCCGTGTCTCGGCTCTAACTACACGTTAAGCAGGTCCTAACTACTAAGCTAAACAAGCCTACCGCTTGTTAGCTCAAACACACACTTCTCACCAGTTTTCCAGCAGCCTCCTTGCTCTCACAGATTCACACTGTTTCCCAGGACAGAGCAATGGCTGTTAGCTCAGGTGAGCTTAAATTGGCCTGGGGGAGAGGGCCAACACCTGACCTGGATCAGGGATCAGAGACCCCTGAACGTGTAAGAGAGGAGCCTGGGAGAGGTATAAACCCCGAACTGGACTTTCCCAGGCTCTCTCTGGGATGCTCTGCTACACACCCTCCCCTCTTGTTTCAACCCCAGGGTTGGAACACCTGTAGCCCAACAGGAGTGAACACGGGACAGGGCATCTACATTTCCCATCTCAACACCTGGCCTGTGTTTTACCGAAAAGGAATAATCCTGGAGGGCCAAAAACCACCGGTTCACCCGCCTATTAGTCTCCTTCTTTTGGGCCATCCATTTCAGGGGAGCATGGTCAGTTATTAGCTCAAACTGGCGCCCTAACAGGTAGTACCTGAGTGCGTCCACGGCCCACTTTATGGCTAAACATTCCTTTTCAATGACTGCATATTTTTTCTCATGATCATTGAGCTTTCTGCTTAGGTAGACCACAGGGTGTTCTTCCCCATTGTATACCTGTGATAGTACTGCCCCGATACCTACATCAGAGGCATCTGTCTGAACCAAAAAATCTTTGGAGAAATCGGGGGAGTATAGCACTGGCTGTGCACAAAGAGCCTTCTTCAGGACTTGGAAAGATTCTTCTGCTACTGGGGACCATTTTATCATTACGGAGTCTTTCCCTTTCGTCAGGTCTGTCAGTGGGGCAGCTATAGTGGCAAAATTTGGAATAAACCTTCTATAATATCCCGCAATGCCAAGAAAGGCCCTGACCTGCTTCTTGTTTGCAGGACGTGGCCACTCCTGGATGGCTTCTACTTTATTCACTTGGGGTTTAATAACTCCACGGCCAATAGTGTAGCCCAAATACTTGGCTTCCTCCAAACCAATGGCACATTTTTTGGGATTTGCCGTAAAACCTTCCTTGAAGAGGGAATCAAGGACAGCTTGGACACGGGGCAAGTGAGACTCCCAGTCAGTGCTATGCACCACTATGTCATCTAAATAAGCTGCAGCATACTGCTGGTGCGGTCTTAGGGTCCTGTCCATGGCCCTCTGAAAGGTTGCAGGGGCATTTTGCAACCCAAAAGGCATTTTCTTATACTGGAATGATCCCTCCGGGGTCACAAACGCAGTCTTTTCTTTGGCACTATTAGTCAGGGGTATTTGCCAATATCCTTTGGTCAAGTCCAAAGTGGTCAGATAACGGGCCTTGCCCAGTCGGTCTATAAGTTCATCTACCCTGGGCATTGGGTACGTGTCAAACTTTGTCACTGCATTAAGCTTCCTGAAGTCATTACAGAACCTCCAGGTGCCATCCGGTTTTGGGACTAACACGATGGGGCTCGACCAATCACTATTGGATTCCTCAATGACATCTAGCTCCAACATTCTTTTAACTTCAGCACTGATGTCCTTTCTCCTCGCTTCAGGAATTCGGTACGGTTTGAGCTTGACACGGACCCCAGGTTCAGTAACAATATCATGCTGAACCGCTGAAGTCGTGCCAGGCAACTCTGAAAATTTCTCTCTATTCCTTATCAGGAACTCTCTAGCTTCCTGTTTTTGGGAAAATGACAGGGTGTCTGGAATCGTGACCTCAGGGATCAGAGGGGATTCAGTACCCTTAGGCGTTACCGGTAGGGACCTTGCAGTTAACGCCAGTCTATCCTTCCAGGGCTTTAACAGGTTTACGTGGTAAATCTGTTCCGGCTTCCTTTTACCTGGTTGATACACCTTGTAATTGACTTCCCCAACTCTTTCAATTACTTCAAAGGGGCCCTGCCACTTAGCCAGGAACTTGCTCTCAACAGTGGGAACTAATACGAGGACCCTGTCACCCGGTGAGAAAACACGGAGTTGGGCCCCCCGGTTGTATATTCTCTGTTGGGCTGCTTGTGCCTGTAGTAAATGTTCTTTCACCACTGGTATTACTGCTGCAATTCTGTCCTGCATTTGAGCGATATGCTCAATTATGCTTTTGTGAGGTGTCTGTTCCCCCTCCCAAGTTTCCTTGGCTATGTCCAAGAGTCCCCGAGGGTGTCTCCCGTAAAGCAACTCAAATGGAGAGTACCCTGTAGAGGACTGGGGAACCTCCCTGATAGCAAACATCAGGTACGGTATCAGGAAGTCCCAGTCTTTCCCATCTTTGTCAACAACCTTTTTTAACATGCCCTTTAACGTCTTATTAAAACGTTCCACCAAGCCATCTGTTTGCGGATGATACACAGAGGTTCGCAACTGCGTCACCTTAAATAACTTGCACAGCTCCCTAGTTATCCGTGACATAAATGGGGTACCCTGGTCTGTAAGGATTTCTTTAGGGATGCCAACCCGACTGAACACCATAAACAGCTCTTTGGCAATGTTTTTAGCAGACGCGGCGCGTAAGGGAACGGCCTCAGGATAACGGGTAGCGTAATCCATCATCACAAGGATATGCTGATGACCACGGGCGGATTTGGGGAGCGGACCCACAAGGTCCATGGCAATCCTCTCGAAGGGCACTTCAATAATGGGCAAGGGCACTAAAGGACTTCGGAAGTGGGGCTGGGGGGCTGACATCTGACACACCGGACAGGATTGACAATAATTTTCAATATTTTTCTGTATCCCCGGCCAGTAAAACCTGCGCAACACTCTTTCAGTGGTTTTCTCAACCCCTAAATGGCCTCCTAGCAAGTGCCCATGGGCAAGTTCCAACACCACCCTTCTATAAGGCTTAGGGACCACCAACTGTTCAATAACTTCATCATTCTTTTTACATACACGATACAGTAAATCATCATTGCTGCTGAAATAAGGAAAACAGGGCCTATCCCCTGGTTCAACAGGTACATCGTTAATCACCATTACATTTTCCCAGGCCCTGGCAAGGGTAGGGTCTTTTCTCTGCTCAGTACCAAAATTTTCCTTGTGCACATTGAGGTCAGTAAACTCCAACGTAGGCTCCGAGTCAGCAGACGGCTGTCCGGCTCTACTCGTTGTGGGGACTTCCTCAGGCTCCTCCAGCTCCCCTGCCATAACCGAGAAAGGAAAACTCGGAGAGCCCTGAGATGAGTCCCCTGAACCCACAATATCGGAAGTAGCCAGGAGCTCTGGCTCTGCGACTGAGTTAGGTACTGCCACCGGGTCGGGACGATCCCACAGCTCCCAAAACTTAGGGAAGTCCCTACCAATGATGGCCTCATGCACCAAGTGGGGCACAAGTCCGACCGCATGGGACACCGTACCTAAGCCAGTTTTAAACTGAACTGTGGCTATAGGATACTCCCGGGTATCCCCATGTACACAGATCACAGCAACTTTTTTTTCATGAAAATTCACAGTTTTAACTATCTCAGCTGTAACCAAAGTAACTAGACTTCCAGAGTCCAGTAAGGCCGTAATAGGCTTATCATTAACAGTCATGTGATACATGTGTTTCCCCACATTTGGCACTGCAGCGCATGAAACAGCAGCAAACATAGACTGCCTTCTAATAGACAGATCACACTGCATTGGTTCATCAGTCAAAGGACAATTTGCTGCAACATGTCCCAGCTCTTGGCAACGAAAACACCTGATGTTTCCCCAAGTTGGTTTGCTGACAGGCAGTGGTTTCCCTTGCTTGGGACGCCAAACTTCAGTCCTGGCACCAAAGATCCTCCCCCCTATTTCCTTGCCATGCTTACCACCCTCTTCCCCTGGAACAGTCTTACCGGTTGCCTGGGGAGACCGTGGCTTTGGGTGGAAAGTCCGTGCGGCTGTTGGGGTGGTGACCAGGTTCTCTGCAGCAAAGTACCTTTCGACTAGTTCCACCAAGTTATCTGCCGACTTGGGGTCCCCTTGACTCACCCACCTCTGCAGGGGAATTGGGAGTGACCTCAAGAACTGGTCCATGACCACACGCTCCACTATTTGTGGCGCAGACAGGGACTCCGGCTGTAGCCATTTTCTCACCAGGTGGATTAGGTCGAACATCTGCGATCTTGGGGGCCTCTCAATTTGGAAGAACCAGCTGTGGACCCGTTGGGCTCGAACGGCCAAGGTGACACCGAGTCGCGCCAGAATTTCCTGCTTGACCTTTTCATAGTCTCCCGCTTCTGCCGACTCCAGATCATAGTAGGCCTTCTGCGATTCACCAGAAAGTAAGGGGGCGATCAGTCCTGCCCACTTGGTTTTAGGCCAATCTTCCCTCTCAGCGGTCCGTTCAAATGTTAGCAGGAAGGCCTCTGGATCATCATCCGTAGTCATTTTTGACAGAAAGCGAGCCACATGGATGGCTGAAGGCTTGTCTCTAATATCCTTGATTTCCGCAGGTGCCCACTGTGCTAGCGTTTCTGCAACTTTAGTCAGGGTTTTCCTATCCGCTTCTGCAGCAGTGGCAAGCTGTTCAAACAGCCTCTGCGATTGCTCCTGTACAGCACTAATCTGCCTCTGCGATTGCTCCTGTGCGATAGCGTTGGCTTGCTGCAGCGCAACATTAGTTTGCTGTTGTGCAGCGTTTGCTTGCTGTTGTGCAGCATTGAATAGCACCATTTGTTTGAGGATTTCCTCCATGTTGTCACTTTAGGTACTGGCTTTTTAAATAGTAACTTACTATTGCTGATCGCAGCCTCCACCATATGTAAGCTGGGGATAGGTAGCGGGTACAAAAGCTCCCTGGGATGAGCCAGCACAGATACCAAAGTCCATCGGATCAGTGAACAACAGTGGGATGTTTATTGGTGCTATACAAAGTCTATTTACAGGTGCTGTACAGTGTGCAGAAAACAAAACAAAAATAGTCAAACAAACACCTAGCCGTGTCTCGGCTCTAACTACACGTTAAGCAGGTCCTAACTACTAAGCTAAACAAGCCTACCGCTTGTTAGCTCAAACACACACTTCTCACCAGTTTTCCAGCAGCCTCCTTGCTCTCACAGATTCACACTGTTTCCCAGGACAGAGCAATGGCTGTTAGCTCAGGTGAGCTTAAATTGGCCTGGGGGAGAGGGCCAACACCTGACCTGGATCAGGGATCAGAGACCCCTGAACGTGTAAGAGAGGAGCCTGGGAGAGGTATAAACCCCGAACTGGACTTTCCCAGGCTCTCTCTGGGATGCTCTGCTACAATATATATATATATATATATACTGTATATACCCACAAACAATAAATAGATTTGTTTTGGAGACGGGGACGGGGACGGGGACGGGGGGGGGGTTCTATTATTTATCTCTTGTTTTTACATTTGCTTGAGATTTTCTTAGAGACTTGACCTTCATCCAGGAAGGATAACTATATAGCACAATACTCTCTATTCCTAAACTGCATTTAGATACATTTTGCTTAAATGGAAACTGGAGAAAAATGCCTCCAATCTCAAAGGCTTCAACTTTCGTACTTGAATTGTTTTCATTGACAATTGTGACCTGCTTATTTTTTAGGGGATTTCTTGTGGCTATTTACATTTTCACTCAGTGAAAATCAATTACCGTCCCACAATAAGCCTCATTTGCTACCTTTGAGTATAATAGAGACACACCATTAGGATGATGACATTACCTAAAAAAGGGCAACACACAGTTGGTAGACGTAAATTAAAGAGGCTTTCACAAATGCATTAGAAGTGCTGCTGTGCCTGAAATATGCATAACATGTCTATCTATTAAAGGCTATTAGTCTGCTGGGGATGATTTGGAAGGAGGAGTGAAGGGGGATGGTAGATTATGATCTAGTACTTTGACAAAATTATGTATTTCCTTTTTCTTCTCAGTATGTGCCATTGATGCAATAAGCAGAGCCCCCCAGCTGAGCTGCATTTGGAAATGCCAGCGAGCATGGCACATTCGCTTCATTGGCCACTGCCGAGGCAAAGCACGGTCGGGAATAGAGTGCATGTATGCCGACTGGCCCACCCCCTCTTTCATCATGTTGACCTCCGTCGTTCTGCGGATGTACGCCCGGGCGAGCCTCCAATTCAAGTGGAAAACAGCTTTGGCGGATCAGTTCATAGGATTTGGGGACATTTAACTTCCATCAGGCACACATCATCTTACTGATGTTTTGAAAGCAACTTTAGAGGGAACATTAAGAACAGCAACTTCAGAAGGTGTTTTTGTGCAGTTGGACAATATAGATAAGATACAACATATGCCACGATTGCCAGAGCTTGGCTGACAGATTAATCATAAGTAAAAAGAATGCCATATTATGTTATAAACTACAGTACTAATTGTTAGACACCTCAAGTGGTCAATCATTTGCATATTTTAAGCCAGTCATAAATTCTGTGATTTTCTTTCCTGCAACCACCTGCAAGGAAATCGCTTGATTCCCCCATCAATACAGTCAATGTTGATTGGGGAAATTCTCCCGTGGAGCTTTCGTGTTATCCTGACGGCATGGGGAGCCATCCCTGTCAGGAGAACATACACAGATTATTGCGGCTATAACTGCTGAAATAATCACATTAAAAATCCAACATGCTGGTTGTACCCAAGTTGATCGATCAATCAACTTGGGTACATTCAGCCTGTCCATAAATGGTTCAAATCCCAGCTGTTCCCTGCCAAACCATCCAAGATTCAAACCGTCTATGGTCGGCTTTATGGAATGAGTACTGTTTTAAGAAATGCTCATTAACTCTAGTATTGTATATAGATTCACCAGGGATACATCCATCATATATATGATTGAATGTTTTAATCTGGTGGTGGGTTTTCTCATTTCTTTCTTCTTATCGCATTGCTGTGTTTTCCCAGGAATATTTTATAATGGGTTCAACGTATGACACTTGATTAAAGGTAAAATGGAATTTCCTCTTAGTTTTTAGAATGAGGTGAAGCTCTAATGACTTCCAGAATCCAGTTATGTGCAAGCAAAGAATTGTTTTTTTAATTCTTTGCATGTAAATGGATATTCTTTGCAAATTTAAATTGTACCACAATCGCTAAAGGGTAATTCCCTTGCAAAAATGAAATGCAAATTCCCTTGCAAAACGAACAGCCTATGTGCCTTTTTGTTTAGGGCCGTACCTGTCACTTTCAATAGATTACTGGAAGAATATTAGGATTCAAGCTTACAGGGAACAGAAAACTCTTATGCCACGTACACACGATGAGAACGGTCTGATGGACCGTTTTTATCGGTTAACCAATGAAGCTGACTAATGTGTGTCACGCCCACACACCATCGGTTAAAAAAAAAAGATTGCGGTGACGTAAAACACAACGACGTGCTGAAAAAAATGAAGTTCAATGCTTCGAAGCATGCATCGACTTGATTCTGAGCATGCGTGGATTTTTAACCGATGGTTCGTGCCTACTAACGATCAGTTTTGACCTATTGGTTAGGAATCCATTGGTTAAATTTAAAGCAAGTTGGCTTTTTTTTTAACCGATGATTAAATAACCGATGGCGCCCACACACGATCGGTTTTGACTGATGAAAACGGTCCATCAGACTATTCTCATCGGTTTAACCGATCGTGTGTACGTGCCCTAAAAGTGATTGTAAAGGTATTTTTTTTAAATAACAAACATGTCATACTTACCTGCTCTGTGCAAGGGTTTTGCACAGAGCAGCCCTGCTCCTCCTCTTCATCGAGTGCCCCCTCGGAGAGCCACATTTCATGAGGGCACTCTTGTGGGCTCGCTCACGAGTCCTGCTGCTGCGTCCATTGACACAGCCAGCAGGACTTGGCCCTGCCCCCCGGTTCCCATGTCACTGGATTTGATTGACAGCAGTGGGGGCCAATGGCTCCTGCTGCTATCAATCTATCTAATGAGGACCCGGGACAACGGCTGGAGCTGCTGGGCTTGTTCTCATTGCTGGAACGATCGGGTTCAGGTAATTAAAAGGGGATTCTGGGGGGCAGCTGAAGTACAGAAAGCTTTTCACCTTTATGCATAGAATGCATGAAGGTGAAAAACCTTGAGACATTACAACTCCTTTAATTTGGCTAGTATGTATCCCAGTGCTGTCAATATTGGTGTTTTTGCAAGTCTCCACTTTTAGTTGCTAAATATGGAGAGTTTTTCTTTGGGCATGTTGTTTAACCACATACATTAGAGCTGTCGGAATCTAAGAAAACCTTCATATATAATGTCAATGTCATTGATGGCTTAGAGAAATGTAGACTTTTGTAGTTGTGGACCTTTTTGGATGCATCTACCACTGGGACCTGAGAGAAGTTTGACCTCATGCAATAACATTAGTTTTAAACAATTTATGTGAAAAAAGTCCTCTGCCATCTTGTTGTTTTCCCTTTTCCTTATCTAAGCTGTCATCCAGCCTGATTTCCAGACTTTCCAGGCTGTAAGTTGTAGGAAGAGGCTCCCTATCCCAGATGCAAGAGCCGACCGCTTGCAGATTATATACAATTTCTGTTACTAATTTACAAGTACAGTTGTGCTCATAAGTTTACACATCCTGGCAGAATTTATGATTTCTTGGCCATTTTTCAGAGAATATAAATGATAACACAAAAACTTTTCTTTCACTCATGGTTAGTGTTTGGCTGAAGCCATTTTTTTTTTATCAATCAAGTGTGTTTACTTTTTTTAAATCATAATCTCAACAAAAACTACCCAAATTACCCCGATCAAAAGTTTACATACCCCAGTTCTAAATACTGTGTATTGCCCTCTTTAACATCAATGACAGCTTGAAGTTATTTACGGTATTTGTGGATGAGGCTCTGGTATAAATTATTGGGCTGTCTTGCATGAACTTCACATTTGAGATCTCCCCAGAGTGGCTCAATGATATTGAGGTCAGGAAACTGAGATGGCCACTCCAGAACCTTGTAAAAAATATATATATAAAAATATAATGAATAATATAGTAAAAAAACTGACAACAGTTCAATATGCAATCAACCATTGGATAGGTGCATATATGGGTGAAAGAACAAGAATACCTGCTGAACCTTAGACTCCACGCCCTGGGGAATCTTGGGCTCAAGCTTCCTGTGGGATCCCTGTTTGTGCCCTGGTGAACCTGCCTTCCATATCCACTCTATGTTCCATCCGCAGAAGTCTGCCTTAGGGTTCACCACCTTGTGGTGCACTCCTGACTCCAACGGGGTGCATCTGTCACCTGACCACAGGTGAGCTGACACAAACCCCTTTGTGTCAACTTGTGTTCATGTTATCAGGCCAAAATCATCAGGGTATGTTAACTTTTGATCAGGGTCATTTGGGTAGTTTCTGTTGCCATTATGATTTAAAAAGCGTAAACACAGTTGATTGATAATAAATGGCTTTAGCCAAACACTAACCATGAGTGATAGAAATGTTTTTGTGTTATCATTCATATTCTCTAAAAAATGGCCAATAAATCATAAATTCTGCCAGGGTATGTAAACTTATGAGCACAACTGTATTTCTCACTAAGCTGCACTTAGTTTGGTGTCCCCCTGGTAGGTTCTTCTGTCCTGCGGATATGTCCATCCACCCAGTACTTTTTTTTTTTCCTGTTGTTGTAAGACTGTCCTATCCAAAGCACTTAATATGTGATGAGCCTAATTTTAACTGTCACAATGTATGCTACCATTTCTCTTTTTACCATAATAAGTCTGTTAAAATACTACACTTAGGCCTTGTACACACGAGGGAATAAATCTGCTGAAAATGGTCCGACGGACCATTTCAGCCGAAAAATCCCCTCGTCTGTAGGGGCAAACGGACAGTTTTGGCCGGATTTCTCCAGCGGAAAAGTTTCAAAGCATGCTTTGGAACTTTTGCGCTGGAGAGCTGCCCGTCGGATATGTCCGCTGGTTAGTACGGCAAACCAGCGGACATATCTGCCCGCACATGCGTCGTATCCTGTGAATGGATCCTGTGAATGTTCACTTCCTGGTGCGGTGACGTGGCGGTGACGTGGCGGCGTCAACGTCACCGCCGCGTCACCGCGCTGTCCGCCGGCGGGGAATTTTTTCCGATGGGGTGTACAGCCATCGGATCAAACAGTCCGGCGGACATATCCGATGGAAACGGTCCGTCAGACCATTTCAATCGGAAAAATCCCATCGTGTGTACAAGGCCTCAGATTACGCACTGCTGTTCCTCTTATCTGTTTGCCTAGAGATACTTTAGTCTCTTCAGAGGTGCTGCATCTGGTGCATTGAGAACAGCAGAAAGTTACCCTGAATGCTCCAAACATGGACGTCCGCTGAAATTTCTTCGGGGGGGGGGGGGGGTGCACTTCAGCAAGGGCAATACATAGTCGCATTTTACCCTTTCTATGACCGCTAGCGGGGGTTAAAAGTGCCCCCCTCATGTTAAAATGTAGAAACACTCCACTGTGCCCCCTGCATCTTTCAATATCTCTTTGAGGTCCACTGGACCCCTTTAGATTACACAGCACCCCTTTCCTTTAACTGAAACACTACACTGTATTGACAGTATATTTATTTCAGGTCTAAAAGAGGAACCTTTTGGAATGAGGGACACATGGATTTGATTCCAGAAGAGGGACAGGCACTATAAATAAGGGACAACTAGAAACTATGCCGTAGGCTACAACTCTGTGTTGTGTTTGCTCTGCATTTTCAGGCTTGCTATAAACACATCAGAAAATAGTCTAGTGTTACCTGTGGCAACAGATGTTGGAACATACAAAGCACAGGCCTGGTAAACAATAGTGTTGCTCACGAATATTCGCATTGCGAATATTCGTTACGAATATTGCATATTCGAGTATTCGCGAATAACTCGAATATTGCGGTGAATATTCGCTATTGCGAATATTCTTATTTTTTCAAATGTATTTTTAAAACAGATCACATCCTAGTGATCTCCATCGACGTCTAAAAGCATTGCTGGTATGATTAGAGACCCTGGGCCGAGTAGCTGAGGCGATCCTTTTATGTTGCCGAATATTCACAATGCGAATATTCATATTACGAATATTTGCGAATACTTTCTCTGCCCTTCTGTGTTTTGTGTATAAAAAAAAAAAAATGAGCTTTAGTTTAGTCATATAAGTTTGTGTAAGTAGAGTTAGTGTTTAGTGCATATTAGTTTAGTAATCCAGGAAATGATCTCCGTTTTCGCGTGTTGTTTGCGCGCATGCGCATGCGCGGACGAGAATTTCGCAATCAATTTCGCATTCGCATTAGCGAAATTTCTCAAAAAAAAATTTTTGATAAAATATCACGAATATTCGATATTAACGAATATTTCACGCATATTCTTCTATATATTCGTGAAATATCGCGAAATCGAATATGGCGTATTCCGCACAACACTGGTAAACAATATAAAACGGCGCTCCCCTCCCTCTGTCCTCTGGCGCTCGTATCGTATGTCACAGAGCTGGGTCTGTGTGCAAGGTCCCGCCCCCCCTAGTTTGGCTGAACGCTAGAAGACTATCAGACGAGCCGAACTAGGGGGGCGGGACCTTGCACACAGCACAGCTCTGTGACATATGATACGAGCGCCGGAGGACAGAAGGAGGGGAGCGCTGCAGTCTCTGCTTAGTTCGGCCCTGCTCCTGGCTCTCCCTGGTGATTCCAGGGGGGGCAAACAACCCCCCCCTTGCCCTATGGAGCGGACGCCCATGGCTCCAAATGTATTTCAATAACTTTTTGCCATCCTGCATAGACATTTAGGTACACACAAACACTTATTGCACCATATACCCCATCACTACTGCAAAGAGAAAATAGACTGGTAGCTAACTTATTCCGGCGATTCTATAAATCTCAATGGTGGAAAAAATCTCGAAGCACTAATCACAACTCCTGTAGCACCTTTCTGCTTGATATTGCTTAGCGTTTATTGCCAAGTCATATACTGTTTGGCCTACTTAAGCACTACTGACTGTAACTAGAATACTGCCTATTGTCTTTTGAAATCTAAAATTCAAAGCTTTTAGCTTTCTTTTAAAAGAACATAGTTAAATGACTTAAACATAATTACCATCAGATTGCAGAAACTATTTACTACAAGCCACCAGTTTGGGGAAGGAACCGTTCTAATTTGCATTTAGGTGATTTTTTTTTTTTTAGGATCTGAAATTAAAATTTAAATGCTTTTAACAAACCATGGCATTTTACAGTTTGACACCAATTTTCCACACAGCATGATTTAGCAAAATCCCAAATTAGCTCAAAGTGAATCATAGTTAAGCTATTTTATACCATCTGCAATGAAGTTGTAATGCCAGCAAAAAAAAAAATAGAACTTTCTTCGAGGTTAGGTGTGCCAAACATTTATGCAAACATTGCATCTAACACTGTGCTTTTGTGACACGTTTATAGCCAACAATAATTTGGAGACTGCTCACAGCAGTGGACAAATTTTAGCTGACAACTGAAAAGGGCGTTTTTGGCTTTTGTTCTGTTGTCTTTGTTTCGCATAACCTGAAAATTCCATTAAAACACAGCTTCTACCTCTGGTAACCTTGTGATGCAGGTTAATGTGTTTTCACCTTTATTAACCTTTTAAAGAAGGTTAGTGATTATTTATGTAATTTTTGTTTATTTCCTACTTGTACTTTTATGAGGCTGCAAAGTTAGCAGCACTGTCTGAGCTCAGACCTTGCAAGCCGTGTATGGCGTTGGAATATTTTATTTTTTCTGGTGGTGTGCTCTGGTTTCCTCCTATAGACACACTGGGGGTGATTAACAAAAACTGGAGAGTGCAAAATCTGGTGCAGCTCAGCTGAGCATGATAGCCAATTAGCTTCTAACTTCAGCTTGTTGAATTAAAGTGGATGTAAACCCACATTTTTTTTATTTGTTTTTTGATGTCACAATGTAGAGTATAAGATTTCCTATCATCTGTGCCCAGTCTTTCCACACAGAGTTAATCCAGCTCTGAGCAATTCTCTTTTATTGTTTAGTGAAATAAAACAGACTTACAGAGAAAAACCTTAGTCCGTTCCGTCCCCCTTGCTGTGAGTGACAGGTTATTTACATATCTCATGCACTAGCCTGGAGACAGGCATTATTTTTTAATTCCTACTCCTTTTCTGAAGTCATGTGGTTACTTTTCAGGATTTTGACTGGATGTTAGTGATCATAGCAGAATTTAATGTAAGAAATACACAGGGAAAAAATGCATGTTGACAAGGGGAGTGTAGAGGCGGGCGGGGAGTCTACTGACATCACGACTCCACCCACAGAGCTCCAGACAACAGGCTTACCCACAGAATCTGCAGTTTTTCAGTTCTTATAACAACATTTGACAGGTAAGGATACATGCAGGAGGCATCTATATCCTTATAGATCAGCACTATGGCAGTAGTTTAGAAAGAATAAGAGTGGGTTTACATCCACTTTAAGCTGTGACAATAAAAATTGGAAGCTGATTAGTTTCTATGTAGAGCTGCACCAGATTTTGCACGCTCCAATCAACCAGCACAATCAATGACGTCACACCTACAGCCACATCTGCCTACAGTAAGAAACACAGATGAGGTCACACTTAACCCCTTCAGCGCCCCCTTGTGGTTAACTCCCAAACTGCAATTGTGATTTTTTACAGTAAACAATGCATTTGTAATGCATTTTTTGCTGTGAAAATGACAATGGTCTCAAAAATGTGTCAACATTGTCCGAAGTGTCCGCCATAATGTCGCAGTTATGGAAAAAAATCACTGATCGCCGCCATTAGTAGTAAAAAAAAAATAATTTATAAAAATGCAATAAAACTATCCCCTATTTTGTAAACGCTATAAATTTTGCACAAACCAATCGATAAACGCTTATTGCAATTTTTTTTTACCAAAAATAGGTAGAAGAATACGTATCGGCCTAAACTGAGGAAACAAATGTTTTATACGTTTTTGGGGGATATTTATTATAGCAAAAAGTAAAAAAAAGGTGATCAAATACCACCAAAAGAAAGCTCTATTTGTGGGAAAAAAGGACGCCAATTTTGTTTGGGAGCAACGTCGCATGACCGCGCAATTCTCAGTTAAAGAGACACAGTGCCAAATCGCAAAAACTGGCCAGGTCCTTTACCTGCCTAAAGGTCCGGGTCTTAAGTGGTTAAAGTATATGCCAAGCCAAAACTTTTTATTTTCCTTGATTTTGGATATTAGGGGAAGTCTCTCTAACTGAGTCCTGGATAGCAGTAAAAACCAGATGGGGTTTTAATCTTTAACTCAAAAAGTGGTTGTCAACCCTCACATACTCAGTGAAGTGACTGGCTTTAGGTGATACACAGAGAGGAAACACATCCTCCTACATAGGTTGTACATGTTTATCTGCAGTCTTCTCTCTTTTACATCTGACCAATTCCAGAAAATTATAAAGTTTGTCCCAGCTGCCAGAAAAAAAAGGAGGTGGAGATCTGAAGTTACACGCTGTAGAGCTCAGAGGAGCTCATAGAGGAGCGTTCTGAGAATTAATTAAAGGAAAGGGACACACGCCCCTCTTCACACAGCAAACAAGAACACAGATTAGGCTGGAGGTCCCTCCCCTGTCACCTTTTTTGTCTTGGTGTCAAGAAAACTTGTCAGAAGTGTTTTTATTGCTGATAGTAGAGGAATGGAGCAGTAGACAGAAATCACACTTATGCCCTGTACATACGGTGGCGTATTTGACCGGCCAAAATCACATCGGAATTCTATTGGAGTAAAAGAGAACACGTTCTCTATCTAAACTCTAAAGGAATTCCTCAGAATTTTCCGATGAAAAAAGTCAGATGGGGCATACACATGGTCCATCTGACTTTTTCTATCGGAAATTTTGATTGTGTGTACAAGGCATAAGTGTTCTTAATTGAAACAAGTACACACTATAGAGGGATGTGCTTTGTTCGTATTTCTAATGTTTAAGGTTTACCATTAATTTAACAAATTTAGGAAGATAGGCATAGTTGGGTATAGTAAGTGTTAGTTCACACCACAAGCATTGAGCTGTGTTGGGAGGCAAAACTACTTGTTTTGTATTGTGTCAATTCACTACAGTATGCTGCATTAGTGCATGCTGAAAGAATCAAGGCAGGAAGCCTTTTATGGGTAAAAGAATAACAAAGTTTCTTTCTTTTATCCTTTTATTTAAAGCACTGCAATGCACATAAATTGAACACAATGCACTGTACACAGTAAAGCCCATAATGCACATCTCAAGCAAATGTCAAAGCCTACGTGCCACGGTATACACCTTCATGGTAGGGAAAAAAAATATTACCACAAATATATGGTGGGAATGTAAAGTGTCTGTAAACCCAATTTTTTTTTTTTGTGTCAGTGTTACTGAATTTTATCTAACAGTGTGCAGAACTTTTTCCTTATTACTATATACATTGCCTATAAATACATGGTTGATCCTGCTCTTTTGCAGGACTTACTTTTTATGAGTGGCATCACTATTGAAGCCATTCTGCTGTCATCTGTTGCCAATTTCAGTGCACATCTGTTTACGTTCTTTGTTTCTCTCTTGGAAGTTGCCCCACTTGAACTGTAAGGCTATGTATATATGGGCTTCAACTTGTGAAAGAGCAGGGTGTACAGCAAAAAAATGTAGTACAGGCTTTGTGAACAATCCTCCAAATAGGGTGACCACATTTACAAACTGCCATTCAGGGACAACCCCCCTTCTCAAATATCAGCTTGTGCTGTAACGAATCACAGCTCAACTGGCGGGTGCACGCTCTACCCAGAAGCACTGATCATGCCCCCAAAAAAGGCCTCCACATCGCCACTTTACTCACTGACGGTACTTGTCCTGGCCGGCCGAGACCTGTTTTATCCTGTTCCAACGCTGGCTCTACACTGCCCTGTAGTGATTAGACACAAGAGATTTATGATTTATTCCAATCAAAAGCGGGGAGGGGGGGGGGGGTTGTGCCTCTCCAGACATTCCCAGCCAGGGCAAGTATTGTGAGTAAAGCGGCAATGTGGTGGCCTTTTTTGGGGGCATCAGATCGGCCAGGAGGGGGGGAGGTGGCTGTGTCAGTTTCTTTCCAGGACGCTGTATTGTCCTGGAATTAAGGTGCCTGGGACAGACCTGCAAAATGCGGGATTGTCCTGGGCAATTCGGGACATGTGGTCACCCTACCTCCAAAGCCCCTTCTATCAGTGCTCCATCAGTTGCATACTGACATCATCAAGTAAAATACAGTACTAGCAGCTCTGCATGGTATGTGCGGACACCTAGGGCCTGTGCACAACCCGAAGCATCAGAAGGAAGAGGAGAGCACCAGTTGTTGGGGGGAATAAGATAAGAAAATGTGATTTGTGAAGGTCCCCTAGACAAAAAGGAACACCTATTCCTGGTAATGTTGGGGGAGACCCACTGCAAGAGTTCCTTTGAAATTTCCCCGGAGTTCAGCTTTAAATTTCCAACGATCTAAAATTCTATTTTGCTAGTATTTCTATGCTTTCAATAAATACATGAAAATGTTATGTGCTGCTATTACCACGGCATACCAGTTTACATATTCACCAAGGAGCCCAGGAAGAATTTTCCCACATAACTTAATGTGCGTGTGTTTAATTATAAATTAGGCATTAAAGATTCCGGATGTTCCCCATAATTAAACAAGAAGAATACATGCCGCAGTGTTAATGAACTGTACATGTACCGTGTGCAGCCATCGAGATAACAGGTGTAATAATTTGATCTGGCATTGAATATCATTAGTAATTATTATACTTTAAGCTTATTATTTGTGATTATTGGCAGCCAGCGTATTGTGTATTGTATTTTCTAAACACAATCCACGTGAATGTTTATCCCAGACATCTGCTGTCACTTAGATTACATACAGTAGATTGACAGACATGACAAATACAGAAATTATGCCAATGTTATATTTGGTAGATGTGTTTTAGGGGGGAAATTGGATATTGTAATTGTCTGTTGTGCCCAAAGCAACCAATCAGACGGTATCTTTTATTTTTCTAGTGTAAGTTAGAAAATAGGAGATTTTATTGGTTACTGTGGGCAGCACAAATGTGTCTTCATGGCAGAGGGATATCAACCTCCAACATCTATTGTGACACACAGAATGATATAATGAGCCTCCAAATTCTAAAAGACGAAATGTTGGTTGTTTTCCCATTAAACAGTTTCTTTCATTTCAACGTGTGCTAAAGGTTATTGTATATTAAGGCCATATTACATACACTGGGGATTCATGCGGTCACAGGGGAACCACAGATTTAGAAAGGAACTTCATCCCCCTGGGTTCATTTTGATCTTAACCTCCTCTTACTTTGTCTGGGTTAGGTTGAAATACTCACTCACCAAGTGAATCCAGTGCTACCCTGTTCTGACCTGCTGAAAGACACCACACCTGCCTTCACCTTTTTTGCTGATGTCATCAGGAAGCCGGTTTTCTTATCTTGGTTCCAGCAACCAGCCCCCTGATGATGCTCCACTGTGCATGAGCAGTGTGTTCTACCAAAGCCTCCTGAGATGTGTGGCGTGGGTATCCTAGAAAGCTTCAGGTATGGGAGGAAGTCATTTCTAGGAGAGAAAGTTGTAACAGGCGCCGTTCTGCCACTGTTGCTCTCCCCTCCTGGGCGCTTCAGTGCCGTGATGCGTTCCATGTTGGAATGCATACGGCGATCACGCAATGGCGTTATGGCCTGGTGCCGTGATGTGTTCCAGCTTAAAACGCGGAAGTGTGTCTTATACAGAGCTTTATTCAAAATCTCACTGCAATGTATTACACCTGATCTCCTGCCTATAAAGGAATGCATAGGAGATACAGGGGTTGTTCTATAATTGCTAGCCTTATGTCAGTCGTGGTAGCAGCAGTAGTCTGAGCTGTAGCTTGTCAGCACTGCGACCTTGTTACTCATGCCACTTCTCCAGCTCCCTATGCTGCAACACCGTTCCTGGAAACCACTACTCCTTTGCTGCTGATGTCTTCTCTAAAATACAGCCTTCTGCAAACCAACTACAGGGAACTTGGCAACCATCCTCCTTCATGAAAACTCTGTCTCCTATCTAAAGAAGCTACAAACGGATAAGTAACCTTTGCTACATTTGTAGTCCTATAGAAGATCTACTGCTAGTGTTTCAACTGCTACAATAGTGTTACTTCATATGCCGTCTGCTTATCAACATATTAAATGGGAGATGTTACTACGCTAAACCCTGCTTGTTAAACAGTAACTTAAAGGCTCAGCAACCTACAACATACCAATGTTATGTCTATCTAATGTTTGCAACTATAAATACCTCATCTATGCAAAATACATACCTGAGCTATACTGCCTCTCTCATACAATACTAATATCTTCCTAGGAATTACCTGAAGTATGTAACTCTAATTACCTAAGCTACTTTACTACTTATACACAGGTACTATTACGTTACTAATGTATGTGCGATATACAAGTACCCAGTTGTTACTACAACTTTCAAATACTACGAGCCTAATAGTTCGAACTTGTTCTCCCTAAACTTTTCTCGGCTAAGGGTTGATGCTATCTCGTGGCATCTCCCTTAGTAACCTAATACATCCCTGCATGCTGCAGGTGATATGATGTAGAGAACTCCTGTTGCTAGGAGCGACGCCTGGGGTCCCTTACTGATAATCACGCGCATGTAGAGGTGTATTGGAATATAGTCCTTGAAGCTAAAATATATTTAAATTGATAAGGTTTGGTCGCATGTTGTAATGCTTCCATCCTTAGTAAATCAACTCCCTTCTATATGTGACAGGAACATTATGTAGAGACCCCCCAAACTCCTGTTGCTAGGAGTAACGCCTGGGGCTAATACTGAGTTGTCGCATACAGAAGCGCATTGAGGTCCTTGTATCCGCAGTTGTGATTCACTCCCATTTCTCCAGTGCTGTTACAGAGGTAGGGGCTGTGCCTTGCAGAAGAAGGTATCCCACCTTGAAAATTAAAAAAAAAAAAAAAATAATTTGCTGAAAGATGGAAGGAGTAAGATGTATTAAAGTTTTAAATATGAGTGAAGGTCTACTTTACAATTCACAGCAGTGTGAACTTTTTATACCTCTTGGGGTCTCCAGCAGTGAGTCTCACTTTGATTCCCAGCTTTTTCTTGCCCACCACTAGTGTATATCTAATGTGTGCAGTGTACACAGGCTCCAAGGTGGAGGGAATCTGTGAAGCACTAAGTAGTAGAATTACTGTCATTGCAGGGCATGCGGGTGCTACAGTATGTGGCATGGGGCAGGGGGGTCCCAGTCAAGACCAGGAGGGTTGAGCAGTTTCTTGGGGTCTGCATTTGCCATTCTGTTACTTGCCTTGCATGTACTGTGGCTGCTATTGCTTTTATTCTTTTAGAGGCTAAGTCCCTCCCATGTGTACCAGGACATGCATGCACAGATCTCCTCCCAAACTCTGCTTGAAAGTTCCAGCTATGATTTGATTGGCCAAGGCTGTGGGAAGAGAGAGTTTAGGGAGCCTTGGAGGTATTGAATTTGACTTTCCAGTTGCCATTATTTATGCCGGGGGCAGTGGTAGGGATTAGTGGGGGTTTGTACACAATGCATCTTACCACTACTGCATCTTGGTTGGTGGTGGTCGTGGGTGTTGCAGTTGTCAACACTGACACCAATGAAGCAAGGGAAAGGGAAGGGGTGGTGATTATAAATACATATTGTAATTACAATCACACTTTCCCCAGAATTGGAAGAAGTGTCATTTGCTTTCCTCCAGCAAAGAGACCCAACTTATGATCTTGTACACAGGTCCACTGTTTATTTTTTTATGGCAAAAAGTAGCACCTTTTTTTAATGAAAGTTATAATATGATTAGATAATGCTGAAATCTGCCTTAAAGCCAAAAGAAAACATATACAGGTGCATGTCATAAAATTTGAATATTATCAAAAAGTAAATTTTGTTTCAATAATTCAATTCGAAAAGTGAAACTCATATATTTTATATAGATTCAATACACATAAAAGTTTTATATTTAAAGCATTTCTTTGTTTTAATTTTAAAGATGATTATGGCTTACAGCTAGCGAAAACCCAACATTCAGTATCTCAGAAAATTAGAATATTACATAAGACCAATAAAAAAGGGGATTTTTAGACAGCTTACCTATAAAATCCTTTTCTTGAAGTACATCACGGGACACAGAGCAGCATAGTAATTACTATGTGGGTTATAGAGCCTACCTTCAGGTGATGGACACTGGCACTCTTCAGACAGGAAGTCCCTCCCTATATAACCCCCTCCCCTAATAGGAGTACCTCAGTTTTGTAGCAAGCAATAATTTGTCCCATAAATTCCCCCAACAAGAGGGGTGGGAGCTCTGTGTCCCGTGATGTACTTCAAGAAAAGGATTTTACAGGTAAGCTGTTTATAAAAATCCCCTTTTCTTTATCGTACATCACGGGACACAGAGCAGCATAGTAATTACTATGTGGGATGTCCAGAAGCAATGCCAACTGAGGGGAGGGAGACCTAACAGGAAGGACCAAAAGATGCCACCGGGCGCAAGGAAACTAGAGGGCGGCTCTTAAGACCGCTTGGCCAAAGGCCAGGTCCTCGCGCCTCCCCACGTCCACCTGATAAAACCTTGTGAACGTGTGAACCGACGACCAGATTGCTGCTCTGCAGACCTGGTCCATGGAAACCTGATGCTGGACTGCCCAAGAAGTCCCTAAGGCCCTGGTTGAGTGAGCCTTGACAGAGGCCGGGGGGTCCCTACCCTTCAGGCCATAGGCCTGTGAGATTATCTGGCGGATCCACCTGGCTAGTGTGGCTTTTGACGCCGCCTGACCTACTCTGGGCCCCTCCGGCAGAACAAACAGCGCATCCGTTTTCCTGATATGGGCTGTGGCCTGTAAATAGGCCTTAATAGCCCTTACCACGTCTAAGGAATGTAACAACCTTTCCTCTCTGGACCCTGGATTGGGAAAAAATGACGGGAGGACCAAGTCCTGGTTTAAATGGAAGGCTGAGACCCTCTTAGGCAAAAAGGTGGGCAAGGGTCGCAAGATGACTCTGTCCTCATGAACTATCAGGTACGGCTCCTTGTAAGAAAGGACCGCCAGCTCCGAGACCCTTCTGGCCGAGGTCATGGCCACCAAAAATACCAACTTCCTTGACAGCAACACCAACGGGATATGACCTAGGGGCTCGAAGGGGCGCCTCTGTAGGGCCGAGAGAACCAAATTTAAGTCCCAGGGACAAGCCGGGAGCCTGACTGGGGGATTAATTCGCAGAACCCCCTGTAAAAAGGTCTTGACCAATGAGTGCGTGGCTAATGGCCTCTGAAATAGAACTGACAAGGCCGACACCTGTCCCTTAATAGTGCCGACAGCCAGTCCCTTCTCAACTCCGTGTTGCAGGAATTCCAAGATCCTACCGACAACAAACCTACAGGGGTGCCACCTCTTGGTCTCACACCACGACACATAGTTTCTCCACACCCTGTAGTATATACGCCTTGAAACTGGTTTCCTCGCATTGATTATAGTGGAAAGCACAGACCTCGAGAGCCCCCTCTTCCTTAGGACGTAGGCCTCAGCCGCCAAGCCGTTAAACCCAGCGATTGTGAGGCAGGGTGGTATATTGGTCCCTGCGATAGCAGGTCTGGCCGGAGTGGCAGAGGCCAGGGGTCTCCGATTGACATTCTCACAATTAGGGAGTACCAAGACCTCCGGGGCCACGCTGGAGCCACTAGGATTACGGTCTTGCCCTCTGCCCTGATCCGACGGAGGAGTCGGGGAAGCAGCTGAAGTGGCGGGAAGGCATACATCAGTGAATACTGGTGCCATGGACAAACCAGGGCGTCCGTGCCACAGGCCCGTGGGTCCCTCGTTCTGGATACGAATCTGGGTAGTTTTGTATTTAACCTTGACGCCATTAAGTCCACTTCTGGTGTCCCCCATCTCTGACAGATGTTTCGAAAAACCTGGGGATGGAGAGCCCATTCTCCTGGCAACAAATGTCTCCTGCTGAGATAGTCTGCTCGCCAATTTTGTATTCCCGGAATGAATACCGCTGAGAGACACTGTATGTGGGTCTCTGCCCACGCAAAAATCTGATCTGTCTCCCTCTGAGCTGCTCGACTCCTTGTACCTCCTTGGTGGTTTATGTATGCTACCGTCGTAGCATTGTCCGACTGTATTCTGACAGCCGTCCCCACTAGCTTGGATGTCCAAGCCTTCAGGGCAAACCGGACTGCCCGCATCTCCAAGATGTTGATGGGCAGGTGTTGTTCCGTGGCTGACCACCTCCCCTGTGGGATAGGTTCTCCAGGACTGCACCCCAACCTGTCCGGCTGGCGTCTGTCGTGACTATCTGCCACGGCCCTGGGTTGAAGGGTTTCCCCTTCCGAAGGTTCCTGGGAGTCAACCACCAACTGAAACTCTCCCGGACTACCGGGGAGAGAAAAATGGGTAGATCCAAGGCTTGAACCTGGTTGTTCCACCTTGACAGGATGATCCACTGCAATTTCCTGGAGTGAATCTGGGCGAAGGGTACCGCCTCGAAAGTTGACACCATCTTCCCCAACAGCTGCATGCAGAGTCGCAAGGATGGCTTCCTCTTTCTTAGAATCAACAGAATTAATGCCCTCAAGGCGAGAATCTTTGACTGTGGCAAAAAGATCTTTTGTCGATTCGTATAGAGACGCATACCTAGGTACTCTAGGATCCTGGTTGGCTGCAGGGCAGATTTGTCCCTGTTTATGACCCAACCGAAGGTCTCTAGATACCGAACTGTAGTCTGAACCGACCGCCTTAGGCTGGGGGCAGACTGGTCTATCAAGAGGAGATCGTCCAAATAGGCCAGAACCAGAATCCCCCGGGTTCTTAGATCTGCGAGTAGTGGGGCCAGGATTTTTGTAAATACCCTGGGAGCCGTGGCCAACCCAAAAGGGAGGGCCACGAACTGAAAATGGCGTCGACCTACGATGAACCGCAGGAATTTGTGGTGGCCAGAAAATATAGGGGCATGCAAATACGCGTCCTTTATGTCTATGGATGCTAGAAACTCTCCTCCATGGAGGACAGCGGCAACTGAACGGATGGACTCCATCCGAAATGACTGGACCGACAGGTACTTGTTTAGGCCCTTCAAATCCAGGATAGGCCTTACATCGCTGTTTGGCTTTGGGATAATAAAGAGATTGGAATAAAATCCCATCCCCCTCTCCTGACTTGGTACCTTGACAATCACCCCCTGATCCATGAGGCGGTCTAAGGATGCCAAGAGCGCCGCCGCCTTCCTTGGGTCGCTTGGTACGCAAGACCTGCGGAACCGGGGTGGGGGAAATTTTTGGAACTCCAGCCGATATCCTGAAGTGACTGTGGAGCGGACCCATCTGTCGGAGATCCTTGCTTCCCAGACCCTTGCAAAGTGCTGGAGCCTTCCCCCCACCCGTGAGGATGGGGGCGCCCCTTCAAAGAGACGCCTTAGGGGCGGGTTTCCCCGCTTTGCGGGTCCAGGGCCTTTTGTTTGCTGTAAACTGACCCTGGGACTTGATCTCCCCGGCAGGCCGACCTGACGGCCGTCGATACTGCCTAGAGCTGGAAGATACTGGCGCGGGAGAGGGCCCTCTAAATCTCTTTTTTATTGGCAACAATATGGTCTTTCCACTGGATATCTTCTGGATATATGCATCCAGGTCTTCCCCGAACAGCCTCTCCCCATGGAAGGGAAACCCCATGAGGAGTCTTTTACACGGAGTCTCGGCTGCCCAATTCTTTAGCCAGAGAAGTCTTCGCATATGAACAAGGGACATAGAGAGGCGGGAGGCCTGCTGGATCGAATCTTTAATTGCGTCGATCGCAAAACAGAGTGCCCTTGGCAAATCTGCCAAATCTTGTGCCTGTTGGGCTGGGAGGTCCCTTAGGACCTGCTTAGTTTGGTCCTTAAGAGCCTGGCATACCCCAATGGCAGCCACAGCCGGCTGGACCACTGCCCCAGCGGTGGCAAAGGAGGCCTTCAACAAGGTCTCCAACCGCTTATCGACCGGGTCCTTGAACATTTGGACATTGTCGACAGGGCAGGTCAGTGTTTTATTAACACATGAAATAGCTGCATCCACCACCGGGACTGCCCACTTCTTCTTAAATTTTTCCTCCATGGGATAAAGTACCGCGAACCTCCTAGGGGGTACAAAGATTCTATCCGGCTTACCCCACTCCTTATACATTACATCTGCAAGGAGGGGATGGACCGGAAAACACATAGAAACCTGAGGAGCCTTCAAGGACCCTAGGGAACCTACCGTACCAACTGGAGGCACCGGTGTAGGTAATTTGAAGGCAGACCGAACCATCTCTGTTAGAGAATGGACCCACAGCTTTTCTGCCTGAGAAGCCGAGAAGGGTTCCTCAATGGTGGATTCCTCAGATTCCCCTTCTTCCAGGTCCTCTCCCTGGAATCCTGAAAACTCTGACTCGTCTGAGGAGAGATCTAAGCCTGGAGCCTGCAATGCAGGAGAAGGAGATCTATTGCGTTTCTTCCCTGGTAGGGAGGCAGCAATCAAGGCTGCAAGTCTGCTTTCCAACCCCCCCAAGGTGGTAGCCAAAACCTCCTCAGTTACATAGACCGGGGGTGGATGATTAGGGCCAGCTACAGCACCCGCCGGTTCCAATGACTCGGTCTGGAGCCCCAACACTGATCTCTCTGGGGAGGGCAGGGTGACCGAGGCCTGACCCAAATCCTCTGAGCCTGATGGGGATCCTTTAGCCTTCTTTGCCGTCTTAGACCCCTTGGTAGAGCCTGATCCCTTGGGAGCCATCTGTACAACCCCGAGGTACCCCTATAGCACAGCCACTCTGCGGTGATCAGGCCACTGGTAGGAGACTCAGGGATTTAGGTAGCTGTCTAAAGCAGCAACCGCTCTGCTGACCAAGTGTAGAGTCTGTCTCCTCTGGGGGGAAGGAGGTATTAGGGAATATTCCTGCAGCGCCTCTTTTTCTGGCTGAGCAGTGTGTCCAGATTTGGGCTCACAGCCCCTGAACTGGTGCACGTCTGAGTGTCCTGGATCCCTCCTGAAGGCACAGCCCTGCACTCTGTGTGTCCTCCACCGACGAGGCTTTATCCGGCGTCCGCATGCCGCTCTGCCTCCCCCCCCCTCAGGCCGCCGCGCCCCGCCGCACGCCCACGCACGCATCTCCGGCCCAGCCGCGCGCACGCGTGCGCACAGCAGGAAGACGCCGCGGCGATCTACGACGGCCCCCAGGGGAAGCCATGCTGCCAAGCAGGAGGACACCACGCGCTGCCGGGGGAACCAGGCCTACTCCAGTCCGCCACATGATGGCTTCTAGACCTGTAAGCACCCTTCTCATGCTCCATAGACGTGCACCCCCTCGACAAACAAACACCTAGCCAGCTAGGGGAACAGTGTGGGAAAAATAACCATCCTGTCAACAGCAGACATAGTGGAAATATTGCCTGTGCATAGCAGCACATCTAGGCTAGCCCACCATCCCCTTTCTTAGGAGAGACTGCCAACAGACCACGTCCTGCAGCCCTCCACTTACCTGTCCACGCTGCAGGGTGTTGCTAAAAGCAAGAGGCCCAGCCTTCACCCCTCACCGTGGGCATAGTCATTGACCTTCAGGGACTGGGGTCCATAGCAGGTCACCTCTCCCCTGGACCTATATAAGCACCCTGGCAAGCAGACAAACATTTGACCCTGTAATTGATCAATGCTCTGGAACCCAGGATCCAGCTCTCAAAAGAGAAGCATTATAGGCAAAACCCCGGTCTTCTAAACGGGGCCCGGGTACCGTCCACTTTGGCACTGCGGCACTTTGGACGGATCCGGTATGTAGCTGGCCTAGCCACAATGGACCAGGCCTTAACCGTGACCAACACCTAGACACTGGCGAAAAAACTGAGGTACTCCTGTTAGGGGAGGGGGTTATATAGGGAGGGACTTCCTGTCTGAAGAGTGCCAGTGTCCATCACCTGAATGTAGGCTCTATAACCCACATAGTAATTACTATGCTGCTCTGTGTCCCGTGATGTACGATAAAGAAAAAGGATTTTTAAAAGAGAATTATTGGCTTGCTGAAACGTATATCCATGTACATTATAGTATGCACTCAATACTTGGCCAGGGCTCCTTTTGCATGAATTACTGCATCAATGAGGCGTGGCATTGAGGAAATCAGCACTTCTGAAGCCCCGTACACACAACAGAGAAACTCGATGGGCGGAACACATCGTTCCGCCCGTCGAGGTTCTCTGCCGGCCGTCAGAATCTGCGACCCGCCATCAGGAATGGCAACTAGCCATTCATCCCGACGGGCGGGGCGAGCAGAGAGCGTACACACGGCCGAGGTTCTCGCTGGAATGCAGCTCCCAACGAGGTTCTCGCTGGTTTCTGGCGAGAACCTCGGCCGTGTGTACGGGGCTTAAGGTGTTATGGAAGCCCAGGCTGCTTTGATAGCAGCTTTCAACTCATCTGCATTGTTGGGTCTGGTGTCTCATCTTCCTCTTGACAATACCCCACAAATTCTCTATGCAATTTAGGTCAGGTGAGTTTGCTGGCCAACCAAGCACAGTGATACCATGATCATTAAACCAGGTATTGTCACTTTTGGCAGTATGGGCAGGTGCCAAGTCCTGCTGGAAAATAAAATCAGCATCTTCATAAGGCCGGTCAGCAGAGGGAAGCATGACGTGCTCTAGAATTTCCTGGTAAAGGGCGGCGCTGACTTGATAAAACACAGTGGATCAACAGCAGCAGATGACCTGGCCCCCCAAAGCATCATGGACTGCGGAACATTTTGCATTTCATTTGGAAATCAAGGTCCCAGAGTCTGGAGGAAGAGTGGAGAGGCACAGAATCCAAGTTGCATGCAGTCCAGTGTGAAGTTTCCACAGTCAGTGATGATTTGGGGAGCCATGTCATTTGCTGGTGTTAGTCCCCCCTTCAGACTGCCAATACTGCTGTCCAAAGGTTCCCCGTGTGTTCCTTCATCTAGAGTGTCACTCTGCGCATTGTGAATGGCAGATGCAGTTCTTTTGGGACCTGTCGGCGCCCCAGAAGACTGCAGGAGGGAGGGAATAGAACTTCAGTTTCCGACTGCTGTGGCAGTCTGCACGGAAGTGGGCAGCGGGTACCTGTCAAAATTGGGTACCTGCTCCCCCCCCCACTCCTCAAAAGTGCCAATTGTTCAAGAGGAGTGGGGAACGAGTCCTTAAAGCGGAGCTTCCCGTTTTGGATGGAACTCCACTTTAAAGAATAAAGAGACCACCAATGCCACAGCGTTGGAAAATTGGCCAGCAACGGAACGATTTTAAATAGAAATTTTAGGCTTAAATGTACTATAGACAAAGAGGACAGGTAAAATTTTTACTACAAGAATTACTAGACTGCAGAGGATACTGTAGTGTAAAATTGGCAAGCAACAAAACTGTTTTAAATAGTTTGTTGCCCCAATTTACTACAAACAAAGAGCACAGGTAGGACTTTTACTACAATAATTAAGAGATTGCAGAGGATGCGATAGTGTAAAATTGGCCAGCAGCAGAAAAAAATTACATAGCCAGGCTAGGCTCAATTTGCTAGAGACAGGAGTGCAGGCAGGGGTCTTACAACAACAATGAATATACTACAGATGATACAGCAGCAGGACAATTGTAATCAGGGGTAATCACCACTCGGTGAAAAAATGTAAATTTAACGTGAAGGATGTACCTGCTTTCAAGAGCAAATCAAATTGAAGCAAGGCTCCAAAGTTGACACACGGAACAAACAAATGGAACAATCTCTATTATTATAGAGTTCTCCCGAGATCTCGCACAAGTCTCATGTTACAAAAGAAACCAACGAATGACAGACTGGCAGAGATTGCGGTTTTATATAAGTTACTTTTTTATGTTCAAGGTTTCAAAATGCTATCTTTAATGCTGATGCACATTGCCCAAGAATAGTATACTTTTTTTAAAGAAAAATATTGCAACCAGAAACAATTAAGAAATCTGTCCTGAGAAAAATGCATGCAGCCTGTTATGACTGTAGTGTATGTGGAAAGGTTGGCACATTTGGGGATCTACATAAACTTAAAGTGTTCTTTACCTTCTTAAAAAACTGTCCCTGCCAGGCCCTCTTTTATGCAGCATTAAGACACAGTGTACATATTTGTGGAAAACAAAGCCTCTAGATACAGTTTTTTAGAGATCTTCTGGGCGGTCCTGTGACTTCCGGCTGCTCTTCAATTCCGATGTACGGGCAACAGCAGGAGGGACCACAATCTTTCGCTGCCTCCCTGTGTTGTGGCAGGATCCTTCCAGCACCCGAGCTCCAGCCCAAGGCAGGACACCCCCCCTCTGCCCCAGACTAGGGGGGACCCCTGAGGGCCATTGATAGCCTCCTCAGCACTTTATCTTCATTTTCCCTCAGACGGTCCCTGCTGGCATTGCTCATGGCTATCTATGAGGTAAGCTTTCATTCTACTACTAGGGATTGGCCGAGGCCTCATAAATATTCTGGGCAGTTTCTCCTAACCTTCTGCCCACTAGCTCTAGAACATTCTCCAATGTCCCAGAAACAGGGGGAGGCACCAGAGGAGCTGTCAGAATGAGTCACCCAGCCCTGACTCACTAAACCCTGACCCAAATTCAACAGCTCTGGCTTAGCCCTGAACTAACTTAATTTACTTACTCTTCGGGCTCTTTCACACGGGGGTGGATCAGTTGTGATCCGCCCCGTGCACCTCCGTTTGCTCAGCGGAGATCGCTCCGTTAATCTCCGCTAATCTGCCGGATGACAGGGCGGTCTCCGCACACTGTGCAGTACACAAGCAACAGTGAGCTTGCAGTGTGTGTTCCAGTATTTTCCAGGACCACTAGAAAACTGACAAAGCACATTGGCTTAGAGTGGTGAAGTACAACGATGTCTGGATAAATAATCCGTTAACTTTAATAGCATGCGAACTAAAGCATGGGAATCTGCCATGAGTGTATGTAGCGTTTTCTGCACTGGTCCTCTAATATAACAGTTTTTACTGTAGATGGAAGTCCAGTGCATGTCAATTTTTGACTCTTACCTTCATAGGGGTTTTTTTTCGTCAGGAAACGACAACACACAGGGTTGAAAAAAGCGTTATCCTTCTTTTGATTTTTTTTTTTTGCCTACTTTTATACTTTTTTATGATTGGGTGAGTCATCCAAACGGAGTTCTTCACCAATACTCCAGGAACAAGTAGCAAAGTATAGTACATGCTGCTAGTCAGATCCAGAAGTGTGCTTTGACAGGAAAGGGGCTCTTAAAGAACCCTCCTGATCCTGCAGGCTGTACTGAAAGGGATCAGCAGGGAGATGCATCATTCATATGGGGAAAACCTGTAAACCTGGTGTGCCAGGTTGGTGTAGTTTGTAGGGTGGGGTTATTATACCCCATTTAATTTAAATAAAATAAAAGAGCCTAAAGTACATGTATTTATTTTAGAGTTGTAAGAAATTATACTCTCAGTCTGTTTTTTTATTGCTTTTGGCATCTTAATAGTGCATTTGTAAGTGTTATTTGTCCTGCTGACCACTTTTTAACAGTGGAAAGAAATCAAAAACATTACAGTTATCACTGGAATGGGATATGAGGGGAAAGCTTCCAAAGAGAACACCTCTTCTGGTGACAACTGTCCGAGAACATTTCCCTAACTTTGGAGAGATTTGCTCTTACGTAGGGAGACACTAAATCATCCTTAACAGCACACAGACAGCAGGAAAAAGGAGTTTGAACCTTTCCTACTCGATGCAAACCTAAAAAGTTTTTGCTATAGATAAACTTTAAAATAGGTAAAAAAATTAAAAATAGGGCAGATCGGGAGTCGTTTGTTAAGTCTGTTATAAACTATGAACGTTTGGATCAATATGTTTATCTCTATGATTCACCATTGGTATTAAGTGTAAAGATACGTTAAGGCTTACAGTACATTATTGTTTGCTGCCAGCACAGTTCTCCTTTACTCATACAGCTGCCACTAGTTTATAGTGTATTATTTACCCCTCGCAAACATGGCTGATATTACTTTGACTTACTTCACTTGAAGGTAGTGATTTAATATCACAAAAGCCCTCAGGGGAAGCCCATGTTATGTTTGTAAAAGACTTAAAGGAAATAATGGTTTTTATTTAATCAGCATTAAGACTTTTGACATGCTGCGCTGCGGCAACCACATTATTCAGCAAACAGGCTTGCGTGACGTCTCTAATACCACAGAGCAAGCAATAATAAAAAACAGGAAGTGGCACAAGCAGTGATTATAAATTGGGCTATTTTATAAAGAGAGCTTAGCTGTGAAAATGGCAAGCCTGAGAAACCAAGTGCATTGCATTTTATGAAGTAAAAAAAAATAAAAACATAAAAAAAAAACAAGACAATGATTGTTCTAGTCAAACAATTGCTTTCATATTACCAAAGGTGGTAAATAAAACATGCTCAAAAAAAGTTACTAGTCGTTGAGTATCAAGCTGTCACCTTCAATATACAATTGAAGCAAAAAGTCTTTATCTTAAAGGGGGTAGATGGGAAACATAAAGTGTGTAGTTTCGTTCATGCCGTCCTTGTTAGGATGCACGGCTGTGATACAATTTCTGTCAGATACAATCTGCTTGAAATTTTTCAGTCTTTACTTTCAAGCACAGTGTGGCTTGTCTGTTTTCTAACCTTAGGTGATGGGGCCTGCTGCCTTGTCAAATAACATTTGAGTTCCCTCGCTACCTGCCTGTTGACTAAGGCACAGACTCACTGCGTTGGTAGAGCAAGCCTTCAGGGGAACCAGGATCTGTCTCCTCACGTAATTAGCTGCATCCGTGTGTGCAGTGAGGAGCTTGCTTCCCGGGTTCAACAAATGCAATGTCTGTATGTAAGTGTTTAGAAGTCACTTAACCCTGTTTCGGCTGGATAGATAGGAGAGAAGCCACTGTGACAACTGTGTGGGCTTTGTATGTTTATCTTAAGTATTTTACAAAGGTTAAAATACATTTCAGAGCCATTTCAGGAACATTTCAGGAGCTTTTGCTATATTGTGCAGAGGTAAATAACATAATTGCACATTATGACACACCTACTCTCTTTTGTATTCTCCTTTACCAATGCAACGCTCACAGCCCCCTGGTCACTTCATCCATGGCCAATGATGTTTGCTGTTGGTCCAGTGTCTGCCAGGTCTTCTAGTGGGCAGCCACTGATGATGCCACTGATGATGTAGCTCATGCAGTCTCATCGTTTCACAGACAGCGTTATGGGAGGTAGCCATCTAGAAATTGATAGGAGGGATGGTTAAATTTCAGACAGAGTTTTCCACTTTGAAGGAATACTTCTTTAAGGGTCAAAGAGGCCCCTGTGTGTGGAAGGCAACACAGCTTCGAAGGAGAACAAAATCACCATTCCTTTGCTGGGGCATCTATCTATCTAATTTCCCAACCATATACAGAAGTCAATTACAGTTCCCTGATGCCAGGAGTCAAGCAGTAGTGGTAGTCATTTTCCATTAAAGAACCATTAAAGAACCATAGATGTAGTGATTGACGGTCCTATTGTGTGGAGCTTTTGACAGCCAATAGATTGAGTGTCTTTTCTAAAACAGCTTACAAGTCACTACTCTTCAGAAATTCTTTACCAAGCAGAAGATGAGCCTGGACAGAGAGGTAGCTGAGATTACCTGAATGAAAGTAGAGCTCTGAGGGCAGGCACTTGGTCATAAGAGTATAGTGCTTACATGTTGTTCTGGCTAGAGTTGGTTACAGGTGATATTGGTTATCTGGGGACCGACATCCTGAAGGGGCGCCTTGGGACCACAGGGGGGCACTGATGCGTGTTCTGTACACATCTGGGAAAAATTTGTCATCATTAAGATTCCCTTTTGGGACAGAGATTGTAGTACTACCTACTTAGGAACTAATTGCTCGTCATGTATGTTGGCACTTTCCATGGATTACAAAGCTTCACTGTAATTTCCGAACTCTTGCCTTCAGAACTGGCTCCATTTGTTGCCAGAACTCTAACAGAGGTCTGGCAAGGTATAATACTAGTTAGAAATCATATCACCAAGTTTTTTTCTACTCTGCGTGCTCTTTGAAAAAGCAGTGGCAGTACTGGCCTTAATCATGGTTGAGACTGTTTCCAAGTAAATCAGAGCAAGCCAAAAGGAAGCAGCAGAGCAAATACTACCATTTCTACCACTAACCACCAAGGAACTGAAACCCACTTAAATAGAAGTAAGGTGCCTATTGAATCAGTGGTCAGAAGTGTTATCACAGAGGAACCCTGCCTTGGACTGTAGAAATGGTATTTCACAAGATGCCCACATGAGAGAGCCACAAGCGAGATATCAAAGCATACCTCCACACCTTTACCAAGAAGGCAGGAAGATGCTATAACAGATACCTCAACAAGAGCTGATCAAAGAGAGTAAAGCTACATTTGCATGGGAAACTAGCTCCGGTGCTAATGACAGTGGCAAGAATATGCAGATTCCCACAGCTGTTTCAGCCACTTTTGAACTGTTAACTGTGTCGGCCAAGCTATGTACATTTCAATGACAGGGAATCGGTGGCCATAGCTATTAGTGGATGTCTGCAGTGATTACCAGTGAGTATAAATTGTCCAGGAAAGGGGCATCACCTACACAAGTTGAAACCTACATGTGACAGAGAAGAACCCTCAAAACTACCGCTCCGGTTACCATGATGGCCCAGTCCCAGAAAAAAATTCAAAGTTACTACCAGAGATGATATACTGTGCCACAAAACAAAGTCAGTGACCTAGCAGGTCGTACTGTCAGGAGCAAGGGCTCACTGTGCATGGAGACTTTACAGTATGAAGAGGCTGGAAACTGGGGTGTCTACAAAATGTTCACCTGGTTCAAGAGACAAGCCATGTGTAGATCTATTCCGTTTGGTTAAACAAGTTTGCTGTCACTTTGTGGTCTGCTCAATGTCAAAGGGTGCCAAGGCCTGAATTCCACCTCTGACTTGGCACATGTTTGTCCCATTGGAAATACTGGCCATCGTCTCTTTTACACTCAATGTGTCAGAAGACAGATACCATCAAGTTCTAGTCATGTTGGAGCACTTTACCAAGTTTGCGGTGATGTGACGGCACCGACTTGCAATCAGCCTGCCAAGACCACTGCCCAGATGAAGTGGAAGTACTTCTGCATTCTTTATAGATGACAGCAGAAGAAATAGACCTATTGCCTAGCCAAAGTGGTCTGGAAAAAAAATCATACAGTACATTCCTCGACAGGCTGCTGATCCTACTATGGTATATGTGCCAGTGTTATCAAAGGGTCCACAGAACTATGGCCACAGTGCCTACAGTAGAACTGGAATACACTCTGATTTCCTGGATTTAGGGGTTAAAACGATGCTAAATGTCTAAAGTTCCACAGTTTGTTGAAGTGGGTGAAGCAAGGAGAGTTGGAAGTGTCAGACTTTGACCTTCGAAATGGAGTGTGTATGTAAAGGTGTATACCTGCAAATAAATTGCAGACGTATGGGATGAAGTCCATAGAGTTGTACCACAACAGTCCATTGCAGGTGTGCCAGTATAACATCCCCAGAGAGAAGGTTTCCACCAAAAAACTGAGACGCCTACATCATAAACTCCTCATACCCCTCAAGACCCACAGAAAGCCCAAGAAGAAGGTTTTCAAAAAACCTGTCCAAGTTTGTGAGCCACACATGTCTCTGCCACCACAGGTTCAATAGTGACTGCCTCCTGCTCACAATTCCTTCAAGACTCTCAGATTAATCCATGTATCTTGACAATATTATAGTGAAACACCATCCACTGTTGAGCCTGAGGACAGAGATGAGACTTGGACTCTGGCCAAAGTCACTCTCCCAGAAACCTAATTTTAAGAGCCCCCTTGTATGCTTTGCACAGGATGTATATGAATTGTCTGGGAACTTGCAAGGAACAGCAAGTTCAAGTAGGATGTAGTATAGCAGAGTTCCCATTTACACTTCATGCTCAGATGAATCTCCATTTTCCATAATTACCTGTTTTCCTGGACATGCCCAGGGAAGATAAGTTGCTTAGCTTTCTTCCCTTAAGAGCTGAGAGGGGCCACGCTTAATGAGGCTGACCTGGGTAAGTGATTTGCAGCCAGGTGAGCAGTAGCCTAATAGCACGCATCTTCTTCAAAGGACCTAGCTACTGTGGTGAGTGCCTCTCTAACTGTTGCCAGAGTACTCCAGTTCCAAAAGGGTGTCCCTTACAGCATTGGATCCCTCTGTTTACCTGTGTCACCTGTGTCAGAGTTAACCTGGACTTTGCTAAGGGCCCTCTAAAGAGTGATTCACCATGGATATGTCACCTACTGCCTGCTTTAACTTCTAAACACCTCACCACCGCACATTGCACATGGTTGCAGGGTGGTTGCAGTGGAGCCCCTATTCAGGTGAATGTGTCGCGTATGGTCATCCACTATCTTTGCAGCTTATGGGAGAGCGGTAAAAATGCTTCTCAAACACGCCTTTTACTGCCACCCAACCGCAAGTGTAAACAAACCCCTAAGGCCGCGTACACACGATCAAATCTATCTGCTGGAAACGGTCCGACGAACCGTTTCAGCAGACAAATTCGACCGTGTGCTTTAAAATCTGTCTGCTGGGAACCCGTCCGTCCGACATGTCTGCTGGTTAGTACGCTAACCAGCAGACATATCTGGATTTGACGCATGCGCGGAAGTGTTTTACTTCCTGGTGATGGTGACGTGGTGGCGTCAACGTCACCGCCACGTCACCGCGCTGTCTGCCGGCGGGGATTTTGGTTTGATCATGTGTACACGATCAAACCAATATACCCCGGCAGACAAATCTTATCAAAACGGTCTGTCAGACCGATTTGATCGGATTTATTTGGCCGTGTGTACGCGGCCTAAGAGTGATGCTGTTTATTAGTATAATTGCAAGTAACCATTTTTGCTCTGGGCTGTTTTACTGTGGGTTAGACTCTCTATTGTTATAGAGTTTCATAGAGACTATGCTTTGGAGCCACAAGTTACCCTGACCCAAAGAGACATTGCTGTTAAGAGTTTTTGTGCAGCTTTCAAAATCTGTTTTGCAATATTCTGCAGTGTACTGATGCACCTTGCTGCACAGAACCGTGTTGTATTATTGCTTTTACCTTTGTACCTGCTTAGTAAACTGCAAATTTGCTGGTTTACGTATTTTGTTGGACTACCAGACCGAGACATTTTTTTCATTGGTATTAACCGGAAATTGGTACTGTTACATGGTCCTTATATTCTAAAAAAAAATCAGTGAGAGTAAACATTTTTAGCAAAATTATTGTTTTCTTTTTACCATGTTTATGAAGGCTACCACTACCAAAATCACAGATCATCGCATGTGACCTTCAACGGCCACTTGAAAATCTAAAATGGTAGAGGAGCATTTTACCATGTTCATAAACCACACAGCTAGCTGTGCTTTTGCAAAAAAATAAATAAAAAATAAACTTCCATTTTGTTTTTAATAGTCATCTACGCTGATCACGTCAATGGCTATCCAGCAGTACCTCAATATGCATGATTGCCATTTATCTGTGCCAGCGAGATCCGGAAACCCTCCATCAGTTCGAAAAAACAAGTCGCTGCCAATAGCCACACAGAGAAAACAAATAATCTGGCTTGTTCCCCATACAATTGCCTTTCCCACATAAGCACAATTAATGTCCCCATTACAATAACGCAGCACAATGATTGCTTTAACCGCATTGATATCGTTCATGTTTGTGTTATCGGAGGAGTAAATGCAACCAAATGGCCATTTTCTTATCTCTTCCCGGTACATTAGAAAAGTTCACGCCCTGCTCTTAAGCTTTTTTTTTTCTCCCCCCAACACAGCTGTAGAGTATTTTAAAGCCTATTTTTTAAATAAGTGATGCTCAATTTGTCTTTGATGATCCGAATGATTCAGGTGAGATAGGAGCCCTGTCGGGCCCTGATTTGCATAAAAATTAATCACGGAAAAATGTAAATTGATAAAAAATTTGCCTGCCTTTTTTTCGACCCCCCCTGTGCTCGAAAAGCCACGGATGGCTCCCAAAAGCAATCATCACAGTATGGTGCCACGCTGGAAGCCGAACAAATGATCACATTTGTGTTGAACACTGGCTCATTTAAATGTCAGCATTGACGGGGCGGCACATCACATGATAAAAGAGAGAGAGAGAGAAGAAAAAAAACGAGAACTACACAGCAGCCAAAAGAGAGTATAAATCCGTGGGTACTTCTTAGAGAAACATGATCTAATGGGAAAGAAACACACGTTAATTATCCTTTTTTCGAACTGATAATTGTTTTAGTGTATTACCAGAAAAGTATTTCAATTTATTTGGAATCAAACAATACGCTGCCTGAATGCAATACCTTGTTAGATTTTATTCCCCCCTCAATTTTTAACAACTGTAATTAATCTTAAAAGGATAGTACAGAAATAAATTAACTAGCATCTGGCAAAAATGTTGTGTTTTAACCATTTCCCTGATTAGCAGCCTATTTGATGTTATTGCTCTTCTCACGCTGCGTCTTGACTGTGTGAAAAACCCTGTCCAATGAGAGTGCTCCAACATGCAGCCATTGTAAACTTTTAAATGGAAAAGTCCTATCTCACAGCTCAAGGGGCCTAGTGTAGGCTTTCATAGCTAGAATAAATGCTTCTGGGCAACTAAAATTGATTTTAACTTTGTTAACTAAACTAACTTACAAATGTTTTGTCTTCCATGGCCTCTGGGCTAAGCTTTGTCCCTTGCCATGCACCTGTCTAATAAAACTGCATTTTTATTGGACCGGATGACAACAGGTAGTTAGGGCTTATGCCGCATACACACAATCATTTTTCAGCATGAAAAAAACTATGTTTTTCAGCATGTCCAAAAAAATTATATTTTTCCAACTTCATCATTAAAAACGACGTTGCCCACACACCATCGTTTTAAAAAAAAGATGAGCAAAGCGCGGTGACGTACAACACGTACGGCAGGGCTCTAAAGGGGAAGTTCTATTCGCCTTTGGGCTGGTTTAGCTGATTCCTTGTTAGTAAAAGACGATTCGCGCTTTTCTGTCTGTTACAGCGTGATGAATGTGCTTACTCCATTATGAACGGTAGTTTTACCAGAACGAGCGCTCCCGTCTCATAACTTGCTTCTGAGCATGCGTGGGTTTAAAATGTTGTCTTTGCCCACACACGATCATTTTTTACAACCCGAAAAACGTCATAGTTTAAAACGACGTTAAAAAATGCAGCATGTCCGTTTTTGTTTTTTGTTGTCTTTTTTTCAGAACATGAAAAATGATGTGAAGCCCACACACGGTCATTTTGAATGACGTTTTTTTTAAGAACAACGTTTTTTTTCATGCCAAAAAATGATCGTGTGTACGCGGCATTAGTCCTAAAGTCACAGAAAAGCTTTTTCTTTTAAAAATGATAGCAGCGTTGGGGGGGGCACACAAGATGATTTCAGTATTATGAGTGTAATAGCAGGTGCCTGCTTTAAAGTACAACTTTTACAAGTTTAAAAATAGCTAAAGCCGCATTCACACGATCGGTTCGTCTGATGAAAACGGTCTAATGGACCGTTTTCATCAGACGAACCGATCCTGTGTGGGACCCATTGGTTGGAACTTGTTTTAAAATTATCTGAAGGTTAAAAAACCAATAGAAAAAAAACGATCGTCTGTGGGGAAATCCATCGGTTAAAAATCAATGCATGCTCAGAATCAAGTAGACGCATGCTCGGAAGCATTGTACTTAATTATTCTCAGCACGTTGTATTGTTTTACAATACACGGATGGATTTTTAACTGGTGGTGTGTAGGCAAGACTGATGGAAGTCAGATTCATCGGATATCTGATGAAAAAATCCATCGGTCTGTTTTCATCGGATGAACCGATCGTGTATACATTGAATTACAGGTTCTCTTTAATACCCTAGTTACTGAAATGCATGCAGCTAAAATTGTCAATGCATGCAAGTACCGGTATCTAACATTTTTTAAACTAATCAGACGCACGTTTACGTTTTGATTCTCTTAAAATTCGAGCTCACTCTCAGCAGATAGGATCTTTACTATTTTGTATGGAGCAGTAAAAAGATGCACTGATTATTGCTATGATTTATTACCAAATATATAGAAACATTTAATGTAAATTTTTATCCTGCCTGATCACCTGTGACGCCCATTCTGTCTAGATCTGATATACTCCTGGAATATTCAAGTGATTATCACACAGTTGTCCATATGGTGTGCAAATATCTGTCTTGGTTTTTGGGTATGCAAAAGAATGAGAACTCTAAGGCGGCGTACACACGAGGGGATATGTCCGCTGAAAACGGTCCGATGGACCGTTTCAGCAGACATCTCCGCTCGTGTGTATGAGCTAGCGGACAGATTTCTCCACCCGACAGATTTCAAAGCATGCTTTGAAATCTATCCGGTGGGAATCTGTCCGCCCGACATGTCTGCTGGTTAGTACACTTACCAGCAGACATGTCGGCCCCCACCGCCGCCGCGCCGCTGCCGAATGGATTCGGCGCATGCGCGGAAGTCTTTTACTTCCTGGTGCGGTGACGTGGCGGTGACGTGGTGGTGACGCGGCGGCGTCAACGTCACCGCCACGTCACCGCGCCGTCCGGCGGCGGGGAATTTGATCCGATGGTGTGTACACGCCATCGGATCAAACTCCCGATCGGACATATCCGATGGAAATGGTCCGCGGACCGTTTTCATCGGATATATCCGATCGTGTGTACGCCGCCTTAGGCCGCATACACACCATTAAATAAATCCGATCAAATCGGTCTGACATGTGCGGACAGATATGTCTGCTGGTTAGTGTACTAACCAGCAGACATGTCGGACGGACGGGTTTCCAGCAGACAGATTTTAAAGCATGCTTTAAAATTTGTCTGCTGGAAAAACCCATCTGCTCGCCCGTACACACGATCGAATTTGTCTGCTGGTCCGTCGCACCGTTTCCAGCAGATGAATTCGATCATGTGTACGCAGCCTTAGGGCCTTTTCACATGTATGGATCCTGTGAGGATCTGTACCTTTATCATCTGCTTGCTCAGCGGGGATCGCTCCGTTGTGCAGGGACCGCCCTGTCAGATCTCTGCTCTCCTCTATGGGGGGACCGTCCTGTCAGATCTCCGCTCTCCTCTATGAGGGGACTGCCCTGTCAGATCTCCGCTCTCCTCTATGGGTGGACCGCCCTGTCAGATCTCCGCTCTCCTCTATGGGGGGACCGCCCTGTCAGATCTCCGCTCTTCTCTATGGGGGGATCGGATGAACACAGACTATTTGTCAGTGTTCATCCGATCTGATCCGCAGACAGATGGAATAATAGGATTTACCTCCGTCTGCAAAAACGGACCCTAGCGGGAACCAGTGAGATTGGAAATCAGCGGATGTTCATCCGCTGACATCAGCAATCCCATAGGGATACATGTATGTCCGTATTTCATCCGAAAACGTTTGGATGAAATACGGACATACAGTCCGCAGGTGTGAAAGGGTCCTTAAGGCTGCATTCACACCTGAGCATATCGTTTCCAGGCGGAAAGTCACACGTTTTTATCATGTGTTCGCCGGGATTTTGTACAGGTCAAATGGTCACCAATGTAAAAAGAAGAAAATCTGCCTAAAGCTCTAGAACTTGTTTGAGCTTCAGTCGTTTTGGAGCTTCTGGCTTCAGGCGTTTTGGAGTGGAGATGTGAACCATCTCTATAGAGAATAGATTTTTTCCCCTCCAGAGTTTTGGAGCTTGAGGCTTCAAGCTACAAAACGCTCAGGTGTGAATGGGGCCTAAGCGTCAGCACAAGCATGGTAAAAAAATTATCCCTTTACTGTGCAGAACAGCACTGATCAAAGTTCAATGGGTTGAATATCTTCATATACTACTAGCACTTACCTGTGCTTGCTATTAAAAATGTTTTCTCTTCTCCTGTGCATTTGTTTGCATCATGCGTACAAATCATCATGTCATTGGGTGCTTCCATTGATACTAGATGACACTGCCAGTTTAATACAGTGTTTCTTACTAAATCTTACACCAAGGGTTCCATAAAAGTAAAATAAAAAAATGCATAACAGGTCATCCAGTGAACCTGCATGTACATTCATTCTGTGCGAATTGGGCCACTAGATGCCTCCGAGGACCATATGTCCTTGTAACAAGACCTACAGACTGTCAGTCTGCCTGGTTTTGTTCACTAAAAGAAGATATATGCAAGTATTTGCCATTTTGCAGAGTGGTGTAGGGACTAGCCAGAGAGAGGTTACTTTGACACAGGCACCAGCTTGAACATATATTGCAATTTACAGTGCAGAAAATAAGTATTTGAACACCCTGCTATTTTGCAAGTTCTCCCACTTGGAAATCATGGAGGGGTCTGAAATTATTATCGTAGGTGCATGTCCACTGTGAGAGACATAATCCAAAAAAAAAGATGCACCTGTTTGAGGTCATTAGCTGCATAAAGACACCTGTCCACCCCATACAATCAGTAAGAATCCAACTACTAACATGGCCAAGACCAAAGAGCTGTCCAAAGACACTAGAGACAAAATTGTACACCTCCACAAGGCTGGAAAGGGCTACAGAGAAATTGCCAAGCAGCTTGGTGAAAAAAGGTCCACTGTTGGAGCAATCATTAGAAAATGGAAGAAGCTAAACATGACTGTCAATCTCCCTCGGACTGGGGCTCCATGCAAAATCTCACCTTGTGGGGTCTCAATGATCCTAAGAAAGGTGAGAAATCAGCCCAGGACTACACGGGAGGAGCTGGTCAATGACCTGAAAAGAGCTGGGACCACTGTTTCCAAGGTTAGTGTTGGTAATACACTAAGACGTCATGGTTTGAAATCATGCATGGCACGGAAGGTTCCCCTGCTTATACCAGCACATGTCAAGGCCCGTCTTAAGTTTGCCAATGACCATTTGGATGATCCAGAGGAGTCATGGGAGAAAGTCATGTGGTCAGATGAGACCAAAATAGAACTTTTTGGTCATAATTCCACTAACCGTGTTTGGAGGAAGAAGAATGATGAGTACCATCCCAAGAACACCATCCCTACTGTGAAGCATGGGGGTGGTAGCATCATGCTTTGGGGGTGTTTTTCTGCACATGGGACAGGGCGACTGCACTGTATTAAGGAGAGGATGACCGGGGCCATGTATTGCGAGATTTTGGGCAACAACCTCCTTCCCTCAGTTAGAGCTTTGAAGATGGGTCGAGGCTGGGTCTTCCAACATGACAATGACCCGAAGCACACATCCAGAATAACCAAGGAGTGGCTCTGTAAGAAGCATATCAAGGTTCTGGCGTGGCCTAGCCAGTCTCCAGACCTAAACCCAATAGAGAATCTTTGGAGGGAGCTCAAACTCCGTGTTTCTCAGCGACAGCCCAGAAACCTGACTGATCTAGAGAAGATCTGTGTGGAGGAGTGGGCCAAAATCCCTCCTCCAGTGTGTGCAAACCTGGTGAAAAACTACAAGAAACGTTTGACCTCTGTAATTGCAAACAAAGGCTACTGTACCAAATATTAACATTGATTTTCTCAGGTGTTCAAATACTTATTTGCAGCTGTATCATACAAATAAATAGTTAACAAAATCATACATTGTGATTTCTGGATTTTTTTTTTTTTGATTATGTCTCTCACAGTGGACATGCACCTACGATAACAATTTCAGACCCCTCCATGATTTCCAAGTGGGAGAACTTGCAAAATAGCAGGGTGTTCAAATACTTATTTTCTGCACTGTATGTAAACCAACAAACCCTGTTTTCAAGCAAAAGTTTGCTAGAAATAAGTAATTCCCCGTACGCACGATCGGAAATTCCGACAAGAATTTATTTTTTCTGACGGAATGTTGGCTCAAACTTGTGTTGCATACACACGGTCGCACAAAGCTTGTCGGAAATTCCGACCTTCAAGAACGCGGTGATGTACAACACGTACAACGAACCGAGATAAATGATGTTTAATAGGCAGCTCGGCTTTTCTGCTTGATTCTGAGCATGCGCATCGAAATTGCATACATACAAGCGGTTTTTAATTTTTTTCAGGCGGAAAAATAGAGAACCAGCTCTCAATCTTTTGTTGGTGGAAAGATCATAAACATGGTCGGAATTTCTGACAAACAGCTCACATCTGACTTTTCTTTAAGGGTTCAATAACCACACTTATATTTCTAACTGGGAAAGGGGCCATAAAAGCACTAAGGATAAGGAAAGCTGGTCACAAATTTGGACTACACTGCCTTTCTGTTCCATTAATATCCTCACAACCGAATTGGCCTTTAAAACTGTTGCGAGATGGTATCTGGTACCATCCCAATTGGCACGTCTCCAAACTGGCTACTTATGTACTATTGGTGGCAAAACAAACAATAGTGAGAGCTTGGAAACAACAGTTCGTACCCTTTACAAAAGTCCGCTGCCACTTTTTTTTCCATTAATGAGAAGCTCTCTAGTATTCTTTTAGATACGCACGAGAGATTCCTCAAAGTAAGGACCCCATGGATCCAATATGCTTATGCTTCTATACCAACAGCCAGTTGCACATCGCTATGAGCGCTGAGACCCTGGGTTTCCAGTTGGGGTGCTCTTGATGTCCTTTTCCACTTCTCCCTTCTCACCCCCCATCTTCTATCCTTCTCCTATTTATCTAGGTTATTTCGTGAGGATGTTTTTTCATTATGTACTCCTTTGTTTTTTGCATAGTGAACTCAATATACTGACATCTTATCCACTATGCCTGTTTCCCTGGTTTAGGTGCATGGTTTTAATTTCATGTTATCCGCATTTTTTTTTCTTCTGTTGTAGTATGATTAATGTGTTTTTGACATGCTAAATTTTTTGTCACTTTCTACGTTTCTCTATTTGACTTGTAAGTCATCGTTATCAAGCTTCTATCTGTGTATCTGATTGCGGTCTCACATTGGATTCTTTAAAACTTTTCAATAAATATTTATTGAAAGAGAAATACTAGTAAATAAGGGTTACCGTATTTATCGGGGTATACCGCGCGCCGGCATATAACGCCCACCCCAAACTTAGAAGGGAAGTTTAGGAAAAAACATACATTTTGGATGCTCAGCCTTGTCATGTCCGTCTTCTGTCGGCATCCATCGGCGGCCTTGTCCGGCGTCCGTCTGCCGCCTTGCGTGGGGTCCGTCCAGCCTCGACGGTGTCCATCTGCTGTCTTGCCCGGCGTCCATCGGCGGCCTTGTCTGGCGTCCGTCTGCGGCCTTGCGCGGGGTCAATCCAGCCTTGTCGGTGTCCATCGCATCCGTCTGCCAGTCCGTCCAGCCTTGTCGCTGTCCGTTGCGTCCGTCTGCTGGGGGTTGCAGCGTTGTGTGTTCGAGTTTGGCGCCATGCAGAGCCGGATTTCCGGTGTGTTCGTCTTTCCTCGGCTTCTCTCGGCTTCTCTCGCGTGGCTGCCGGCGGAGCCGAGTGTGGACAGGCCTAGCCGAGTGCGCAGTACACTCGGCTTGGCTCGGTCTATTTCGGCGGTGCCCGGGAACAGCAGTGGGAACTGCAGTATCAGCGTATATCGCGCACCCACGATTTCCCCCTGATTTTAAGGGGAAAAAAGTGCCCGTTATACGCCGATAAATACGGTATATATCAATGTACAAAGGGTTAATTGAAAAATGTCAGTCACAACTAGTGATGACCTCCGGCGTGTTCACACAGTGCACGTGCAGAGCCCGCCAGGAAGTCTGCACGGCGCTGTGCTAATCACAAGCAGGGAGACATATTCCCGATGCTTAGCTGCAGAGATCGGGAAATGTCTCCCTGCCTGTGGTTAGCGCATGTCTATATATGGGGGTGTCTCTATCCTCTGCCAGCCCACCTCTGGGAATTGGCTGAGGCCCAACAAATATTGTCAGCTTCTCCTAACCCCTACCCTCTATTTCTAGAAGGTTCTACAACCTACCAGACACCAGGGGGAGGCACCAGGGAGCTGCCAGTATGAGTCATCCAGCCCTGGTCTCAGGTAAGCCTGACCCAATTCAGTGACTTTCCTGGCCAGAATATGCTTTTACCTACTCTCCACTACAGTAGCACACACTAGAGAGTGATACACTCCACTCCAAATCAAGTCCATGTCTCCAGTTCTTTTTCTGGATTTGGGACCTTATTTTAATATAGAAAAATGTTGCCCTTTTTGGGCATTATTGTAGTTCACCCTACTCCCATTTTTCTTTAATCTGGTGATCTGGGAACACCTTTTTTTCAGGGCGTTGTATTTTAGAAGAGGTGTTCCCAAACATGCCCACTGCAACTCCTATATATTATAATATATTATAGGCAGAGACAGTTGTATTTTCTTACTATCTATTTTGGCAGTGCTTCCTGCTTAGCAGTGCTACAAAATGGTGGTGCTTTTATTGCTACCTTCAACATTTTTGGGGGGACGCAAACAAACGAAAAAAAACTCCCATCAATTGCAGCCTCACTGTGCCCATCAATTGACGCCACTGTGCCCATCAATTGCCGCCACTGTGTCCATCAAATGCAGCCACTGTGCCCATCAAACGCATCCACTGTGACATAAAATTGTCGCCACTGTGCCATGCCATCAAACGCAGCCACTGTGCCAAGCCATCAAACGCAGCCACTGTGCCCATTAATTGTCGCCAATGTGCCATGCCATCAAACGCAGCCACTGTGCCATCAATTGTTGTCACGGTGCCATCAATTGTTGCCACTGTGCCATCAATTGTCGCCACTGTGCCATGCCATCAATTGTCGCCACTGTGCCATGCCATTGTCGCCACTGTGCCCATCAATTGTCGCCAATGTGCCCATCAATTGTCGCCACTGTGCCATGCCAAACGCAGCCACTGTGCCATACCATTGTCGCCACTGTGACCATCAATTGTCAGCACTGTGCCATGCCAAACGCAGCCACTGTGCCATCAATTGTTGCCACTGTGCCAAGCCAAACGCAGCCACTGTGCCATGTCATTGTCACCACTGTGCCCATCATTTGTCGCCACTGTGCTATGCCAAACTCAGCCGCTGTGCCATTAATTGTCGCCACTGTGCCATGCCATTGTCGCCACTGTGCCCATCAATTGTCGCCACTGTGCCATGCCAAACAAAGCCACTGTGCCATCAATTGTCTCCACTGTGCCATGCCAAACGCAGCCACTGTGCCATGCCATTGTCGCCACTGTGCCCATCAATTGTTGCCACTGTACCATGCCATTGTCACCACTGCGACCATCTGTTGTCGCCACTGTGCCATGCCAAACACAGCCACTGTGCCATCAATTGTCACCACTGTGCCATGCCATTGTCACCACTGTGCCCATCAATTGCCGCCAGTCTTCCCCTAAAATGTCGCCAGATTGCCCCCCGGTAAACCTGATTGGCTGAGATGCGTGTCAGTTTTAACCAGGGAACGCACACCCCGTGTGTCCCCTGGTTAACCATTTGGAAGGTCGCTGGCTCTGATAGACACTTCCACAGCCAACCAGCTATTCAGATGACCGGTGCTCACCAGGGGGCTGGCCATCTAAATAGTGGGCGAGAGGGGGCGACGCTCCTGCGCCCTCTATGGACGCACCTTCACTGCATCTCTCCATAACAATGATATATTATCACAACAGCTGTTAAAGCCAAATTCCAGATGTCCAGAAAAGCAAAGATTGTCTAAATTCAAGAGTTAGGCGGCGTACACACGACCGAGGTTCTCGCTAGAAACCAGCGAGAACCTCGCTGGAAGCTGCATTCCAGCGAGAACCTCGGCCGTGTGTACGCTCTCGGCGAGCATTCCGTCGGGAATGCCGTCGAGCAGAAATAGAGAGCATGTTCTCTATTTGCTCGACGGCCCGCCTGGATGAATGGCTGGTTGCCTTTCCCGACGGGCGGGTCGCCGAATCTGACGGCCGGCAGAGAACGATGTGTTCTGCCCGTCGAGGTTCTCTGCCGTGTGTACGCGGCTTCAAGTGTATTCTTCTTTGAATCTTGGTGGGCTTTGCCTATTTCTTCCATATCTGTGCAGTAAATCAGTATGAAATTTCTCTTTTCTTCAGAAGCTTCCTGCATTAAAGACTGGTCACTGCTGCTCTCTCTCCGTGTGCAGGATGAATGGTCTTTTATCCGCCCCCTCTTGTAGTTTCTTTAGGTAGCCTGTAATAGATGGTGTCTGCAGGGCCCCTCCCCCAGCTCTCTGCACAGTGTTTATGTCACTGCTGCATTTACAATGTAATAACTGGGCTTTCAAAGACATTTGGTGTACATAAAGTGGAGTTATGTTTTTTGTGGTATTGGGGAATATACACTATACACTATATTACCAAAAGTATTGGAACACCTGTCTTTACACGCACATGATCTTTAATGGCATCCCAGTCTTAGTCCGTAGGTTTCAATATTAAGTTGCTTCACTTGTTGCTGTTATAACAGCTTCAACTCTTCTGGGAAGGCTGTCCACAAGGTTTAGGAGTGTGTCTATGGGAATGTTTGACCAGAAGCGCATTTGTGAGGTCAGGCTCTGATGTTGAAGGAGAATGCCCGGCTGGCAGTCTGTGCTCTAGTTCATCCCAAAGGTGCTCTATCAGGTTGAGGTCAGGCCAGTCAAGTTCCATAACCCCAAACTCGCTCATCCATGTCTTTATGGACCTTGCTTTGTACACTGGTGCACAGTCATGTTGGAACAGGAAGGGGCCATCCCCTCCATTAAATGATTTGGACCTATGGGCTAAGACCGGGATGCCATTAAAGTTCATGTGCGTGTAAAGGCAGCTGTTCCAATATTTTTGACATTATAGTGTACATATGTAAATTAAGGTTTTTGTGCCTCGGGTTCAGCTTTAGGAGAGTCAGAGTTCCCTTAAAATGGCCAACTTACAAAACTCTATACAAACATATATAACCACTTAAGGACCGCCGCATGTACATTTACGTCGGCACAATGGCACCGACAGGCACATCAACGTATATATACGTTGGTGCCTTGGGGGGGATCGGGGGTCCGATCGGACCCCCCCCGTACATGCGGCGGTCCGCGCGGCTGCAGGAGCGATCCGACAAGAGGGGGCGGCTATCCGTTTTCACCCGCCCCCTCCGGATCGCTCTCAGCCAATGCGCGCGCCCCCCCGCCCTGTCATTTCCTCCTCCTGTGTAAACACAGGAAGGAGGAAGCTATCTGATCTTTCCCTCGGCGTTTGTTTCAAGCGCCGCTGAGGAGAGATCACAACACAGCAAGTAAGTCTGCACCAACAGCACACTTACACACAGACACAAACACATTTAACCCCCGCGATCGCCCCCCCCTCCCCCTCCCCCCTGTCACAGTGTCACTGAATGCAGTAATCATACATGTATGATTACTGTATTTAGTGTCAGTGTGACAGACAGTGTGACAGTCAGTTAGTGTTAGTGTCAGGGTAGTCCCCCCACCCCCCCCAATAAAGTTTTAACCCCTTGATCACTGCCCTAGTTAACCCTTTCACTCCCTATTGCCAGCATCACTAAGCGATCATTTTTCTGATCGCTGTATTAGTGTCGCTGTTCCCGCTAGGTAGCTAATTTTTTTTTAATGCGATTTTTTTTTACTAAAGACATGTGGCTAAATAAATTTTGGCCTAAATGTTTGACTAAAATTTAGTTTATTGGTTTTTTATTATAACAAAAAGTAAAAAATATTGTTTTTTTTTCAAAAATGTCGCTCTATTTTTGTATATAGCGCAAAAAATAAAAATCGCAGAGGCGATCAAATGCCACCAAAAGAAAGCTCTATTTGTGGGAAAAAAGGACGCAAATTTTGTTTGGGAGCCACGTCGCACGACCGCGCAATTGTCTGTTAAAGCGACGCAGTGCCGAATCGCAAAAACCCCTTGGGTCATTTGCCAGCGTATTGGTCCGGGTCTTAAGTGGTTGATACAGAAAACCTTAGCCAATACTAATAGGCTGGAACTTCATTACCTTTATAAAAATCACAAATAGAAAAAAAGATGTACAGTATCAGCACATCTGTCTGGATAGCTTAAAAGTTCATTTTTAAATCACACATTTCTTGACTTAGGTTTGTGTTGTGGAATGCGTGTTGACTTTGCACTACATTGGAGAGCTGAGGGATCCCAGGGAGAGGATGAGCTAACCATTTAATACTTTCTTTTGGTACAAATAAATGTTAAAGCCTAAAAAAATAAAACATATTCTTAAATGGAAGTGGCTTTATTGCTTTAATTGAGTCCCAGAGAATTGGAACATAGTATTCTTAATGCCTCTGTTCTTAAAGTGGAACTGAAATAGGTTTGCTAAAAAGTGCCGTCAGGTGCCCGCTGATCACCCATTTCTTTGCTCTGAGCTGAGAGCAGTAACTGTCAGTCACCGCTCTCTGCTCTGCTCCTCCAGTGCTAACTGGAGCACCAGGCTGGGCAGCGAGCAACTGCAGCTAGCTCCTGGTGTCAGTTGCGCACTGAAAGGCACAGCCAGCTGTCAGGTGGCTGAGTGGATCCCGACAATATGTGCATTTGTATTAGCAAGTGCCCAATTTCTGCAAGCACAAATGGGAACCTGTATTAGCCTGTGTATAGAAGTTCATCCAGAGGAGCCATCTTGTCTATTGGCATGCCAATTCTTACAGTTATGGAGCAAAGTCTGTGCTCAGTTAACTTCAGTGGAAAGCAAGGGAGACATCAGAGGTCTAATAGGCCCCTGATGTCTCAGTAAAGAGAACTTATCGCAGGAAAATACTATCACATGGGGGCTAACGGAGGTAGGAAACGTCAAAGTCTTCTCTGTGTCCCTGCTTGGTGATCACTAACGCTTGGATATGGCGGCTGCATTTATTTTCTTTTTTTCAAGCCAAGTACATTTCTTGGTGTTTTTCTCTACTCTGTTAATGTTTTCTCTCACTACAGACTAATTGTATAAAAGTAAAATAAAATAGTGTCGGCAAGGCTGCTTAAAGTCTAACTTATTTTGGTTCTCTGAACGGAAGTGTTGTGGATGCGCCTTACTGGTAGGATCACCAGAAATAAAATATTTGAAAGTAAAGGAGAAAATAAAAAAATAATACACTTTGTATCCCTAATGATACAGGGTTGCTAGACCACTGTTTTTAACCACTCCCCTAATTTAGGTTGTCATATGACAACCTGGATTTTAGGGGGGATATCTGAATGATGCCTGCAGCTAGGAGGCATCATTCAGATATCCTTCTTTTCAGGCTGTGATTCTGTGCTTGATCGTTCTTATAGGCAGCGGGAGGGGACGAATATCTATATATGAATCAGCCGGCACCGGTGACGAGGATAGAGATTTCTCTATGACTGTCGGAGGCCCGGGCGCAACCTTATGGGTACCCAGAAGTAAACAAAGCCGCAATCGTGGCTGAAAGTACGAGATTGTGAATTTTCTTTCCCGATCTCATGCTTTCCAGCCTGGGGGAGAGATGTGGGGTCTTTTTGACCCGGCATTAGGCATGTGCATTTCGTATCGTTCCGAATCGAAATTCAGACACATTTTCCATTATTCGGACATTCGGATGCATACGAATTCCCAAATTGCTATATTAGCAAAATATTTCGACCGTTTTCGAAATTCGTTCGTTTTCGACCGAATTTCGAAAAAAAAATGGTCGAAATCGAAAATATTTCAACCAGATTAGAAGTCTCTTTTCGAATAGAATTTTTTTCGAATTAAATTCGAAAATAATTTTTTTTTCGAATTCCGAATCGAATACCCGCGGACTAAATTCGATCGGAATTCAAAAAAAAAATTAAAAAATATTTTCGGATTTAATTCGAAAAAAATTCTATTCGAAAAGAGACTATTTGTTTTCTAATCTGGTTGAAATATTTTCGATTTCGACCGTTTTTTTTTTCGAAATTCGGTCGAAAACGAACGAATTCGAAAAACGGGCGAAATATTTTCGATTTTGACCGGATTTTTCGAAATTCGGTCGAAAACCAACGAATTCCGAAAACGAATTCAACACATGTAACGAACCTAACTTAACGAAATGTATTAAATGACGAATTGAAACGAAACGAAACAAAACAAATTTTTCACTTTTGCACATGCCTACCCGGCATCTCTCTATAAAGAGGACCTGTCACAATATATTCCTTTTACAAGGGATGTTGCCATTCCATGAGTGTGCGCAATTTTAAAGAGTGACAAGTTAGGTATCTATTTACTCAGCATAAAATCATCTTTCACATTATGCAAAAAAATTGGGCTAACTTTACTGTTTTTTTATTTTTGAATTTTTGAAACCGTTTAAAAAAAAAGGCGTTTGAAAAATTATTGCGCAAATACTGTGCGAGATAAAAAGTTGCAATGACCGCCACTTTATTCCATAGGGTGTCTGCTAAAAAATTATATATAATGTTTGGGGTTCTGAGTAATTTTCTAGCAAAAAATTATGATTTTTACATGAAGGAGAGAAGTGCTAGAATAGGCCCGGTAGGGACGTGGTTAAAAAATGACATAATAGCAGAGTCTGTTCAAATCACCAAGGAAAAGTGTGCGAGAGAGGAGTCATGCTGTGATTCATTTAGTAATGTGTCTAAGTGTCAGCTTCAGTTTTTGAACACAGTAAACAGCAGGCTTTTTCAGCAGAGGACATAAAGTAAACTTAATAACATGCAAAAGGATTCAAGCTCTCCACCTATTGGCTGCTTATGTAAATACAACAAATTATATGCAATATTTCTCGTGTTTTTAACTATAAAATTAGAAGAAAAAAAAAGGCTAAACTTCACCTTGTTGGTAGGTATAAAGCTAATAAACCACTATATGGGGGTGGTGTGTAAAACTGCGCTGCTAAAAATGAATAAATTTGGCTGCTAAACACGGCTACTGAAAAACAAGAAGCAAAAAACAAAATAGGAACGTGGTAGTGTAGCGCTCAGAGTACCAAAATGTAACTATAAAGCTATACATATAAATGGTGTGTAAAACACAAAGAGTGATCTGTGCGTCAACATAAAAATAATATCATAACTCATAAAATTGAAATAAAGTTCATGAAATAAAGTTCATAAATTCCAGTGACACAAATGATGCTTGATGTTCAGAAGTGAAAAAGAAAAAATCCCGCCACCGGTGAAGATGCAGGCTTACCAGATGAAATGGACTCTAAGAAAATTATATTTCTAGAGTCGGTCAGGCTTGGTATATGCTCAGATCTTGATATAAGGTGTCCCTCAGGGAAGGGATCAGCAGATATCTGTGATGTAGATTCCAATGGCCCCGAGATTGGTTAGAGGTCTCTCGTTCACGGAAAAAATATTGGTCATCCGTCTCAAAGATGGCCTTAGTCTGGAGTCACTTCCTGGTCTGCAGACCAGGAAGTGACTCCAGACTAAGGCCATCTTTGAGACGGATGACCAATATTTTTTCCGTGAACGAGAGACCTCTAACCAATCTCGGGGCCATTGGAATCTACATCACAGATATCTGCTGATCCCTTCCCTGAGGGACACCTTATATCAAGATCTGAGCATATACCAAGCCTGACCGACTCTAGAAATATAATTTTCTTAGAGTCCATTTCATCTGGTAAGCCTGCATCTTCACCGGTGGCGGGATTTTTTCTTTTTCACTTCTGAACATCAAGCATCATTTGTGTCACTGGAATTTATGAACTTTATTTCATGAACTTTATTTCAATTTTATGAGTTATGATATTATTTTTATGTTGACGCACAGATCACTCTTTGTGTTTTACACACCATTTATATGTATAGCTTTATAGTTACATTTTGGTACTCTGAGCGCTACACTACCACGTTCCTAATAAACCACTATAGTCATTAGGGGGAAGAGTCCAAAAGGGCAGATTAATTCCTATAACACAGCTGTCTATAGTACAAGAGGTCACTGGGGTCTATTCTGAAAGGTGAACCTTAAAGGTGCCAACTGAATATTTCTGTCTTGTAAAAGGAACGTCTCTAAAAGGAATAACAAGTACCCTATATACTCGAGTATAAGCCGACCCGAATGTAAGCCGAGGCACCTAATTTTACCACCAAAACTGGGAAAACTTATTGACTCAAGTATAAGCCTAGGGTGTCCATCTGCATGCCTCACTGTGCCTCACTTTGCCTCACTGTGTCCATATGCATGCCTCACTGTCTCCATGCTTCACTGTGCCCATGCCTCACTGTGCCCATGCCTCACTGTGTCCATGGCTAGACTGACGTTTAACATGGGAGTCTATGGAAGGGGTGCCCAGGTTTGAAAAATCGGTGCTCCCCAGCCATAGGTCCCCCAGACAACAAACTTTGGACACTTGTAGAGGAGAAATGGGGGTACATGTGTGCCTAGATTGGCGACCACACGACCGGCCGGTACTGGGTCCCCAAATTTACCAGAGAAATTACCGTTTAACATGGGAGTCTATGGAAGTGGTGCCCAGCTTTAAAAAATCGATGCTCCCCAGCCATAGGTCCCCCAGACAACAAACTTTGGACACTTGTAGAGGAGAAATGGGAGTACATGTGTGCCTAGATTGGTGACCTCACGACCGGCCGGTACTGGGTCCCCAAATTTACCAGAGAAATTACCGTTTAACATGGGAGTCTATGGAAGTGGTGCCCAGCTTTGAAAAATCAGTGCTCCCCGGCCGTAGGTCCCCCGGACAACAAACTTTGCACACTTGTAGAGGAGAAATGGGGGTACATGTGTGCCTAGATTGGCAACCACACGACTGGCCGGTACTGGGTCCCCAAATTTACCAGAGAAATTACCGTTTAACATGGGAGTCTATGGAAGTGGTGCCCAGCTTTGAAAAATCGGTGCTCCCCAGCCGTAGGTCCCCTGGACAACAAACTTTGCACACTTGTGGAGGAAGAGTAGGGCTACATATGTGCCAAGTTTGGAGTTCAGGGGATCTACCGGTCCCCAAAATCCGGGAGATAATGCGCAAAAAAGGTGACTCGAGTATAAGTCGAGGGGGGTATTTTCAGCGCAAAAAAATGTGCTGAAAAACTCAGCTGATACTCGAGTATCTACGGTAATCTGATTTCAGCTAAGCATTTACTAGTTCTCATTGTAAAATAGTGGCAATCATCTGTCTGGATGCTTTAAGTAACATGGCCACTTTTTCTTCCTCTTACATTTTTTCCCCGTCGTGTTTATTAGATGACTCTTACTAAATTCTCCTCTTTTTATATCAATGGCACTATAAATAGAGAAAAAAAAATTTCTTCTCAACGTCAATTTTAATTACAGCCATCGATAAAGTACATACTGAGACTTAGCAAATATTTATAAGATATAAAAAATTCAATGAACATATAATCTAGAGTATCTCCGCAGCCCCCCTCCAGACTTGGTGAGACGGCGCAGCAATAAGCTTGTGATGTGAATCTGTTTCGGGTCCCATGACCTAAATGCAAGTCTTTAAATAAATAAGAGAGAATATGTTATTAGAAACATTAATTTGCATGAGATTTGAATCTCATTATCTCTCACAATTTGTTTGATCTCCTTGCAGTTTGGTTGTCACATAATGGATTTGACGCTTGGAAGGAAAACTTCATTAATACTAATTTTTTCATTTGCAGCACACTGCATGCAAAAGAATTGCAAACTCTAAAATCGGAGGCAGAACTGGGTGTCGAAGGCCCACAGCAAAGCTCAGGCTTCTGTTTGGCACCCTGGTAGTCAGCAACAAGAGGGTCACGAGGAAGGGGGTAACGGCAAATCTGCTCAGAGAGTCGCTCAGAGAGTCGCTAAGTCTTCCTGGCTTCTGAGATGGGGAAGTGGGACATATTTTAATCATAAGGCTAATCCCAACAGCTACATTAATATATAACATATAAAAGAAACACACTGCATTAAAGACATATGAGCTTATCTGAAAGTGAAAAAAGTGATTGCTGCAACTAATGCCGCGTACACACGACCGTTTTTCAGGACGAGAAAAATGCAATGTTTTAAAGTGGTCATTCAAAAGATCGTGTGTGGGCTCCAGAGCATTTTTCACTATGTGAAAAATGGACATTACAAATTTAGAACATGCTCTTTTTTTTCTCGACGTTTTTCATGTCATCGTTTTTCACGTCGTGTGTGGGCTTTAACGACAGGAAAAAAATGCACATGCTCAGAAGCAAGTTATGAGACGGGAGCACTCGTTCTGGCAAAACTAGCGTTTGTAATGGAGATAGTACATTCGTCACGCTGTAACAGACGGAAAAGCACGAAGACTGAAAAGCGCGAATCGTCTCTCACCAAACTTTTACTAACACAAAATCAGCAAAAGCAGCCCTAAGGGTGGCACCATCGGAATGGAACTTCCTCTTTATAGTGCCATCATACGTGTTGTACATCACCGCGTTTGGCGCAAGCATTTTTTTTTTCACAATCGTGTGTATGCAAGGCAGGCTTGACAAGAATCACATTGAGAAAAACTTTGTTTTTTCCATGCAAACAAAGGAAATTACCGCGCTAAAGGCCCTAAATAAGCTGCAACTAAGAAGTGATATACACAGCAAAAGTACAAGAAAAGAAATGTAGTTGCGCTAATTAATAATAACAAATATAAATATATGGGGGGCGTGGCTAGCCGTGAAGGAAGATGGCTGCTTAGAGTGAGAGCTCTGTCACTCCAAGGCCCAATTTTAGCTACTATATGGGTATTCGGCACCGTTTTTTTCTCTGAAGAACGGAGATTTCTCCCAGAACGATTCGGCTTCACTATCCCGGTTACCGAATCTCACAACGACCGCTAATCGATCGACTTTCATCGCAGCCGACTCCAGGAGGGTAATATAATGGCGACGGCCCCCTCATCTAACCCTGTATCTCTCCATCATCATGATGGTATCGCTATATATCCGCCAGGTCAGAACTCACTCACAAATGATCACGGTTTACCGGCGGTCCATCAATTGAGCATTCATGATCTTCAATCGATGACAGCTGACATTAAGAATGCTCTCACGGTTGCCATATTAGATCTGAGAATGGACCTTCAGGTTATGAATGGACGGATACAGAAAGTGGAGGAAAATACTTTAATTCATCACAAATCGATCGAACGGATCGATTACCGGATTAATCTCCATAATCGTCAACTCCGTGACATGCAACGTCATGTGGAGGAAATTGACAATAGAGGACGACGCCACAACCTGAGGATCCGTGGCCTACCTGAATATGTCAACGATGACAGTTTACCTCAGGTTGTCTCTGACGCATTCAATGACATCCTTGGCAACACTAACAGCATTGTAATTTCCATGGAGCGCATACACAGAGCTCTGCGCCCTAAAGGCAAAGAATCTGATCCCCCTAGGGATGTAATTTGCTTTGTAAATGACTTTAAGATCAAAGAATCGATTCTAAGGAAAAGCAGGGATATGCGCGGAATACTTTTTGAGGGTCATCGATTGCAAATTTTCCAAGATCTATCTGCAATAACACTCAAAAATCGGAGGGATCTTCGTCCGCTATTGGAAGGGGAAAAAAAGTTCCCTCTTAAATTGGGGTGCGTATTAAACTCCGGTGCGTGTTGTGCGCCGATAAGTGCGGTGCTTCTTTATACATAGCTGTCTTTGACATAGGAAACACTACTCCGCTACAATAAATAGATAGGAAAATATGACGTTATTTATAGGTGGGGTATTTTGAAATACTTCCCATGTAACCCATTATTATATGTTTTCATGATTTTAACTTTGTTTCACATGTATATGCACAGAAGTACGTTGTAGATGGTTTTTCACTACTACATTTATATATATTTTTCAACATGTTCGAGGAGGTTACGTGATGCTATAATACGCATGTACACCCGATTTATTCATCCTATTTGGCAATGCTTACCCGCGAGAGTGGTTATTTGTTAATTAGGGTGATTGAATCTTTCTTTTCTCAAATCAACATTTATGTAGATTTGGGTTACAAGTACGACCCCTTTTTCTTTTGTCGTTCCTTATTAGCGCTCATGGGACGTTTTTGCCGTATAACGCTTTACTTTTAGTCTTAATAGTTTAGCTACAAGAATATAAAAAGATTTCAGAAATAGTAGAGGTTGCTGAATTATAATATGACCAGAGCTGTCCCACATTCTGGACATTTGGACCGATATTGTGTTCCTATATTACCCTGAGCATTGAAATTCCATTTTTATAATGGCTTTGGTTGTGACAACTATCTCGTAATTTGATAGATCATTTTCTGTATATCTTCTGAATGGTCTAGCCGACCCCCATACAGTAGTCTCGCTTTTATCCAAAAGTGGTTTTTATTTCTCACTACTAGTAGTAGACTACTATTTCATTCCGGACCCCCCCCCCCTCCCCCCACTTCTGCTGAACCCACTCAAGTTTATTAGTGAGTGGAATTTCACAGATAGTCCGGATACCCTTCCACCTGTACCTCTTCCCTTTCCCTCTTTTGTGATTGATTATTCCCCCTTTTAATACCTCTCCTTGTCTGCCGTTATAACTACATACCTTTCCTTATCCTATACCATTTTCTGTTCACTCCCAATTACATCATGACGACCAATACTATATCGAAAGATATCCCTCCAATGAAGATCATCTCACTAAATGCCAGAGGTCTTAATGTCCCGGAACGGAGATCCCAATTACTTCTATACCTGAAACATAATAAAGCGGACATTGTATTTCTCCAGGAAACCCATTTTCGTTCAAACTCGATACCCAAATTGACTGATCACAACTTCCCCACAGTTTTCCATTCCACTAACCCTTTACTGAAATCTAAAGGTGTCTCGATTTTGATTGCCAAGAACTGCCCTCTTCTTGCCTCTGCTTCCATCATCGATGAAGAGGGCAGGTACTTATTATTAAAAGGCACTATTTCAAATCATACGATTACTGTAGCCAATATCTATGCACCAAACAGAAATTAAGTTTCTTTTTTTGGATCCATTTCAGAACAATTAGCCTCATTTAAAGAAGGTGTGCTCATTTTGGGTGGGGACTTCAACGTTCCCCTTAATCCTATCCAGGATACCTCCACAGGTACTTCTTCAATAACATGTAGAAATATAAAGAAAATTAAATCCCACCTTCATGACCTCTTACTTCATGACACGTGGCGAACTCTGAATCCTGACGGCAAAGATTACACGTTTTATTCACCACCACACGGCAGGTTTTCCAGATTGGACTATCTGTTTATAACTCAAAGTGATTTGCCAATGGTCCAAAAAGCTTCAATTGATCCTATGTTCTTTTCAGACCATAACCCTATTTCTTTGACTGTCTCTTTCCCAGATGCACTTCCTCGAATGAATATTTGGAGGCTTGACCCTTCCTTGCTCACTGATCCCTCTATAGCTCAGGAGGTGGGATGTAAAATTCAACTATTTTTTAATGAAAATAATCCATTAGATACTTCTCCTGTCACTTACTGGGAGACTCACAAATGTGTAATTAGGGGTATTCTTATCGCGGCCGCAGCCAAACGTAATAAGGAGAGAAAAAAGAGATACTCTGATCTTGCCTCTGCTATTCAGAAATTGGAAAAGACGCATAAACTTACACAAGCAGTGACGACCTTGACTGAACTTATTCAGGCTAGGTCCGATATGTTAAACTTTTTAAAAAAGCAAGTCAAACGCAAATTTGCTCTGGCAAAGAAATCTTTTTTTGAATTTGGTAACAAAGCTGGTAAAATGCTTGCCAAAGCCTTACAAAAAAACAAAGCTAAAACAACGATTCACTCTATTTCTGATGCCCAGGGAAACAAATTACATTCACCCTCTGCCATAGCAAAACAATTTGTTGATTATTACTCAAAACTCTGTAATCTCCCTCATTCTGATCCTTCATTGTCCAAACACGACAGACGAGACTTGATTAGGAACTTCTTACAAAAATAGGATGCCCTTTATCACCATTGATCTTTATACTCTCATTGGAACCACTGTTAAACTGTCTCAGGTCCAATTCTAGCATTAAAGGTGTAAAAATTAAAAATCACACATATAAATTGGCTGCTTTTGCAGATGATGTCCTATTGTTCCTCACAGATCCGCTTACCTCTATACCCAACTTACTTGACGATTTTGCTAATTTTAGAACCCTATCGAACTTTCAAATCAATTTCTCCAAATCCACTGCCCTTAACGTTTCATTGCCCACAACACTGTGCAATTTATGCCAGTCTGACTTCCCCTTCTCTTGGAGTACCCAAGCCATTAAATACTTAGGTATATTACTTCCAATTTGTCTTTCCGACTTGTACTCCCTTAACTATACTCCCCTATTACAAAAAATTCGATCTGATCTCTCAAAATGGTCTTCAGGCCTCTTTTCATGGTTTGGCAGGGCTGCGATCGTAAAAATGAATATTCTCCCAGGAATCCTGTATGTCTTACTGACTGTTCCTATTGCGATCCCCCAAGCCTTCTTTTCTTCATTTAAGAAAATGTGCACATTGTTTATCTGGAATAAACTCCGCCCGAGATTCAGTTATGATAGGCTTACTGCCCCGAAACCATCAGGTGGTATAGGTCTACCTGACATGTACAAATATTACCAAGCTTGTATCCTAACCAGAATTGTTGATTGGAATATTCATTTTGACCACAAAGATTGGGTTAGATTGGAACATTTATTCTCACCTATTCCTCTCTCTCAAATCCCTTGGATTAAAACCACTGATATTCCCTTGGCGTGTAAACAACATCCTTTGATCCATCCAACTATCCTTACATTTCGTCGAGCTTGCAATAAACACAAGGGCCCAGATTCAGAGAGCCATTACGCCTGTCTAACTGGTGTTAGACTGGAGTAATTTCAAATTACGCGCGTTTTCTAGCTAGTCGAAAACCTCAAACCATGAATAGACGGCTGCGGGCTTCAATTCGACTGGATTACGTGTTCATACGCCTTCGGATCTACGCTGCAATAAAATTGCGGCCACTGGGTGGACTTCCCTTCGTTTTCAGCGTCGGGGTATGCAAATGAGCTTTTGCCGGCGATCCCCGAAATTACGATCTTCAATCGCAATCTCTTACGGCACCTTTAGTCATCTTTTATTTGCGTAACACTATACCAGCTTTTTGCTGCTCTAATATTAGACAGCCCATGTTAAGTATGGCCGTCGTTCCCGCGTCGAATTTCTACGTTTTCCGACGTCTTTTATTATTTTTTACGTAAGTCGTCCGGGAATAGGAATGTTCGTAAACGACACTACTCAAACAACGAATGACGTAACGACGTGATTTTGCGCAATGCACGGCGGGAAATTTCTGAACGGAGCATGCGCAGTTCGATCGCCGCGGGGACGCGCTTAATTTAAATGCTTCACGCCCCCTAATCGCGTATTTCGATTACGCGGCGAGAAATAGACTACGCCGCCGTATCGTACGGGCAAAAATCTACCAGGATTCGGTGTAGAGCCTGGGGAAATACGGCAGCGTAGAGTATTTTGATTACGCAGCGCAATATTAAGTGTATGTGAATCTGGCCCAAGGTTTCCTCTCCGAATGGTCCAATGACTCCTATTACACTTAATCCTGGTTTTACACCAGGAATGCATGAAGATTTTTTACCTAAAAGTTGGCCCCATTCAAAAGTAAGGGCAGGACAGTTCTTCATTGGTGATGAGTTTATATCCCAATCCAAGTTGGCCGATAAATTGAAAGTGGAGTCATTTCCTTTTTGGACCTATGTTCAATTAAGGAATTTCTTCCTGAAACCTAACCCCAGACCGAATTGGTCGAGAGAAAAAAGTGACTTTGAAAAATGGTGTGAGAACGATGGACCTCTCAGGCACTTAGTCTCAGCTACATATTCTTTACTATTTTCCGATCAGACACCTAAAATTAATTGGGCTAATCAACTTTGGGAAAGAGATCTCTCGCTTGATTTGTCAGACACAGAATGGAGAAATATTTACAAATTTATTCACAAGGGATCTATTCATGTCCAAGCACAAGAAAATGCTTATAAGATTCTATCCAGGTGGTATATGACCCCCCTTAAATTACATAGGATTAATAAATCTGTATCTAAAATGTGCTGGAGATGCAATAGCGAGACGGGTTCCTTTTTGCACATTTGGTGGTCCTGCAAAGACATCCAACCATATTGGAAAAAGGTCCACGAATATATATCCCATATAACTTTTCTCAATCTGGATTTCTCCCCTACTCAATTTTTATTACATTATTCTCCATCATTACCAAATGGCTACTACCGATCCTTGGCAATGCATCTGATCAATGCTGCCAGGATGTGTATTCCAACTAATTGGAAATCAACCAAACCCCCTTCAATAATTGACTGGTTTAACCGCACCATGAGAAACATGGAGATGGAGGAGTTGATACATCAGGCGAGAGATACTCAAAAAAGGTTCTTGGATATTTGGTCTGATTGGCTGAGTTTTATTTCATCTGATGAATACAAATCCGTCACCTTGGGGGATTAACCTCCACTTTATTTAATTCTCTTGATCCATTTATATAACGGCAGACCCCTTCTCTTCATTCCTTCCCCATTTACTTTCCCTTAGTTATATTCAGAATGTTGTTATTTACTTTGTTTGTTTCAATATTCTGGTTTAACCTGCAGCCTGGATTCATGGAAAAATCATGAATCTAGACTGTATGCTCTTCGTTGATTTCTCTAATATATGCTCTAAACATGGGCGTCCGCTCATAGGGTTAAGGTGGGGCGAGTGACCCCCCCTGGAATCAGAAAGGGTCTGCCATGCTCCCATCTGTGGCTGTGCTGACTCTCTCTGTGTTTGTGCAATCGGCTCCACAGCTCTTGCAATATCAGTGTCACGGAGCTTACAGAGCTCTTTACTGCCACCTCTGGCCGATTCCTTTATGTGCGCCCTCGTGTTTGCCTTGATAACTGTAATGTATTTTCAAATGGACATGTAGAAACAGGACTTGGGAGAAGGAAGACCACCGTGACCATACAAGTGGGGGTGTGAGTACAAGTGAAGGGAGGAGGCTGTTTGTGTACAGGGGGGCTGGCATATATACAGATGAGGGGGGAAGCTGAGTGCATACAGGTATGATCAGTGAAGGGTATAGGAAAGGTGACCGTAAAATTATGCCCCCCCCTGGAAAAAGTTCAGCGGACGCCCATGGCTCTAAATTGTTTGGTTCTCAACGTTTAATATGCTTACTTTATCCAAGCCATGTATTAAGATGTTACTTTACTGTTATCGTGTCTTTCTGACACTGCATTCTTCTGTTACATAACACGGCTGCGTCCGTGTTTCCATGTCTTTTTCACTGTATTATTTAAATTGTTCTTGTTTGAATTATTATTAATAAAAATCATTACAACAAAATAAATATAAATATAAAAATATTAACAAGTGATTAAGTGATTTAAACACTGTCCATTGAAGTGAATCACAAAAAAAATAAGTAGGTCATGTAAACAATAAAAAGTCCAATTGATCAAGGAAATCCTAATAAAGGTGCAATGAGTATTCCCCAGTAAATCATATGCTGAAAAACCACCACCGACAGAGATTACCGTAAGGGATGTAAGCTTACCAGATGGCAAGCATAACCAGCTTGCGGCTGTAAACCCCAGCCCGGGCATTTGTGATGGGACTGCAACAAACACTGGTATATCAGATCCTCCAGGTTTTCGTGAATGGCAGTAGGACCCCGGGAAAAAACAAGGCTCACAATAGTGATGTACCGTAGGATATAGATAAGTTTAATAAAATAAATTGCACTTACAAGATATATTCTTCATAAAAGCATAGGATAAAAGTAAAGCCGGCCAGCTCTCATGAACGCCTGTCCACACAGGACCGTAACACCACACGTCAGCCCGTCTCCTCTCCCGACGTAGGTTTCGTCATACAATGACGTCGTCTGGGGCACGGGCGACATACTGACGCATCGCGTGATATACAGCTTACCCAAGACCAAGCCTCGATCTGGGTCAAGATTCCCGGGTATTCAACTATGGTGGCTTATGATGACCAAATTGGATCGTATTCATATTAGAAAATATTGGCAACAACAAACTAAGGACAAATGGCTCGATTCCTCTAGTAAAAATACCCATCTTATATGAAAAGGGGGGGGGGGGGAATATAAAAAATGAATTAGGATATTAATGAGAAAAAATAAAAAAAGTTAAAAAATAATTGGTATTAAGAGAGGAGTGTGTACACGGAGGCTATCATCAACAGAGAAAGTGAGCGTACACACACAGTATAAATAGCTGTGATGCGAAATGGCAGGGACAGAAAAATATCACATGAGTGTCTATATGATACCCACAAACTTTTCTCAATTTGTTTTTTCCATGACATTAAAAACGGTTGTGTGTACGCGACATTAGGAAGTGTAGCATTTTGCATAAACCTATATCTTATCTTGAATGATTTAGGTATCCATTCAGTATCCATGGCACTTAAAGCTGAAATCTAGGCAGATATAAAATACACTAATTATTGCAGCACTGTAATTATTTAGTACATTCAATGTGTTTTTTAAATGTGAGTAGTGTAAGTACCTCAATTTGACAAGATAATAGCCTCTTGCAGTCTCTTTACAGCAGGGCTCATGTGTGAGAGAAAAAGGTAGCAGAAGGAGCAAAGGACAAGGACAAAGAAAGAAGCAGAAAGCAGAGTGACAGAGAGATGAGTCCATCACTGTGCTGATTTTCCTTTCACTGTCCAGTCACATTAGGAGGAGAAGATCAAAGAGCATAGTGATAGAGCATGGGTCTTCAAACTACGGCCCTCCAGTTGTTCAGGAACTACAATTCCCATCATGCCTAGTCATGTCTGTGAATGTCAGTGTGTTACAATGCCTCATGGGATGTGTAGTTCTACAACAGCTGGAGGGCCATAGTTTGAGGATCCCTGTGATAGAGAGATGAGCTAATCACTGTGCTACTTCTCCTTCCTTTGTCTAGTCACAGGAGGAGGATAAGAAGACAGAGCACAGTGACAGTAATGAGCCCATCGCTGTGCTGCTTTTCCTTTCACTGTCCAGTCACATTGGGAGGAGAAGTAGAATCGAAAGTGAAGGGGCGCTGAAAACACAAAATCAATACAAAATTATGTGTATATATATACATTGAAATGTGCAATCTATTATTACAAAAATCATATATTATTAGTGGAGTGAACTAGTGTCCATACAATGAAATAAAAGAAAAGTCCCAATAGTGCTAAATAATAAGCACCCAATGGTATATCTCAGCTCAAAAATGACGTAGATATTGCAGTTCTGGAACCACCACCATATATTTGCACCCGATGTGATCGATAGAAATGGCTCCTTACCAATACTAGTAGACTCTTTTAATTAAAAAAGAAGTCATAAACTGCTTATGTCAATGGGATGACTCAGAATGATCCGGATAGGCACGTCAGATGATCCAACATTCATATAGATAGGAACAGAAAGGCAATCATAGTGAAGTATTGTTTATTAAAATATAATAAAAAGTAACATGCCAAATGGCTGCTTACTCAGATTGTGCCCTGATCCCGGCACTGAGGCTTTAAAGCGTATATATTCGATATCCAATCGAACCCGCGGATTCGGATGTAGGATGGTGATCCGTCGCGCTTGTAGTCTCACTGGCCGGCGTACGTTCTACCGTCGAAGCAACGTGGATTCGGAGAAGGATCGAAAGTCCATCGCACTGCTAGTTCCACTAGTCGGCGTGCGTTCCACCGTCGGAAACCAACGGACCCGGAAATCGGAAGTGGTAGGGAAAAGCGTGACTGGTTAGCGCCTCGACGTACGTTTCGTTGTTTACGTCATCAGGAAGCGATCCTGATGACGTAAACAACGAAACGTACGTCGAGGCGCTAACCAGTCTTGCTTTTCCCTACCACTTCGATCCTTCTCCGAATCCACGTTGCTTCGACGGTAGAACGTACGCCGGCCAGTGAGACTACCAGCGCGACGGATCACCGTCCTACATCCGAATCCGCGGGTTCGATTGGATATCGAATATACGCTTTAAAGCCTCAGTGCCGGGATCAGGGCACAATCTGAGTAAGCAGCCATTTGGCATGTTACTTTTTATTATATTTTAATAAACAATACTTCACTATGATTGCCTTTCTGTTCCTATCTATATGAATGTTGGATCATCTGACGTGCCTATCCGGATCATTCTGAGTCATCCCATTGACATAAGCAGTTTATGACTTCTTTTTTAATTAAAAGAGTCTACTAGTATTGGTAAGGAGCCATTTCTATCGATCACATCGGGTGCAAATATATGGTGGTGGTTCCAGAACTGCAATATCTACGTCATTTTTGAGCTGAGATATACCATTGGGTGCTTATTATTTAGCACTATTGGGACTTTTCTTTTATTTCATTGTATGGACACTAGTTCACTCCACTAATAATATATGATTTTTGTAATAATAGATTGCACATTTCAATGTATATATATACACATAATTTTGTATTGATTTTGTGTTTTCAGCGCCCCTTCACTTCCGATTCTACTTGTATTTTTCACACACTGAAAATTTTTTTAGGTGGCAGCTCTTAAACTGGTATATTTAATATATTTAGGTTTAATTACACGTAATTCTACCCACTAGTTGGGAGAATTAACATTGTTTTTCTGTGGCGCAAATTATACACATTTTCCTCACATAATTGGGCGGAGAAGAGCAAAGAGCATACCGTGTTTCCCAAAAAATAAGACCTACCCTGAAAATAAGACCTAGCGTTATTTTCCAGGAGGGCTGCAATATAAGCCCTACCCCAAATATAAGCCTTAGTGTAAATGCTTGTAATATCCTATAACCCACTCTTTTACGGTAGTATATAATGTACAATGTGTGTGTTGCTGTAATATAATTGTGGGGAAGAGAGCTCCGGTGGGAAACAGAAGTGCAGAGCGGTGCTATAACAAAGGTATTTGGCACAATAATATTACAGAAACACACACATTGTACGATTATATACTACTGTAATGGAATGGATTATTGGATTTTACAAGAATTTTAACTCAGTTTACATTGGGGATTCCTGGCAGGCAGGGAGGGAGAGAGGACAGCACATTACATGGTAAGACCTACCCCGAAAATAAGCCCTAATGTGTCTTTTGTTGCCAAAATGAATATAAGACCCGGGCTTATTCTCAAGGAAACACAGTAGTGATAGAGAGATGAGCTAATCACTGTAATAGTATAAGTGCCTCCTTACCAGATGAGTTGGACCATATGTTTTCACAAGTGGTCAAAGACAGCTTGTTCTCACCATAGGGGATATGGTGCAGTGGAGTCCAATGCAGCAGTGAATAGTAGGTCCAATAGTAGGTCCAATGCGGAATAAAAAATAAAAAATAAAAACACGTTCTGGTATGTCTGCAGACAATCTGCCAGAAAACAACAGGCCAGTAGGCGATAGACAATGTAAAATAAAAACTTGGAGCAACAGCCACAAGCGACAGCAGAAAAGACGCGGGTGACCTTTCATAAAGACAGTTTACAGCTAGTACATTATATACTACTAAAACATCCCTCAGGCCGCTTACACACGATCAGACCGGTCCGATGAAACTGGCTTTAAGGCCAGTTTCATCGGACCAAATTGATCGTGTGTACGGCCCATCGGACCGTTGTCCATCGGACCAACGTTTTAAAACTTGCTTTAAAATCTGTCCGATGGACACCTGACCGTCGAACCAAAACCATGGTTAGTACACAAAAGCATCGGACCAAAAACCCGCGCATGCTCAGAATCAAGTCGACACATGCTTGGAAGCATTGAACTTCGTTTTCTCAGCACGTCGTTGTGTTCTACGTCACCGCGTTCTGACCCAATCGGATTTTGGACTGATGGTGGGTACGCACATCAGACCATCAGGCCACTTCAGCTGTGACCTGATGAAAACGGTCCGTCGGACCATTCTCATCGGATGGACCGATCGTGTGTACGCGGCCTCAGAAGACGTTCTGTAGGGTGAACCGCTTAGGAACAGAGCTGAGCTGTGATGTCATCATGCTGGCTCAGACGAGCAGCGTTGTGTGAGCGAACTATCTGTATATTTTTCACATTTGTAAATATAAACTCTTTATTTAAATAAAAATGGAGTGAGAATTACTACACGATGCGGCTTCTTCTGTTCTTTCTCTGCATCTGAGATCATCTTATCGGGCTTGTAGTGATTACTACTGCATATACTGCAGCACAGTGGCTAAATGATTAGCATCATCCCCTTGCAGCACTAGGGTCGCCTGTTCAAATCCCACCCATGGCACTAGAGTTTCCTCTGAGTTCTCCGATTTCCTCCAACGCTCCAAAGACATGCTGGTAGGTTAATTGGCTCCTGTCTAAATTGGCCTTAGTATGTGTATGTATAAATGTGAATTTGTCAGGAAAGGTTCCACCCGCTGGTAAGGCCCCTTTCAGACGTCCGCATCCGCTGCTCCCTTTTTACAAGTCCGTTTACGGACTTGTAATGGACCCCTATGGGATCGCGTCCATTAGCGGATGATGCATCCGCTAACGTCCGCAATGATCCGCGTCCGTAAAGGTCCGGTTTTTCGGACGGAAGAAAACCCTATTTTTCTTCCGTCTGGCGGATCGGATCGGATGAATACGGACACACGGTCCGTATTCATCCAATTCCCCATAGGGGATAGCGGAGGAGAGACAGGGTGGTCCCTGCACGGTGTGCGGGGACCGCCCTGTCCGCCGACAGCTCAGCGGGGATCCCCGCTGAGCCGACGGACACACACGTAGCAGACACAAAAATGGTCCGCTCCGTGTGAAAGGAGCCTAATACTATCTGATATTTGGTGTGCAGTACTGATGTCCACCAGCAGGTGTCTCCTGCAGTTTGGAACTATCAGGAGAGACTTTTCCTGCTGCTGTTATGTGATTATTGGGCTGCAGTACTGGCATCCACCAGCGGGTGGATCCTGGCAGTATGGAGCAGATATCTCCTCCTGCAGTTATAAATCAACTGAATCTGATAGCAGGTAATGGTATAAAAACCTGACAAGTTCAAACACACTTTGCCTTGGCTTCGTTTTGTGCCCTCATCTGAACCTTGATCCTGAACCTGACTCTAATCCTAAACCTATCTGACCTGTTCCTGTCAGTCCTGTATCCCTGCTCTGTTGTCTGATCCCTTCGACCCTCTCCCTGTCCGTTGCTCCTTGTCCCCCATCTGCTGATCTCCTGTTATGACCCTGGCTTGGCTGGGACTACGATTCCGGTATTCCCTTTTGGCTATAGATATATACATGTATATACAGTACAGACCAACATTTTGGACACACCTTCTCATTCCAAGAGTTTTCTTTATTTTCATGAAATGTAGATTCACACTGAAGGCATCAAAACTATGAATTAACACATGTGGAATTATATACATAACAAAAAAGTGTGAAACAACTGAAAATATTTCATATTCTAGGTTCTTCAAAGTAGCCACCTTTTGCTTTGATTACTGCTTTGCACACTCTTGGCATTCTCTTAATGAGCCTCAAGAGGTAGTCACCTGAAATGGTCTTCCAACAGTCTTGAAGGAGTTCCCAGAGATGCTTAGCACTTGTTGGCCCTTTTGCCTTCACTCTGCGGTCCAGCTCACCCCAAACCATCTCGATTGGGTTCAGGTCCAGTGACTGTGGAGGCCAGGTCATCTGGCACAGCACCCCATCACTCTCCTTCTTGGTCAAATAGCCCTTACACAGCCTGGAGGTGTGTTTGGGGTCATTGTCATGTTGAAAAATAAATGATGGTCCAACTAAACGCAAACCGGATGGAATAGCATGCCGCTGCAAGAGGCTGTGGTAGCCAATGGTGGTTCAGTATGCCTTCAATTTTGAATAAATCCCCAACAGTGTCACCAGCAAAGCACCCCCACACCATCACACCTCTTCCTCCATGCTTCACTGTGGGAACCAGGCATTGGAAATAACAAAGAACGGATGGACGGCCGCACACCGGAAAACTCGAGTTGTCTTTATTGAAAAAGCATAAGCAGGCACCACAGATACACAGCAAGAATAAAAAAACAGCCGAACCGTGCATGTAGAGTCCATCCGTTCACCTTTTCTGCGTCGCACAAAGACACGGTGGTTGGAACCAAAGATCTCAAATTTGGACTCATCAGACCAAAGCACAGATTTCCACTGGTCTAATGTCCATTCCTTGTGTTCTTTAGCCCAAACAAGTCTCTTCTGCTTGTTGCTTGTCTTTAGCAGTGGTTTCCTAGCAACTATTCTACCATGAAGACCTGATTCACACAGTCTCCTCTTAACAGTTGTTCTAGAGATGTGTCTGCTGCAAAAGGTGGCTACTTTGAAGAACCTAGAATATGACATATATTTTCAGTTGTTTCACACTTTTTTGTTATGTATATAATTCCACATGTGTTAATTCATAGTTTTGATGCCTTCAGTGTGACTCTACATAGTCATGAAAATAAAGAAAACTCTTGGAATGGGAAGGTGTGTCCAAACTTTTGGTCTGCACTGTGTATATATATATATATATATATATATATATATATATATATATATATATATATATATATATATACCCGTCTGATTATTGTTATTTTGTGGTCTTGTCTAATATTGGTTTGTTGTGCACTGTGTGATATTGGAGGTGGTTGCGTTTAAATATTATTCACGTTTCTTAAAAAATTATTACTTTCTTCACCTATATTCTGTACGTCTGGTTTACTTTGTGCAGTACACACAGTTCTGATCACATCTGATTCATGACAGAGTTAGAGATCTTACATTGTAAGCTCCTTAAGGGCAGGGACTGATGTGAATATATAATACATATGTAAAGCACTGCATAAATTGACAGCGCTATATATGTACCTAAAATAAAATAAAATATAGAGTAGAGAAGATTCATTCTGCCTGGTATCAGTATAAAGAGTTGTGTGACCTGTTATGGCTTTTGGCCTTTACATCGGTATATAAGAGAGAGAGACACCCATCCTGCCTTGGATCAATATAAAGCTTTGTATGACCTCTTCAGTGATGAGGTCTTAATTTGTGGTAAGCAGACCCACTGGGTGGTGGTTTGAGCACTGGATGTGTTGTGTGTGTGTAAAGCCTCGATCAGATTTTCGCACGACCGTTCGTCCATTTGTTGTTGCATGCTAGTCTCATGTTGAAAGTGAAGAAGTTACTCATCATATGAAAATTCTCGCAGGACAGAATTCACAGTTTTCAACTTCAGAAGTGTTGTAATGTGTTGAATAGTTTTGTATGTATTCTTTTGCTCCTGAGCATGCGTAGTCTTGCTCTTACGATTTTTTTTGGACGAAAACCGCACTAATAATGCGAAAATTGGATGTTGAGTTCAGGTACGACAAAAATTCCCCCTTACGTCAGGTGCTCCTACCAGCGAAATTCTTTATATTGGGTGCCCCCATCAGACTACACCAATAAATCAATTGCTACCATCAGAGTGCTCCATCACATCAGGTGTCCCCATCAGAGTGCCCCCTTAACATAATATGTGCCCATTAGTGTGCCTCTTAACTTTAAATGTGCCCATCAGCATTCCCCTTATTTTATGTTAAGGGGCATGCTGATGGGCACATTTTGTGCCCATCAGAGTGCCCCATAACATAAAATTTGCTCATCAGCATACTTAAGATAAAATAAGGAGCGTTTCACGGCGGCGGTTAATGATGGGATGGGGGGTTCCAGCACCTTGTACCTCTGGACCCCTTTGTATTACACAGCACCCTGCACCTCTGGACCCCTTTATATTACACAGCACCCCGCACCTCTGGACCCCTTTATATTACACAGCACCCTGCACTTCTGGACCCTTTTACATTACACAGCACCCTGCACCTCTGGGCCCTTTATATTACACAGCACCCTGCACTTCTGGACCCTTTTACATTACACAGCACCCTGCACCTCTGGGCCCCTTTACATTACACAGCACCGCACCTCTGGACCCCTTTATATTACACATCACCCTGCACCTCTGGACCCCCTTTACATTACACAGCACCCTGCACATCTGGACCCCTTTACATTACACAGTGCCCTGCACCTCTGGACCCCTTCACATTACACAGCACTCTGTACCACTGGACCCCTTTATATTACACATCACCCTGCACCTCTGGACCGCTTTACATTACACAGCACCCCGCACCTCTGGACCCCCTTTACATTACACAGCACCATGCACATCTGGACCCCTTTACATTACACAGCACCCTGCACATCTGGACCCCTTTACATTACACAGCACCCTGCACCTCTGGACCCCTTTATATTACACAGCACCCCGCACCTCTGGACCCCTTTATATTACACAGCACCCTGCACTTCTGGACCCTTTTACATTACACAGCACCCTGCACCTCTGGGCCCTTTATATTACACAGCACCCTGCACTTCTGGACCCTTTTACATTACACAGCACCCTGCACCTCTGGGCCCCTTTACATTACACAGCACCGCACCTCTGGACCCCTTTATATTACACATCACCCTGCACCTCTGGACCCCCTTTACATTACACAGCACCCTGCACATCTGGACCCCTTTACATTACACAGTGCCCTGCACCTCTGGACCCCTTCACATTACACAGCACTCTGTACCACTGGACCCCTTTATATTACACATCACCCTGCACCTCTGGACCGCTTTACATTACACAGCACCCCGCACCTCTGGACCCCCTTTACATTACACAGCACCATGCACATCTGGACCCCTTTACATTACACAGCACCCTGCACATCTGGACCCCTTTACATTACACAGCACCCTGCACCTCTGGACCCCTTTATATTACACATCACCTTGCACCCCTGGACCCCTTTATATTACACATCACCCTGCACATCTGGACCCCTTTATATTACACATCACCCTGCACATCTGGACCCCTTTATATTACACATCACCCTGCACCTCTGGACCCCTTTACAATACACAGCACCCTGCACCTCTGGACCCCTTTATATTACACATCACCCTGCACCTCTGGACCCTTTTACACTACACAGCGCCCTGCACCTCTGGACCCCTTTACATTACATAGCACTGCACCTCTGGCCCCCTTTACATTACACAGCCCCTTACAGTTTGTTACACAGACACCCCCTAACAGTTCTGGACCCCCTGCATGTTACACTGGGGGGAGACGTGACATGTGGCCCACCGGGCATATGCCCGGTATGCCCTATGGCCAGTCCAGGCCTGCACACAGCACTGGTAAGCCCCGCCCCCTTTCACTTCTCATAGGAACTTAATTGACAGCAGCAGGAGCCTATGGGGGGGACGCGGCACTGCCCAGGACAGCGCTGGATCATGAAAGAAGAGAGGTAAGTGTTTAGGGATGGGCGGGGGTATACTAGTGACTTGGAACGTTGATATGACTAACATTCAAACTGCAAAATGTGTGTACTGATCCTACAATTGTATACAGTTTCTACATTTAGGTTCTGTTTCCACTACTGCGCGTTGTTGTTCGACTTGACACATGTGAAGTCAAAACCCATGTATTTCAATGGTCCCCGTTCTAATTAGTGTGACTCAAGTCGCAGCGACTCCAAAAAAGGTTCTTGAACTACTTTGTTCCAACTTCGGTGTGAATCGTTCTGACATCGTTTTCACTGGTCGTATGACACTGCATCAAAAATCGCATTGCAAAGTTGCATTGTAAATCGCGTGACTTTGGGGTCATTGCAATAGTGGAAACAGAGCCTTATGGGAGTAGTAACTGAAGAAAAATTCACAAAATGTGAGTTGGGCAGTTATGTAAGTTTACATACAAAACTGCTCAGATAAAACCTCTAGCAACCACCAGTGATATGCGCTTCATTTTTGAAGAATCTGCTGCATAGTTAAAGCTGAAGATTATCAACAAATCTAGTTCCAGAGAACCTACTGCTTTCCACAGACCTAATATTATAGCCGATGACTTGATGTGCATGATATGTTGTCTCCATCTAGTGTTATTTTAGCAGAATGCATCTTAGTACATGATAAATTATTGGGCATTATCTTTACAGTAAAACCTTGGTTTGAGAGTAACTTGGTTTGAGAGCGTTTTGCAAGACAAGCAAAATGTTTTAATAAATGTTGCCTTGATATACAAGCGATGTCTTGATATAAGAGCGGCATCATATCAAAAAGAAGAGAGGAGCCTCTAAGTGTAGCAATATGGTTACATTTAATGAAGGTACAACATTTGGCAACGTATTGCTACACTTGGTGCCTCTCTTCTCTTTTATACCCTGTAAAAAAAATGCTTTGATATACAAGTGCTTTGGATTACAAGCATGTTTCTGGAACTAATTATGCTCACAAACCAAGGTTTTACTGTATTTGTGTTTCACGTGTTCATTTCAAAGGAATCTTGTCCAAGGGACATGCAGACAATGTCATTAATGGCCTCCCTGTAAAAATGACAGCTGCCTATATCTAAAAAACTAAGTCACTGTCTGACCATTAATAAGCATCAAATGAAATCAGAGTACTTTAGGAAATTATTTGAATGCCTGTCGGTAACTGAAAGCAAAGCTGATTTCAAAGCCTGGAAGCTTAATATAAAATAACATGCAGGAAAATATAACTGGAGCCATAACCAATGCAACATAGTGTTGGCATTACTGGGCCAGCTACTTCCTCAAAATAGCACTTTTGGCTGTGAGCTGGGGGAGTTCTGCCGATGTCTTGTATCTCTTGGGTTCCAATAAATATGTTTTTTCTCTGCAGATGGGCAATAAAACATGAAGGCTTATCCAAACCCGGCCAATGGAAATTGTCGAAAGTAAAAAACCCTTTGTGGAACAAACTGACCTATTTGTGGCCAGTTCTGCCAAATGGAGAGATTAATGAGGTATTATTGAATATAATGTTTTACATTTGGATGTAACACTTGAAGGCAAATACATTTAAAGCTTTAATGTAAAATAATGTGTGTGCTTTAATGGAGACTTTTTTTTTTTAATGACTCATCTTGGAGTTAGCATGATTTTAACAGTTACATTTAATCTGTAACCAAGCATTTACAAAAATACTGCCAAGTATTTACATACAGGCAGTGAATGACAAGCTCTCACTTACCTCTGTACCTGCAGGCAATGTAGAACAATTCACTCTTAAAGTTCACAGCAGAAGTACTGAAGAGCTTCACTAAGGGAGGCCATAGACAATGCGGTTTTCTTTCCTGCAACTGAAAGAAAATAACTAGATTCCCTCATAAACACAGCCAGTGTTGATAGGGGAATCCCTCTCGCAGAACTTTTGTGTACACAGTGATTATTGCTATGGTTGGCTTAAAGCGGATGTCCCATTAAAAAAGTATATTAAAAGCCAGCAGCTACAGATACTGCAGCTGCTGACTTTTAATATTAGGACACTTACCTGTCCTGGAGTCCAGCGGCGTCCGCAGCAGAGGACGAGCGTTCGCTCGTCTCTCTGCTGTTCCCCCCTCTATCCACGGTGAAGGAACCAGGAAGTGAAGCGCTCCGGCTTCACTGCCCAGTTCCCTATGGCGCATGCGCGAGTCGCGATGCGCCCGCCGATTGGCTCCCGCTGTGTGCTGGAAGCCGAGAGTTCCCAGCACACAACGGGGGGGCGACGGGATGTCGCAAAAGAAACCCGACTTTTGCCCGAGACTGCGGGCCGGAAGTGGGTGCAAATACCTGTCTTTAGACAGGTATCTGCACCCCCCTCCCCCCTGAAAGGTGTCAGTTGTGACACCGGAGGGGGGGAGGGTTCCGATCAGCGGATCTTCACTTTAGGATGGAGATCCGCTTTAAAGAGTAAGTAAATCCTGATGGGAGGTACTTCTTCTTTGTTTCCCTGCAAAGGTAAAGCATAATGGGTTACAATGCATTGCATAGTAGCGCATTACGTGACACATACCTGCAGGAGAAGCCCGCAATGTCCCCTTCTTCCTCGCTACTAGGGAGCGGACATTCTTCACCCCTCTTCCTTCCGAGGCTGCGAACTCCGGCTTTTGTGAGTGGCCAGAGTCGTTTGACGTCTCGGGAGCCTCCACTCACAGCATGACCCGAGTTAGAAACGGCACAGCGTGTCCTCTCTAAGTCTGGGCATGCGCAGATCAAATCGCTGTACGGGGATTTGCACATATCTCCTAGACCGTGCAGGTCTGGGAGATATTTCAAGCACCTACAGGTAAGCCTTAAGCCTTAATCTAGGCTTAAATGTAGGCTAAAGTGGTTGTAAAGGGTTTACAACCCCTTTAAAGGACCAACCCCCCAGCCCCCTGTTTTACTTACCTGAGCCCTGGAATTTCCCACGGCGAGGACTTGCTGTCTCTCTGCCCGGGGTTCTCCGCACTTGATTGGATAGATTGATTGCAGCTCAGCCATTGGCTCATGTTGCTATCAATCAAATCCAATAACGCAGGCACAAGGGGTCGGGGCTGAGTCATACATTCGGCGGCTATGGATGCTTACAAGGTAACCCCCCCAGGAGAGCACTTCTCCTAGTGGGTTATCTGATGCAGGGAGGAGCCGCAAGAGCCACCGAGGGACCCCAGAAGGGACCTCCAACAGTGGAGGTAAGTATGATATGTTTGTTATTTTTATTTTTTTTATAATTGAAGCATTACAATCACTTTAAATCACCCTGTTTCCACCTCCCAGCAGTGACTAAGTATTCTGGGATGGGGAAGCTGAGCTGCTGAGAGAACCACTTTAAGGACTTTGGTGCTTCTGCTCTGAAATTGTAGGATGAATTCTTCCAGAATGCCTGCAGTTACCAAGGTTAGAGAGGACTTATTTATTTATTTACTGCTTGTACAAATATATAAATAAATTAATGCTCATAGCTTATCCACATATTTCCTTTGAGGAAGTCTGAGAAAAGTCGTTTCATTCTGATTATTATTATTTATTCGTAATGACTATGTACAAGGCAAAGCATTTCTATCCTTGCGCTTTGTTTATCATTTTTTACCTTTTTCATTTCATATTTTCTTCATATACATAAATATAATATTTATTGTAAATTATATCTGTGAAAACTGCAGGCATGGGAATCTGCTAAATGGAACTCATTAGTATGAAAAACCATATCAACCCAATCAATGTTCCATCCAGTATAAGTGGCAGGTTGCCAGTAAGTAGGGGACTTTCCTGTGGTAGGTGGGGTTTTTCCTGTAGTTGTAGTAGTATTTTTTTTGGTCTTGACTATTATAAACAAAACCAGAAATTGTGTACGAAAATGCAACACATAACCATTTCATCTGCTCGGCGTAAGAATATTTGCACATAAAACGTTCTCTTTTAATGTTTGTTAGGAATTCGATTGGCCCATTCAAGGATCACTTATAGTAGACAGCCCACCTCTGCAGAGACCTGCCTTCAGCCACCCAGACAGGCTCACCCCGGTGAGACTGAAGGTTCTGAAGAATGGGGATTGGGACCAGAGCAGAGCCTGTGTCATCGTGGGACCAGACCTAACCAATATGCACTTATGCGTTGGTGCAGCTAGGTATGAACGTGTTGAACTCTTCCTATCCTTATAATTAGGATTTGTGTTGGTGGGCTCTTGTTCACGTCACAGCTTGCTTCTGTCCCTGCACAACCCAATGGGAAACCAAGAGCAGTTTGACGCAGGTGGATGTGGCTTCGAACAAGATCAAGTTCAGGTAAAATGTAAACTGCGTTTTCTCTTCAACGTAGGACCTTATTGTATATTTGGTGATTGATATGCTTTTAAAATGATGTATGAGCAGGGGCGGACTGACCATTTGGGCACTCGGGCACGAGGGCCCCATGCCACTAGGGGGCCTCATCAGGGTTGACAGCCTCAGTAAAACCACAGGGACAGTATATAAAAATCAGTGTTTAAAAAAACAACAACAAGATTATAGCTGCAGTACCATTTCAGTGTGTGTATACTGTGTGTGTATATAGTTGGCGTTCTGCCCCCTCCCTAGCAGTCAGTTTTCCAAAAGTAACTGGGACTGAACCTGCGGTATGGAGACCCCAAATATCTAGCCTCAGTGGCGATACGTCCACTAGGGGAGCATGGGCGCTGCCCCCCCCCATCCATGCGCCCATGTAATCTACATGCAGGGCGCTGGATGCATTGATTCCAATGTTTTTTTTTTGCAGCACGTGATTAGAGCCTGAGGCTCTAATGTGCTTCAAAAAAAGGGTGAGCCCACCCAGATGTGTGACATATTCGCTATTGTCACACTGATTCTCCTCCCAGCCAATCAGGAAGCATGTGCTGAGACCGTTTCCTCATTGGCTGAAAGAAGAAATTATCCTATTGGCCAAGGAAAGAGGAGACGGAGGACTGACCAACCCACCAGCTGCCACTGAAGAGTGTGTGGATGTGAGGACGGCAGACTGTCCTCATGCAGCTCACCTGTACCACTTGCCCATTACCAGAGAGCGGTGCGCACCTGAAGGAGCCTGTAATAGTGACAGTCCCTCCGTATGCTGCCCCTTTAGATGTTATCTGCCCCCAGGGTGTCCTCCCGCCTGCAATGATGCCTTTTAACCCGGTAACAGTGGGGTTGATGTACCAGAGGGTGTACCTCATCCTGGAATTACTGAGAGCACTCCCCCACACAGCTCCCTGAAGATGAGTCATGAGATCGAGGGTAAGTGATCCTGAGTTTGGGAGGCCATGGGCTGCACATCTGCCTGTTTTATTGGGGTCTGGATTGGGTTGGGGGGCTTCAACCAGTGGCTGGGGTTTGTTATCCTAGCGGTGAAGAGGGCACCCCACAGCCAGCCTGTCATTCTTCTAATGGAGGTACACCTGTCAGTGTGTCTTTCCATCCATCCGATCGTTCACGAGCAGGTGACCCCATCATGTCAGTAGCGCTGTTACAGGAGCCCTTGAAGGGGATGGTGTCAATGTGTGATGCTGATGAAGGCTACAATGTGGCTGAGAAAGAAGGAGACAGTTCCTGTCTTTCATTCATAGACTCTGAGTATTGAGTAGATCGGAATTGGTGTAAAGCAGGTGTCATCCAGTGTGATGAGAGCAGAATGGTAGGGAGCAGGAAGCAGGATGGTAGGGAGCTGGATGGCAAGGAGCAGGGAAGTGACCACAGGCAGGGTTGTGAGGCATAGTGGGTGCAAATATGGTGAAAGTCATTGGGCGCCAGACACTTCTTGGATGTAAAAGAGGTTTTATTTATTTTGAGAGTCCTTTTTTGTAGGAAAGAGGGTTAGGGCCAAGACACCCTTAAGTAGTTGTAGATTCAATTGGTAGACACGGAGACTATAATAGAAAGACAGCCGTGCAGCAAAGTGCCACATCTGCACATGCAGGAATGCTATTTCCTATGGCAACAGTCTTTAACAGTTCTTAACCCAACATAACAGTTCCTTTCAGCTTCACTACAACTGCCTCTTGTAGTTCTTCAACACTGAGCTCCCGGTCTCTCAGTAGACCCTCTGATTCCCTGACTCTGAATTCCTTGAGCTCCTCCAATCTTTGAAGTGGTATCTCCCTCAAGCGTCGCCCACACTTCCCTGCTGGGTCCCTAGCTTCACACTCTAGATACTCCTCAAGCTTCACCCACACAGACTGGCTTGACACACAAGGCTGCTCTGCAAGCATCACCTCCACTAGTTGGGTCCTTGACTTGGTCACCACCTTAAGTTTCCCAATTCTCCACCGTGCCATCCCTGGTGAAGGTGGTTGGTCCCTTAGTGGCGACAGCTCCCGTTCTACCTCTGACCACGACAGGTTTTCCAGCCTAGCACAGTCACTTTTGGTTGGATTGCAAGCCGCAATCCCAATCCTGCGCTGCCCTCTTACTTCTGGATAGGCCCTCACACAGCCTGGCAGCCGAATGCCCCCGAGATAGGCCCAATTTCCGACCGAGCAGCCTGGGGCGTATGACACACGTCCACCCAGACAGTCGTCCAGGTGGCACAGAACACACATCACCTGACTCCACCCAAATATATAGGTTCTCCTAGCAGGCCCCGAGATTCAAGAAAACCCCTGCCCATTGGCTGAGATACCCATATACCCACAACCTGACCTTGGGTTGCCCTTTTCATAACTAGTACCACCAATGTGCGGCCACCAAGTGGTAGAAAAGAAAAGTGCAATTCGGCCAAGGATCTCTATCAATCAACCAGGATAACTCCTGGCAAGTAAATTAGTGAGGAGCTCCCTGCCACTGTCAGTGGTAAACGGTTTTTCTCAACACTTTAACTGATACATTTATGGGAGAGCTTGTTCTGTTGAAAAACAACAGACTGGCTGGATCACCAGATGAAATTAAAGGAAAGAAAGTCTAAAAAAGCAAAGGAATGCAACCATCATATATAAAAATTGGTAAGCTGCAGTATATTGATTGCTTTTTGGTTTGATACTGCTTTAAAAGTGGAGGTCCCCCCAGAACTGATATTTTTCTTTTGAGTGTGTACTAACTGGATGATATTCAGGGCATGTATTAAATGGTGTTAACTCTGCTTTTGTCCATTTTTTTTTATCACAGCTCCGGTAAACCATGTGAGAAGAAACCTAACAAAGAACAGGCAAACAGAAAAAGTGTATTAGTGAACTCCCTAAAAGTGGAGCAGATTGAATTGCAGCAGTTTTTAGAAAGGTAAATATATAATTTCCCTTGTATTCAATGCAGTAACCAGAAATATCAATATACAGCAAAATTGTATCCCTACTACCTCCACCCTGCTGATGGGCCCCATAGAAGCTACTTCACCTAGTTTGGTGGTAGTGGTGTGGAAATGGGGTACTTTCTTGTTTTATGTTGATCATTCTTTCTAGTAATTGCTTTGAGCAAATAATTTATCTTCAATTTTATTAAATATTTTGCAAGGCAAGGGTTACACTCAGAGAGCACATAACCGGGGACAACATGATCCCATATATCATTGTATTAATATAACAGAAATGTCAGTCCTTCAAAACAGTTACTACAAGGTAAAAATAAAATCAATATAAATGTGCAGTTCATCCAAAGCGTCTATACTGTACAGTGCTAACCAATGTTTCCCATGGACAAAATAACTGCCCAGAAAAGTAAAACAAAATAAAAAAGGAATCCAAGGCAGAAAAAAAAAAGAGAAGAAAAAAAAACCCACACAGATCTAGGGAGCTCTTTCTTGACCAAAGAAGATCCCACCAAACCGCCATTTTAAATTCAGACCAAGCTCCAAACTAGAAGCTATTCACAAAAAGGATCTTAGGATCTCAGATCTCAAGAACTCAATCCAAGGGGGACCACACAGTCTCACGCCTCGTACAAACAACCAGTTTTCCCGTCGGTGAAAACTGCAATGACAGCTTTTGGCCGGGAAAACTGGCCGTGTTTATGCTCCATGGAATCCCGGCGGGAAAAATGAGAACATGTTTTTTTTCCCGGCGGTCTTTTTCCCGACAGTTTTCCTATGGGAAACACTGCGGTGAAGCATACACATGGCCGGGTTTCCCGGCCAAAGCTCTCATGGCAGTTTTCCTGCCAGGAAAACTGGCGGTGTGTAGGGGGATAAAGCTGCCGAGCAGGTTCTCGGCTTTCCCCTCGGTTTTCCTGGAGGACTTTTTACCGCCGGGAAAACAGATCGTGTGTATGGGGCATCAGACTTGGGGTAAAATTCCTTAGTTCCTCCATTCTCTTTTGGTGATTAATTTCAGCTACCTACTCTTTAATAGTGGGAGCAGCCTTACTACTCCAATGCATAAGTATAAGTATTCGCGCTGCAAAAAGGAGAAAAGAAAGCAGCCCCTTTTTAGCCTCTCGCATGGAGCCCAGATAAATAAAAAGTAAAGCAATCTCCAGAGACTTCTGATGGAATGCGCAAATTGGAAACACAGACTCCCAAAATGGTTTAATCTGGGGACAGGTCCACCATATGTGGATCATTGTGCCTTCTTCTGCCCCGCAGCACCAACACTTTTTAGGGTAAATCGGGGACATTCTGTGCAGCGTCACAGGGCAACTATACCACCTTGTTTGTATTGTATAGTTCCTCTCTCTCTTATATAAATTAAGAGACTTGATTTAAAATTAGAAAGAAAGATTTCTTCCATTCTTCCACAGTGATCATATTGCCCAGTTCTCTCTCCCAATCTCTGGTGTAGTGCAGGCAATAAGAAAATGCATGGAATAATAGTATAATTTGTAGAGAATATGCGAAAGCACTATGTATGCCTGATACAGGGAGACTCAAATGCAGTTAAGTCCCTATGTAGTGCGCCCATTTTAGCATTATGTATATAAAAATGCTGAAGCTGAAGTAATAAAGCCATTTGCCCTGGTACTGTAGTTACACACTGTAGTCACTATTATAATAAATGCTTGACATTTCTTGGGCACTAGAGCTGGTTTGATCGGGTAAGAGGCCGAAGATTTCCACTGTAGGAACCTAACCGACCATAGACCCAGCGGAAAATCTGGGTCGCCCATAATCGGGGTAAGTGGGCCTGGTATTGAGGAGATACTCAACTTTCCAGCAGTCAAGTCCAAAACCTTTAGTAGAGATTTTGTCAAAGGTGGGTGTATTTGTTTAGATGGATGAGATATAGGCGCAATCCATGGAAAAAAAGGTCAAGGGGACAGATGTTATTTGCTGTTCAATAGTTACCCAGTGTTTTGATCTACAATTATAGGATCAGTACAGTATTCTGGTCAATATAGATGCTATATAGTAAAATTCCATATGCTGTAGGCCTGTTTCCCCCTTTGTCTTCCGCATTACTGACATATTTTGACAAAGTCTAGCCAAAGACTTCAGCCAAGATACCAAAGTGGGCTACATCGTAAAGGCCAGAAAAAAGCCAGTGGGAGGGTTATAGGTAGCATTTGATATAAACACAGAAAACAAGATAGTATATCAACCTTGTATATTGCCATTCTTCCTAGTCAAGAGTGTTTCCACATGGCCCTAGACTGCAGTCTACCAATCATGGAGCTTAGCATGGAGAGAGAATTAAATTCATATTTTTTTTCTTCTGAAGGCGATATTCACCCCTAAGTATTTAAAAGATTGTGGTTCTAATTGAAATGGAAAATTAATTTCCAGCATTTCTTTTTCAGTGCAGTCCAGTCAAGTTCCTCCACCCTAAACTCGCTCAATCATGTCTTTATGGACCTTGCTTTGTTTACTTGTCCAAATCATTTGGTGGAGGGGGGATTATGGATTGGGGTTGTTTTTAAGGGGTTGGGCTTGGCCCCTTAGTTCCAGTGAAGTGAACTCTTAAGGTGTCAGCATACCAAGACCTTTTGGGCAATTTCATGCTCCCATCTTTGTAGGATCAGTTTGGGGATGGCCCCTTCCTGTTCCAACATTACTGTGTACCAGTGCACAAAGCAAGATCCATGAAGACATGGATAAGTGAGTTTGGGGTGGATGAACTTAACTGGCCTGCACAGAGTCCTAAACTGTGGCATTAATTAGAGCTGAGACTGAGAGCCAACTCAACATTGAACCCTACGGATGAAGACTGGGGCGCCATTAAAGTTTTTGGGCCAGATTCACATACCCGGGCGCATCTTTGTGTGGGCGTAGCGTATCTTCTTTACCCTATGCCGCCGCAACTTAGAGAGGCAAGTGCTGTATTCACAAAGCACTTGCTCCGTAAGTTGCGGCGGGGTAGCATAAAGTGCCCGGTGTAAGCCCACCTTATTCAAAGTAGGAAGGAGGTGGGCGGCATCTATTTAAATGAATCGTGACCCCATGCTAATGAATGGCCGGCCGAACTGGGCATGCGTGCGCATGCTCAGAAGCACGTCGCATATACTCCCTAAGTGACGTCAGGGTGCAATGCCTACGACGTGTGAACGTAACCTATGCCCAGCCCTATTCACGTACTACGTAAACGACGTAAAATCTGACAGCGTCATTCCCTGGCCCATAGCTTTGCATTAGCTGCGCCTCATATAGCAGGGGTAACTTTACGCCGGACGTAAGCCTTACGCAAAGCGCCTATATGAAGCGGCCGGGCGCATCTACATTCGTGAATCGGCGTATCTTGCTCATTTGCATAGTTACAATGGTAACGCCGAATGCGTCCAGCGTAACTATGTGCCCACGATACGCCAGCGTAGGCTAGTTACGTCGGACGGCTGAAGCCATGTTTTTCGGTGTATCTCGCTTTGTGAATCGGCGCAAAGATGCGACGGTGCACATTTGAAATTACGGCGGCGTATCTGGAGATATGCCATCGTAAATGCTTCCTGAATCTGGCCCTATGTGCGTCCCAATACTTTTGCTAATATAGTGTATGTGGTTAGAGCCTGCATTATATACAATGGGAAGTGCAAGTCGTTATGCATATGGAAAGCAGGAGCCTGCAAATCACATTTGATTGTAGAGAAAAGCAAGTCTACGCATTTTTCTGGGCAGTCAGATGCCCTGTGCTGTGACCTACTTTCCCTGAGCACAACTGCTTAGACTGCTATGAAAGCAATTAATGGACGGCAGTATTAGCAGTATCTCAGAATAGTAGGGCAAGCTCTAAAGCAGTTATCTTTTAAGAAAACCTGTGCTGAGGAAATATGTAGCCTAGCATTACTAACCTCACTTTCTCAGAATACTAGATTCCTGGCTGTAATGCTGATCCAATATCTTCAGTACTGTTACTCACTGACCAGAAGCAAGCATGCATTTCAGAAGTTGTGATTTCACTGGGACATAGCTCTCTGCCTGCTTCTACTGGGTCAAAGCCTCAGAAAAAAGGCTGAACACATCAGAGGAACTGTATAGTCTGAGAGAACAGGTTATGTTAAACCAGGGCTGGACTGGGACAAAAATGTGGCCCTGGACTTCATCCAGACTGGCCCACTTTGACAGGTCTCTCCCATGGCGGCCGAACAACTCCCACACCCCCCCCCCTGGCCACCCAAGCCCCCTCTTCCCCTTTAATAGCCACTAGCCATTCTACTTTAATAGAGCAGAACAGCTGGCACTGGTACTCTTATAGGCAGTACCAGTGGGGAAGCTAGACATTATTTCACCCGGGGGCAAAGAATCAGTTCGGTGCCCCCCCCCCTTATGGGACAAGATTAGGCAGAAGTGAGAAACTCCCAGGCCATAGCTGTTGAGTCAGCTGTCTGTCCCCTCCCCCATGCTCCTCTGTCGTCCCCCCTGCTCCTCTGGTCCTCCAACTGCTTCTCTGTTCCCCCCCGGTGAGCGGAAGGGAGAGACAAAGGAGCGGACGGGGGCGGCGGTCTGCTGTCACTGAAGCCGGCCCACTGAGCCATCGGCCCACCGGGAAACTCCCTGTAGTCCCAATGGCCAGTCCATCCCTGTGTTAAACAAAAAATAAAGCTAATTTGAATTGTGGAAAAAGGAAGCTCAGCAATTGCAGCTTCTATATTTCTCCCTGTAAAGGTTTCCTATAAACCTCATTGTGAATGGCCAGAGCCACGATTATGTCACTCCCGCGCACGCGCTCGGGATCCGCCAGTTACGGTGCAGTTACGGCGTGCCATTGCATCAGTCGGCATGTGCCGATGACTTTGGCACATGCAAATATAAGGGTTATCTCCTAAAGTGTTCACACTGAATGACCAAAGAGGACCTTCAGACTCAGCCCCCCCTCCCCAATTTTTTTTGGAATATACCCCTCTTACCAGGAGGCGATGTCTGCACAATTTTGATACTCACCCAGCCACTGGATCCAGCGTTGTCCTGCTGACATCCTTCTGCCAACAGACACTGCTCAGTCCTGTGCTGCCATCTTACGTCTGACATCATCCAGAGACTTGCCGGCTGGGACCGGCCCCATGATGACACTCTGCTAGGCCTGCACCCCTACTACTTGCTGAATGAAAGACTAAAGGCCTCCTGGGATATGCGACGTGCATATATCCCAGGTGGCCCAGCAAGCACTATGCACATCATGAGCCTAGGCCGGCAGTCTCCAAAGTGAAAGCTCTTTGCCTGACTTTACCTGGCCCTTGGGACACAGTTTCATCCAATGACACCAAAAATGGGGACATTTTCTTCCCACTGACACTAACGAAGGGGCATATATCATTTTATTGACGCCAACAATGTGGCACTATTCCTTCCACTGACAATGAAATAATGCATTTGGGTGGCAAAAATACGAATGCAATCTAGTAGATGACAGGCTCAGCAATGGCATGCAATGCCAAGTTGCTGCTAACAAAGTCAACAGAATATTGGCATGCATTAAAAAGGGGATTAACTCCAGAGATAAAACGATAATTCTTCCGCTCTACGAGACTCTGGACCGGCCGCACCTAGAGTATGCTGCCCAGTTCTGGGCACCAGTCCTCAGGAAGGATGTACTGGAAATGGAGAGAGTACAAAGAAGGGCAACAAAGCTAAAAGTCTGGAGGATATTAGTTATGAGGAAAGGTTGCGATCACTGAACTTATTCTCTCTGGAGAAGAGACGCTTGAGAGGGGATATGATTTCAATTTACAAATACGCACTGATGAGCCCACAATAGGGATAAAACTTTTTTGCGGAAGGGAGTTTAATAAGACACGTGGCCACTCATTAAAATTAGAAGAAAAGAGGTGTAACCTTAAACTACGTAGAGCAGGGGTCTCAAAAGGGCCAGTTGTATCTAATATTAGATGTCCAGCGCATCCCTTCCCCTTACATTAGATGTCAAGAGCCCCCCCACCATCAGAAGTTGAGTCCCCCCTCTCCCTTACATCACAGTGCACCCCCCTTTTCTTTATGCTGCTGCTGGGAAGAAGTTGAATTCATTGCTTGAAAGCTGAAAGTAAGGGTTTGGAGGATGACTGGAGAGGTGCGAGGGCCACATGAAATGGCCTGGAGGGCCGCATTCGGCCCACGGGCCTTGTGTTTGCCACCTCTGACGTAGAAGGTTCTTTACTGTAAGGCCTCGTACACACGAGCGGATATGTCCGCTGAAAACGGTCCGATGGACAGTTTCAGCAGACATCTCCGATCGTGTGTATGGGCTAGCGGACAGATTTGTCCACCCGACAGATTTCAAAGCATGCTTTGAAATCTATCAGGTGGGAATGTGTCCGCCCGACATGTCTGCTGGTTAGTACATGTGACGGTATTAGAGCATATCTCCGCCATCCTCTCCCTTCTTCTCCCATAAAAGAAATCACCCAATATTCCCCGACTTAGGAATATCCCTGGAATCGCCGAATAATCCACACATTAGCCATGGCTTAATACTGGATCTAACAGGACACACTTTAATGAAAGTACACAGCACACTTTATACAGGATTTGGAACATCCCGCCCCCAACAACCGCTTTCCTATTGGTCCATTGTAAAGTATTCAGTCTTCACTCTGGTCCTCTAAAAACCATGCAAATGAGGACTTGAAAATGTCTCCGCAGAGATTGGTCCCAAAGCTTGAATAGGTGTGGCCAGAAGCCTGAATATCTGTGTTCAGACAAAAGCCCCAGGGGGTCAATCAATGTACACAATAGCCAGCCACAGAACAATGGAGCTGTCTGGAGAATTGAGACAGGGCAGAAGTAATTTACACCTTATAATAGAAAGGCTTTAAATAGGGTTATCACACAATGGACAATAAGTATCACTTATGAGTCTGTTGACCTGGCTGGGGTTTAGAATAACAATTAACACCTCTACACACTGGACAATAAAATGTATCTCACAAGCCCGACTCCGGTATGCCATTGAAGGGTCATTGTCCAATTATCCAGGTCTAGAGGCACACAGGCATTAAGATTAGCAGGGAGAGAATTACATCTTCTGTAATACATGAATTAGGATTTCAGTATTTCATGGTCCATGACAGTACACTTACCAGCAGACATGTCGTCCCGCACCGCCGCCGCCAAATGGGTTTGGCGCATGCGCGGAAGTGTTTTACTTCCTGGTGCGGTGACGTGGCGGCGTCAACGTCACCGCCACGTCACCGCGCCGTCCGCCGGCAGGGAATTTGATCCGATGGTGTGTACACGCCATCGGACCAAACTCCAGATCGGACATATCTGATGGAAACGGTCCGCGGACCGTTTTCATCGGATATGTCCGATCGTGTGTACAAAGCCTTAGAGCTGTAAGGATGTGGAATCCCCTTCCACATGCGGTGGTCTTAGCAGGGGACATCAATGGTTTCAAGAAACTAGTAGATAAGCACCTTAAACAACCACAGCATACAGGGATAGACAAGGTAATACTGACATATAATCACACACATAGGTTCAACTGAATGGACTTGGGTCTTTTTTTAACCTCACCTACTATGTAACTATGTAAGTATGACACCAACAATGGGGAACCATTCCTCCCCCTAATACCAAAGATGGGACACTATTCTTCCCGCTGACACCAACAAAAAACACCAGTCCTCCCACTGACACCGAAGATAGGGTATTGTTTTCTCCCAATTGCAGGACATTTTCTTCTCCCACTGATCACAGTCTGACCCCTAAAGTCTGAAGGACAGTAAACTGGCCCTTTAGTTAGAAAGTTTCGGGACCCCTGGCCTAGGCAAACAATGTGCATGGAGGGTCGAACCGGCATAATTTGGTTGAAAAAAATTGGTAAAAAAAAACACTGCCCTACTGCTATAGACTAGGGAAGGAGGGGCCAAAAGTGGGAAAGTACCACCAAGGGTGAAGGTCCACTTTAATTACATAGAATTATGTTTGTTGAGAGTTTTGGAGCTTTGAACTTAGAACTACAAAACGCTCAGGTCTGAATTGGTCCCCAACCATCTATTATTTCATATACATAAAGGAAGAAGTAAGCCTCCTCCTAGCATTTTCTGTAATTTATAAGTATCCAAGTTTGTTCTGTCTCTTGTGTTTATCTACGTGTGTGTGTGTAAGCACATTAAAGGACGACTCTGCATGTTTCCTAACATCATCTGCAATGCTGTGTGTTCATTCACAGGTGTACACAGATAATGAACTTACCTTCCGCTGCCCGCAGACTATATAATGAAAACGGCGCTGAGATTTTTTCTTTGAGAGGCCTTGAAAGAGATCAGCTGGTAAGATGAAGCGGTTTAACGGATTAATCTTTTCTGCATTGTGCCTCCAGACCGGTATTTGTCATACTGTTTTAAAAGATCCACCGACAGGGTATTACAAGCCACTTAGTTACACTTCAGCGTCAGATGTACAGTGGGAAGGTATGGTGGCAGGGTTCTGCGCTGTTAGGAAGGTCGTATGGTTGATGAGCCTTGCTGAGTACAAAAGGTGCATTTTTTATGACTGTAATGTAATCTGTTAATCCTGAGCATCTAGTTTATAAAATATCAGCGGTAATCCCAACTCATCCAAGGAGAAGTACAAGTGCTTAGTGTTTTTTATGCTTCTAATTTATCGTGCTGTGACTGCTGTTGCGGTGTACTTTTTCCTGAGATGATACAGAACACTGATGTGTGCCATTTACAACAGGTCTATGTGTCCTGCGGGGAGCTTTGGATTGATCCTCAGTTGTCAGCGACTGAGCAAAAGAGGCAGATTCTGCTGAGCAATCTCACTTCTGATGTTTCCTTTATTCACAGCTACTGTTGCTTGAGAAACCCAGAAAGTAAGTGTTCTTTATGCTTAATATCAGTCCGGATTCTTTTTTTTGAAACGTTGTTCTTTATGTGCGAAAGCTGCACCTGGCAAGCAAAGGAGATAATGAAAAGCACTGGTTTGTGTCAAGGCAGCAGTTTTGAATGTGTAATAGTCAAGTGAATGGAAATATCTGATGTATTTATGTATTTATAGGAGAACATGTGGTGCAGCTGAGATCTGCTGAGTCCTGGGGGCCACTGGGCCCCCTAAAGATAGTAATCTGTGTTTTGGTGCTGTTAGGGTTGCCACTTCATCCCTTTAACCACTTAAGACCCGGACCAATATGCAGGTTAAGGACCTGGCCACTTTTTGCGATACGGCACTGCGTTGCTTTACATGCAATTGCGCGGTTGTGCAACGTGGCTCCCACAGCTAGACACTTAAAGGGCAACGTACCTGTATGTGCCTGTGCTCAGCCGTGCCATTCTGCCGATGTATATTGGCGTTAGGCGGTCCTTAAGTGGTTAAAACACATATTAATTACACAAGTTCTGTCTCTGATTAAGGTGCAAATGAAACTCGCTTGGTGTCTTATCTGCATTAAATTAGCCTTAGAACCTGTGTAATCAATATGTGTTTGGGTTTAAAGGGATGAGGTGGCAACCTTAGTGCTTACAGAAGCCAGTAAAGATAACCCTTACATATACCCAATTAAGTAACTGGCAGTGGTGGCTGGTGGGCTTCTTTTCTAAGGGGGGTGGCAAACAACCAGCACCCCCCCTTTGGACGGCATGGCCTGCATCAGGGGTGGCCTTGGGGCTTGTGGCACTGTCAGCCAGCACCCCCCGGCACTTACTATGCGGCGGGCTGTGTCCTCCTCTTCGCTATGGTCACACAAGGACGGCCGGGCACATGAATTCCTATAGTGGGGGTGTGGTTTTTGAAGCATCTGTTTAGAGCCAGAGACTCTAATAAGCTTCAAAATAGGGCGGCTCGGGGCGCAGAGAGTGTGCCCTGAGCCCACCCTATTTTAAAGCCTACTAGAGCCTCTGGCTCTAATCAGGTGCTTCGAAAAACGCATCCCCGCTATAGGAATTCATGTGCCCTTTGTCTTGAACGGAGTCTGGGCAGAGGAGGTGTCGGGGGGGGGGGGGTCCCACAATGCACGGGCCACCGCTGGTAACTGGCCTCAGGTGATACACAGAAGAAACAAATCCTCCTACATATGTTGTACATGTTTATCATCTTCTCTTCTCTACCGCCATTTAACGTCTAGAATTTATAAAGCTTGTCTAAACTGTCAGAAAACAGGGGGTGTGAAGCTGAAATTATGCACTTGCAGAACTCAGTAAGGAGAGCTCTGAGAGCTTATTGGAGGGAAGGGACACCCCCCCCCCCTTCAGACAGAGCACAGGAACAGCGCTGCGGTTGTCAATCAAAGGCTGCATTACTGGAGATCCCTCCCTTGTCACCTTTTTTTCTCTTATGCCGCGTACACACGATCACTTTTTGTGATGAAATAAAATGACATTTTTTAAAAAGGTAATTTAAAATGATCGTGTGTGGGCTTAACATCGTTTTTGTCTTCTGAAAAACGACCAAAAAAAAAAATTCGAACATGCTTCAATTTTTTATGTCATTTTTGAAAATGTTGTTTTTTGTGTTGTAAAAAATGATCGTGTGTGGGCTAAAACGATGTTTAAAACAACGTTTTAAACCCGCGCATGCTCAGAAGCAAGTTATGAGACGGGAGCTTGAATCGAACTTCCCCTTAAGGCCTCGTACACACGATCGGACACATCCGATGAAAACGGTCCGCGGACCATTTCCATCGGATATGTCCGATCGGGAGTTTGATCCGATGGCGTGTACACACCATCGGATCAAATTCCCCGCCGCCGGACGGCGCGGTGACGCAGCGGTGACGTTGACGCCGCCACGTCACCGCCACGTCACCGCACCAGGAAGTTAAACACTTCCGCGCATGCGCCGAATCCATTCGGCGGCGGCGCGGCGGCGGTGGGGGACGACATGTCTGCTGGTAAGTGTACTAACCAGCAGACATGTCGGGCGGACAGATTCCACCGGATAGATTTCAAAGCATGCTTTGAAATCTGTTGGGTGGAGAAATCTGTCCGCTAGCCCATACACACGAGCGGAGATGTCTGCTGAAACGGTCCATCGGACCGTTTTCAGCGGACATATCCCCTCGTGTGTACGAGGCCTTAGAGTGCCGTTGTACGTGTTGTACGTCACTGCGCTTTGCTCATCATTTTTTTTAAACGATGGAGTTTTAAAAATGATGATGAAGTTGGAAAAACTTCGCTTTTTTTCATGATGAAAAACGTTGCTTTATTTCATCACAAAAAGTGATCGTGTGTACGCGGCATAAGTGTCAGAAAAACTTGTCAGAAGTGACTCATGCAGATATCAGAGGAATAAAGCAGCAGACAGAAAATACACTTAGTGCTCAGGATTGAGACAAGTACACACTAAACAGTAGAGGGATAAGCTTGGTTCACATTTCAAGTCTTATGCCGCGTACACACGACCGTTTTTCGGGTTGTAAAAAATTAAGTTTTTAAGGGTCTAGAGAAAACAACGTTTTTTTTCAACCCGATCATTAAAACGGCCTTGCGTACACACGATCATGAAAAAAAAATGCTCTAGCAAAGCGCGGTGACGTACAGTACGACTGCACTATAAAGGGGAAGTTATATGCGGATGGCGCCACCCTTGGGGCTGATTTTGTGTTAGTAAAAGACGATTCGCGCTTTTCTGTCTGTTACAGCGTGATGAATGTGCTATCTCCATTACGAACGCTAGTTTTACCAGAACGAGCGCTCCCGTCTCATAACTTGCTTCTGAGCATGCGCCGTTTTTTCACGTCGTTAAAGCCCACACACAACCATTTTTTACAACCTTAAAAACGACAACGTTAAAAACTTTGTGAAAAATTAGAGCATGTTCGAAATTCTTAATGGCCATTTTTTAGATCGTGAAAAATGCTCTGGAGCCCACACACGATAGTTTTTAATGACATTTAAAAAAAAAAACGTAATTTTTTAGAACCCGAAAAACAGTCGTGTGTACGCGGCATAATGTTTACAGCCACTTTAAAGGGAACTTGTCATAACTATGGTATAACATGAACTAAGCTAGACAATGTGCTGCAAAAGGCTGGTGCGTACTAGTACTTTATTATAACACAGGTGTGGAAATTAAAAATAAAAACGACTTGTCCAAGGGACTAAATTAGGTTCCCAATCGGCTTGTCCCTCATGACAATATACTTGTACTGCTAAAAAAATTTAAAAAATAATGTTTTGCCATAATGAAAAATATCAAGGGCTCATGTTTTAATTAGGCAGATGTGCTTTTAGGAATGTCTGGAGCTTTTAAAATCGAAAGGGGCTTTATGGCAACAAACTTTTAATTGCATTGTTTATCTCCTACTCACCTCCCCGCCTGTCTCTGGCACCGAGCCAATTGGTCACTTATCAGGAAGGTGAGTGTCGGGCTCGCCTAACGCTCAGCAGAAACACACCTGCTGAGTGAGTAAACGAGGCGCTGACAAGGCCTTGTGGATCAGGGAACTTGCCCAATATAGGAAGGCAGATTCTACACTTCAAGACTCAGGCCCCGTACACACGTCCGAGAACCTCGTCGGGCTAAACTCATCTTTCCGCCCGACGAGGTTCCCGATGAGCGGTCGAAAAAGCTTGTCGAGCCAAAGTCCTCATTGAACAACGAGGAAATAGAGAGCATGCTCTCTATTTTGGCTCGACGAGCTTCCCGACGGGACGATCGTCGAAAGTGTACACACGACCGAGAACCTCGGCAGAATATGTCTCCCAGCGAGCTTCTCGCTGGATTCTGCCGAGAAGCTCGGTCGTGTGTACGGGGCCTCAGCAGTTTTCCTACACTTTAAGGAAAAGGAACATTGTTTTGGGGGCAGGTACATGCGCAAATAGGACTAAAGCCCTGTACACACGGGTCGAATGTCGGGAGACATCAGCCAGTTAAAAGAAAAAACGGTTGTGTTCTGCCTCTGATCAGCGCTCTCTGCCATTGGCTGAGAGCACTGATCACGAGTTGGTGGATTTCTGGTTTCCCAGCATGCTCGTCTGACAGAAGACGGACAAAAGACCAGCTTCTGTCGGACAGACTGACATACTCAAGAGCATAATGTTGGGCGTTTTTTTTTTTTAAATCGGCAAACGTCTACTGATATTCTGCCCGTGTGTAACCTCTTCCCGCCAGCTGTAAACATATATGCGGTGTCTCAGTGGCTGGGCTTTAATGTAAACATTTCTTTGCTGGGGCATGCGCCCTTTGTGCTCCCAGCACAGTTGTCAGCTGGGATCGGAAAGCTCCTGATGCATACTTGCGATCAGGAGCTTTCTGATCATGTGACCACTGCGACAGCCAATCTTAGCGTTTACATTATCCGAAAGCCTGCCTCCGCCTCCCAGCATCTAGAAGCACTTAAAGGGGTTGTAAAGGAAAAACATGTTTTCCCTAAATAGCTTCCTTTACCTTAGTGCAGTCCTCCTTCCCTTACCTCTTCCTTCCATTTTGCTTTTAAATGTCCTTATTTCTTCTGAGAAATCATCACTTCCTGTTCTTCTGTCTGTAACTCCACACAGTAATGCAAGGCTTTCTTCCTGGTGTGGAGAAAGCCTCTTGAGGGGAGAGGGGGCGAGCAGGCAAGTCAGGACATTCTCTACTTTGCAGATAGAGAAAGGAGCGTGTGTTAGTGGGCGTCCTGACAATCCTGCTCGCCCCCTCAAGAGGCTTTCTCCACACCAGGGAGAAAGCCTTGCATTACTGTGTGGAGTTACAGACAGAAGAACAGGAAGTGAGCATTTCTCAGAAGAAATAAGGACATTTAAAAGCAAAATGGAAGGATGAGGTAAGTGAAGGAGGACTGTACTAAGGTAAAGGAAGCTATTTAACGAAAACAAATATTCCTTAACAACCCCTTTAAAAGCATAAGGAAGGGGTTAGAATGCATTTAAAATGACATGTCCATCTGAGACCACCCTGTCTCGAGGATGACAATGTCCTGCCATTTCACTGCCAAGCAAACCACATTGCCACCCTGTTACAGGAAGTAAAAAAATGATGGCAGGATCGACAACAGGTAATACATGTTACAGCGGGGATTCGAAAAAAAAAAACTGTACTTAGGCCTTGTACACACGAGGGAATTTATCCACTGAAAATGGTCCGACGGACCATTTCAGCTGAAAAATCCGCTCGTCTGTAGGGGCAAACGGACAGTTTTGGGCGGATATCTCTGGCGGAAAAGTTTCAAAGCATGCTTTGAAATTTTTCCGCCGGAGAGCTGCCCATCGGATATATCCGCTGGTTAGTACGCCTAACCAACGGACATATCTGCCCGCACATGCGTCGTATCCTGTGAATGGATCCGACGCATGCGCGCGGAAGTGTTCTACTTCCTGGTGCGGTGACGTGGCGGCGTCAACGTCACCGCCGCATCACCGCGCTGTCCTCCGGTGGGGAATTTGATCCGATGGTGTGTACAGCCATCGGATCAAAATAGCCCGGCGTAAATATGCGCTGTAAGCGGTCCGGGGACCGTTTACAGCGGATAAATTACATTGTGTGTACAAGGCCTAACTGTATAGCAATGAACTAGAACATCTACTTCTGATAGTGTTTGTGGTCAACGGCACCACTTTTTTTTCCAGTATAGAAATAAATGTTGACGGAAGGAAATGGGTTGCCGCAAATTTCAGTTGTAATTAACACTGTATGAAATAAGGTTTCAAGCGAAAAAACAATATGCGACTTGATCTAACAGCAGTCATTAAGACTCACTGTAAAGATTGGACTCAGGGCACATTTCCCATCTCAGAACAGGACCTCTTACACCAGAAGGCTCACAAAGACATCTGCTAACGGTACCTTCTAAACAGCATCTGTCAGTTTCTCATGACAGTAATTGCAATAGAGTGTTTTCTAACAAGTCCACTGCCTCTCTTTAGATCTAGCCCTGGAGGTATATGGTGACATTGTCGCTGGGACAAGGCTGTCAGTGAATTACTGTGCTGTGCAAACAACCAGTGAAGAACAAGATGTGGATAACCAGGAGATTCAGGAAGAACAAATCATCCTGGAAGAGGATGGACTGGAAGAGACGGAGTAAGTGCAAATGCTTCTTTTTTTGTATTATAAAGGCCTAGGCCTCCAAATACCAAACATTTATGTTTTGGGTGGATTTTGGGGGGTTGAATTATATTCAGATTTTTCTTAAAAGAAAGAAAGATTATACATATTTATCGGCATATAACACGCACAAGCGTATAACACGGACCTTCATTTTAAGAGGGAAGTTTCAGTAAAAAATACATTTTAAATAAAGAACTGAAGCAAAATAAGGGTCAGTGCCCATCAATGCAGCCTGATCAATGCCCATCTGCAGCTTCACAATTGTCCATCAGTGCAGCTTGATCAATGCCCATCCGCAAGCCTCACAATTGCCCATGAATGCAGCTTGATCAAGGCCCATCTGCAGCTTCACAATTGCCCATCAATGCAGCTTGATCAATGCCCATCTGCAGCTTCACAATTGCCCATCAATGCAGCTTGATCAATGCCCATTGGCAGCCTCACAATTGCCCATAAATGCAGCCTGATCAATGCCCATCTGCAGCTTCACAATTGCCCATCAATGCAGCTTGATCAATGCCCATCTGCAGCTTCACAATTGCCCATCAATACAGCTTGATCAATGCCCATATGCAGCTTCAAAATTACCCATCAGTGCAGCTCGATCAATGCCCATCTGCAGCTTCACAATTGCCCATCAGTGCAGCATGATCAATACCCATCTGCAGCTTCACAATTGCCCATCAATGCGGCTTGATCAATGCCCATCTGCAGCCTCACAATTGCCCATTAATGCAGCTTGATCAATTCCCATCTGCAGCCTCACCATTGCCCATCAATGCAGCTTAATCAATGCCCATCTGTAGCTTCACAATTGCCCATCAATGCAGCTCGATTAATGCCCATCTGCAGCCTCCCCATTGCCATGAACGCTGCCTGATCAATGCCCATCTCACGGAGGTGGGTGGGATGAGCGCCATCAGATTACATACAGCAAGAATCTCCTGTTTACTCAGCTGCCTCTTTAATACAGTCCTGCCTCCTGGATTGGCTTCTATGATAGACAGAACACTGGTCTAATGCAGACCTATTATAGAGGTCGCTGAGTAAACAGGAGATTCTCGCTATATGTAACCTGATGGCGCTTGTCCCCCCCCCCCCCTCCTCATTCTCTCCGAGGCAGCCCAAATTGCAGTATCGACATATAACACGCACACTCTATTTGCAACCAATTTGCAGGGTGAAAAAGTGAGCGTTGTACGCCAATAATACAGTAATTTCTTAGGCTGCGTACACACGGAGGGACATGTCCGATGGAAATTTTTTCATCGGACATGTCTCCTCGGGATTTTCATCTGGCGTTGTGTGTACACACCATCGGATCAAAATCCCTGCCGGCAGACAGCGCGGTGACGTGGCGGTGACGTTGACGCCGCCACGTCACCGCACCAGGAAGTAAAAAACTTCCACGCATGCGTCGCATCCATACCTGCGAACCGTTTCCAGCAGATAAATTAGATTGTGTGTACGCGGCCTTAGGGATTCCAGCTTTAAGGTTTCCCCATTGGAGTATTTGGTTTTGCTATTTGGCCATGGACAAGTCAGACTTCTCCTGTTGGACTTTCTTTAAAAGAGAAGTATGTGATTATTATAATTTTTTTCAGTCACACTTACCCAGATCCGATGGTGCATCTGTCCCCTGCCAGCTCTAAGACTGAGAGCCAAGCGGTCAAACTCAGGCAATCGCTCAGTTCTCAGGCCTCCCTGAGTAGAGAGCTGGTGACTGTCATTCACTGCTGCTCACTGGAGCACTGGACTGTGGAGGGGCAGGAGCAGTTGGATCAGGCTCTCAGCTGCTTGCTGAGAGACTGAGCTAGGTGCCGGTCCAGACATGCAATCTTTCTCAAGCCTGGACCAGCTCTGTGACATCAGCTGACAGAGAACTTCAGCCCGCTGTCTGCTGAATATGGGTCACAGGAGTACAAAACAAACTGCCCTCCTGTGATCCCCAGGAGAAGACAGCCAAACAAGCTTTGGCTGTACTTGTCCTTTAATGTTAAAGCTGAACTTTAGACAAACCGCTAAATACTAAGCTATATTGGGACTGATTAATCTGCCAAAGGATTTGTATTCCTGTCCATTTAGTACTGAGAGTTACACAGCTCTGCCATTCAGCACAGCTGAACATATGACATGCAGAGTCAGCATCGTAGGAGGTATTGGATCACATTGCCTTTCCAAAATGAATTATATTCCTTTATACATGTCTTTTAAATAGCATTTACTATTTGTTCTTCCATATTGTCCAACCATTAAAGATGTAATGCCACCACTCCCAACTTTGCTCAGTGCCTGAAGCCAACTCCGATGACACCACTTTCTCTGTTATAACTTTATACTGTAGAAGGCATAGAACAGTGCCCTCTCCCCACCCCCAGCCTGCTGTTTGGACAGTAAAGGAGCACGAGATGACTGATAAGGTCATAATCTGCTTTCTTCTCCTGTCAGCATGTTCCTTGTTAGTATATTTGGATGCAGCACAACTAACTGGTTCCCAGTCCTGCCCCCTGTCTTCCAATCTGAGTGCTACTGTATAGAGGATTGCAAGAGTCTGATCTAATGTTATATTCAGCTATTTACACTCTTTGCTTTAAAACGTTAGGAATGTACTAATGAATACAGAGCTGGATCAATGTGGTTTTAGTGTTGCATGCAGTTCAGCTTTAGACTGCGTTCACATTGCATGTGATTCGCACCGCATTGCTGTGCACATCACATACAATGTCTGTGCGATGCAAATTCAGCCATACATTTTGTCTGGCTTTAATCGCATTCGGACCAAAATGGTGCATGATCCTTTTTTTGGTCCGCACTGAAATTGAACGTTCAGACCCATGCGATCCGATTCCTGTCCGATTTCACAGCTTGCTCTGCTTTCTGTTTACCGATTTGGGGGTGTCATTAACTTTACATTGACACTCTCAGATGCAATGCAGAAGCCGAAACAGGAACTCTGTATGGCTCTCGCATCACATCAGTGTGAAACCAGCCTCAAAGTGGCAATAGATGGGGGGTTGTCTCCTTAAGAAGGACAGGTGAGGAGACATCATCGATCTATGCTGTCAAACATGCCAGGCTTCTATGTATCTTGAGATTTAGGTGACCAGCAGAGGCAAGGCATGTGCAGTTTATTTCTAGGAATGGCCAGGATCCTGCATGGTCTGTATAACCCTACCAGGGTTCTAACATACAGTCCAGGATGGTATCCCTCGCCCTATGGTTATCATTCTACAAGCCCTGATGAAAGAGGCGTTGAACCTCTGGAACATGTTGGATGTTGCAAAATAAAAAAGGTTAATGCACTGTACAAACTATTGTGGTGTTCCCATCTTTGCAATACTTTTTGTAAAAGTAGAGAGAAGGATCAGTAAGGTCACATAGTGATTTACAAGTAGATTGGAAATGTTTTTTTTCTCACTCTGATTAACCAGAAAAAAATTCCAGTGGGGGGCCCTGTAGGGCTCTGTCATCAAAAGTAGATTGAACAATCGAGCCTGCTGGAAACTGTTAGTTCAATCAGCAGCTGCATCCAATCAGATGCAGGCACAATTTGTGTATTTTGACTGTTATCAATGCCTACTGTCAAAATACAAAGACAAGCTTCAGGAGATTCATGTATCTGTGTTGTATAGTCTGGGCGGTGGAGTCAGCCTGCAGGTTGATCCAAAAATAACTATCATTGTGTGGGCAAAAATGCTGTTGGGTCAGTTAAAACCAGTTTCGGGTGGATTACTGCCCAGTCCACGTCCAGCAATTTCACCAGAGCATTGTGGTTTAAGTGCATTTTTAAATGCACATTTTTTGAAGCAGCACCTTGTTTGAATGGGCTGCTGTCTGCACCAAAAATTTGAGTTTCCCTTAACAAAAATGGCACCCAAATATATGTACATTGTGCATTTTTCAGCAAATTTACTGGGTTCAAAAATTGCAGGCAGAATGCCTTCATTATTACTATTGTTATTTTTATTGATGTTGCTATTGTATTTCAGTATTGGTTTAATAAGTATGTAAATACATTCATCACATTGAATTTCCTTTCTCATAAGGAGCCCCCATAGAAGAGCTCACAGAAGAATTGATGCCTTATTTACCGATTTGAAATATCCCTGGCAACAAATACCTCTGGACACTGAGGAACCCATTGATGCTGGAACAGAACAGGACCAAATCCAGAAAGAAAAAAGGTATTTTAGGTAAACATGAGTAGCACCCTCCTTGTTAGATGCTAGAATGTCAGGTAAATGTAGTTTTTTTTTTCTCCTGTGTAATCAGTTGAACAGTGGCTAATTGCGTTGGGCTGATCAGGGTCACACAGGCTGCACACTTGATTGCTTCTCTCTGCTTTCTGAAAAAGCTCCAGAACATAGGAGTGGAGCAGGCTGAGTGAGCAGTCTGAATATTTATGAGTTCCCAGCCAATCCCTGGGAAGACATGCCCAGAAGGTGGACAGAGATAATATAAACAGTCTGGGGCTGAAGCAGTCTGGGTTTCTGTTCCAGGAGGAGAGGCACCCAGTGTGGAGGGCTCTTGTCCTCCTAGGCTACTTAACTGACACCTGCCAGGAAAAGCAACGAGGTCCCAGCAGACATAAAGCTGGAGACCTATCTATTCTAAGATATGTCTGAGGCTAAAGAAGAAGGGGTATGACACCAATGGACTGGTCTGGAGAGTCCAACTACTTGAGGACTTGTGAGTACTGACCTGGGAGGAGGACCTGGGTAACTGTGCTACTGTTAACCCCTTGATGCATTTTTGCTAAGGCTTGCCTGGCCTGGGGCATTGTCTATGGTTCCCCAAAGCTGTCCATTCCCTGAAAACAAGTTGAGGGGACTGTTTTTAGAAGCAGAAGCAGAGAGAATCTTTTAGCATTCTGGAGTATCCCATAGCTTCCTACTCTATCCATAGTTACATAGTTGCATAGTCGGGTTGAAAAAAGTCCATCTAGTTCAACCAAAATAAAAAAAAATGTACAATCCCATATACACAATCCTTTACCCACAGTTGATCCAGAGGAAGGAGAAAAACCTCAGCAAGCATGCTCTAGTTTGCTACAACAGGGGGAAAATTTCCTTCCTGATACCCCCGAGAGGCAACCGGATATTCCCCCGATCAACTCTACTTATAAATGTTAGTACCCAGTTGTACATTTAGGAAATAATCCAGGCCTGTTTAAAGCAATCTACTGATCTGGCCAGAACCACCTCTGGAGGGAGTCTATTCCACATTTTCACAGCTCTTACTGTGAAGAAGAGAAAAAACAGAGCAACAAGCGCCTCTTAGTAAGACTGTTAGAATTTAATAACAAATGTATTAAAAGCACTCACATTTGAGAATCTTTAAGTTTAGCACAAGGGGGTCTGGTGGAGCCAGTCATGGATCTCTGCAAAGAAGATGGTGTTGTCAGCTTAGTTACTTCAAACTGTCGGCGTTCTCTGTCACAGGCAGCTTCCGTGATTGGTTCCAAATCCAAAACGAGGCCTGGGACACATACAACTGGTTACAGAGGAGAAGGCTGGAATGCAGAGCCCAGTGGAGTGAGTGGCTGTACCGTCGTAAAGCGACGCATTTCTGAGCATGCGCACCAAAGACTAGTTTGAGGTGTGCGCTCCTTTGTCAAGCTACCTTACTGTGAAGAAACCTTTCCATATTAGGAGATTAAATCTTTTTTCCTCTAGACGTAAAGAGTGCCCCCTTGTCCTCAGTGATGACCTTAAAGTGAATAACTCAACACCAAGTTCACTATATGGACCCAGTATGTATTTGTACATGTTTATCATATCTCCCTTAAACTCTTCTCAAGAGGGAATGGATTCAGTTCCTCCAAGTTTGTCAGCAGTAAATATAAAAAAAGGCAACCCGTAGACTATTCATTGATCCAGAGGAGTGAATGCTGCTGTGTGCCTGGCTGCACTACAGAGAGAGAGGAACCTGGAATAAATTAGCACCCCCCTTTGGGGGTAGCGTGACACATGGATCATTATAACTCTAGTCAATTCATTTAATAGGGAAATTTATCCTCTCCAAGATCAGGTTTGAACAAATGAAAGTAGAATTTTAGGAGCCAGTCAGTCTAATCTAAGATCCAAAAAACATAAATCGGGAGGCCGATCCATTCCTAAGATATCTCTGAGTCTAAAGCCTCGTACACACGCTCGGTTTACTCGGCAAGAACCAGCAAGAAAACTGCAGAGTAAACCGAGCGTGTGTACGAGGCTTTCAGGTTTCTCGTCTGGAAATCTGGCCAGAATCTCAACAAGAAAAATAGAGATCCTGCTCTCTATTTTCTCATCGAGATTCTTGTCGACATGTTTCTCGACAAGGAACCCGAGAGTGTGTATACTTCCCTGTCATCGTGGAAACCCATGCATGCTCGAAATGACTTTGACGCATGTGCGGTAGCTTCCATGGCATAGATTGTGTGAAGCAAGATGGCTGCGACGGCATCATACGCAATGATGTCACCGTGTTCTTGCCTTTCAAGAAAACCATGGTTCTTTTGAAAGGACTGTGTGTACACTCGGGCGGCAAGAGATTCTTGCCAAGAATCTCATGAGGAAAAACTAAGTTTTTTTCCTGACGAGATTCTGGCCCGTGTGTTCAGGCCTAAAGAAAAAGGAGTATGTCACCCAGGGACTGGTCTGGAGAGTCAACTCTGCAAATTTAGGAGCTTGGGTACATTCATGTTCATGTAGTGGCAATACAAAAGGTTTGAGAACTGGGACAGTCAGACAGACTTCTGGGATTTTCTGTATCCATGATTTGTGAACACGTCTACGCTTTACATCACTCTTGTTATTATGTGTGACATTCTGTCAATTCAGTCCCTTAATTATCCTAGGCCAAGATGCACTCTGTGAATTTGAATGTATCATGCCTGATACACATTATTTCAGTAAAGTTTAACTTTCCATCCACAGGACTCCTAGAAAATGGTTGAAGATTCATCAACAACAGTTTGAATATGTAGATGGACAGATTGTTAATTCTGCTCTCCCCGGTCTTGTTTTGGGAGTGGTAGAGATTCACGAGGGGGGTGATGTTCTGCTTGTAAATCGGGACCCCGATGACCTCAGCCAGCGCTGGAAATACCTGGAGGAAAGCAGGTACATAAAGACATCCAAATTAAATGATGTCTTTGCAGTAAAGATGCAACAAGCAAATGTAATAATATGTAAATTAGCCGTTATCTGACTTTACTATCCTGACAGATTTAAAACGTGCCTGTGCTGGATAAACAAAACAACTACTCATTAAAAGGTATGGTAGGTGTAAGGCAGCGTAAAGTTACAGACAACGTGAAGACAGCTGAATATCAGTATAGGTTCTCTGCAAATACTGACTTGGACCCCATTTTACACACACTGCACCTGACTGATGCAGGCCATACACGGTTCGAATTTCGAAAGAATTTTCGTATGAATTTCGCACCGTTAGTGGACTGCAGCAACAGTCGTTTTTTGTGCTGCAAACACATTTGAGAAATCCGACATGTTGGAAATTGTTTGAAAATCGAACGATTTTCGGATCAATGATGGGAGAATCGTACGAGAAATGTAATAGAAAAAAAAATACACATGGGCAAGAAAAGAATATTCCCGGAGAGAAACGAAGATTTCCGGAGAGAAAAGAATATTCCCGGAGAGAAACGAAGATTTCCGCAGAGAAAAGAATATTCCCGGAGAGAAACAAAGATTTCCGGAGAGAAACAAAGATTTCCGGAGAGAAACTAATATTCCCGGCAACATGAAGGTTTTGTCGGCCGAATTTCGAAAATCAATGGTGGCATAATCAGATCACAAAAAAAACGAACTTTCTGATTTTGAAAAAAAAAAAACGTTCGAAATTCGACCGTGTATGGCCTCCTTTAGATTGTTTTAGAATGGGAAGGAGGGACCAAAAATAGAAACGTATCTCAGTTTTATAGAAGTATCTAAATTTTACTTTAAACCATGTTTCTTTTAAAATGCAATAGCTGTTCATAAAGACATATCATCCAAATAAATTGTACAAAAACATCTACAACCACTTCTCACTCTACATGGTTCGCTCCGAAGAGCTTCCTCAGGAGTTTTCGGGAGTGTTGCATGAAGTTTAAATACTAAAAAAGAAACAAGCATAAAAAGGATTATACTTAACAATTTTTGATAAGGAAACTGTCAAAAAATATTCATACAAAAATAATTAAAAAAATTGATTAAATTAACATTCAATTACAAAGTGATATATAATAATGAGCTGAAGGTGCCCGCCTACTGTACACCTTTAATCACACAGGCAATAAAGTTCTAGTTCCTAAATTGAAGTCTGGATTATAAGAGGGAGACCACGTTTGCAACCATAGAGGGAGGGTAGAGTTTCTGAAATGCACCTGACTTAGGAAAAAATACTGTATTTCTCGGTCTATTACGTGCACCCGCGTATAGCGCGCACCCCTACTCTGGACGTGAAATTCCTTTTTTTTTTTTATTACTTACAGTTTTGGTGTCTTGACCGGCGTCCTGCGGCCTTCGTGGTGTCCTCCCCGCTGCTCCCGCGCTGTCTCTGAGCCGATCCCCGCGCTGTGTTTGAACGCCGCCGCCGCCGCTGCCGACATACACCGAGCGCAGTACACTCGGGCACGCTCGGCCACGCTCGGCTCCTCTCGCATAACTGCAAGGAGAGCCGAGTCTGGCCGACTGTACCCGAGTGTACTGCGCTCGGTATATGTCGGCGGCAAAGGTCAAACACAGCGTGGGAAGCGAGTATCGGCGTATATCGTGCACCCACGATTTTGTCCTGATTTTAAGGGCAAAAAAGTGCACGATATACGCCGATAAATACGGTAGTTATTCTTAATAAGCAGTAAAACAACTTTAAAACATGCAACTATTCATCTTTCTAGCTGCATGCACTGTGAAGTAATTCATCTTCAAAGATCGCAACAGAGATTCTGAAGCCAGGTTTTAGTACCTCTCTAACAGCTTAGACTTCATGCACAAAGCTGCAAATGGCCGTATAGTGTACCTGCACCTGCAGGGAGTGACATGTGCAGCATACAGCCATCTGCAATCAGCCTGTACAAATCAGATTTTTACCACGATTGTCGCCCAATGAAAATCATGCCGCTTTTGGGTGCTATTAGAATCAACAAACAAAGCACCGGGAACACTAATACTATTATCGGTATCGGGACATCCCTAGTTACGTTCACTAGCAGTCAAATTTGAAAGGAAATTCCAATACCTATAATTTAATAGTTAAGTTATTGTTAGTAATTTTTTCGAATTTTCAGATTTTCTTTCTTATTTTTGAATTTTAAAAACTTACGAATGTACGAATTCTTGAATTTATGAATTGCGATCATAACGAATGACACGAAAAAAACAAAAAACAAATGAAAGGAAAAGGAACACACTTTTTGGCAGTGCATATGTCTAATCACTTTGTGTCATTGGTACACCCCAGTATTAATGTATTTATAAAAATTCAATTTGAAAATGTGTACACTTCAAAAATGACCAAAGTTATCTAAACCATAACTGCCGGTTCACACTACAGCGACTTGGGATCCGACTTGTCAGACCTCAAGTCTCCCCAAGACGCTTGACATCAGTAATCGCATGTTAGTCAATGAGAGCCGTCTTAATGTACACTACTGAAGTCGCTCCGACTTCAGAAAAGGTTCCTGTACTACTTCAATCAGACTTCTAGGCAACTTGTACCCATAGATTTCAATGGAAGTTGCCTCCAAAGTCAGATCACCATCTTAGCTGAAGCAACTTTATAGGGAAAAAAAAATTGTTTACTCAGGCAAACTCCTCCCTCCCACAGAGCTGATTATTCTGTGATTGGCCAAAGTCGCCTGTCCTGGAGGCAACTTTAAGTCACCTTGCAAAGTTGCGCTGTAAGTCGGGTTGACCCTGTGTGAACTGACACTTAGGGTTCCCCTGTAATATATGAGCTCATAAGTGTATGTCCAAAAGTAAACCTTTCTTATTTTTATTTTTACTAGAACATTCAATTTAGCTAGTAACACCGACCTTGTGTTGGCCCTCTCATTGCCAAAAGTATACCCCGGGGTTAAAGAGCAAGAAATAAGGTTCCCAGGATGCCCTATTATTCTTCAGGTAAGTCATATCATTCTGTAGTGTAATTTTCTGTATTATGATCTCATTGTGAACCTCAGTTGAGTTATATTTCTTTCATTACAGAAATATAAAGAACACATTAATGGAGCAGCCAATCAGAAATGGTCTTATGATGATAATAGAAAAGTGCTGATGCCATTTTATAGTGACCAGCTGGATAAGGATATCACAGCAGCCATTCACACATCAGTCTGCACTTATACTATTACCAGTACAGAGGAGATTAGTCAACCAGTAAGTGATCACAGTGCTAAAAGTGTATCTAAACCCAAAACCCCCAAAAAATCATTAGATGTGGCGGTTGCGACAGTTTCCTATTTTTAGGAAGTAGGCCTACTTTTGTGTCTCTCCATATGAGCATTTATTCTATAAAAATTTGTAGAAGAGGAAGGGAAGAGATTAGTGCCTTTTCTGATTTGTTTAGCTGTGTGTAAGCTCAATAGCTGAGTTTAAGCTATTGAGCTCTGTAAAAAATACCAGTCCAGCATGTGCCAGTGTTCTATGATTACCGTATGTACTCGAGTATAAGCCGACCCGAATATAAGCAGAGGCACCTAATTTTCCCACAAAAAACTGGGAAAACTTATTGACTCGAGTATAAGACGAGGGTGTCCATCTGCATGCTTCACTGTGCCTCACTGTGTCCATGTACATGCCTCACTGTGTCCATGCCTCACTGTGCCCATGCCTTACTGTGCCCATGCCTTACTGTGCCCATGCCTTACTGTGCCCATGCCTCACTGTGTCCATGCCTCACTGTGCCCATGCCTCACTGTGCCCATGCCTCACTGTGCCCATGCCTCACTATGCCCATGCCTCACTGTGTCCATGACTAGACTGATGTTTAACATGGAAGTCTATGGAAGGGGTGCCCGGCTTTGAAAAATCGGTGCTCCCCAGCCATAGGTCCTCCAAACAACAAACGTAGCACACTTATAGAGGAGAAATTAGGCTACATGTGTGCCAAGTTCCGAGTCCAGGGGATCTATGACCGGCCGCTACCGGGTCCCCAAATTCACCAGAGAAATAACCGTTTAACATGGGAGTCTATGGAAGGGATGCCCGGCTTTGAAAAAACAGTGCTCCCCGGCAGTAGTTCCCCTAGACAACAAACTTTGAGTTGGGCTACACGTGTGCCAAGTTTGGGGTCCAGGAGACCTACAACCGGCCAGTACCGGGTCCCCAAAGTCCGGGAGATCAGGCCTAAAAAGGTGACTCGAGTATAAGCCGAGGGGGGCATTTTTAGCACAAACAATGTGCTAAACAACTTGGCTTATACTCGAGTATATACGGTACTTTATTATCTGCCTATGTGACAAACATGGCTTACCCTATAGATACCATGGAGAAGTGGCTGTTACTAGGCAGACCGTCCTAATCTGCCACTTCCTCGTCAGCGGTGATCTTCTTCCTTCTCCTCCTCACGCTGCCTCCTGGGAAATGGGGAGTTTATCATTTTGTTTATACAGGGAAAGTAAAAGTAGAAACAAAAATGTTTTAATATACTTTTTTCATATATTTTTTTTAACTTTAAATTTGTATTAGCTTTATAAAGAGCAATCCAAGGAGTGTGAACATTCTTAGTTACAGTATGTTATGGGTACCATTATTTAATAACAAACAACCATATATTTATAAGTAAAATAGTAAACCATTGCACGGTACAAGTTTGTATAGTGTCCTTTGATCCGTCTACCCCAATAGGTGCTAATTGTACTTTTTTCATATTTAACGCCTGATTTAAATGATAACCACACTTTTGTATAATGATACCTAATGCCGCGTACACACGATCACTTTTTGTGATGAAAAAAAACTACGTTTTCAAAAACGTCATTTAAAATGATCGTGTGTGGGCAAAACGTCGTTTTATGTCTTCCAAAAAACGACCAAATTTTTTTTCGAACATGCTTGAATTTTTTGTGTCGTTTTTTAAAATGTCATTTTTTGTGTCATAAAAAGTGTTTGTGTGTGGGCAAAACGACGTTGAAAACAATGTTTTTAAACCCGCGCATGCTCAGAAGCAAGTTATGAGACGGAGCTTCAATGGAAAAGAGTGCCGTCGAACGTGGAAAATGAAGTTTGAAAAACGTTGTTTTGTTTCGTGACATAAAATGTCGTTTTTTTTTCATCACAAAAAGTGATCGTGTGTACTCGGCATTAGGCTACCCTGCTAACCACCCCCGAAGCCTTTTACTCGTCCATGCTTCTACCAGATTTACATTGTGCAGCCCAAGGGAAGCCACACAGCTGCTGCTGAAGGTTCAGGCAGTCTGCACTCTTTTGCGCATGCATTTACATTTTTTACCTATTCCTATAGGTCACCCATGGCTAGTATGCCTTCGGCTTCACGGCCGGGCACCCACTTCGCATGCACGAGCCGCACTGCGCATGCGCGCGCGGCGCGGCTCGCCGCTGATTGGAGAGGCGATCGCATGGGACCTGTCAGTGTCCCATGTGATCGCCTACAGGGAGGGGCTGGTGTAGGCGATTAAGGCTTAATCGCCTACACCAGCCCCTCCCTGTAGGCGATCACATGGGACACTGACAGGTCCCATGCGATCGCCTCTCCAATCAGCGGCGAGCCGCGCCGCGCGCGCATGCGCAGTGCGGCTCGTGCATGCGAAGTGGGTGCCCGGCCGTGAAGCCGAAGGCATACTAGCCATGGGTGACCTATAGGAATAGGTAAAAAATGGGCTTAATCGCCTAACCAGCCCCTTGGCGGAAGCAGGAAGTGGGACAGGAAGTCCCACTCCTACTGAAGCCCCCACTCCCCCCCCTCCCAAAAAAATTACATGCCAAATGTGGCATGTAAGGGGGAGGGGATTAAAAAAAGGTAAAATTTTAGGGTGGAACTCCTCTTTAAGGCCCTACACAGGGTCGGATTTTATAACATTAATTGTCTGATGGATGTGTTGTGCCGGATAATCCGACCGTGTGTATGCTCCATCAGACAATTGTTGGCAGAATTAAAAACAACAAATGTTGGTTGTTCATGCTCACCAACTGTCTGACAATAAATGCTTTACATTGGATTATCTGATGGTGTGTACACAAGTCCGATGGACTAAAATCCAAAATACAAACACACATGCTCAGAACCAATGCTAAACATTAAGACAACATTAGCAGAAGTTGCCGAAAGGGTGGCGCTAAAGAGCAGAAAAAGCACATATTTAGGTTTTGTTGGCTGAAAATGTTGTGTCGTCTGTATGCATACCAAGTTCACGGCCAACACCCTTCGGACCAAAATTCACATTTGATCAGATTTGTCTGATGGAAGTCTGATCGTGGCTTAAAATAGTTTTTGCTGCGGTGGCTGTTTGCATCCTCTTGGGCAACACAACGTGGATCTAGAAAAAGCGTGACTAGGTGACTAAGTGGGGGGCGCTGGAGGAGGGGTAACAGGTTGGTGACTCAGGCGTACACTTGGAAGACAGTTGACATTCTTGGAAGTGTCAAAAGGAATTGTCTAAACAACGATCTTTATGGGAAGATCACAGGTATTATTTTAATGAAAGCTGCAGACGAAAACAACTTTTGTAATTACATTGTTAATACACATACAAGATTTTACTGATTACATTTAGATCTATTTTAACTTAATGAGCCAAAATAGATGTATAACCTTTTGTAAATTCATTAATATTTGTTATAGGGATATCTTCTGATCTCACCAAACAACGAAGAGGAAACAATGACTTGTGTGTCCTGTGCAAGAACCATAAGACCAATGATAGAGATGAAGAAAATCAAAGTGGGTACATTGTTCTCTTGTGCCTCAGGACTGGAGGATTCCAACCTAAGTCCTTTAGGACCTTTTCAATGTCTTCATGTTGGAAAGGTAACACATTCAATATTGAATATGATGATTTCTAATGTCATGTAATATTAATATTGTTACAATTGTAAGCTCCCATCATAGTGTAACTGTACTGTCCTCCTTTATTTTGTAAAGCGCTGGGCAAACTGTTGGCAGTATATAAATCTTGTTAATTAAGAAAACTAACAATATTAATCATCATCATCATTATCTACTAAACATTTCTAGCCTCCCCTTATGTCATTTTGATGTTTTTTGTTTACTTGTACAAAACAAAAAAATTCTAGAGAACAGCTTAGGTGCCGGTTTTGGCAACAGCGACATGAACGTTGGCACAACTTTGCGAGGCAACTTAAGGGAACTTTAAGGCAACTTCGAGGCAACTTCAAGTTGCCTCCAGGACAGGCGACTTTGCCAGTGGCCAATCAAACAATAATCAGCTCTGTGGGAGAGAGGGGTTTGCCTGAGAATACTATTTTCTCTTCCTGTAAAGTTGCTTTAGTTAAGACACTAATCCGACTTTGGACCAACTTCCATTGAAATCAGTGGGTACAAGTTGCCTAGAAGTCGGATTAAAGTAGTACAGGAACCTTTTCTGAAGTCGGAGCGACTTCAGTAGTGTACATTAAGACGGCTCTCATTCACTTCAATTGAATTTCTCATGTCGCACGACTTGGGGCGACACAAATCGGATCCCAAGCCGCGGTAGTGTGACCCGACACTTATAGTAGAAGAATTTTCCAATACTTATTGGTATAGAAATTATGAGTAATTTAAACTAGACATGAGCATTCGTTTTCGTCTGAATGCATTTTCGTCAGATTTTCATGGATTTTCTTTAACAAACGATAACGAACGTGCAGAATCCTAAATCTGAAAGATCTAAGATAAAAAATGCTTTATTTTCATTTCGTTGTGACAACAGTTCGATGTAGATAGGAGATTTGACATGACGGTGACAATAGCGATTCGTGTCTATCGAACCTGCGGTTGAATGTGCCAAACCTAACTCTATTAGTCCAAGATTATTCGACATAGAGACATGAAGATTCAACGAAGCAGCTAAAAACATACGATCGCCGCAAGTGGACATTTATGGTGAGATCCTCGGCCCATAGGCTATAGAAGAAATCTAATGTTGGTTGACTAGTAATAATAATACATAAATATAATTATTACTAGTCATACAACATTAGAATTCTACTATAGCTTGAAAACTGAACATTCGACCGGAAATGTACAATTGCGGCGTCGTACAGTTTAGCTGCCTTATTGAAACTTCTTAAAACATTCGACAGACACTATAAACCTTCAATGACAGATTCGACCTTGGGTTGGTCCTTCTAAGAAAGAAATTTTGGGGAATACATGAAGAGTGTCTATGACAGGCTTTAGAATTCTGACAGGCCTCCACAAGACAAAGGGTGCAGGTGGTAGATTGATGTAGCTGTTGTGGAGGCACAGTGAGGTTGAAGTGTCCAGATGCATTGCACTGTCCCTCCTGCCACTGCGGCTGTCACACAGACACACAGTGCAGCAGCAGGGAGTTCTGAATCTGGATGGTCATTCCCAGACACTAGTTTATAATCTAGGGTTACCACCTGCCCAGGATTCATCTGGACAGTTCGGGTTTTGAATCATGTGTCTGGGTTTCAGTCCACTTGAAACCCAGGCACATTATTTAGACCAGGCTGTGGCTCCCCAAGTAAACGAGATAGTCATACACAAATCTGTTGCCGCAGCGGGTGGCTGTTTGGGGGCAGGTTTGGCATCACTGAAGGGTGGAGTGATGATGTCAGCAAAAGCAATTTGGCCACACCCACTGGTGTGCTCTGTGTGCTATGTTACTACTCCCCTTGGGACACCCAAATGTGTCGAAGGTCTTTCATAATCCTATAGTTTTACTGAAAAAAAAAAATTGCCCTGTGCCGCAAAAGTGTTTGTGTTTGGCTTGAAGAAAAGGTGGCAACCCTATTCCCCTTATTTGTTCTCCCCTTGAGATTTACAGCAGGAAGTGAGCACATGTTTAGCCAACAGACTGTCTGTTATTGGTTATAGAAGCCACCTACTTCCTGCTGTCAATAACAAGCGGAGGAGACCTGATGGGGAATTTGTGTCTTAGTTTCTCTATCCGCACACTGCAGCATCACTGGTAGCTAGAAGGGCCTTAACTGGGAAGCCAACAATGTCCTTAATGACCAGTGACAGGAAGGGGGTAGCAAATGGCAAGTGGGAAACATGCTACATTGTGTACAGAAACAGGCCCTCTGCCTGTCTCTGATTAGCACAAAAAAAGACAGTTTGTAAAATCAGTAATAATTAATTACCAGTAGTGATAGGGCACTTACTCTAAACATAGTGTCCACAGTGCGGGGGGGCATGGAATCTGTGTCCAGAACATCCATGTGGCTGCATCAGAGGCTGAACAAGCTGATGGGTAGAGCTGTCAAAATGCTGGCAATTGGAGATGGAAACTGCTGGAAGGAGTAACGCTGGAGGTCCAAGAGACAGATTCTTCTGGGTAACAAAGTGGCATCAAGGGTTGCTAGGCAACACGTTACCTCTCTCTGTATGCCAGATTAGAGTTGCTCCTAATTACCTCTACTTTTGTTAAATACAAGCTGGAGGTAATTTTTTTGTTTGCCGCACGGGTCAGTAAAGTTACTAAAATGAACACAGGGCCGTACTGGCCTACCGGGAGATCTCCCGGTAGGCTGCCTGTCTTGCGGCTGGGCTGCGGGGCTGCAGCGCTCTCTGTCCCCTCTCTCCTGTGTATCATCACGGAGCTTGCCTGGCTGCCTGGGTCTGTGTTCGGCGATGGCGCTGTAACATGGACGGTCCTGCCCCCCTAGGCCAGCTCATGTGATAGTAGATAGAACAAGTCTTCATCCTATCACACGAGCCGGTCTAGGGGGGCGGGACCGTTTTACAGCTTCATCGCCGAACACAGACCCAGGCAGCCAGGCCAACTCAGTCATGATACACACAGAAGATGTCATGCCCGCCGTACAAGCAGCCTGCCCCGAGGTGCTTAAAGCGGAGCTCCACCTGCATTTTTTTTTTTCAAAGTCGGCAGCTACTAACAGTGTAGCTGCTGACTTTGAATAAGGACACTTACCTGTCCTAGGCGCCCGCGCTGACGGCCCCCGCCGATGCCGATCCTTGATCCCGGCACCGCCATCCACAGTCAGGGAAACAGGCAGTGAAGCCGCACCGTTTCCTACTGCGCATGTGCGAGCGACGCGGCGCTTTGTGAATGGTCCGGCTGCTTTCTGGGATACACACAGTTCCCAGAATGCAGCGCGGCCCATTCACAAGAAGACACAGAGAAGAGGAGGAGGAAGAAAACAGCACCGCGGATCATGAGGGCAGATTCGGGACATCCGCATAGCAACAGCCTATTTAGGGTGAGTATTTTTTTTTTTTTTCCATTTCATTTTTTTTTTTTTTTTTTTCAGATTTTTTTTAAAAAAAAATATCAGGGTGGAGATCCGCTTTAATAGGAGGATTGGATTCGGCTGGGGGCTGCATATAGATTAATTGAGCTGTCTATATTCCTCCATACAGCCGCTGAATGCTTGCAGGAGGCAGAGGAGGGAGGGGAGAATGAAGCATTCTGCAGCTGTATGGAGGAATATAGACAGCTCAATTAATCTATATGCAGCCACCCTGCTTCTCCTCCTATCAGGTTCTCCTTGAACCTCCCCCCACCACAGTGCTCTCTACCCCTGTTCTCCCCCCCAGTGCTCTCCACCCCTGTTCCCCCCACAGTGCTCTCCACCCCTGTTCCCCCCCAGTGCTCTCCACCCCTGTTCCCCCCCCAGTGCTCTCCACCCCTGTTCCCCCCCAGTGCTCTCCACCCCTGTTCCCCCCCCCCCAAGTGCTCTCCACCCCTGTTCTCCCCCTCAAGTGCTCTCCACCCCGGTTCTCCCCCCCAAGTGCTCTTCACCCTGTTCTCCCCCCCATTGCTCTCCACCCCTGTTCTCCCCCCCCAGTGCTCTCCACCCCTGTTCTCCCCCCAGTGGTCTCCACCCCTGTTCTCCCCCCCAGTGGTCTCCACCCCTGTTCTCCCCACCCCTGTCCTCCCCCCAGTGCTCTCCAGCCCTATTCCACCCCCCCAGTGCTCTCCACCCCGGTTCTCCCCCCCAGTGCTCTCAAGCTCCACCATTGCTCTCCACTCCCCAGTGCTCTCCACGCCCCCGTGTGCTTCACCCCTGTTCTTTCTGCCCCCCCCCAGTGCTCTCAAAATCCCCTCTTAGTGCTCTCCAGCCCCCCCCTCAGCCACCCGTGCTCTCCACCCCTGTTCTTTTTGGCTCCCCCCCAGTGCTCTCAAGCCCCCCAGCGCTCTCCACTCCCCACCCCTGTGATCTCCACTCCCCCCTGCTTTTTGCCCCCACCCATGTGCTCTCCAACCCCGCCAGTGCTCTCCGCTCTCCCTTCTATTCAGCTCCCACCCAGTGCTCTCACTTCCCCAGGATCAGAGGACAGGCTGGCTGGGGGCAGAAAATTAGGAGGGCTGAAGGTGCAGGTGGCCAGGGACCACTCCATCTCACAACAAACAGATCCTCTGGAAGGAGCACTGTCCCCATCCAAGACGAGAACAGACCCTGCATGCTGATGGCGATCATGGATATCCTGCTGGCATGGAAGGTACCGTATCAAGCATCAACAACACACCTTCCCACAGACAAGGACTGCAGACTGGGACGTGGGCCACAGTAGGGGCTGCAATAATGGGCATAGTGAGACTGCATTTGATGGGCACAGTGAGGCTTAATTTGATGGGCACAGTGAGGTTGCAATGATGGGCACAGTGAGGCTGCAATGATGGGCAGAGGGAGGCTGCATTTGATGGGTACAGTGAGGCTGCATTTGATGGGCACTGATGAGGCTGCATTGAGCTCTTGTATCATGTCTGCAGTCTCTGACCATCTCCTGTATCATGTCTGCAGTCTCTGAGGGAGTCTGGAGAGGAGTCAAGAGTGGGAGCACTGGCGGGATGAGGGTCATGGGAGAAGTCAGATGTCTGTGGACTGTGGAGAGGAGACTATATAGGATAAAACTAGAGCCACCAAACTGGAGCCGATTGACTGAGCCCTGCACGGTGCACCTGAGAGGAGGTCGGTGACAGCACCGCTAGGCCAGTCTGAGGGGGGGGGAGGGGTTCACTGATTTAAAGAGAAAGTGAATACGATAATATAAGTGTGCACTAATATACAGGTTCCCCCCTTATATCAGTAATCCACCCCCCTTACCGTATTCCTTGTGCGGAAGGTGATCCCCCCCCCCACATTCTGAGTTCCTAGGGTCCCCCTAGATGATTGACCACTTTTACCTGGAATTTGTGTTTATAGATATAAAGCCCTCTGTGCTTTCATATCTGTCTTATTTATATCACTCTTCAAATGTGCTTTAAAATGTTTGGTTTTCACCTTTCATGAACAAGAAAATAATGTCGCTGTGCTGTTACGCTGGTATAAAAATTCTGTGGGGCTGGTATGAAATTTTTTCCAGGGCTGGTTTTTATTCCCAGTCTGGCCCTGAATGGACAGCAGGGATTGTTTTATCTGGTGCAGGCCTTTTTAAAGGACCAAAGCACCAAAGCACCAGAAAAGTGTCAATATAGATTTATTGAATTCCTCCGATTAAGTGTTATAGGTTTCATTTGGAAAAAAACTACCAACTTCCAGGCGCTACCAGCCTGCAATCAAGAGTATGTAACCAGAACAGGTGAAAGTCACTGACCCAGTTGCTCAGACTATACCACTAGGAATTGTGGAATGATAATCCAAACACACAAAACCAGAGCGCTACTGTATATGAAAAAGTGACCACAAGATGGTGCTGTAATGTATAGATATATAATTTCATCATTGTAATGGGATCTCACAATTCATTTTGGTTGCTCTTTGTTAGCCCTCAGGCCGTGTACACACGACCGAAGTTCTCGCTGGAAACCAGCGAGAACCTCGCTGGAAGCTGCATTCCAGCGAGGACCTCGGCCGTGTGTACACTCTCGGCGAGCTTCCCGTCGGGAAGCCCGTCGAGCAGAAATAGAGAGCACGCTCTCTATTTGCTCGACGGCCCGCCTGGAAGAATGGCTGGTTGCCATTCCCGACGGGCGGGTCGCCGATTTCGACGGCCGGCAGGGAACCTCGACGGGCGGAACGATGTGTCCTGCCCGTCGAGGTTCTCTGCCGTGTGTACACGGCCTTAGGGGTTGGTGATCCTTGTGTGAGCACCGGAGGGAGAGAATATAAAAGACACCCCAAAATGTATGGATTTATTATTTGTGAAAGAATAAATCATCTTATTCCAAACTTGGTTCTTTCAGGGTGAACATAGATATATATGGTAGATTTTCCCTTCATAACTTATACTAGAGCCTATTGGCTTCATTATTTTCTGCTAATATTTTCTGACCTATAGCCCCCGCCTACACATTTTTTCCCTGATTGCAGCCTGGCTATAGCTTTATATTTTACTAAAGGTTTTTGAGTACTGGCTACTAGTGATCAGCTAAGGTTTGGGCCAAACCCAGCTCAGCACAAACCTGCAGGGAGCTATCGAATAATAGCAGGCTACTGGCCCAATCAGCGGCAGCAGTGCAATTCCCTGCCCTACAGCCATGTGTAACAAGAGAAGTTTTATGATCATGGGCAGACCAACAAGGTATTAGCATCACATCCCTTAATTTAATAGATGAGAAAGAATGTTTGGGGGGGATTAAGGTGCAGAATAAATTAAGGTGGTATCAACTATAAATGGATGTATAAAATATATATTTTTTTAAATATAACAATTGGCAAGTACAGTTTAACAAGATTTCATGGAAACAACATTAAGGAGTAAACTTCCCAACATGTTTCGCCCATGTGTAACAAGGGAATGGGGATGATTGTGACGTCATTGACCTAGTATGAAATAAGGCCATATTTGATCAATGACATACAGTATATGACCATGACGCCAGGTCAATGATTTCATCCACATCCCTGGCCCTTCCATACGTGTTGCTGTGGGGTGAAGAATTCCCAGCACACAGCTGAATGGGCTGGTGGCCTGCTATCATGTGGCTCAACTTTAGCTAATCACTACAATCACCAATACTATGGGGTCAATTCATAAAGCTTTTTTTCCCGATTTCGGTCGTAATTTTAACAATTTTGCACGTTATTAAAGCTAGTTCAATTCACTAAACGATTTAACGCTTTGAAAAATCATCAAATAATGTTTCACTACACAGAACTGATATTTTAAGGTGTGGATCCTTATTTAATGATTCGATCGTTATTTTAAAGAGTCAAATCGTTATTTTAAAGAGTCAAATTGTTAAATATGTACAGAAGTGCAATTCACAAAGATTTTTTTGACAGTTATCGATCGTTAAGCAATCGTTAAATTAACACCTCCCTCAGGGTGTCGTTATGACATTTCCCAGGCGATATTTTGTTGTTAGAGGAAGCTTTTGGCGATTTTTGTAGTGTAGTGAAGTTTTTAGTAGTGTTGGGCAAGCTAGAACCATGCTCTATTTGAACTTAAAATTATCCAGAGGCGAAGAAGAACACGTTAGAATGTTGTTCAGATTTATAAACGTGTATTCCGTTAACGTACTATTTTGGATGACTTTTCTGAAACCCAGGTGATAGCTAAATTCCGATTATCATCTCCCATGATTTATTCTCTGTATGAGGAAATACAATAAAGATATTTTATAGCTAAGCTGTTTTGACTTTCCACAGACAGACCTATCCAACGCTGAGGCAGAAAATACACTGGACTACTTGAAAGACGTGCTGTCCTCTATGGGATACCAGCACCATGACTTCAGTATTGCACAGTATTTATCAACTGCTAAAAATTACAGGGCTATACGAGTGAAGGCCTTCAAAAATGGTAATGGATTCAGGAATGGAAGGGTCCTCATTGCTGGGACATTTCTGGAGGTGAGTATTACATTAGGATCTTTGTGAAATAATGGCTTCTTCTGTTTTACATGGTACGTTGACTAACCAATTCACCAAAAAAATTATTCGCTAATGTCTTATTTCCTTCTTTGTGATTTTGGTTATAGGACTTTTTTATTCTTTTAGTCCCTTATCACTAGAACCTGTATTCACACTAGTTTGTTGGATCCCAAACCCTAATCCATAGAAGCTATAGTTTCCATACACTGCACTGATCATAGCTCCCAACTGTCCCTGATTTCGAGGCACTGTCCCTGATTTGGGGCAATGTCCCGCTGTCCCTCATTCCTCCTCATTTGTCCCTCATTTTGTTCTAATATATATATATATATATATATATATATATATATATATATATGTATATAAAATGCATTTTTTATCTATCAAAAAGTTTTTTCCAGCACTAAACCTTTCATCTGACTTCTAAATTGCCTCATTTGTAAATTCCAAAAGCCGATATAAAGGAATAGTAGTGGTAAAAAAGCACTCGTGGGTTTAACCGATCTTGGCATTTATTGTACAGTTCTCCTTTAAGGGGGCGCGACAGGGGGTGTGTCCTATGCCTGCATACTTTTGCCAATAGGTGTCCCCCATTCCCATCTCAAAAAGTTGGGAGATATGCACTGATAAAGGCTAAAACACCTGAAATAGCTGTATAATAGGCTATATTTGCACGGTGCATCCATGGTTCTGGATATGCACCCGTCTCTCGCTCGCTCTCTCCCCAACAGGTAAAGATGGTAATCTTTGCAATTACCAGGTGTGTCTCCAAAAAAACAAAATGGAGGGGGGTTACAGCGCATTAATTGCTCCTACTAAAGAACAGTCCAGCAACTTCAGCAGACCCTGCCCTTTAACCACTGTTCTACCTAATGCAATGGGTTAGTGATATAAAGGACAGGGATGCTGAAGTTGCTGGTCTATAGAAGCAATACATTTATTTTTGTTTATTTTGGTGTTTTTTGGGGACACACCTGTTCATGTGCAAAGATTACTATCTTTACCTGTTGTCCCGTACCTGGTTGGAGGCCGAAATGCCGAGAGGGCTCCCCTGGCGGCTGAGTGCAGTACACCTCTGAGTTTCGGTACAGAGGGTGTAATGCCCAGAGAAGCACAGGTTGCCAGATGGATCCAGGAGAGAAGAGCTGGCAAGTGCCTAAGGAATACTGGAGAATACAGGAAACACCGCTGGGCTGCAGTCTCTAGGAATCCTCAGTAACACTTGGCAAGGTGTGCACAAGGAGCAACAATGGAAGCCGGCTGGGGATCAAACACTGTGGATCCAGGCAGGAGATGCAGGTCACAGGAACGGAGACAAGCCAAAGGTCTGGTATTGGAAAAGAGACAGGAACAGATAACTGAAGCAAAGTCCATGAAACAAGCCGGGATCAAGTGCTGGAGAAAGTAACAAGTCAGTAAAGCAAGCCAGGGGGTCAAACCAGGAGAGTGGATCAGACAGGTCACAACAGGAAATCCCAACAGCAGTAGTACAGAGACTCAAGAAGGCTGACGACAATCCAGCAATTTGGATCAGACAGTGGCAGCCTTTTATAGGCCAGCAGGAGGATCCATCTGTCACATGATGTGCCTATGGCGCCCATTTCTTCTACTGGCAAGATTACCAGTACTTCTTCTATGGCCATTTCCCTGACACCTGTTGGTGCTGTCCACCCTCTAAAACCTTCTGTCTTTTCCCATTGTAGACATACATCTCTTATGCCGCGTACAGACGATCACTTTATGTGATGAAAAAAAATGACGTTTTTAAAAACGTCAATTTCATTGACCGTGTGTAGGGGAAAACGTTGTTTTATGTCTTGTAAAAAACGACAAAAAAAAATTGAAGCATGCTTCAATTTTATGTGTCGTTTTTCAAAACGTCGTTTTTTGTTTCACAAAAAGTCACCGTGTGTAGCAAAAAACGTAGTTTAAAACAACGTTTTTCAACCCGCGCATGCCCAGAAGCTAGTTATGAAGCGAGCTTCAATGGAAAAGAGTGGTGAACGTAACCTCGCTTTTTGTGAAAAAACAATGGTGTGTATGCAACATCGTCTTTGAAAAGTGAAGTTTCAAAAACGTCGTTTTTTACTTCACAGAAAACATCGTTTTTTTTTCCTCACATAAAGTGATCGTGTGTACGGGGCATAAATCATTGCCTGTAGCTCTCAGTAATACAGTGTTGACACTATAGTGTATACCTGTGCTCTTAAAGGGGTTGTAAAGGTACAATTTTTTTTCCATAAATAGCTTCCTTTACCTTAGTGCGGTCCTCCTTCACTTACCTCACCCTTCCATTTTGCTTTTAAATGTTTCTTCTGAGAAATCCTCACTTCCTGTTCTTCTGTCTGTAACTCCACACAGTAATGCGAGGCTTTCTCCCTGGTGTGGGGTGTCGTGCTCGCCCCCTCCCTTGTACTACGGGAGAGTCAGGACGCTCTCTACGTTGCAGATAGAAAAAAGGAGCTGTGTGTTAGTGGGCGTCCTGACTCTCCTGTAGTCCAAGGGAGGGGGCGAGCACGACACTCCACACCAGGGAGAAAGCCTTACATTACTGTGTGGAGTTACAGACAGAAGAACAGGAAGTGATGATTTCTCAGAAGAAACAAGGACATTTAAAAACAAAATGGAAGGATGAGGTAAGTGAAGGAGGACTGCACTAAGGTAAAGGAAGCTATTTAGGGAAGAAATTGTACATTTACAACCCCTTTAGGAGAATGCTATTATCAAGTAAGAATTTGGCACTCTGCAAGCTAGAGCAGAGACCGAAGGCAGAGGCATTACTTTGATGCAGTTGGTCAACTTAAACATATATTTCAATATAGGCAAACTGAGAATCCCTGTGTTTTTTTTTTTTGTTTTTTTTACTCAAAGGGTTTGCTATGATAATGTTAAGATTAAAATGAGGTTACAACTCTTTAGTATCTTATGTCTTATATAAATAAAAGTCATTTAGGATTCATTTCTACTGCATAGCCGGGTCAATGATTTGAAGGGCAGGGATGCCTGAAGTTGCTGGGCTATTCTATATTGAAGCAATAAATTATGCACTTTGTGCTTTACACCCCCATCTTGAATTTAATGTATATACATGTATAAAAAAAAATGACGCGAAAAAATTGCACACCGTATATACAATCATAGCGCGGTTCCGCCGCTTGATCGTTCTTATAGGTGCCGTGCTTCTCCGGGCTCTCCCGTGCCATCGGGGGCCCGGAGAAAGGATCACGTGTGCCGTATAGGAAGCATAGAGATGACTGGTGACCATCTGGTCACCAGTCATCTTTATGACCGTCGGAGGCCCGGGCTCGATGTGATGACGTCATGCCCGGGTACCCGTAAGTAAACAAAGCCGCAATTGCAGCGAGTAAGCATTAGATCTGTGAATTTTTTTTCACAATCTCATGCTTTCCAGCCTGGAGGAGGGATGCAGGGTCTTATTGATCCTGCATCTCTCCTTAAAAAGGATCTGTCGGACACTATTCCTATTACAAGGGATGTTTAAATTCCTTGTAATAAGAATAAAAGCGATCAAAAAAAAAAAAAAAAATGTAAAAAAAGTGTAAAAAATAAATAAATAAGTAAAATAAATAAATAAAATTAAAACGCCCCTGTTCCTGGTAGCTCGCGCCCAGAAGCGTAAGTGTGCGTAAGTCCCACCCACGTATGTAAACGTCGTTCAAACCACACATGTGAGGTATCGCCGCGTGCGATAGAGCGAGAGCAACAATTCTAGCAATAGACCTCCTCTGTAACTCTAAACTGGTAACCTGTAAACCATTTCAAAGCATCGCCTATGGAGATTTTTAAGTAGCGAAGTTTGGCGCCATTCCATGAGTGTGCCCAATTTTAAAGCATGACATGTTAGGTATCTATTTACTCAGCGTAACATTATCTTTCATATTTTACAAAACAATTGGGCTAACTTTACTGTTTTTTATTTTTTTATTCATGAAACCATTTTTTTTCCAAAAAAAAGGCGTTTGAAAAATGATTGCGCAAATACCGTGCAAGATAAAAAGTTGCAATGACCGCCATTTTATTCCCTATGGTGTCTGCTAAAAAAAACATATATAATGTTTGGGGGTTCTGAGTAATTTTCTAGCAAAAGAATGATAATTTGTACATGTAGGAGAGAAGTGCCAGAATAGGCCCGGTATGGAGGTGGGTATAAAAGCCTGGTATTCAAGTGGTTAAGCAAAATGATTACTGATAATAGATGTGACAGCAATATGAAGGGTCTCTGTCATTCATTTGTGCCTTGGGTAATATATCTGAATGCAAACTTTTACTGTATAGAGAGAACATTTGATATTTGTGATCAGACTTTTTTAGCGTAAGTATTCTATTAATATGTATATATATATATATATATATATATATATATATATGTGTAGCGCTGATGTATATATATAGTACATAAATGTGTATATTGCATTCCCTAAATGGCATTCATGGACATTGAGATTGTTGAGTGTTTGGAGCCATCTAGTGGCCAATTGTTGTTAATGCAAGAAGGATTCCACTATCTGATAAATATTGAAGAAAGACTATTGGTTCTCAGATTTGACCTTTGTAAATAGGAAGTTGATCAAAGACCCAGGAACAATTTCTTGCGCAGTGCATGCTGGGATTTGCTATATAAGGAGTGGGAGCAGCCATCTTAGGTCCCTTTGGAACCGCATGGGCAGCCGGAGAGGATCTGTGAGGAGACGGGACCGAACAGCAAGGCCCACGGACATTTCCATTGAGCATCGGAGGACGGGAGTCCCCCAGCAGAGTTGGCCTGGTGTTTGATCCAGCAGACGGAGCCACGGGAGGAGGTCGCGAGACTGTACGGAGCCTGTGTCCAGTTAGGTGAGTGGGTTACGGCCCACAGTTTGTTATGCCTCACACGCCATTAGACTAACACACAGGCCTCACTACATACTTCCAAGAAGAAGCGGAGGGGTTGCCTTTAGGAAGGTTGAAGGCCTAGTTGTTCGGGACGCTCTCCAGAAGGCCAAGGCAGTTAACCCACTCATTGCGGAGACATTTCTTTTTCAGGAAGTTTACTCGTTTTGTTTGGATTACAAATTACTTGGGAAACATTATTAGCTAGCGAAGAAAGAAGATCAAGAACTGACTGTTTTGTTTTTTTTGTGAGATCTCACGGTTACCTTACAAAGTAGGGGGAGCTCCTAGGCTTAGTTTTATTTTCTTATTCATATACCTGCAGGTATACTGTTTGCCATTTGATTGCTGTATAGATTTAATTTTAATTGTGCTCTCATCCCATGTTAGGAGGATAGCACAGTTTATGTACTGGTGTTTCTTTACTTGCCAATTATCAACAGTAAAAGAATACTACTGTTTAAGCATACCAGGGTTGTGGCGTATTGCTTTATTCACTCTAGGTGCCGCTCGTGGATCCTGAAGTTACAAACAGGTATCTGGTATCACATTGTACAGTATTGTATTGTATTGCACCACAGCTGTGTAAAGGGGACTGAGCCTTATCATTGGGGTTGTAGTTAGAGTGCAGGCCCAAAATTTAATCAGCAGCTCCTGCGGGGGTCAGTGCTACACGTGGGGGCTCGGACCGGGATCCTGTCACTCTACAAGAAACCCACCCCCCCCCTTGAGGTCACCATGGACCCCATCACAGTAGTCCGTTGGTGCGAAGCAGAAGGGACACGCTCAGAAGCAAGCGTGGCCATTGAACTCCCAGGGAGCTACTGGGAGAAGAAGCAAATCAAAGAGGTGGTACAGACATTGTCTCCAGACAGAAAGGCCTACGTGGTTGCAGTGAAACCAGACTTTGGGACTGATTGCACCTATGCCCTGATAGAGTGGGGACGGGGTGTTCCTGAAAATTTCCACGGTGCCACCATAAAATTGTCCGAGAAGACAGTGTTTCACCTGACACACCCCTGCAAAAAGCAGTTAGAACCCCTAGACAGGAACGCAGGAGCCGCCGCCCAGCGGCAGGCGGAACAACAACTGGCTGAGTTACAGCGACAATACCGTGAAATACAGGAAAAGTTTCAGGAGACATCCAGCATCATAGCAGATCGCATGGATGGACTGCGCGTCGGCTCAGAAGACAAGAGAGCTGGCCAGATGACACCAAACCCAAGGAGGGAGCCAAGAAGACGCAGCAGGGGCTATCTGCAAGAAGTAACTATTAGGAAGGATTTCCGCATTGATGGCCAGATAGGAGAAAAGGGACAGAAGGGCAAATTGTCTTACACCGGCCTCCTACACCTAATAGAGCTGGGGCTACAAAAAGGATATCTGGAATCGGAAATCAGAGAGGCTGTGATCCACGCCATCAGCCCAGGCTCAAGTGTTAGGGGCATGTTAGAGAGAAAGAGTGATTTGACTTTGAACCAGCTTAAGAGGATTCTAAAAAGTTACTATGAGGAGGAAGATGCCACAGAGCTATTCCACCAACTGATAAATATTGCACAGGACAGTAAAGAGACTCCTCAGAACTTTCTGTTTCGGGCCATTGAACTCAAGGACCGCCTGCTGTTTACCTCAGGAGAGAGAGGGAGCGGGGAACAATTTGGAGCTGAGCTGGTACAGAAGAAATTCCGGAGATCCGTGACCACGGGGCTGAGGAGCGACTATGTCAAGCTCCACTTGAAGCAGTACTTGGAAGATCCCTTAACTCCAGACGAGGTCCTTCTTGAAAAAGTGAACGAAGTGGATAAGATGGAGATTGAGAGAGACCAGAAACAGAGAAAGCTTCAAGCTTCAAACACCACAAGTGCTAAAATACAGCAGGTAGGTGTTCCCCTCAGACACCCAGGAGTTGAATGTGCTGGCGGCAACCGTTGACCAGGGATCACGGTTTTCATCTGTACACCACCCACCCGCGAGTCAGACGGAGCTGGAGAGGCTTATGCAGACCCAGAAGGAGATACTGGAGATGATGGCCATGATGATGACTGAGCTGGTGAAACTAAAGGCAGAAGGAGTTATGCCAAGGAAGGTCCCAAAAGCTACCACCATTACCAGCCCTCCGAAACAAACACAAAGAGTCTGTTTCAAATGCGGAGGGATGGGACATTTCAGGCGAGTGTGCCCCAGCCCACTACCCGAGGAAAACCCACATCAGTCGGAGGGAAACTTCAGAGGGCCCCAGTGAAGGAGTCAACTGGGCGCCCGGGTGCAGTAGCGAACTCCACACCGACTCACGTGCCACGGCCCACTGGAGCCACCAACAAGGCGGGGCAGAAGAAAAAGAGGCCCTCAAAGGCCAAAGTCCGAGCCACAAAGCAGGCTAAGGGTACAGCTACCAGTGGATTTCCTCCCAAGCTGGTGGGACCTTCCCCAATTGTCCCCATCCAAGTGGAAGGGATCTACACAAAAGCCCTGCTGGATACTGGAGCCCAAGTAACCTTATTATACAGGGACTTCTATGACAAGCATCTCAAGCACCTGCCACTACGGAAATTGGAGGAGTTGGAGATATGGGGTTTGGGCACTCAGAACTTTCCATATGATGGTTACCTGCCAGTCAGACTCACCTTCGACCCAAGTACAGTGGGAGAGACGGAGACCTTTGACACATTGGCCATAGTGTGTCCTCGTCCTCCAGGAGCTGACAAGAGCTCTCTTATCATTGGGACAAACACTGACTTAGTGAGGAGACTACTTGCACCGCTGGTAATTAAGAAGGATACCCGCCCCACTGAAATACATCCCATGTTGGCTCAGACATACCGAGACCTTATACAGGAGGAGAAGGCTCCTGAAGAGGGAGTGGGAAAAATCTGGCTGCTGAACAAAGGAGAGAAAATAGTCCAGCCGGGTGAAGTAATCTGCCTAAAAGCCTCGGTCAAATTGAGCTGGAAGAAACCAGGCCCTTTCATTGTCCTGGAAAACCGCAAAGAGGGGAGAAACGGACTAGAACTCATCACTGAAGTGTTGCCCACCAGAGTATTGGAGAGAACTCACGGCAAAGTTCCAGTCAGTGTCCGCAACACAGCGACAGTGCCAGTGAGAGTGCCAGCCAGGCTACTGTTGGGACAGGTCAGTCCGGCTGTTCCAGTCGAACCAGGAGGTTTGAAAGGAGGGTCAGCCCCAGAAATCCCTGAAGAAGAGTTCAGCCCAAAAAATACGCCTCTTACTCCTGCATGGCGGGAAAGGGCCAAAGCCCAACTGCTGAGATGGAGAGCAGCCTTCTCGAAAAGTGAATTTGACGTAGGATTGGCAAAGAGTGCCACCCATCGAATTCGTCTGGAGGAAGACAAGCCATTTCGGGAAAGGGTCCGGCGGATCCCCCTAGGAGATCTGGAAGACTTGAGGGAACAATTGGCTGAACTTAAGAGGACGGGCATTATCCGAGAGTCCAGGAGTCCCTACGCCTCCCCTATAGTAGTGGTCAGGAAGAAGAATGGGTCCCTACGCCTGTGCATTGACTACAGGACCCTGAATCGGAGGACCATCCCAGACCAGTACACCACACCCTGAATTGAGGATGCCTTACAGAGTCTGTCAGGAGCAAAGTGGTTCAGCGTACTGGACCTGAAGAGTGGGTATTACCAGATTCCTATGTGCCCTGAAGACAAGGAAAAAACCGCTTTCATCACCCCAGTTGGGTTCTTTGAGTTCAACCGGATGCCGCAAGGCCTGACTGGGGCCCCAGCAACTTTCCAGAGGTTGATGGAGAAGACAGTGGGTGACATGAATCTCCTTGAAGTTCTGGTATACCTGGATGATGTCATAGTCTTTGGGAGGACGTTGGAGGAACATGAAGAACGCCTTGAGAAGGTCTTGAAGAGACTTCATGATGAAGGCCTGAAACTCTCTATGGAGAAGTGCCAGTTCTACCAACCCTCGGTGAGTTACCTGGGACACATTGTGTCTGAAGAAGGAGTGGCAACTGATCCCAAGAAACTAGAAGCTGTCACTTCCTGGCCCAGGCCCACCAACGTAACTGAGCTCAGGTCATTCTTGGGTTTCTGCTCATACTACCGAAGATTCGTAGAGGGATTCGCAAAAATAGCCCACCCACTCACTGAACTCTTAAAGAAGCAGGAAGAAGCTGGTGAAAGTGCGGGTCAGCCGAAAAAGCCTAAAGAGGGGTCTAGAAGGAAGAAAGAGTCCATCCAGGATCAGTGGACTCCAGAATGTGAAGAGGCCTGCAAGAGGCTGAAGTGGAGTCTTACTACTGCCCCAGTGTTGGCCTATGCAGACCCTGCCAAACCATATGAGTTACATGTGGATGCCAGCCGCGACGGGCTGGGGGGAGTGCTTTACCAGGAGCATGAAGAGCACTTACGGCCAGTTGCCTATGTGAGTAGAAGTCTGACCCCTGCTGAAAGAAACTATCCAACTCACAAGCTTGAATTTCTGGCTTTAAAATGGGCAGTGGTGGACAAGTTGAAGGACTACCTTTACGGGGCTGAATTTGTGGTCAAGACGGACAACAACCCCCTCACATATCTACTCACCACTGCAAAGCTGGATGCCACCGGTCACAGGTGGTTAGCTGCTCTCTCAGCCTTTACCTTCAGCCTGAAGTACAGACCAGGAGTTGGTAACCGAGATGCGGATGCCCTGTCAAGAAGACCCCATGACCCCTTGGAAGAATGGACCCAGCTTACTCCAGAAGGAGTGAGGGCCCTATGGGAGGGCACAAGTCAGTACCAGAGAGGTGGAGCCAGAGCTGAAGAAGTAGGAGTATCCTCAGCGGCAGTACCCAGGTGCTACTGTAACGTCTCCCAGGTCACACAGGAGGGCCTACCCAAGTTATCCAGGAAGGATCTCAGGAGAGATCAGCAGGGAGATCCACTGTGTGGGCTGGTGCTTGAAGCATTGGAATGTCGACAGCCTGATGTACTGCGGAAGAGTCCTGAGAGGGAAGCCCAGGTGTTATTGAGAGAATGGGATCATTTGCAGCTGCAGCAAGGGGTGGTCTACCGAAGGGGCCCCTCTGATGATCCAGAAGCAAGGTGGCAGTTACTCTTGCCTGAAAAACACAGAGAGACGGTACTGATTGCTTTACATGATCACCATGGACACTTGGGAGCCGAGAGAACTCTCCAACTAGTAAGAGATAGGTTCTACTGGCCTCACATGAGAAAAGAAGTGGAGAGCTACTGTCACTCCTGCCTCAGATGCATCCAACGGAAGACATTGCCCCAGAGGGCTGCCCCAATGGGCCATTTAGAGAGTCAGGGCCCAATGGACCTGGTTTGCATAGACTTTCTTTGTCTGGAATCCGATCTGAGTGGGCAAGGTGACATCTTAGTGGTGACAGATCACTTCACCCGTTATGCTCAAGCTTTCCCTACTAGGGATCAGCAAGCAACCACAGTAGCAAAGACTCTCGTGGAAATGTTCTTCGTACACTATGGCCTGCCTCAACGCATACATTCAGACCAAGGAAGGGACTTTGAGAGCAGACTAATCAAAAGGCTGTTGGATCTGTTAGGCATACAAAAGTCCAGGACTACTCCTTACCACCCACAAGGGGACCCCCAACCGGAAAGGTTCAACAGGACTCTCTTGAACATGTTGGGGACCTTGACTGCCGAGCAAAAACCTCACTGGAGTAAACACATTGCTGCATTAGTCCATGCCTATAATAGTACCAAAAGTGATGCCACTGGATATTCCCCGTACCGACTGATGTTTGGCCGTGAAGCAAGATTGCCAGTGGACCTGGCGTTTGGTTCCTCCTTGGACCACACCTCCGAGGCCTCCCATAAAGGGTATGTGGACAGACTACGGCGGAGCCTGAAGACAGCTTACGAGCAGGCTCACGCCACCTCGGATTCCAGGGGGGAGAGGAACAAGAGGAACTTTGACCTGAAAGTGAGAGTCCAGGATCTTCAGCCAGGTGACCGGGTCTTGTTGAGGAACTTAGGCATTCCAGGCAAACACAAGTTGGCTGATCGCTGGAAATCACAGCCATTTGTTGTGTGCAGGAAACTTCCAGGGCTCCCAGTGTATGAGATCAAGCCAGAAGGAAAAACTGGGCCGGTAAAAACATGGCACCGGAATCACCTCTTACCTCTCACTGAGGCAGTCAGGACAAGCACAGAGAAGGAATCTACACCCACTGATGTGTGTAGACCAATAACCAGGTCCCAACCTGCACCTTCTATAGATGAGGATGAGGGAGTGGAGATGAGCTGGCTGTGGCTTCCTGAAGATTCAGAAACAGATGCTGATGTCCTTTCGGAGGTAGAGGAGGATGATAATGGAACTCTTAGGGCAGAGGCCCCGGAATTTGTGCCGACCACTCACTCTGTAGGAGAGCCCAGTGCTTCCATTCATTCCCCACCCTTAAGCATTGAACGGAATGATGACCTTGGCCCAGAAGGAATGGACACTCCAAAAGTGCCCAGAGCAAAGAGAGACATTCGCCCACCACGCAGACTGACTTATGACACATTGGGCGAATGCTCTGAAGCCTCACAGTTTGTGAGCAGAAGAAACTTTGAACTGCCTAGTCCCTCTACTCTTGATTTAGTAAGGGACAGCCCCAGCTCACCCCTTGACACATCTGTACCAGACATGGTAGTATCAGCTGTGGGTGCACAGGATAGCTTCCCACTGTATGACAATTGGTGGGAAGCTCCTCTGTCCGTTTTGTGTGAACGTATAGAAACTAGAATGCAAGATAGGATTAGCAATTTGGACCTCTTTGGGGGACCAAAAGAGACAAAGTAGGGGGAGTGTGTAGCGCTGATGTATATATATAGTACATAAATGTGTATATTGCATTCCCTAAATGGCATTCATGGACATTGAGATTGTTGAGTGTTTGGAGCCATCTAGTGGCCAATTGTTGTTAATGCAAGAAGGATTCCACTATCTGATAAATATTGAAGAAAGACTATTGGTTCTCAGATTTGACCTTTGTAAATAGGAAGTTGATCAAAGACCCAGGAACAATTTCTTGCGCAGTGCATGCTGGGATTTGCTATATAAGGAGTGGGAGCAGCCATCTTAGGTCCCTTTGGAACCGCATGGGCAGCCGGAGAGGATCTGTGAGGAGACGGGACCGAACAGCAAGGCCCACGGACATTTCCATTGAGCATCGGAGGACGGGAGTCCCCCAGCAGAGTTGGCCTGGTGTTTGATCCAGCAGACGGAGCCACGGGAGGAGGTCGCGAGACTGTACGGAGCCTGTGTCCAGTTAGGTGAGTGGGTTACGGCCCACAGTTTGTTATGCCTCACACGCCATTAGACTAACACACAGGCCTCACTACATACTTCCAAGAAGAAGCGGAGGGGTTGCCTTTAGGAAGGTTGAAGGCCTAGTTGTTCGGGACGCTCTCCAGAAGGCCAAGGCAGTTAACCCACTCATTGCGGAGACATTTCTTTTTCAGGAAGTTTACTCGTTTTGTTTGGATTACAAATTACTTGGGAAACATTATTAGCTAGCGAAGAAAGAAGATCAAGAACTGACTGTTTTGTTTTTTTTGTGAGATCTCACGGTTACCTTACAAAGTAGGGGGAGCTCCTAGGCTTAGTTTTATTTTCTTATTCATATACCTGCAGGTATACTGTTTGCCATTTGATTGCTGTATAGATTTAATTTTAATTGTGCTCTCATCCCATGTTAGGAGGATAGCACAGTTTATGTACTGGTGTTTCTTTACTTGCCAATTATCAACAGTAAAAGAATACTACTGTTTAAGCATACCAGGGTTGTGGCGTATTGCTTTATTCACTCTAGGTGCCGCTCGTGGATCCTGAAGTTACAAACAGGTATCTGGTATCACATTGTACAGTATTGTATTGTATTGCACCACAGCTGTGTAAAGGGGACTGAGCCTTATCATTGGGGTTGTAGTTAGAGTGCAGGCCCAAAATTTAATCAGCAGCTCCTGCGGGGGTCAGTGCTACACGTGGGGGCTCGGACCGGGATCTTGTCACTCTACAAGAAACCCACCCCCCCCCTTGAGGTCACCATGGACCCCATCACAGTAGTCCGTTGGTGCGAAGCAGAAGGGACACGCTCAGAAGCAAGCGTGGCCATTGAACTCCCAGGGAGCTACTGGGAGAAGAAGCAAATCAAAGAGGTGGTACAGACATTGTCTCCAGACAGAAAGGCCTACGTGGTTGCAGTGAAACCAGACTTTGGGACTGATTGCACCTATGCCCTGATAGAGTGGGGACGGGGTGTTCCTGAAAATTTCCACGGTGCCACCATAAAATTGTCCGAGAAGACAGTGTTTCACCTGACACACCCCTGCAAAAAGCAGTTAGAACCCCTAGACAGGAACGCAGGAGCCGCCGCCCAGCGGCAGGCGGAACAACAACTGGCTGAGTTACAGCGACAATACCGTGAAATACAGGAAAAGTTTCAGGAGACATCCAGCATCATAGCAGATCGCATGGATGGACTGCGCGTCGGCTCAGAAGACAAGAGAGCTGGCCAGATGACACCAAACCCAAGGAGGGAGCCAAGAAGACGCAGCAGGGGCTATCTGCAAGAAGTAACTATTAGGAAGGATTTCCGCATTGATGGCCAGATAGGAGAAAAGGGACAGAAGGGCAAACTGTCTTACACCGGCCTCCTACACCAAATAGAGCTGGGGCTACAAAAAGGATATCTGGAATCGGAAATCAGAGAGGCTGTGATCCACGCCATCAGCCCAGGCTCAAGTGTTAGGGGCATGTTAGAGAGAAAGAGTGATTTGACTTTGAACCAGCTTAAGAGGATTCTAAAAAGTTACTATGAGGAGGAAGATGCCACAGAGCTATTCCACCAACTGATAAATATTGCACAGGACAGTAAAGAGACTCCTCAGAACTTTCTGTTTCGGGCCATTGAACTCAAGGACCGCCTGCTGTTTACCTCAGGAGAGAGAGGGAGCGGGGAACAATTTGGAGCTGAGCTGGTACAGAAGAAATTCCGGAGATCCGTGACCACGGGGCTGAGGAGCGACTATGTCAAGCTCCACTTGAAGCAGTACTTGGAAGATCCCTTAACTCCAGACGAGGTCCTTCTTGAAAAAGTGAACGAAGTGGATAAGATGGAGATTGAGAGAGACCAGAAACAGAGAAAGCTTCAAGCTTCAAACACCACAAGTGCTAAAATACAGCAGGTAGGTGTTCCCCTCAGACACCCAGGAGTTGAATGTGCTGGCGGCAACCGTTGACCAGGGATCACGGTTTTCATCTGTACACCACCCACCCGCGAGTCAGACGGAGCTGGAGAGGCTTATGCAGACCCAGAAGGAGATACTGGAGATGATGGCCATGATGATGACTGAGCTGGTGAAACTAAAGGCAGAAGGAGTTATGCCAAGGAAGGTCCCAAAAGCTACCACCATTACCAGCCCTCCGAAACAAACACAAAGAGTCTGTTTCAAATGCGGAGGGATGGGACATTTCAGGCGAGTGTGCCCCAGCCCACTACCCGAGGAAAACCCACATCAGTCGGAGGGAAACTTCAGAGGGCCCCAGTGAAGGAGTCAACTGGGCGCCCGGGTGCAGTAGCGAACTCCACACCGACTCACGTGCCACGGCCCACTGGAGCCACCAACAAGGCGGGGCAGAAGAAAAAGAGGCCCTCAAAGGCCAAAGTCCGAGCCACAAAGCAGGCTAAGGGTACAGCTACCAGTGGATTTCCTCCCAAGCTGGTGGGACCTTCCCCAATTGTCCCCATCCAAGTGGAAGGGATCTACACAAAAGCCCTGCTGGATACTGGAGCCCAAGTAACCTTATTATACAGGGACTTCTATGACAAGCATCTCAAGCACCTGCCACTACGGAAATTGGAGGAGTTGGAGATATGGGGTTTGGGCACTCAGAACTTTCCATATGATGGTTACCTGCCAGTCAGACTCACCTTCGACCCAAGTACAGTGGGAGAGACGGAGACCTTTGACACATTGGCCATAGTGTGTCCTCGTCCTCCAGGAGCTGACAAGAGCTCTCTTATCATTGGGACAAACACTGACTTAGTGAGGAGACTACTTGCACCGCTGGTAATTAAGAAGGATACCCGCCCCACTGAAATACATCCCATGTTGGCTCAGACATACCGAGACCTTATACAGGAGGAGAAGGCTCCTGAAGAGGGAGTGGGAAAAATCTGGCTGCTGAACAAAGGAGAGAAAATAGTCCAGCCGGGTGAAGTAATCTGCCTAAAAGCCTCGGTCAAATTGAGCTGGAAGAAACCAGGCCCTTTCATTGTCCTGGAAAACCGCAAAGAGGGGAGAAACGGACTAGAACTCATCACTGAAGTGTTGCCCACCAGAGTATTGGAGAGAACTCACGGCAAAGTTCCAGTCAGTGTCCGCAACACAGCGACAGTGCCAGTGAGAGTGCCAGCCAGGCTACTGTTGGGACAGGTCAGTCCGGCTGTTCCAGTCGAACCAGGAGGTTTGAAAGGAGGGTCAGCCCCAGAAATCCCTGAAGAAGAGTTCAGCCCAAAAAATACGCCTCTTACTCCTGCATGGCGGGAAAGGGCCAAAGCCCAACTGCTGAGATGGAGAGCAGCCTTCTCGAAAAGTGAATTTGACGTAGGATTGGCAAAGAGTGCCACCCATCGAATTCGTCTGGAGGAAGACAAGCCATTTCGGGAAAGGGTCCGGCGGATCCCCCTAGGAGATCTGGAAGACTTGAGGGAACAATTGGCTGAACTTAAGAGGACGGGCATTATCCGAGAGTCCAGGAGTCCCTACGCCTCCCCTATAGTAGTGGTCAGGAAGAAGAATGGGTCCCTACGCCTGTGCATTGACTACAGGACCCTGAATCGGAGGACCATCCCAGACCAGTACACCACACCCCGAATTGAGGATGCCTTACAGAGTCTGTCAGGAGCAAAGTGGTTCAGCGTACTGGACCTGAAGAGTGGGTATTACCAGATTCCTATGTGCCCTGAAGACAAGGAAAAAACCGCTTTCATCACCCCAGTTGGGTTCTTTGAGTTCAACCGGATGCCGCAAGGCCTGACTGGGGCCCCAGCAACTTTCCAGAGGTTGATGGAGAAGACAGTGGGTGACATGAATCTCCTTGAAGTTCTGGTATACCTGGATGATGTCATAGTCTTTGGGAGGACGTTGGAGGAACATGAAGAACGCCTTGAGAAGGTCTTGAAGAGACTTCATGATGAAGGCCTGAAACTCTCTATGGAGAAGTGCCAGTTCTACCAACCCTCGGTGAGTTACCTGGGACACATTGTGTCTGAAGAAGGAGTGGCAACTGATCCCAAGAAACTAGAAGCTGTCACTTCCTGGCCCAGGCCCACCAACGTAACTGAGCTCAGGTCATTCTTGGGTTTCTGCTCATACTACCGAAGATTCGTAGAGGGATTCGCAAAAATAGCCCACCCACTCACTGAACTCTTAAAGAAGCAGGAAGAAGCTGGTGAAAGTGCGGGTCAGCCGAAAAAGCCTAAAGAGGGGTCTAGAAGGAAGAAAGAGTCCATCCAGGATCAGTGGACTCCAGAATGTGAAGAGGCCTGCAAGAGGCTGAAGTGGAGTCTTACTACTGCCCCAGTGTTGGCCTATGCAGACCCTGCCAAACCATATGAGTTACATGTGGATGCCAGCCGCGACGGGCTGGGGGGAGTGCTTTACCAGGAGCATGAAGAGCACTTACGGCCAGTTGCCTATGTGAGTAGAAGTCTGACCCCTGCTGAAAGAAACTATCCAACTCACAAGCTTGAATTTCTGGCTTTAAAATGGGCAGTGGTGGACAAGTTGAAGGACTACCTTTACGGGGCTGAATTTGTGGTCAAGACGGACAACAACCCCCTCACATATCTACTCACCACTGCAAAGCTGGATGCCACCGGTCACAGGTGGTTAGCTGCTCTCTCAGCCTTTACCTTCAGCCTGAAGTACAGACCAGGAGTTGGTAACCGAGATGCGGATGCCCTGTCAAGAAGACCCCATGACCCCTTGGAAGAATGGACCCAGCTTACTCCAGAAGGAGTGAGGGCCCTATGGGAGGGCACAAGTCAGTACCAGAGAGGTGGAGCCAGAGCTGAAGAAGTAGGAGTATCCTCAGCGGCAGTACCCAGGTGCTACTGTAACGTCTCCCAGGTCACACAGGAGGGCCTACCCAAGTTATCCAGGAAGGATCTCAGGAGAGATCAGCAGGGAGATCCACTGTGTGGGCTGGTGCTTGAAGCATTGGAATGTCGACAGCCTGATGTACTGCGGAAGAGTCCTGAGAGGGAAGCCCAGGTGTTATTGAGAGAATGGGATCATTTGCAGCTGCAGCAAGGGGTGGTCTACCGAAGGGGCCCCTCTGATGATCCAGAAGCAAGGTGGCAGTTACTCTTGCCTGAAAAACACAGAGAGACGGTACTGATTGCTTTACATGATCACCATGGACACTTGGGAGCCGAGAGAACTCTCCAACTAGTAAGAGATAGGTTCTACTGGCCTCACATGAGAAAAGAAGTGGAGAGCTACTGTCACTCCTGCCTCAGATGCATCCAACGGAAGACATTGCCCCAGAGGGCTGCCCCAATGGGCCATTTAGAGAGTCAGGGCCCAATGGACCTGGTTTGCATAGACTTTCTTTGTCTGGAATCCGATCTGAGTGGGCAAGGTGACATCTTAGTGGTGACAGATCACTTCACCCGTTATGCTCAAGCTTTCCCTACTAGGGATCAGCAAGCAACCACAGTAGCAAAGACTCTCGTGGAAAAGTTCTTCGTACACTATGGCCTGCCTCAACGCATACATTCAGACCAAGGAAGGGACTTTGAGAGCAGACTAATCAAAAGGCTGTTGGATCTGTTAGGCATACAAAAGTCCAGGACTACTCCTTACCACCCACAAGGGGACCCCCAACCGGAAAGGTTCAACAGGACTCTCTTGAACATGTTGGGGACCTTGACTGCCGAGCAAAAACCTCACTGGAGTAAACACATTGCTGCATTAGTCCATGCCTATAATAGTACCAAAAGTGATGCCACTGGATATTCCCCGTACCGACTGATGTTTGGCCGTGAAGCAAGATTGCCAGTGGACCTGGCGTTTGGTTCCTCCTTGGACCACACCTCCGAGGCCTCCCATAAAGGGTATGTGGACAGACTACGGCGGAGCCTGAAGACAGCTTACGAGCAGGCTCACGCCACCTCGGATTCCAGGGGGGAGAGGAACAAGAGGAACTTTGACCTGAAAGTGAGAGTCCAGGATCTTCAGCCAGGTGACCGGGTCTTGTTGAGGAACTTAGGCATTCCAGGCAAACACAAGTTGGCTGATCGCTGGAAATCACAGCCATTTGTTGTGTGCAGGAAACTTCCAGGGCTCCCAGTGTATGAGATCAAGCCAGAAGGAAAAACTGGGCCGGTAAAAACATGGCACCGGAATCACCTCTTACCTCTCACTGAGGCAGTCAGGACAAGCACAGAGAAGGAATCTACACCCACTGATGTGTGTAGACCAATAACCAGGTCCCAACCTGCACCTTCTATAGATGAGGATGAGGGAGTGGAGATGAGCTGGCTGTGGCTTCCTGAAGATTCAGAAACAGATGCTGATGTCCTTTCGGAGGTAGAGGAGGATGATAATGGAACTCTTAGGGCAGAGGCCCCGGAATTTGTGCCGACCACTCACTCTGTAGGAGAGCCCAGTGCTTCCATTCATTCCCCACCCTTAAGCATTGAACGGAATGATGACCTTGGCCCAGAAGGAATGGACACTCCAAAAGTGCCCAGAGCAAAGAGAGACATTCGCCCACCACGCAGACTGACTTATGACACATTGGGCGAATGCTCTGAAGCCTCACAGTTTGTGAGCAGAAGAAACTTTGAACTGCCTAGTCCCTCTACTCTTGATTTAGTAAGGGACAGCCCCAGCTCACCCCTTGACACATCTGTACCAGACATGGTAGTATCAGCTGTGGGTGCACAGGATAGCTTCCCACTGTATGACAATTGGTGGGAAGCTCCTCTGTCCGTTTTGTGTGAACGTATAGAAACTAGAATGCAAGATAGGATTAGCAATTTGGACCTCTTTGGGGGACCAAAAGAGACAAAGTAGGGGGAGTGTGTAGCGCTGATGTATATATATAGTACATAAATGTGTATATTGCATTCCCTAAATGGCATTCATGGACATTGAGATTGTTGAGTGTTTGGAGCCATCTAGTGGCCAATTGTTGTTAATGCAAGAAGGATTCCACTATCTGATAAATATTGAAGAAAGACTATTGGTTCTCAGATTTGACCTTTGTAAATAGGAAGTTGATCAAAGACCCAGGAACAATTTCTTGCGCAGTGCATGCTGGGATTTGCTATATAAGGAGTGGGAGCAGCCATCTTAGGTCCCTTTGGAACCGCATGGGCAGCCGGAGAGGATCTGTGAGGAGACGGGACCGAACAGCAAGGCCCACGGACATTTCCATTGAGCATCGGAGGACGGGAGTCCCCCAGCAGAGTTGGCCTGGTGTTTGATCCAGCAGACGGAGCCACGGGAGGAGGTCGCGAGACTGTACGGAGCCTGTGTCCAGTTAGGTGAGTGGGTTACGGCCCACAGTTTGTTATGCCTCACACGCCATTAGACTAACACACAGGCCTCACTACATACTTCCAAGAAGAAGCGGAGGGGTTGCCTTTAGGAAGGTTGAAGGCCTAGTTGTTCGGGACGCTCTCCAGAAGGCCAAGGCAGTTAACCCACTCATTGCGGAGACATTTCTTTTTCAGGAAGTTTACTCGTTTTGTTTGGATTACAAATTACTTGGGAAACATTATTAGCTAGCGAAGAAAGAAGATCAAGAACTGACTGTTTTGTTTTTTTTGTGAGATCTCACGGTTACCTTACAAAGTAGGGGGAGCTCCTAGGCTTAGTTTTATTTTCTTATTCATATACCTGCAGGTATACTGTTTGCCATTTGATTGCTGTATAGATTTAATTTTAATTGTGCTCTCATCCCATGTTAGGAGGATAGCACAGTTTATGTACTGGTGTTTCTTTACTTGCCAATTATCAACAGTAAAAGAATACTACTGTTTAAGCATACCAGGGTTGTGGCGTATTGCTTTATTCACTCTAGGTGCCGCTCGTGGATCCTGAAGTTACAAACAGGTATCTGGTATCACATTGTACAGTATTGTATTGTATTGCACCACAGCTGTGTAAAGGGGACTGAGCCTTATCATTGGGGTTGTAGTTAGAGTGCAGGCCCAAAATTTAATCAGCAGCTCCTGCGGGGGTCAGTGCTACATATATATATAGTATATGTATACCATGTATATATAAAATGTAATCATTTCTGTGTGGGCTTTGCCATTTATCCAGCTACTAGACCTCTGTACAAAAGAGTTGGACCTCCCCAGACCTGCCTGCAGGCTGTATACTGTGGATGGTACAGTCAGCCTGAAATTGTCTAATTTGGTCACTTGGGCTGTGAATAATTTCTCCAAACAAAACAAGGAGCAAATCGGAGATGAGGAAGCGCAAACCGACAACCGGAATGGTGAGAACCTTTTACTAAAATTTTGATCATAGCTTAGGTGTCTTGTCTCGTGAGTCTCAGAGGAAAACCTCCACTATTTATTGGTTAAGACTTTGTCTTCTTCTATATGGATTTTAATATAGATAGGGAATAGGGAAAACAGCTATTAAAAAACGAAAGGTGCGTGCAATGTTTGCGGCGGCAGCTTTGTATATACGGCGGCATCATCATCAGGTAGGGGGACATCATGGCTGTATATGGGGGACATCATGGCTGTATGTGGGGGACATCATGGCTGTAATATGTGGGGACATCATGGCTGCAATATGTGGGGGACATCATGGCTGCAATATGTGGGGGACATCATGGCTGCAATATGTGGGGGGACATCATGGCTGCAATATGTGGCGGGGACATCATGGCTGCAATATGTGGGGGACATGACATGGCTGCAATATGTGGGGGACATGACATGGCTGCAATATGTGGGGGGACATCATGGCTGCAATATGTGGGGGACATGGCTGCCTTTGGGGACACATTTAAAAAAAGTATCGGTATTCGGTATCGGTGACTACTTGAAAAAAAGTATCGGTACTTGTACTCGGTCCTAAAAAAAGTGGTATCGGGACAACCCTACTTAGAACTGTCCCTGCACAAAGTGTCATTTCTGAAGGATAAAAAGTAATTTAAAATCACTGGTCCCGAAAAAACTGCTATTTTTAAAACTTTATTTTTGCATTGATACATGTCCCCAGGGGAAGGACCCAGGTCCCAAAACCCTTTTTAGCACAAGAACTTGCATATTAGCCTTTAAAATTAGCACTTTAGATTTCAAACGTTCTAGTCCCATAGTCTTTAATGGTGTTCTAAAGTTCACACAGACTTTTTTTTGGTCTGTTCGCAGGTTCTGGTGCGAACCGAATGGGGGGGGGGGGGGGTTCCCTAATCTTCCCTAATCTACATATACCTGCATTAAGAGTAATGGGAAGGGGGGCGTCGTTGCTGAGCTTTTTCTTTAAATAAGCCTTGTCTGGCTATCTATGACTTCAACATAAAAAAACATGAGCCAAAAAATGTCATAACTCCTGCTTCTCATATTAGTGAAGTCAACAAATTAAAAGAACAAATCTCCAATGAGCATTAGTAATAATATGAAACATAACTAAGGAATTGTAATCAGGGTTGCCAACTGTCAGTAAATTCACAGACAGTTTGTAAAATCAGATTTTTACACCTGTCTCTGCGATGAACATTCACGGTAGGGTGACCACATTTCCAAACTACCATTCACCCTTCCCAAAAATCAGCTTGTGCTGTAACGAATCACAGCACAGTGATTGGACGCAAGAGGCGAGGATTGTGATCCTCCAGGCATTCCCGGCCAGGACAAGTACTGTCAGTGAGTAAAACGGTGATGTGGTGGCCTTTTTTTTTTTTTTGTGGGCACCAGATTGGCCCGGGGGGGGGGGGGGGGGGTGGCTGTGTCAGTTTCATTCCGGGACACTGTATTGTCCTGGAATGAATGTGCCCGGGACAGGCCTGCAAAATGTGGGACAATCCGGGACACATGGTCACCCTAATTCACAGACAGATGTAAAAATCCCAGATTCAGCCGACTAAAGCCTGCTGGGCGCTGACGTCACAGGGCCAGTCCAGGCTCTGCAGGGATCCCAACAATAATGTTGGATTCCACCCAGATGCCCATCCAGCAGCTGGCTCAGCCTCTCAGCATGTCGCTGAGAGGCTGAGCCAGTTGCTCCTGCGCCTCTACAGTCCAGCACCCCAGTGAGGTCTGGAGGGGCAGAGCACAGAGCTGTTGACTGCCAGTTACCTCTCTCTGCTTAGAATGGACCTGACAACTGAGCAATCAGTGGTTTTTGATTGCTTAGTTCTCAGTGTAGAGGCAGTGGGGGACAGCAGCATCAGATCGATGCTGCAGCCATCTAGGTGAGTATGTATGGTTTTATTTTGATTTCCTGCATTTCATTTTAAAGAATGTATAGTTTTCCCACCACCAGAAGCTTGGAGAGAGAGTATGGGTGTCATGCCACGTACATGATCATTTTTCAGCATGAAAAAAAACCTAGTTTTCAGCATGTCCAAAAAAATGACGTTTTCCTAACTTCATCATTAAAACGACGTTGCCCACACACCATCGTTTAAAAAAAATGCTCTAGCAAAGCGTGGTGACGTACAACACGTACGCCGGCACTCTAAAGGGGAAGTTCCATTCGCCTTTGGGCTGTTTTAGCTGATTCCGTGTTAGTAAAAGACGATTCACGCTTTTCTGTCTGTTACAGCGTGATGAATGTGCCATATCCATTACGAATGCTCCCGTCTCATAACTTGCTTCTGAGCATGCGCAGGTTTTTTTACGTCGTTTTAGCCCACACACGATCATTTTTTACAACCCGAAAAACTACATAATTTAAAAACGACAATAAAAAATGCAGCATGTTCAAATTTATTTTTTTTGTCGTTTTTCAGAACCTGAAAAATGATGTGTAGCTCACACACACGATCATTTTAAATTACATTTTTGAAAAACAACGTTTTTTTCATGCCGAAAAATTATCGTGTGTATGCACAACCTACCACTGAGCTGCCATATCTGCTCAGGAATAGAAAACAATGCATACCTATCCCTGAGGGGTAAGTCTGCCCTATTATACCACGTACACACGATCAGATTTTCCATTGGACAAACCTTGGATGGTTTTTCCATCGGAATTCCGCTCAAGCTTGGCTTGCATTGCATACACACTATCACACCAAAAAATGAACTTTCGACCATCAAGAACGCGGTGACGTACAACAACATTACGACGAGCAAAGAAGATTAAGTTCAATGCTTCGGAGTCTGGGTCAAATTGTTTCTGAGCATGTGTCGGAATTGCTACAGACAATCAGATTTTCCGATAGGAATTTTTTCCATCTGAAAATTTGAGAACCAGCTCTCAATCTTTTGTTGGTGGAAATTGCAAAAGCAAAAGTCCGATGGAGCATACACACAGTCGGAATTTCCATTCAAAAGCTCACATCGGACTTTTGCTGTCGGAATTTCTGATCGTGTGTATGGGGCATAAGAACAACTACAATGTGGAGGTCCAGATCAGTCTGTATCTATATTGTTATGGCGGTTAATACATTTTTTCTGTTTTAGTGTTAGCTGCTTACTTTTTTGTTTTGTATATATCTAGAGGGTGAGGAAGGCTCAGAATGTTCCTATTATGGAATTTTTATATAAGAGGAGAATATGTAGTCTGCTCTTATATAACAATTCCATATAGGATTCCATTTAAATATGCATTGATGAGTATATATAAATACATATACAATGCTATTAATGTCCACCAGGGGGCAACATACAATAACAGGGCATACACAGGCATACATTGGGCCAGATTCAGGTAGATGAGAGCATCTTTGCTCCAGAGTAACGCTTCTCATTTACGTTACTCTGACGACCCTTTCAGCGCAAGTACTGTTATTCACATAGCAGTTGCGCGTAAACTTGCGCCAGAGTAACGATAATGCGCTGGCGTAACCCGACGCAAGGGGAAGTGGGTGTGATCATATGTAAATGATGGGCGGAGCCCAGCGCAGAGGCTTACGTTCAGCGCATCAACCACGGAGCATGCGCAGTGAGTGAGGCTCCACTCGCCCCCTTTGTGCACATGCTCACAACTTCCGTCGGCACCACTTCACGGGAAACGTCAGCGCAATGCCTTCCGTTGGGCGTTTAAATGCGCCCGTAGAAGCGCCATTCCGGCACTAAAGTATATCCTGCTCCCCCTCCCCGCAGTGATGTTACTTTTGTTCTGAGATGGCTGCTCCCGTTCCCCGCAAACACACAGGAGAAAGCTGAACTCTAAAGGCCAGGAGCTGTCAGCCGTCATCTCGGCTATGGAGACCTATGATGTCTTCCTCCATGGCTGTAAAAGTTGACAGACAAGCATGGACAGAGGTGTTGTCCTGCAAGTGGGGGTGCTCAGCTAGCTCTTATCGTAGGTAACGCTGCTGTAGCTGCTCTCCTGCTGACCTCTGACCGTCTGGAGTAAAGATAAAGCAGCCTTTTGTAGAAATAACTTTGCGCCGGACGGACGAGATACGCGCGGCGCATGTAGCCAGCGTATGGTGCTAATCCGTTCGTGAATTGGGAAAAATCCCTCATTTGCATATTTGCAGGGGAAATCAATAGGCGCGACTGATGCGCCCAGCGAAATTATGCGCTGACGATACTCTGGCTTCGGAACGTTCCGCCGGTCGCAAATGACCCGTTATTGGGCGCATCTAGTTTGGTGGGTATGGGCACATAGAAACGACGGCGCATCTTCACAGTTACGCGGCGCATATCGAAATACTCCAGCGCAAGTGTTGCTGAATCTGGCCCATTGTAGATAGAAGCAGTATAGAGATACAACCTTGGTTTGAGAGTAATTTGGTTTGAGAGCATTTTGCAAGACAAGCAAAATGTTTTATTAAAATTTGCCTTAAGAGTAGCGTCATGTCACAACTGAGTATAAAAAAGAAGAGAGGAGCCTCTAAGTGTAGTAATATGGTTACATTTAATGAAGGTGCAACATTTAGCAACGTATTGCTACACTTATGCCGCGTACACACGATCATTTTTTGTGATGAAAAAAAAACGACGTTTTCTGTGAAGTAAAAAAACGACGTTTTTGAAACGTCACTTTCAAAGACAATTTTGCATACACACCATCGTTTTCTCACAAAAAGCGAGGTTACGTTCACCACTCTTCCATTGAAGCTCGCTTCATAACTAGCTTCTGGGCATGCGCGGGTTGAAAAACGTCGTTTTGAACGACGTTTTTGCTACACACGGTGACTTTTTGTGAAACAAAAAACGACGTTTTGAAAAACGACACAAAAAATTCAAGCATGTTGGAATTTTTTTTTGGTCGTTTTTTTTAAGACAAAAAACAACGTTTTGCCCACACACGATCAATTTAAATGACGTTTTAAAAAACGACGTTTTTTTTTCATCGCAAAAAACGACCGTGTGTACGCGGCATAAGAGGTGCCTCTTTTCTCTTTTATACCCTGTAAAAAAAATGCTTTGATATACAAGTGCTTTGGATTACAAGCATGTTTCTGGAACAAATTATGCTCGCAAACCAAGGTTTTACTTTTTTTTAATGAGATTTAATATATGAGTATCTTTACTATATATTCTTCCATTGTAGATCTTGAAACTGACACATCTACAGTAACACAGATGGGTCTTGAAGAGGTGACAGTGGATGAGTATTTGCTGTGTTATATTCTGCGACATCCTATTGAAGTTTGGGTGTCCTGTGGAGAACCCTTCGTATCACCACATGGTAAGACTTATTATTTAAATATAACATCACAGTTTCCTTAAAGTGAACATCATTGTCTGGAGGTGCCATGACTGCATCCCCCCACGTTCCCACTGAAAAAAGGCCCTGGTTTTTACTTACCTATTGCCTATCTTGGGCTGAGCACACCTTAGTACCCCTGATCCTCTTCTAGATGGCCAGAGATAGTTGATCCGGGGAATATTTGATTGCTATATTTTTTTTTTCTGGATCTACTATGGGCATAGGGTTCTGTATGTGAACATTTTCCATTATTGGGTGACCTCTATGGTCTTGTTGTGTCTTTTTTCAACCTGATTTACTATGTTACTTTGTACCTATGTTAGCTGACTTACCAATGCCCATTGTTTACCCTTTTCTGAAGTGACCATTCATGGACCACAGTATAAAAGTTAAAGGGTCACTAAAGGAAATATTTTTTTATATAGAGACATACAAGTTAACTGATTCCCTTTAAAAATGATTAAAAATAGATAAAAATCAATCATATAATGTGCCTTTAGTTTCACTTTCGTTTTTAAACTGGTTTCATGTTTCTGTGAAGTAGAGAAGACACACAGAACAAAAACAAACAAATCCAGGGTAGTGTTTTGTTTTTAAAATGAATCTGATTGGTTCTGAGGAGTTTTAGAGACACAGCTTAGACCACAACCAGGAAGTGTGGAGATCAGAGAAGTATTAAAGCTACTTCAAAGCAAAAAACAAACAATGAGAACATGAAAACAGCACTGCATTAAAGTAAAGGAAGCTATTTAGCTAAAAAAAAGGATTTAAGGATTCACTCCAAAAAAAATAATACTACCTCTATGTGTGTATAAAGGGATTGTTGTAATTAAACTTTTATAAGAGAGGGATATAATATAATTGTGAACTATAATATGTGTTAACTGTGTTCCCAATGTAGCTGTCCATAGATCAGAAAGACAAGAGAAAAGACATTGGTTACAGAAGAAGGAGATTGTGATTGGACGCAGCTTGATGAAACACAAAATGAGACACTTACAAGGTAATTCTGCAGTGGAAGCATTGGCGGCTGGTGGAGTTTTCTGTGGGGGGGCAGCAAACAAGCCCTACTCCCGGTGACGGGGCACTAGTACAACTGCCCCCCCCCCCCCCCCCCGCTGTATGGCACTAACTCCCCCAGCAACCCCACCACACGCTGTCCTTACCCTGAATGTAGGAGGTGAGAGCAGCGGTAGGTGCTGATACGGCCATCTTTTATCCCTGTCCTTAAGTGTGTCTGACTCAGGGAATGCTGCTACGGTGTCCTCTCCTCTCTGGTGCGTCTCCTCTCTGCCACTAGGCGCCCAATAGGATCAGCTGACATTTTGGCCAATTTGGAAATGGGTTTCATTCCCGTTTTCCGATTGGCTGGGAGGAGTATTAGTGTTGCAACAGCGAATATTCATTCAAGGGTGGGCTCTGGTCGCATCCTCTGTGACCCGAGCTAACCCTATTTTTAAGACCATTAGAGCATCTGGCTCTAATCAAAAGTAACCTGGCCGCTGTAATTCATGCGCCCGGTGCCCTAAAAGGTGGCATGGACACACGGATAGGGGGCAGCTGCAGCGGCTGTGGGTAGATTCATGCTATGCATGAATCTATCCACTGCATATACTGTAGGGGGCGAAGGGCAGAGAGGGGGTGGTGCCTGGGCGCCCTTAATGGACAGGCCGCCCCTGAGTGGAAGGTGATTGCAGGTATGTTGTGGTGACTATTAGCCAAGATGTTTACTTTTAAATGTGTAAAATGGAACACAGTTTTTTTTTTTTAACTCATTAATTTTTTAACAGTATTGAAAAAGTTAAATTACTGGCATGCCAGGCATGCTTACTGTCACTTTTGCTTCTGCTTTCTACCAAACTGTCAAACCATCAAATGGCTGAACTGGAGTCATTTTAACAGTTTATGATAGTCTTCTAGATTTAAAGCAAACAGTCAAAATTTCCAGGTAACATTGAACATTTTGTGATTCTGTTGAAACAGATTTAAAAAAAAAAAATTCAAATAAAGAAGCTAATAATTCAAAGAAAGAGTGAGATGTGTTTTGTGACCACACGGTGTCACTGTTTCACTGTTTTCCATATTCATGATTCTGGGTAATACAATGGTCTAAGCAAGTTCAGATGAGTGTTTTACGAGAACTATAAAATTTATGTAAACCCAAAGTCTACTTTTAATTATGTTTGGCATTATGCTTCTATATATACTGATTTTTTTAAAGTTGTACTAAAGCCTTGCACTTTTACCTTGTTTAAATTAGTACAACCCTGATTCCAAAAAAGTTAGGATGCTGTGTAAAATCCATATTAACACAGAATGCAATGATTTGCAAATCTCATAAACCAGGGCCGGATTCAATGTATGTGAATGCATGGAGGGCCACATTCACCTGCTAATAAATTAAGATAACATTACACAACCCCCGCACCTCTGGCCCCCTTTCCATTACACAGTCCCCGCACCTCTGGCCCCCTTTCCATTACACAACCCCCGCACCTCTGGCCCCCTTTCTATTACACAACCCCCGCACCTCTGGCCCCCTTTCCATTACACAGTCCAGCACCTCTGGCCCCCTTTCCATTACACATTCCCTGCACCTCTGTCCCCCTTTCCATTACACAAACCCCTACACCTCTGGCCCCCTTTTCAATTACACAGACCCCGCACCTCTGGCCCCCTTTCCATTACACAACCCCCGCACCTCTGGCCCCCTTTCTATTACACAACCCCCGCACCTCTGGCCCCCTTTCTATTACACAACCCCCGCACCTCTGGCCCCCTTTCTATTACACAACCCCCGCACCTCTGGCCCCCTTTCCATTACACAGACCCCGCACCTCTGGCCCCCTTTCCATTACACATTCCCAGCACCTCTGGCCCCCTTTCCATTACACAAACCCCTACACCTCTGGCCCCCTTTTCAATTACACAACCCCCGCACCTCTGGCCCCCTTTCCATTACACAACCCCCGCACCTCTGGCCCCCTTTCCATTACACAGTCCCCGTACCTCTGGCCCCCTTTCCATTACACAGTCCCGCACCTCTGTCCCCCTTTCCATTACACAAACCCCTACACCTCTGGCCCCCTTTCTATTACACAACCCCCGCACCTCTGGCCCCCTTTCCATTACACAGTCCCGCACCTCTGGCCCCCTTTCTATTACACAACCCCCGCACCTCTGGCCCCCTTTCCATTACACAGACCCCGCACCTCTGGCCCCCTTTCCATTACACAGACCCCGCACCTCTGGCCCCCTTTCCATTACACAGTCCCCACACCTCTGGCCCCCTTTCCATTACACAGACCCCGCACCTCTGGCCCCCTTTCCATTACACAGTCCAGCACCTCTGGCCCCCTTTCCATTACACATTCCCTGCACCTCTGTCCCCCTTTCCATTACACAAACCCCTACACCTCTGGCCCCCTTTCAATTACACAACCCCTGCACCTCTGGCCCCCTTTCCATTACACAGTCCCCGTACCTCTGGCCCCCTTTCCATTACACAGTCCCGCACCTCTGTCCCCCTTTCCATTACACAAACCCCTACACCTCTGGCCCCCTTTCTATTACACAACCCCCGCACCTCTGGCCCCCTTTCCATTACACAGTCCCGCACCTCTGGCCCCCTTTCTATTACACACCCCCCGCACCTCTGGCCCCCTTTCCATTACACAGACCCCGCACCTCTGGCCCCCTTTCCATTACACAGACCCCGCACCTCTGGCCCCCTTTCCATTACACAGACCCCGCACCTCTGGCCCCCTTTCCATTACACAGACCCCGCACCTCTGGCCCCCTTTCCATTACACAGTCCAGCACCTCTGGCCCCCTTTCCATTACACAGTCCCCGCACCTCTGTCCCCCTTTCCATTACACAGACCCCTACACCTCTGGCCCCCTTTCAATTACACAACCCCCGCACCTCTGGCCCCCTTTCCATTACACAGTCCCCGTACCTCTGGCCCCCTTTCCATAACACAGTCCCGCACCTCTGTCCCCCTTTCCATTACACAAACCCCTACACCTCTGGCCCCCTTTCCATTACAAAGTCCCCGCACCTCTGTCCCCCTTTCCATTACACAGACCCCTACACCTCTGGCCCCCTTTCCATTACACAGTCCCGCACCTCTGGCCCCCTTTCTATTACACAACCCCCACACCTCTGGCCCCCTTTCCATTACACAGACCCCGCACCTCTGGCCCCCTTTCCATTACACAGACCCGCACCTCTGGCCCCCTTTCTATTACACAGTCCAGCACCTCTGGCCCCCTTTCCATTACACAAACCCCTACACCTCTGGCCCCCTTTCCATTACACAACCCCCGCACCTCTGGCCCCCTTTCTATTACACAACCCCCACACCTCTGGCCCCCTTTCCATTATACAGACCCTGCACCTCTGGCCCCCTTTCCATTACACAGTCCCCGCACCTCTGTCCCCCTTTCCATTACACAGACCCCTACACCTCTGGCCCCCTTTCCATTACACAGTCCCCGCACCTCTGGCCCCCTTTCCATTACACAGTCCCGCACCTCTGGCCCCCTTTCCATTACACAGTCCCGCACCTCTGGCCCCCTTTCCATTACACAGTCCCGCACCTCTGGCCCCCTTTCCATTACACAGTCCCGCACCTCTGGCCCCCTTTCCATTACACAGTCCCCGCACCTCTGGCCCCCTTTCCATTACACAGTCCCGCACCTCTGGCCCCCTTTCCATTACACAGTCCCGCACCTCTGGCCCCCTTTCCATTACACAGTGCCCGCACCTCTGGCCCCCTTTCCATTACACAGTCCCGTACCTCTGGACCCCTTTCCATTACACAGACCTTTACACCTCTGGCCCCCTTTCCATTACACAGTCCCCGCACCTCTGGCCCCCTTTCCATTACACAGTCCCTGCACCTCTGGCCCCCTTTCCATTACACAGTCCCCGCACCTCTGGCCCCCTTTTCATTACACAGACCCCTACACCTCTGGCCCCCTTTCCATTACACAGACCCCTACACCTCTGGCCCCCTTTCCATTACACAGTCCCCGCACCTCTGGCCCCCTTTCCATTACACAGACCCCTACACCTCTGTACCCCTTTAGATTACTCAGACCCCTGCACCTCTGGACCACTTTAGATTACTCAGACCCCCGTACATCTTGACACCTTTTGATTACACAGCACCCCTGTACCTCTGAACCGTTTTACATTAGACAGACCCTGTACCTCTGGACCCCTTTACATTACAGGACTCGTGGCTAATAATTGTAAATAACCAATACCAGACACACAGGCATTTTGGGGTCCCATTTAGGGCTATAGCCCCATTTTAGGAAAACAAATAAAGTCACAACTCCCTGCTGTCCTGGCTTTTCAATGGGGGTTCTCCTGACATCCCAGGCTCACTCACTCCTCTGAGACTAGGCCAATTCACACTATATGCGGTGACAGATGTTTTACCGCATTGTAAAACATCCCTCACTGCAGGGTCACACAGGAAACAATTGTGGGTCCCATTCACACTGCAACACAGCCTAGCACTGTGCTGCAATAAAATGCAGACATGCTGCATTTTATAGCATCGCACCGTCCCAAATCACACTGCAATGTCAGGCAGCATAGCGCATAGTTTCAAGCCAAAGCCAAAAATGTTTGGGTGCCCCAAGGAGTGTATTAATGCGGTGCGCATAGCGTGCCGAAATGAACAGTGGGTGTGGTCAAATTACTCTTGATGACATCCTTGCCCTGCCCCCGCATGATGTCTAACCTGCCCCTAAAAAGCCACCCGCAGCTCCCTGACAGCAACAGATTTGTGTGTGACTATCTTGGGTTTCATTACGCCTGAAACCCGGACACATTATTCAAAACCTGGACGGTCCGGATCAATCCCGGACAGATGGCAACCCAAGTCCAGACCTTATACTGTACATTCTGCTTTTGGTGCTGTCTGTGTCCCAGTTGCAGATTTCGCCTCACTTGTTCTGTAAACTGTTGTTCTTGTGACGGTAAGTAAAAGGGATTTTCCCTAACAGAGCCCCTGATAACAGTAACGCCGCGTACATGCCAAAAAATGATCGTGTGTACGCGGCATAAGAACCTGACCAAAAGTTCAAACCCTTTCCAATTTATCAAAACAGTTTTCACAGAACATGCACTTTAATTATTGTCTTTTTTTGTGTTGTCTGCAGCTCGACGTGTAACTGCTCTTGCCCCGTCCACCATGGTGCCCACCACCAATCCAACCCAGCCCGTGTCTGTAGAAGGAGGCTGGACTGAAGTCACTGATGAGGAGCTAAGACTGAAGGAAGAACTAGAAAATGTGGAGGTGACATTGAATTATTTCCATTTTTCTTATATCTAAAATGGCTACATGGCAACACTATGGCTGCTTTCACACTGATCTGCTGTGGTTCTAACAGCAGAGTTGAGTTGTTGAAGGTTTCCCCCACTTTGCCATAGATTTCAATTAACCTCTTCAATACTGGGCACCCCCTTCCTGCCCAGGCTAGTTTTCAGATTTGAATGACAATTGCGCCATCATACAAACACTGTACCCAAACAAAACTTTTATCATTTTTTTCCCACAAAATCTTTCGTGGTGATGAATGATGAAAAACATGGTGGCGGCACTTCCAGCATAAAATTATTATTTTATTGAAATTCCATTAAAAACGAGTACATGACATGCAGCCAGCTCAAAAAGTTCAGCAAATGCGTTTCACACACTTCACAATGAAAATGCTTAGTTATTGCAATGACTAAGCAGAGGTGTGTGAAACGCGTTTGCTGAACTTTTTGAGCTGGCTGCATTTCATATACTGTACTAATTTCTAATGAAATTTCAATAAAAAAATAATTTTATGCTGGAAGTGCCGCCACCATTTTCATCATTGTGCTGGTCTGTAGAGAGAATATAGGGAAGCAAAGTGAGTCTTGCAGCTGTACTGTACATGGAAGGTACAGGAATGTCCTGGTAAGTGTATGTATAAAACTAAGCGCTCAGATGCAAACAACTCAAAGGAGAAATGACTGGCAAAGCTTGGAAGTATAAATTACACTTACTCCGGTCACTACAACAGTGCTGACAGTTCTATGAAACCGATCACTGTAGTGTTGGATCCCTGGAGAGCAGTGTTAACTGACAGCTCCCTGGCCAGCAGGGACTACTGCCTTGTGGAGTAATATCTTTCTGGCTAGCAGGATAATGCTGAGGTATCAACCTTCCTACCCAGAATAATTTTACTGGTAATACTGGGGTATTACCCTTGCTACCCAGGAGAAATGTACTGGTAATGCTGGAGTCTTAATCTTGCTACCTGGAAAACATTTGCTAGTGATGCTGGGGTATTACTCTTGCTACCCGAAATAAATTTACTGGTAATGCTGGGGTATTGCCCTTGCTACCCAGAAGAAATTTACTGGAAATGCGGGGTATTGCCCTTGCTACCCGGATGAAAGTTACTGGAAATGCTGGGGTACAGGCTATGCTCTCGGAGCTTCAGCTCCTTCTATTGTGGCTGCAAATGTCTGTACAGTACTTGTAAGACACTTTACATACACTCACGAGTATGTCCTTACTCGCGAGTGTATGTAAAGTGAGTGTACTTAAAGCGGGGTATGCCTGTATTACCCTTGCTACCCGGAAGAAATGTACTGGTAATCCTGAAGTATTGCCTTTGCAACCAATAGAAATGTACTGGTAATGCTGGGGTATTACCCTCGCTAACCGGAAGAATTTTACTAGTAATGCTGTGGTATTGCCCTTGCAACCCAATAGAAACATAATGGTAATGCTGGGGCATTACCCTGGCTACCTAGAAGAATGTTACCGGCAATGCTGGGGTATTACCCTTGCTACCCAATAGAAATGTACTGGTAATGCTGGGGTATTACCCTTGCTACTCAGAAGAAATTTACTGGTAATGCTGGAGTATTACCCTTGCTACTCAGAAGAAATTTACTGGTAATGCTGGGGTATTACCCTTGCTATCCAGAAGAAATTTACTGGTAATGCTGGGGTATTACCCTCACTAACCTGAAGCATTTTTAAAAGTAATGCTGGGGAATTGCACTTGTAACCCAATAGAAATTTAATGGTAATACTGGGGTATTACCCTAGCTACCAAGAAGAATGTTACCGGCAATGCTGGGATATTACCCTTGCTACCCAATAGAAATTTAATGGTAATACTGGGGTATTACCCTGGCTACCAAGAAGAATGTTACCGGCAATGCTGGGGTATTACCCTTGCTACCCAGAAGAAATTTACTAGTAATGCTGGGGTATTACCCTTGCTACCCAATAGAAATGTACTGGTAATGCTGGGATATTACCCTCGCTAAGCTGAAGAATTTTAATAGTAATGCTGGAGTATTACCCTTGCAACCCAATAGAAATTTAATGGTAATGCTGGGGTATTACCCTGGCTACCCAGAAGAAATTTACCAGTAATGCTGGGGTATTACCCTGGCTACCCAGAAGAAATTTACCAGTAATGCTGGTGTATTACCCTTGCTACCCAATAGAAATGTACTGGTAATGCTGGAATATTACCCTCGCTAACCTGAAGAATTTTACTAGTAATGCTGGGGTATTGCCCTTGCAACCCAATAGAAATTTAATGGTAATGCTGGGGTATTACCCTGGCTACCAAGAAGAATGTTACTGGCAATGCTGGGGTATTACCGTGCTACCCAGAAGAATATTACTGGTAATTCTGGGGTATTACTCTTGCTACCTAGAAGGATTGTTTCCCATAAATGCCCAGTAAAACTGCATAACTATATTTATTATACGGAAGGTTTGGGTTTTGGCATTTCAACCTTGCAATAACTACGTAAGTAATTTTGTTAAAAACAAGAAATGGTAATCTCCTTGAACCTATTATAAAAGATAAATGTTTTCAGTGTGAGCAATAACAGGAGTCGGAATGCAAAGACATTTCTCACACCATTTTATTTCATTCCTTCTGATATATTACCTTTTTGCGCTCTGTTTTCTGTCTGTCTGATCTAAGATCTAAGCCAAGAAGAAGACTCTTCTCTTACAAAGATTTATTATCAGTGATGTTATCCTCCTGCTGTTTTACTTTTTGACTTACTCTTAATAAGAAGCTTAAAGCCTACACAACCTGTGTGCTTCTTTTCTAGATGCGGCTCTCTGATAGTCAGGCTACCCGTGTGAAGGTTCACCCTTCAGTAGCAAACAGTGAGACATCCCTGTACACCTATCCCACCATGAAACGAGTCCTGGCTTACAGGAATGGAGGCAGTTCAGAGCAAGCTGTATATGCTTGGGGCAAATCTCTGGAAGAGGTAAGATTTGTACTTCAGACTAACACAGTTAACTTCTGTGTGACTTACTTTTACTATTACGTCTTCCAAATGGTAAATTCTACAGTCATGGCTGAAATTGTTGGCACCCCAGAAATTGTTCAGGAAAATCAAGTATTTCTCACAGAAATGTTAGACATGTTTATTCCCTTTGTGTGTATTGGAACAAAACAAAAAAGGGAGCAAAAAAAGCAAATTGGACATAATGTCACACAAAACTCAAAAAATGTACTGGTCAAAATTCTTGGCACCCTTAACTTAATATTTGGTTGCACACCCTTTGGGAAAAATAACTGAAATCAGTCGCTTCCTATAACCATCAATAAGCTTCTTACACCTCTCACCCGGAATTTTGGACCACTCTTCCTTTGCAAACTGCTTCAGGTCTCTCCTATTGGAAGTGCGCCTTTTCCCAACTGCAATTTTAAGATCTCTCCACAGGTGTTCAATGGGATTTAGATCTGGACTCATTGCTGGCCACTTTAGAACTCTCCAGCGCTTTGTTGCCATCCATTTCTGGGTGCTTTTTGACCTATGTTTGTCCTGCTGGAAGACCCAAGATCTTAGACACTAACTCAGCTTTCTGACACTGGGCTCTACAGTGCGACCCAAAATCCTTTGGTAATCCTTAGGCCTCGTACACACGATTAAATGTGTCTGTTCAAATCGGTCGGACCGACCGATTTGAACAGATCTGTCTGCTGGGATTTTGGTTTGCTCGCGTGTACACACGAGCAAACCAAAATCCCGGCCAGCAGACAGCGCACTGACGTGTCGGTGACGTGGCGGTGACGTTGACGCCGCCACGTCACCGCACCAGGAAGTAAAACACTTCCACGCATGCGTCGAAACCATTCGGCGCGTGTGCGAGAAGACATGTCTGCTGGTTAGCGTACTAACCAGCAGACATGTCGGGCGGACGGGTTCCCAGCCGACAGATTTCAAAGCATTCTTTGAAATCTGTCGGGTGGCCAAATCCGTCTGTTTGCCCGTACACACGATCGAATCTGTCTGCTGAAACGGTCTAGCAGACCGTTTCCAGCAGACAGATTTGATCGTGTGTACGAGGCCTTAGGCCTGGTTAGGAGAACCTCCTTTTGTGAACCTCTTTTGAAAGTGCTAGCTGCTTGAGTACTATATTAACCACCTGATTGCGAGTTTTGAGACACAGACCCAAAACAAGTATAGAGATAAGAAGAGTCATAAGTCCCTATCTGCATACTTGTCGTGAGTCAGTGAGTCAAAAAATATTAAAACCAATGAAATAGTATGATAGCCAGGTCTGCAGTAGCATCCAAAACTTTTTTTTTTTATTGAAACTATCTTGGATTTTCCTGTAGAAGAGAATCAATAGTGAAGAGAACAAGAGGGCCATGGTAGGGCACTTCAGACTGAATAGAAGAGTGTTTGAAGACCAAGACATATGTTAAATGAGGTCCAAGCACCCCTGGAGTTGGTGAAAGGGAGTACAGGGCCCAAAGAAGCATAAGTGCCAGTTAGCCTGGCTTACTGGTGTTGCTTCTGATAGCACTTGACTGGTTAGTACCCTAACAAGATGACAGAGAAACAAGACACCCGGGTGGAGGAACAGTTGTTATCCAGCATCTGGTAGTGTAGCGACATTTGTGGCAGGTGTAGGATCAGGTTGCAAGGAGGTGGTGAAAGCAGGTGAGCGTGATCCAAGTCCAAGCCAAGGTCATAAATGGAGAGAGAACAAAAAGCGAGGGAAGGAGCCAGAACCAAGGTCATGCATAGTAGTCAGGAAGGCAAGGCAGAAGCATAGTCAGGAGGCAGGCCGAAGTCATACACAGAGCAGATGATCAAAAAGCCTTAAAACAAGCTGAGGTCAAAACAAGAGGTCAAGCAGAAGAAAAATCCAGAGGCAGTCCGAGTCGAAAGCAGGAAATCAGGAACACAGAGACAAAAATCACATGGGAGCTGAAGATCATCCAGCAACCTCTCACCTTAAATAGGGTGTTTAGCCCCAGTTTCAGGATTCAAGGGCACCCTTGCTGGATACTGGAAGTGTCAGTTCTATGATCTGATGCACATACACCTCTGTGCTGAGACATGCCCTGACAGAGTAAGGCCGCGTACACACGACCGGTTACCTCGGCAGAATTCAGCAAGAAACTCGATGGGAGACGTATTCTGCCGAGGAAACCGGTCGTGTGTACACTTTTCGCCGAGAAACCCGTCGAGGAACTCGTCGAGCCAAAAAAAAAGCATGTTCTCTATTTCCCCGATGGGCAATGGGAAAATTCGGCTCGACAAGTTTTTTGACTGCTGAACAAGGAACTCGACGGGGAAAACTATGTGTTTCGCCCAACGAGTTTCTTGGTCGTGTGTACGCCGCCAAGTCCAATTTCTCCCTTCTCTATCAACTATTAAACCAGGGCACAAGCAGAGCACTGCAAGAGTTAAATGTTTGTTATGTCTAGGAATGCCATAGAAAATAATTAATACTTGCCTTATTCTATGCTCCAGCAAGATCTGTCCCCCTCAGCCTTCTCTCTATGGTAGTTGCATGCTCACACCCACCATGTACATACAATACATGGTAAGTAGCCATGAATTGTATGTGATGATGGTAAGGGACCACCCACAGAACAGTGCTTTGGGGAGAAGGGAGCAGCATTGGAGCAGGCCAGGGCACATGATAGGGTGAGTAATCCTGCCTTTATATCTTGCCCCTAAACATAACGACACAACAAAGAGGCACCACTGCAAGGGTAGATCTTTTTTTCTTATTTCTAAAGGTCTTCTTCTCTTTGGTGGCAGTGACACATACTCACATTTGGATTGCTCAATTCAGCCACCAAAAATTAGCTTGAACTCCCATGTATAGAGAAAAATGAGACTCACTCCCTTCTCTTTTGTGGTTCTCAGTCACCTCCTTTGTAAGCTCCAACTGGAGTGACTTGGATCATTATTGGGGCTTCCTTTTCTTGCCATCAGTGCTTGATTGGAGAGGTGGGGAAGCAAAGGAAAGATACGTATATCCTCCTAGCAAGGGAGGCATGAAAATTAACCATTTGCATTGCCCTGTATGGGTAATGCACGTGGCTTCTTTAAAGCAGCCTTTCTCAGCCTCATACTGCAAAGAAATGCTTGAAATAAATTTCTGGTCACAGGGAACCCCTAAAGATTAGTCCATCAGGAGTCATTGGGAAAAATTGCCCCTTACATTAGTGGGGCTTAGTGGGAGGAATGCCCCACCTGTAGAGGTGTTCAGAATGTCACCCTCACCGGCTCTACCATCCATGTGGCATTGGAGCTGGAACTGTGAAGGAACCAAAAAATGAGAGGTCAGGTAGCCACAGTTGAAGGAACCCATAGCCACCCCCTGAAGAAACCTTAGAATCCCATGAAAATCTGGTTGAAAATTACTTCTAATCCATAAATCATTTTGAAAGCAGTCAAGTGCACCAGCCCAAGTGAAGTGTTTTGAAGTTTGAGTAATTTTTAAGGGTGAAATGATAGGGATTAATATAATGTCTTTCTTTCTTGCACTCTAGTTACTGGACGACTGCACTTTAAAGCTAAGTATGCAGCATTTGCCGGCAGCAGTACTATATGATGGGAATGGCGAATTGGTGACGTCTTGGGATGACATTAAGAAGGACATGATCTTGTGTGCATCTGCAGGAGAGCCATTTTTAACCAAAAAAAGTAAGATTTGCTGGTTTGGTTGCTAAAAACAGCACCTAAAAAGCTCATGAAAACCTATTTCCATTAGAATCAATGAATGCTTTCACACTGGGGTAGTGTGCTGGCAGGACTGTGAAAAACTCCCCTCTACATTGAAATTAATGGAAAGCTCTTCAAAAGCGCTTAGGCCTCGTACACACGATCAAATCTGTCTGCTGGAAACGGTCTGCTAGACCGTTTCAGCAGACAGATTCGATCATGTGTACGGGCGAGCCGACGGATTTGGCCACCCGACAGATTTCAAAGCATGCTTTGAAATCTATCGGGTGGGAACCCGTCCGCCCGACATGTCTGCTGGTTAGTACACTTACCAGCAGACATGTCGTCTCGCACCGGCGCCGAATGGATTCGGCGCATGCGCGGAAGTGTTTTACTTCCTGGTGCGGTGACGTGGCGGCGTCAATGTCACCGCCACGTCACCGACACGTCAGCGCACCGTCTGCTGGCGGGGATTTTGGTTTGCTCGTGTGTACACGCGAGCAAACCAAAATCCAAAGAGACAGATTTGTTCAAATCGGTCGGTCCGACCGATTTGAACAAATAAATTGCCTCGTGTGTACGAGGCCTTAGTGTTTTTACTGGCAGTTTAGAAGCGCCTCCGTGTGAAAATGGCCTTACACTTACAGGTCTCCTCCCCACATTGAAGGAGAAGCAACAGGCTGATTTCGGTAGCTTATTTCCCTGTCACTCTGCTATTTCCATGCTGCTTATACTGCGCCACAACTAATTGGCCCCTTGTGCTGCTTCTCCCCTTAGTCTGAGCTCTACTGTACAGGAACCTCAAAAGATTGATATCAGATTAAAAAATACATTTAATGGTGTATTAGTGAATACAGAGGTCCGTTAATTTGCATCTTTTATATATGCCTAGAGTTCAGCTTTAAAGCGGAGGTCCGCCTAAAAAAAATATATATTATAAGCCAGCAGCTACAAACACTGCAGCTGCTGACTTTTAATAAATGGACACTTGCCTGTCCAGGGTATCCGCGATGTCAGCAGCCGAAGCCAATCAATCTCTCGGCTGCCCCGCCACCATCCTCGTGAGGGAATCAGGAAGTGAAGTGTTGCGGCTTCACGTCCTGGTTCCCGGCTGCACATGTGCAAGTCGCGATGGGTGTCCTAACTGGTCCCGCTGTCTTCTGGGACCTGTGTTTCCCAGAAGACAGCAGACGGGCGGGGGCATGACCCCCTCGGGAGTCTATGGCCGAAAGTGGGTGCAAATGCCTGTATTATACAGGTATCTGCACCCCCTACCCCCTGAAAGGTGTCAAATGTGACACCAGAGGGGGGAGGGTTCCGAAAAGCAGAGATACTTTTTTTTTTTATCAGAATAGATATGGACTACAGCAGGCCAGCAGAGTAATTGGATCCCGCATTTTAATGTATTCCTATATATAAACATTTGTAGCCAGAGATTACGAAATGTTTATAAACCACTTAAATAACAGAGGAAGACAATATTGCAAAAAATTGTGCTGGGCTAATTCCAATAACACAAAAGTATAAATAATGTGATTGATTAGTAATTCAAACACAACAAATCCTTAGGTAGTTCCATTACACTCAATGGGGTTGATTTACCAAAACTGGAGTATGCAAATCTGGTGCAGCTCTGCATAGAAACCAATGAACTTCCAGGTTTATTTTTTCAAAGCTTAATTGAATAAGCTGAAGATAGAAGCTGATTGGCTACCATGCACAGCTGCGGCAGATTCTGAGTGCCTCAGTTTTAGTGAATCCCCCCAATATATCTTCTATTTATCATGTCTAAAGGCCAGTTCACACTGTCGCAGGGTGCCGCCCCCTCTCTCCAGGCCACCCCCTATGTGAAATGGATCAATTCATGCATACCATGAATCTATCCATGGCCGCCGTTGCCACCCCTTATTCATGCGTCCGGCCCTTTTAGGACGCCGGGCGCAAGAAAAAACTGCGGTGGGGTTTTTCGTTAAGTGCCTGTTTAGAGCCACAGGCTCTAATAGGCTTCAAAATACTGTGGGTTTGGGTCGCAGAGAGTGCGAACGGAGCCCACCCAGATTTGTTAAAACAGCAAATGAATATTCGCTGTTGAAACACTGATCCTCAATCCGGCCAATCAAAAGCTGGTGTAGGACCCGTTTTCCAATTGGCCGAAAAGAGAAGACTACAGATTGGCTGCTGAGGAGGAGGGAGGAAAGAGAAGCCACCATCGCCGTGTTGACCCATAGAGAGCAGGAGAACAAGAGGCCGCCGCCGAGCATGTGTAAATCACATGCATTCCCGAACCCGGAGCTAAAGCGTGTTGCTCTTATTCAGATGCATGGGGGTGCCCCATTCATTCTTAATGGCACTCCCGCACATTGGAAACACAGCACGTTTTTGGGGTGCAAAAAACTGCATGGTGCAAAACACAGTTTTGGTGCGTCTAAGATTTTGAAAAGGAGCAGGGACATTTTTCCTGCAGTTACAGAGCTGCAGCCCTTGCAAATTAATAGGCTGCTGTGCCTGCGAGAACACAATGCGCAGAAAATGAAAGTGTTAACCTTACAGCCATACAAACAAAAAGTGTTTGACTTGCAGCGTGTATAAATCTCTGTGCGTGAAATATTGGTAAAACTAAACAGCATTTTGTTTTGCCTTTTAGCATGCAGAGACCAGATAAACATCCGAGCCAACTATGCAAGAATCAGGAGGAAGTATGGTCGCGAGGCCACAGATGTCATCATATCAACACCTGAAGTCTTCATATCCATACCAAACAACGTTTAATGCTGGGGTAGCACTATTAAATGTAAGCTGAACGTTTTCTCGCTCAAATTTTAGTGCATACAAACACATTATAATACCCTATTTTTGTTTTTTTTTATCTATGTAGCGGTACCCCCGTAGGGGGCTCTAGAAAGAAGAGGGAGGTCTTAGTGATGCTGCCTGTGAGTTACCAGCTGTTAACCTGAGCCACTCCCAGCCCAGACCAAAACAAACAGGCCTGTCTGCCAGCCAGGCCTGCCTAAATTTGCCTACCCTAAAACAAAAAAATCCTACTCTAGCACCTACCTACATACAGGGTGCTAAATTAACACAACATATTACACTTTTGGCATCTACAGTTGCAATAAAAAGTATGTGAACCGTTTTGGAATGATATGGATTTCTGCACAAATTGGTCATAAAATGTGTTCTGATCTTCATCTACAGTACATCACAATAGACAATCACAGTCTGCTTAAAGGGGTTGTAAAGGTACAAGTTTTTTTACCTTCATGCATCCTATGCATGAAGGTAAAAAAACATCTAGCAGCACCGCCCCCCCCCCCCCCCGAGCCCCCGTTGTACTTACCTGACCGTTCGAATCTCCCGGGCGCGTCCACGTCGTCCTCTTCGGTTCCCAGCCTGGCTGTTGATTGGCTAGGCTGGGCGGATTGATAGCAGCGCAGCCATTGGCTAGCGCTGCTGTCAATCAGGGCGGATGATGCGGCGCGCTGGGGGGCGGAGCCGAGTGATACAGTCGGTGGCTATGGCCGCCGCTGTATCACGGGAGCGCGCTCGCAAAAGCTTTCCTCCATGCGAGCGCCCTCGCATGAAGAGGGAAAGCTTTTGCGAGGAGGAGCCCAGACAGCCGCCGAGGGACCCCAGAAGACAGGTTTCCGGGCCACTCTGTGCAAAACGAACTGCACAGTGGAGGTAAGTATCACATGTTTGTTATTTTATTTTTTTTAAATCCCTGACTTTAGTGTCCCTTTAAACTAATAACACACAAATAATGAAATGTTACCATGTTTTTATTGAACACACCATGTAAACATTCACAGTGCAGGTGGAAAAAGAATGTGAACCCCTAGACTAATGACATCTCCAGTAGCTAATTGGAGTGTGGTGTCAGCCAACTGGAGTCCAATCAATGAGATGAGATTGGAGGTGTTGGTTACAGCTGCCCTGCCCTATAAAAAACACACACCAGTTCTGGGTTTGCTTTTCACAAGAAGCATTGCCTGGCGTGAAAAATGCCTTGCACAAAAGAGCTCTCAGAAGACCTATGATTAAGAATTGTTGACTTGCATAAAGCTGGAAAAGGTTATAAAAGTATCTCCAAAAGCCTTGTTGTTCATCAGTCCACGGTAAGACAAATAGAGTGTCAGCTAAAGACTTACAAAAGTCTCTGGCATATGCTAACATCACTGTTAGTAAATTTACGATATGTAAAACACTAAACAAGAATGGATTTCATGGGAGGATACCACAGAGGAAGCCACTGCTATCCAAAAAAAACATTGCTACATGTTTACAGTTTGCACAAGAGCACCTGGATGTTCCACAGCAGTACTGGCAAAATATTCTGTAGACAGATGAAACCAACATTGAGTTGTATGGAAGAAACACACAACACTATGTGTGGAGAAAAAGAGGTAAATCACACCAACATCAAAACCTCATCCCAACTGTGAAGTATGGTGGTGGGGCATCATGGTTTGGGGCTGCTTTTCAGGGCCTGGACGGTGTGCTATCATTGAAGGAAAAATGTATTCCCAAGTTTATCAAGACATTTTGCAGGAGAACTTAAGGCCATCTGTCCACCAGCTGAAGCTCAACAGAAGATGGGTGTTGCAACAGGACAACAACCCAAAGCATAGAAGTAAATCAACAACAGAATGGCTTAAACAGAAGAAATTACGCCTTCTGGAGTGGCCCAGTTAGAGTCCTGACCTCAACCCGATTGAGATGCTGTGGCATGACCTCAAGAAAGCGATTCACACCAGACATCCCAAGAATATCGCTGAACTGAAACAGTTCTGTAATGAGGAATGGTCAAAAATTACTCCTGACCGTTGTGCACGTCTGATCTGAAACTACAGGAAACGTTTGGTTAAAGTTATTGCTACCAAAGGAGGTTCAACCAGTTATTAAATCCAAGGGTTCACATACTTTTTCCACCTGCTCTGTGAATGTTTACATGGTGTGTTCAATAAAAACATGGTAACATTTAATTATTTGTGTGTTATTAGTTTAAGCAGACTGTGATTGTCTATTGTGATTTAGATGAAGATCAGATCACATTTCATGACCAATTTTGTGCAGAAATCCATCATTCCAAAGGGGTTCACATACTTTTTATTGCAACTGTATCTCTTATTTTTGATAACCCAAAGTTTGGTAAGGGGATCTAAAGAAGTGAAGCTATCTTGGAAATATGTCTCATCTTGATAATTGGGAATAACATGAAATTGTCCTTTTTTCTGTTTAGGTCTTCCGATTTTCATAGGGTGGCTGTGAGTGTCATTTATCTTGGAGTGATGCACGTTTCTCTTGATGGATCACATATAGGAGGATATTCAAGTTGAAGATCTTTACACCGATCACTTTATATTTGGAATTGGAACGGATTGTTGATATGGACAATGATGAATGCACACATATTCACTTATGATAAGGATGTGATATTTAACTGTTATGCCTCGTACACACGGCCGGACTTTCCAAAGGAAAAAATCAGACGTGATTTTTCAAAGTCCGGCCGTGTGTAGACTCCATCTGACTTTTTTTCTCGGAAGTCCGAAAGACCTTAGATAGAGAACCCAATCTCTTTCTTTCCGACGGACTCACGGCGGACTTTTGCATGGTCAAAAGTCCGACCATGTGTACGAGGCATTATAAGCATCTTTTGCACTTTATTATACAAAGCTTTTGCCACTATTATTGGTTATTTCTTGATTTTTTTAGTTATTGATTAAACATTATTTGAGAGAGAGAGAATTATTTTTTATGGACCAATATATTATATATATATTTTTTTTTTTATAGCATGGCACACTATTAATACGGTGAAAGGAAAATACATAACTGTAGCTTAGAACATCAAGAATTATGTGCTCTCCTCCATTTAGATGTTTTTGGTGGCAATAAAGTAAAGCAGGGTATACGTACACGCTGAGTTTTTTTATTTTGTGTTTTGTGTTTGTATTCTAAGGCCTGATTCACACCTATGCATTTTTAGTGCTTTTTCAATTTGCAGTACAGAACGTGTTCCATAGGAAACCATGTTAAATGGAGTGTAGTGCAAATCGGCAAAATGCAAAAAGCACTAAAAATACCACAGGTGTGAATCCAGTCTGACAGCGGGGATTCTACCCACCCTGTCACAATACATAGATCAGCACTTATAGCAATTATGTGAAACTTACCGTATATACTCTAGTATAAGCTGAGTTTTTCAGCACATTTTTTTCTGCTGAAAATGCCCCCCGCGACCTATACTCAAGTCACCTTTTTGCACCTGATCTCTCAGACTTTGGGGACCCGGTATCAGCTGGCCATAGGTCCCCTGGACCCCAAACTTGGCACACATATAGCCCCACTCTTCCTCCACAACGTTCGGGGGACCTACGGCTGGGGAGCACCAATTTTTCAAAGCCCGGCACCCTTCTATATACTCCCATGTTAAGTCTAGTCATGGGCACAGTGAGGCATGGGCACAGTGAGGCATGCACACAGTGAGGCATGCACATGGACACAATGAGGTAAAGTGAGGCATGCAGATGGACGCCCTAGGAGTTTTTTTTTGTGGTAAAATTAGGTGCATCGGCTTATATTCAGGTTGTCTTAGGCCTCGTACACACGAGCGGATATGTCCGCTGAAAAAAATGGACCGTTTCAGCAGACATCTCCGATCCTGTGTATGGGCTAGCGGACAGATTTGTCCATCGGACAAATTTCAAAGCATGCTTTGAAATTTGTCCGCTACAAACCTGTCCGTCGGATATGTCCGCTGGTTAGTACGGGAAACCAGCGGACATATCCTCCCGCACATCCTCCCGCACATCCTGTGAATGGATCCGACGCATGCGCGCGGAAGTGTTTACTTCCTGGTGCGTGACGTAGCGGTGACGTGGCGGCGTCAACGTCACCGCCGCGTCACCGCCACGTCAGCGCGCCGTCCGCCGGCGGGGAATTTGATCCGATGGTGTGTACACGCCATCGGACCAAACTCCAGATCGGACATATCCAATGGAAACGGTCCGCGGACCGTTTTCATCGGATATGTCCGATCGTGTGTACAAGGCCTTATACTCGAGTATATACGGTACCTAAAAACAAAGCCTTCCAGCGTTGCGATGTCATCGCCGGAGACAGCTTCCGGGTTTGCGGACTCCGGCCCTGTGACTAGCGGGAGCCGCCATGACATCACTTCCACGTATGCGCATGGGAGCCGCCAGCCACGGTATAGAGCTCTGAAGGAACGTCACAGGTGATGTCACTGGCTAAATGTACAGTAAATATCTCCTAAAGGGTACATGTTTAGAAGATATTTACATTACCTATAGATAAGCATTATTATGGGCTTACCTACCGTGTTTCCCCAAAAATAAGACCAGGTCTTATATTAATTTTGGCTACAAAAACCACACTAGAGCTTATTTTCAGGAGATGTTTTATTATGTACAAAAAAGTTCCTCCCACTGTCAGCTTAGGAGTCAGCATTGTGAAATTCTGTAATCATAAAAACAAACCTTAGTTAAAGGGGTTGTAAAGGTTTGTTTTTTATTTTCAAAATAGGTTCCTTTAAACTAGTGCATTGTTGGTTCACTTAACCTTTTCCTTCGATTTCCCTTCTAAATGTTTTTTTTCTTTGTTTTGTTTGTCTGAATTTCTCACTTCCTGTTCCTCCTCAGTAAGCTGTTCAGTAAGCTGTTCTGGCTGACTAACCACCGCTCGGATGATGGTGGCAAATTTACTGAGGAGAAACAGGAAGTGAGAAGTTTAAAGAAAAAAAACACTTAGAAGGGAAATCCAAGGATAAGGTAAGTGAACCAACAATGCACTAGCTTAAAGGTACCCATTTAGAACATAAAAAACAAACCTTTACAACCCCTTTAAAGACCTTGTAAAATCATGTAATCCATTCTGTAAAAAGATTATATAATGTGCAGTGTGTCTCCTTGCGTAACTTTATTGTGGAAAATACCTAATTTAGAGCGCCGTTGAGCACTCACGTGACCCGCTGGTGCTCTTCTTCCACACTCGGAATACTGCACAGGGAGGGGCCAAGATATCCATGGACGTCAGCCTGCTCTGAGCACTGCAGAGGGTAGGGCCGCTGACATCAGCCGAGAGGAAAAGAGAAAACTGCAGCGGGTCACGTGAGCGCCCGGCGGTTCTGTATATAAGATATTTTTTATAATGAAGTTAAACAAGGAGACACACTGCACATTATATAATATTTTTTACAAAATGGATTACATGATTTTATAAGGACTTTAACTAGGTCTTGTTTTTGGGGTAGGGTTTATATTGCAGCCTTCCCAGAAACTCGCAGTAGGTCTTATTTTCGGGGTAGGGCTTATTGTCAGGGAAACAGGGTATAAGTAAAAGCAAAAGATGGAAGTTTACTTCCTCTTTACCTTTACTTGCATTTAAAAACAAATTCTAATAATGACCTAATAAATACAGAGCAGCATGCATTTTCAGCTTTTAAATCTGCCTAGATTTCAGCTTTAATGTAAACCTGGGGTGCCCAGCCAGTGGCCCGGGGGCCACATGTGGCCCGCGGAGCCCTCGGATGTGGCCTGCGACCTCCTGCTCCGGGATGGAATAGAATAGTGTTTATTAAAGATCAGTTTATTACTAAATCAGTGTTTATATGGGCATATCTTCTCTGCAGTGGTTACTGGGCTGCTTTAAAACTGATCCGCAGGTGCAGAGCAGTTTACCTGCAGGTTACCTGCACTGAGCCATAGACTTCTGTTATTGCCTGCGAGTTTGGTGAGCTTTGGTGCACCAAACCTGTAGGATATAATAGAAGTCTATTGCAAAGTCAAAGGTACACTGCGTTGTACCCGTGGTGCGGGTAAACCGCAAGACATCAGTGTGAAAGCAGCCCTGGGCCCCTTTTACACAGTCAGTTCGCCAATTAGACCTTCCATTCGCCTCTAAGTAGTGGAAGACATAAACAAACTTGTGTCCTACCTCTAATACAATCCGCTAAAAAGTATAGTGGGCTGTGTGCATATGCAGAGAAGACACGGACATGCCACCCACCTGCTCCGCTCATTGTGGTCCGCGACCGGTTACAAAGTCGCTTAAGTGGCCCTCGTTCTTCAAAAGGTTGGGCACCCCTGATGTAAACAGTCTTAACAACGTATGCCATTATTATTATTCATTGTATTACAATATATTGTCTCATCATCTTCCATTGTACTATATACAAATTAGAAGCATGGATAGAACACATATGTTATATTGTAAATGTTTCATTGTCAATTACACACAATCATAAAATAAACAGCATTGATGACAAGAAAAGAGAGGTTTGTCTTTTTTGAGTTTATAATCTACATCATCGGTCTCCAAACTTTTCCAACAAAGGGCCAATTTACTGTTCTTCAGACTTTAGGGGGGAACGAATTGTGGTCAGTGGGGGTAGAAAATGTCCTGGGCCCAGCATCAGAGAGAATAATACTTTTGACAATACAGTGTGTATATATATATATATATACAGGTCATTCTCAAAAAATTAGCATATTGTGATAAAGTTCATTATTTTCTGTAATGTACTGATAAACATTAGACTTTCATATATTTTAGATTCATTACACACAACTGAAGTAGTTCAAGCCTTTTTTTTTGTTTTAATATTGATGATTTTGGCATACAGCTCATGAAAACCCCAAATTCCTATCTCAAAAAATTAGCATATCATGAAGAGGTTCTCTAAACGAGCTCTTAATCTAATCATCTGAATCAACTAATTAACTCTAAACACCTGCAAAAGATTCCTGAGGCTTTTAAAAACTCCCAGCCTGGTTCATTACTCCAAACCGCAATCATGGGTAAGACTGCCGACCTGACTGCTGTCCAGAAGGCCATCATTGACACCCTCAAGCAAGAGGGTAAGATACAGAAAGAAATTTCTGAACGAATAGGCTGTTCCCAGAGTGCTGTATCAAGGCACCTCAGTGGGAAGTCTGTGGGAAGGAAAAAGTGTGGCAGAAAACGCTGCACAACGGGAAGAGGTGACCGGACCCTGAGGAAGCTTGTGGAGAAGGACCGATTCCAGACCTTGTGGGACCTGCGGAAGCAGTGGACTGAGTCTGGAGTAGAAACATCCAGAGCCACCGTGTACAGGCGTGTGCAGGAAATGGGCTACAGGTGCCGCATTCCCCAGGTCAAGCCACTTTTGAACCAGAAACAGCGGCAGAAGCGCCTGACCTGGGCTACAGAGAAGCAACACTGGACTGTTGCTCAGTGGTCCAAAGTAAATTTTGCATGTCATTCGGTAATCAAGGTGCCAGAGTCTGGAGGAAGACTGGGGAGAGGGAAATGACAAAATGCCTGAAGTCCAGTGTCAAGTACCCACAGTCAGTGATGGTCTGGGGTGCCATGTCAGCTGCTGGTGTTGGTCCACTGTGTTTTATCAAGGGCAGGGTGAATGCAGCTAGCTATCAGGAGATTTTGGAGCACTTCATGCTTCCATCTGCTAAAAAGCTTTATGGAGATGAAGATTTCATTTTTCAGCACGACCTGGCACCTGCTCACAGTGCCAAAACTACTGGTAAATGGTTTACTGACCATGGTATTACTGTGCTCAATTGGCCTGCCAACTCTCCTGACCTGAACCCCATAGAGAATCTGTGGGATATTGGGAAGAGAAAGGTGAGAGACGCAAGACCCAACACTCTGGATGAGCTTAAGGCCGCTACCGAAGCATCCTGGGCCTCCATAACACCTCAGCAGTGCCACAGACTGATTGCCTCCATGCCACGCCGCATTGAAGCAGTCATTTCTGCAGAAGGATTCCCGACCAAGTATGGAGTGCATAACTCAACAGAATTATTTGTAGGTTGACTTTTTTTTAATTAAAAACACTTTTCTTTTATTGGTTGGATGAAATATGCTAATTGTTTGAGATAGGAATTTGGGGTTTTCATGAGCTGTATGCCAAAATCATCAATATTAAAACAAAAAAAGGCTTGAACTACTTCAGTTGTGTGTAATGAATCTAAAATATATGCAAGTCTAATGTTTATCAGTACATTACAGAAAATAATGAACTTTATCACAATATGCTAATTTTTTGAGAATGACCTGTGTATATATATATATATATATATATATATATATATATATATGTATATATATATATATATATATATATATATATATATATATATAGAGATAGATAGATAGATAGATAGATAGATAGATAGATAGATAGATAGATAGATAGATAGATAGATATAGAAATATCTATATATATATATATATATATATATATATATATATATATATATATATATATACACACATTCTATTTTTATTTTTTATTTTAGGTACTTATATAGCGCTGTCAATTTACTCAGTGCTTTACATATACATTGTACATTCACATCATTCCCTACCCTCAAGGAGCTTACAATCTAAGGTCCGTAACTCCAATTCATACTAGGGACAATTTAGACAGGATCTAATTAACCTACCAACATGTCTTTGGAGTGTGGTAGGAAACGGGAGTACTCGGAGGAAACCCAGGCACATGGAGAACATGCAAACTCCAGGCAGGTGGTGTCGTGGTTCGAACCTGTATATATATATATATATATATATATATATATGATACATACACTACAAGAGTCTAAACACAGATATAAAATGTTCTCTCTAAATAATGTTGCATTCACATGTTATTATACCCATGGCATGAATGCATAGGTGTGTGCAGCCTATTGCATTAGGGTGTGCACCCCAAAGCTCAAACACATACACCTTTCTCTGCAGCCTCAGCTGCACTGGATAGTGAATGAATGGGAAATGTTCTGTGCTCTGTGGTTTCCCGTTCATTTACAAACTGAAGCATATTAAACACAGTTTACCATTCTTCAGTTATGTATGGACAAAATGTACGAGTTTATTGACTGTGTTCATTTAGAAAAGGAAGGGGACAGCAAATTACGTATTTACTATTACTAGCTCCTTCCCCAACTATCCACCCTGAAACATCCGCCACAGCAGCCAGGGGGAGAAAAGGGAAGCCAGCAGCACTGCAGAGCAGGGGGGCCAACATGGGGTGAATGGGCACTGCACATAATGATTAGGGTGTGTTACTGATTAAGATTTTCATGTTCAATCAATCGATTTTTTTTATCGATTAATCAACTAATTTCTATTAATTATAACGCACTTACACTTTTTGGATCACCACCATATATGGCCCCTACTGTAATATCCACAGACCTCTCCCCACTGTAATATCCACAGACATCTCCCCCACTGTAATATCCACAGACATCTGTAATATCCACAGACATCTCCCTCACTGTAATATCCACAGACATCTCCCCCCACTGTAATATCCACAGACATCTCCCCACTGTAATATCCACAGACATCTCCCCCACTGTAATATCTACAGACATCTCCCCCACTGTAATATCCACAGACATCTCCCCCACTGTAATATCCACAGACATCTCCTCCCACTGTAATATCCACAGACATCTCCCCCACTGTAATATCCACAGACCTTTCCCCACTGTAATGTCCACAGACATCTCCCCCACTGTAATATCCACAGACATCTCCCCCACTGTAATATCCACAGACATCTCCTCCCACTGTAATATCCACAGACATCTCCCCCACTGTAATATCCACAGACCTTTCCCCACTGTAATATCCACAGACCTTTCCCCACTGTAATATCCACAGACATCTCCCCCACTGTAATATCTACAGACATCTCCCCCACTGTAATATCCACAGACATCTCCCCCACTGTAATATCCACAGACATCTCCTCCCACTGTAATATCCACAGACATCTCCCCCACTGTAATATCCACAGACCTTTCCCCACTGTAATATCCACAGACATCTCCCCCACTGTAATATCCACAGACATCTCCCCCACTGTAATATCCACAGACATCTCCCCCACTGTAATATCCACAGACATCTCCCCCACTGTAATATCCACAGACCTTTCCCCACTGTAATATCCACAGACCTTTCCCCACTGTAATATCCACAGACATCTCCCCACTGTAATATCCACAATCTCCCCCACTGTATTATCCCCAGACATCTCCCCCACTGTAATATCCACAGACATCTCCCCCACTGTATTATCCACAGACATCTCCCCCACTGTAATATCCACAGACATCTCCCCCACTGTAATATCCACAGACCTTTCCCCACTGTAATATCCACAGACCTTTCCCCACTGTAATATCCACAGACATCTCCCCCACTGTAATATCTACAGACATCTCCCCCACTGTAATATCCACAGACATCTCCCCCACTGTAATATCCACAGACATCTCCTCCCACTGTAATATCCACAGACATCTCCCCCACTGTAATATCCACAGACCTTTCCCCACTGTAATATCCACAGACATCTCCCCCACTGTAATATCCACAGACATCTCCCCCACTGTAATATCCACAGACATCTCCTCCCACTGTAATATCCACAGACATCTCCCCCACTGTAATATCCACAGACCTTTCCCCACTGTAATATCCACAGACCTTTCCCCACTGTAATATCCACAGACATCTCCCCACTGTAATATCCACAATCTCCCCCACTGTATTATCCCCAGACATCTCCCCCACTGTAATATCCACAGACATCTCCCCCACTGTATTATCCACAGACATCTCCTCCACTGTAATATCCACAGACATCTCCCCCACTGTAATATCCACAGACATCTCCCCCACTGTAATATCCCCAGACATCTCCCCCACTGTAATATCCCCAGACATCTCCCCCACTGTAATATCCCCAGACATCTCCCCCATTGTAATATCCACAGACAACTCCCCACTGTAATATCCACAGACATCTCCCCCACTGTAATATCCACAGACATCACCCCTACTGTAATATCCACAGACATCACCCCCACTGTAATATCCTCAGACGTCTCCCCACTGTAATATCCACAGACATCTCCCCCACTGTAATATCCACAGACATCTCCCCCACTGTAATATCCACAGACATCTCCCCCACTGTAATATCCACAGACCTTTCCCCACTGTAATATCCACAGACATCTTCCCCACTGTAATATCCACAGACATCTCCCCCACTGTAATATCCCCAGACATCTCCCCCACTGTAATATCCACAGACATCTCCCCCACTGTATTATCCACAGACATCTCCCCCACTGTAATATCCACAGACATCTCCCCACTGTAATATCCACATACATCTCCCCCACTGTAATATCCACAGACATCTCCTCCCACTGTAATATCCACAGGCATCTCCCCCACTGTAATATCCACAGACATCTCCCCACTGTAATATCCACAGACATCTCCCCCACTGTAATATCCACAGACATCTCCCCACTAATATCCACAGACATCTCCCCACTGTAATATCCACAGACATCTCCCCACTGTAATATCCACAGACATCACCCCCACTGTAATATCCACAGACATCACCCCCACTGTAATATCCACAGACATCTCCCCCACTGTAACATCCACAGACATCTCCCCTCTAATATCCACAGACATCTCCCCACTGTAATATCTACAGACATCTCCCCACTGTAATATCCACAGACATCTCCCCACTGTAATATCTACAGACATCTCCCCCACTGTAATATCCACAGACATCTCCTCCCACTGTAATATCTACAGACATCTCCCCACTGTAATATCCACAGACATCTCCCCACTGTAATATCCACAGACATCTCCCCCACTGTAATATCCACAGACATCTCCCCACTAATATCCACAGACATCTCCCCACTGTAATATCCACAGACATCTCCCCACTGTAATATCCACAGACATCTCCCCCACTGTAATATCCACAGACATCTCCCCTCTAATATCCACAGACATCTCCCCACTGTAATATCTACAGACATCTCCCCACTGTAATATCCACAGACATCTCCCCACTGTAATATCTACAGACATCTCCCCCACTGTAATATCCACAGACATCTCCTCCCACTGTAATATCTACAGATATCTCCCCACTGTAATATAGTCCACATCTCCCCACTGTATAGGAAGATTAGTGCTTGCCTAGTCTTACCAGAGAAGCCGGCTGAACACGAGCAGTTGAGGCCGCGTGATGACGTCAGTGTGCCACTCTAGGCTCACCTAGGCCACAGCCCTAAATAAATACATATATACTGTATATATATATATTTTTTTTTTTTGCTTTTAAATGTTTATGTTAAACCAACTTGGATCATTTGATTTTCCAAAGCAATGACTGCCTGGCGGTGCTGTGTATATTCAAAAGAAAAAAAAAAACTCACACACTGTAAAATTCCATCAAGAATAGCAGTAAATCCACTCAGCCATATAGGAGAATATTGGCGGATCAATTCTCTTTAAACCTTGCCCCGGTGCCATCCTACGAGCGAGGCCACCGGCGTTATATACGACTAGATAACGCGGCTCTGCGGTCAGCATAAGTAAAGACCTTCTTTTTATAACACTTATAAAATTATATCACACATCCATGAGAACAAAATTAGATTTCATAGCCTGTGCCAGACCTTGAATATAAATTCTGGCTGGAAGCAATGAATTTAAAAATGTTATTACTTAATACATGCACTTTATTAGTTTCCTCAACTAATGTCGCTGACTCTTGACTGAGACTCATCTCTCTTCTGTACAGGGTGAAATTCCTTCTCTGTCTGTCGGATGAGCTCGAGTGCGGATGGGAGAGGAAATGAATTGACATTTCAGAAGCGTTTGACCTAAATGGATTATACAGTTCTGTGCAATTATGACTGAGAATTCAATAGGATTTCTATTCAGGTTAAACCCAGTGTAAGAATAACAGGCAGGTTATCGGAGGTAGGCAGCCCCCACGTGTGTGGGGGATAATATACAATTATTACAGCGGCTTCTCCAGCAGACGGTTTATTGTCTGGATAAAACCTTCAGGGGGCTGAGATACTAGAGTGGTTCAGAGAGCAGTGGTATAAGGTAACCCACAGCATTGAATCAAAAGGCGCTTTTTCAATTTACCCAATGTTGTGTGCTGATTGGTTGAGATAAAAATAATTGCTTTGCAAATCTGCTGGTTTCACCTATTTCAAGTTGCTTTTCCGTACCGCTTTCAGCTCTAAAACCATGACCTAAACAACCCACATGTTACAGTATATTTAATCTGAGAGCTCCCCAATGGTTAAATGTCTATTAAATGTACTTTTTACAATGAAACAGAAGTGGAAAACCAGCACGTTTCAGGGTCTTAAGATTCCTACTTCATCAGGACTTATATTTGGGTTCAGATTTGTACTGGACTGTAGATATGAATACAAATTGGATAGTGTAATGGTTGGGCACCAGCAGAGGCGGCTCTTTAATTAGGCAAATTAGGCGGTCGCCTGAGGCCTCGCACTCACAGGGGCCTCGTGGCTGCCTAACTTGCCCAATGCAGTTTTGAGGGACAGGGGACCTTAACACTGCTGTGCTCAGGCAGCGTTAGGAGCCCTGACTCAGGAGCGGGGCCGCCAGCATCCCTTACAACCAGTGAATATTGGTGACACCAACCCCATGTGACGTCAATGACCCAGCATGCCCTCAGTCAATAATGTCACAAGGGGGCGGGTTCACCAGGTGACATCTCCTTAGTTATTAAAGAGCAGGATCTGGGGGCCACCTTGTTAAAGTGGACTTCCAGGTCTAATAAGTCCCCTGCATGCAGACCCCCACAACCACCGGCCAGGGTTGTGGGGAAGAGGCTCTTGTCCTTGAATTGTTTTTCCCATCATGGGCGAGAGTAGGGCCCCATGTCAAGTTTTGCCTAAGGCCTCACAAAGCCTACAGCCGTCTCTGGGCACCAGTGTGACAAATTTGAAGTCCACTACAAATCTGAACCCATCATTTATATATAAAGCCTGATGAAGTGGTAGTTGTGAGCCCCTGAAACACGCTGGCTTTCCACTTCTACTTTCTTAAAGCGGTGTTCCAGCCGATATATACAAAGTACAAATACTGTAGCTGCTGACTTTAAATAAGGACACTTACCTGTCCAGGGAGCCCGTGATGTCAGCCCCCCGAGGCTGATCTGTCCATCGGATCATGTGCCGGCACCACCATCCTAACTAAGGGAAACAGGCAGTAGAGCCTTGCGGCTTCACTGCCTGTTTCCTCCTATGCGTGCACAAGTCACTTGGCGCACATCGCTTTGTGAATGGATGCCAGTCTTCTGGGGCACACACAGGTCCCAGAAGACAGCACACCCATTACCCAGAGGAACATGTGAGGGAGGAAGAAAAAGAAGAGCTCCACGGTATAGGAAGTGGCAGATTAGGAAGACTGCCTAGCAACAGGCGTTTCTGGTAAGTAAAACATTGTTTTTTTTTTGTTTTTTTAAATATAGATTTTTTGGAGAATAGTAATGTAATTATTTATTTCAGGGTGGACTTCTGCTTTAAATAAACCATTTACTGGACTTATTCAAAGACTGTGGCAATCTCATTTTTCAAATACCCTATGGGGACTTTTGTGATACCCCTCCCAATGAAAAACGACCTCCAAAGATCTTACTGCCTGGACCACTGCTTCCCATTCACTCCAACACAGACACAATAAACAGTTGGATCATATTCTATAACAGATATTTCTATATATTTACCTACATATTTAATAATCCAATCTTCATGTCTGGTATATTGGGTATCTGTTGACCTTGTCCCAATATAAGGTGTTGTCTAAATATTTAAATGTTTTTTTACTTTTTTGTAATAAAGATAATTTGTTCATCTTCACTGCCTCATGATGTGCCTACAAAGCCTGCTCATTTTTTTAAGATTTATTCTCAATCCTTATATTCAATCTTTGGATGGTGGCATAGTGGTGGTCCTCCCTTTCTATTAAAAGGTATATACTTTAATATCCTGGATTTAGAGAGAACTGAGTGTGAGTTGGCTGGCGATCCATTTTCACCACAATTTATTAAAACATTTTTGTTCCCCCTTCAAAGGTTAATCTATATAGGGTGTCATTAATGAGTTTAAAGTGGTTCTAAACCCTTACAGACCACGTTTTGCTACAGGTAAGCCTATAATAAGGCTTACCTGTAGCTACCCTGTACAGTTTAGGAGAAATCCCCTGTATCTGCATGGGCCAAAGTCATCGGCACATGCGCACTGAAGCAACGTCGTTGCTTTAGTTAGACTGTGCTGTTACCGGCGGCTACATAACGGCACTCGGCTCCGGCCAATCACAGAGCCAGAGTCCGCGGCCCCAGAATGAAGAGGGACGTAGCCATCACAGCCAATTTAGGAGGAGATGTTCCTTTCCAGGATAATAAAGCTGTTCAATTTTAGATGTATTTTATACCAGGGGTAATGCAGCAAGAGGAGTAAGATCTCTTCAAAATTAAGATACATACTATACATGGCTGGAAATTCAGCTGAATCCTACTGAATCAAATAAAATATAAACTGGGCTGGTAGCACCTGGCTCAATAAAAGCAGATTTTTTAATTGACTTTTGTAAATTTTTAATGAAATGCAGTCACTGTTCAGGTTGACAGTAGGGATGAGCTTCGTATTCGAGCCAAACTCATGTTTAACTCAAACATCGTATGTTCGATCGTTCGTCGAAATACGAACAAAACGGGTCATTCGCGCCAAATTCGAGATACGTTTCACAGACCATAATTTACTGCGGCATCGCTGGCTGATGATTGACCAAGCATGCACTATGACCCGCATGCTTGGCCAATCACAGCTTGCAAAAAACGGAGAGCCATAATTGGTCAAAGCCAGGGTGGCTTTAGCCAATTATGGCTCAGGGGGTTTAGTACACGCCCCGCATTATAAAAGGCCGCCTGCCGGTCGGCCTTGTTTAGTGTGTTGCGGCTGTGGTTAGAGAGAACAGAGAGAGACAGAGAGAGTGTCATATTTTGCAGGTAGATAGAGCAGGCAGGCTAGTCAGTTAATGTTACAGTGTGTAGAGGATATATATACATCCCAGGTGTTGTACATATATTTATACACTGTATAGTTTAGCTAGATCAGTTTTTTCCTAATTTACTGGCAGGCAGGTGATTGTGCTATTTAAAGACGTTATCACAGGTATAGACACCCAGCATGTACAATATTTAAAGGGATTTTTCTTTTTTTTTCTTTTTATTTAAGCATCATTAAAATCACTGCTCCTGATTTAGAAGCAGTGATTTTAATGATGCTTAAATAAAAAATAATTCCTTTAAATATTGTACCTGCTGGGTGTCTATAACTTGCCTGTGAAAACGTCTTTGAGAACCCGGATCTTGCCCGAGGGAACATGTATCAATGGAAAAAAGTAGTAGTTCTGAAAAAAACTACAGTTTTTAAAACTTTTTTTCCTTTGATACATGTTCCCTGGGGCAAGACCCGGGTTCTCAAAGACGTTTTCACAGGCATACTATAGACACCCAGCAGGTACAATATTTAAAGGAATTTTTCATTTTATTTTATTAAAATCACTGCTCCTGAAAAAACGACCATTTTGAAAAAAAAAATCCTATTGATACATGTTCCCTGGGGCAAGACCCGGGTTCTCAAAGATGTTTTACGACAATAACTTGCAAATTAGGCTTTAAAATTAGCACTTTTGAATTCGAACGTTCGAGTCCCATTGACGTCAATGGGGTTCTAAATGTTCGCGCAAACGTTCGGTCTGTTCGAAGGTTCTGGTGCGAACCGAACGGGGGAGTGTTCGGTTCATCCCTAGTTGACAGCTACAGCTGCCGGCTGTCAGAATACAATAGCTAGGATAGGTGATTCCTGCATCCATGATGTTTAGTGTGAATGGAGAAATCTATATATGCACGGCTCACCTTGGAGGTGAGGGAAGCACACTGAGAAAGGGGATGACGAAACCTGCCAGGATCATCCAAAGACTGAATTATCAGGTTTGGGTTGCCCTGCCCTTTAAGCATACATCATCTTGATAGCTCTTCTGTAGACAAAAATGGGTTAATAGAAAACAATCCTCAGTCAATAAAACCATGGCACCACTCATGTGTTATAGAAATATATCATTTGAGAACACATTATACAAAATAAGTTTGCGACTACGAGACATTTAATTGTGAATTTCTCAGCGATTCAGCAAGTCTGCATTCTGTCCACATTACTTATTTTAATTGACAATCATTTCTGTAATTTGGATTGCTCAACTTTATTGTTTGCGCTGCCCTTGTTTATTACAATGACTGCAGTAAAAAGCAACGTTTGCTGAGTAGGCTTCAGGAATTGTAAGAAAATAATACGCAGGCCAAGGCAGCATATGTAACAATCTTCAAATTAAGGGAAAGTGTGGCATTTTTTCTTTGTTTAATTTCAATGTAAAAAATATCCTGCTGTTAAAGTAGACCTGACTCCCGAAATGGAGCTTAACAATCCATGTGAAGACTGATGCTGCGTACACACGATAATTTTTCAGCATGAAAAAAAAACGTTGTTTTTCCCAACTTCATCATTAAAAACGATGTTGCCCACACACCATCGTTTAAAAAAAAAAATGATGAGCAAATAGTGGTGACGTACAACACGTACGACGGCACTATAAAGGGGAAGTTCCATTCGCCTTTGGGCTGCTTTAGCTGATTCTGTGTTAGTAAAAGACGATTCGCGCTTTTCAGTCTGTTACAGCATGACGAATGTGCTTACTCCATTACAAACGCTAGTTTTACCAGATTGTGTGCTCCCGTTTCATAACTTGCTTCTGAGCATGTGCGGCTTTTTTACGTAGTTTTAGCCGAGCACACACGATCAATTTTTACAACCCGAAAAACGACACAGTTTAAAACGACGTTAAATGTTCAAATATTTTTGTTTTTGTTTTTCAGAACCTGAAAAATTATGTGTAGCCCACACACGATCATTTTAAATGACGTTTTTAAAAAACAATGTTTTTTTCATGCTGAAAAATGATCGTGTGTTCGCGGCATAATGCCGCATACACATGACCATTTTTCGTGATGTGAAAAATGCAATTTTTTAAATTGGTCATTAAAAACGACCGTGTGTGGGCTCCAGAGCATTGTTCACAACGTGAAAAATGGGCATTAAAAATTTAGAACATGCTCTAATTAAAACAGTCGTGTCTGGGCTTTAACGACGGGAAAAAAAACGTGCATGCTCAGAAGCAAGTTATGAGACGGGAGCACTCGTTCTGGTAAAACTAGCGTTTGTAATGAAGATAGCACATTCGTCACGATGTAACAGACTTAAAAGCACAAAGACTGAAAAGAGCGAATCGTCTCTCACCAAACTTTTACTAACATGAAATCAGCAAAAGCTGCCCCAAGGGTGGCACCATCTGAATGGAACTTCCCCCTTATAGTGCCGTTGTATGTGTTGCACGTCACCACGCTTTGCTTGAGCATTTTTTATCACGATCGTGTGTATGCAAGGCAGGCTTGACAAGAATCACGTCAAGAAAATCTTTGTTTTTTCTAGAGCATTAAAAACGGTTGTGTGTACACGGCATAAGGCTGGCCATAGAGTACATTATACAATTGTCTTGTACAATTTTTCTTTAGATTTACCAAAACCATATAATACAAGGGTGTCAAACTCAATTTCATTGTGGGCCTCATCAGCATTAAAAAAGGGCCGGTTGTATCTGTAAAATTAGATGTCCAGCACATCCCCTTCTCTTACATTAGATGTCAAGGGCCACCCCACCATCACCATAGCTGCAGAGTGTATGACTCGGACCATCCCCCCCAACGCCCGTGTCATTGGATTTGAATGACCACAGCGGGAGCCAATGGCAGCGCTGCTATAAATCTATACAATTAAGAGCCGAGAAGCCGCGGAGAGAGCGACGTGGGATTCGGGGCTCAGGTAAGTAAAACGGGGGGGGGGGGGGGGCTGCACACTGCAAGGTGTTTTTTCCCCTTAATGCAAAGGGTGCAGTAAGGTGAAAAACAAGGAGGGTATGACCCTTTAACTCCTCTTTCACCAGTAAAAACTTTTTTACAGAGATCAATAGCCCAACCTGAAACAAATCCACACTCAGTGGGTAAGAGAGCAGAGACACATCAATTATCAAATAATCTCATCTGAGGTTTTTCATTCAGAAAAAGTGTACTGTAGCTTAAACATGTATATTTTATTCCTTGTACCTGCCCAGATCCTTCCCAAAAATGATTATATCATTTTTATTTAAGAGAACACAGTCTGCCAGCTATACAGTTAATTCAAATACAATCCAAGGGGAAGGGAGGAGAGCAAACATCCTGCAGTTCCATTGTTATGTGAAGGAAGGCACCCTTGAAAACCCTTTAGATACTGATAGCTCAGCACTGCAGGAGATGGTTGGCTCAGAGCAGACGTATATCTATAGGCATCCTTTGGTTGCATTCTTTGATATAACTACTCCTGTATTGCAGATAGTTTGCAGACACCTTAATCCACTATAAGAGAATCTAACCTGGTAGGACTTAAAATGAAATTCGGGGACATTTTTTTTTTTTTACTAGTAATGGCAACAATCAGCGACTCTCTGCCCATCGACCCCCCCGCCTCACAGCCTCTCAAGTCTTACTCTTCTGGCCCCGGCTACTACTGGATGGGGAGCGGAGGAAGATCATGTAATATGTAAAGAAGGAAAATGGACATATAATAGCCTGTTAATGCCCCTCACAGGTACAGATTACTTCCCCCCCGGTAAGGGGGGGGGGATGTACCTGCGATGGACAACTTTGGATACATTAAGATTAAGGGATGTGATGAAAGGTAACTCATTAAGTTCCTTAGAGGAAGTACAAGAAATGTATGGACATACCCCTGGGGATGAATGGAGATATAGGCAGGTTCAACATCTTGTAGGTACCCTCCAGAAACCCCTGCGAGGTATGAAGGAATTAAACCCATGGGAAAAACTTATAGTGCATGGAGGAAAAAGAGGGCAGGGGATTTCAAATATTTATAAAATATTGACCTCCATTGGAGAATCTGGTACACCAAAAGCAATAGGAGGATGGGAACAGGAACTGAATCAAAATATCTCAGATGATAAGAAAAGACAGGTACTAGATATCGTCCACTCTTCTTCAACTGACTCAAAAATGAAAGAAATTAATTATAAACTACTTACGAAATGGTATTATGTTCCAACTAAACTCAACAGAATCAATACTGAAACATCACCTCTCTGTTGGAGAGGATGTGGCATGGAGGGCACACATGCCCATATCTGGTGGCAGTGCCCTCCGATACAGGTGTACTGGGTCGAGATCCTAGAAATGATTAAAAAGATTAGTGGACAGGAGGTGAAATTAGACCCCTGGCACTGTCTCTTCCATGGAACGGGAGTAGCTAGGAAAAAGTATAGAAGATCACTGATCCCATTCCTCTTGAATGGGGCTAAAGCTTTAATACCTAAGAGATGGAGGGAAAAGAAGGCCCCAGAAGGCCCCATCAATAATAGAATGGATAAAAGAATTGGATAAGACCTGTAAGATGGAGGAATTAATCTCGAATCATAACGAGTGTAGGTCAGAATATGAGGGGATTTGGAGTAGATGGAGAGAATTTAGGGAACAGGAAGCTTAGAAACGGGGAATATGAAGTAACAGAGTTCTGTTGGGGGGGGATATGGAGACAGAGAGAGGGGGAGTTTGTGGATCTTCGCCTTTTTTCTCTTTTTTTTTTTTTTTCTCACTTAGGTTTTTGTGGCCTAATATATAGGGGACCTATTCCCCCCTTCGTACATTGAACACAATATAATTTTTTTTTTTTTTTTTTTTCACCACTTAGTATCTGTGCCCAAATTTTAGGGTACTCATTATTTCCCCCTGTACACTGATCACAAAATTAGTATTTTAGCTCCTTTTCTCTTTTTTTTTTTTTTTTCTTTCTCCAATCTCCTTCACTTATTGAACACAATAATATCACTCTATCCTTTTCTTTTTCTTTTTGATAAGCACTTAGGACTTTGGCCCTAACCTCCAGGCAAATAATTTTTTCTTTTTACAATCCAAGGGGAAGGGAGGAGAGCAAACATCCTGCAGTTCCATTGTTATGTGAAGGAAGGCACCCTTGAAAACCCTTTAGATACTGATAGCTCAGCACTGCAGGAGATGGTTGGCTAAGAGCAGACGTATATCTATAGGCATCCTAGGGTTGCATTCTTTGATATAACTACTCCTGTATTGCAGATAGTTTGCAGACACCTTAATCCACTATAAGAGAATCTAACCTGGTAGGACTTAAAATGAAATTCGGGGACATTTTATTTATTTTTATTTATTCAATTAGCGACTCTCTGCCCATCGACCCCCCGCCTCACAGCCTCTCAAGTCTTACTCTTCTGGCCCCGGCTACTACTGGATGGGGAGCGGAGGAAGATCACTCCGCCATAGGGTGACCACATTTCCAAACTACCATTCAGGGACACCCCCCTTCCAAAAATCAGCTTGTGCTGTAACGAATCACAGCACAGTGATTGGACACAAGAGGCGGGATTTATAATTTCTCCAATCACATACAGGGGGCAGGGACTGTGCTCCTCCAGGCATTCCCGGCCAGGACAAGTACTGTCAGTGAGTAAAGCAGTGATGTGGCATCCTTTTTTGGGGGCATTCGATTGGCCCGGGGGGTGGCTGTGTCGGTTTCATTCCGGTACACTGCATTATCCTGGAATGAAGGTGCCCGGGACAGACCTGCAAAATACAGGACTGTCCCGGGCAATCTGGGACACGTGGTCACCCTACTCCGCCAGGGAAGGCAAGGAGATAGGCAGGTTGCTGGCCAGAATTTGAGACAAGGCAGAAGAACATGCGAGCGGAGCTGAATGGGCATGTGCCCGAAACTGAAGAAATATTCCCTCCTCTCTGACCAGCACATAATCATCAGAAAGGGGCACAGATAATGACAAAAATACACCTCCCTAAGCTAGTAGGCATGGCAGAGCGGGGGTGTTTAATTAAAAAAAAAAAAATAATTATTGCCCCCTATTAATTCCAATCTGGGGACAAAACCAGGAACAGACTTGGTCCGGGGACAGTGTCCTCAATCAGGGGACTGTCCGCTGAAACTGGGGATGTCTGGTCACCCTACTCTAAAAGATCCCTCAGGAGGGATTGGATAAAGTAAAAAAGGGGAAAGGTAATGTTTTTAGATTTGCTTGGTTAGGCTGGATCTATTAAATGAGCAAAGGTATGTTAAGAGTAAAGCCTCATACGAACGATCGGATTTTCTGCAGACAAAGCATAGGACTTTTGTCCAAAGGGCATTGGCCAGGAACTTGTCTTGCATACAAACGGCAAAGAATTGTCAGCACACAAACAGGAAACTTTTTTTTTCCAGCTCTTTAGTGCCACCCTTTGGGCAACTTCTGCTAATGTTGTGTTATGGTTAGCATTGCTTCTGAGTGTGCGTGTTTGTACTTTGGAGTTTTGTCAGACGGACTTGTTTTTATTTGAATATTTACTTTTTATTGTTTTATTATATAGCCATAGAAAACACAGTCATGTATTAAAAAACATCTTATTCCTTGATCCCTACCCTCCAACGGACTTGTGTACACGCGATCGGAAAATCCGAAAACACACAATTATTGGCAGACATTTTTAAAAGCATGCTATCCCACATTTGTTGGTGGAAAATCCGACAACAATTGTCCGATGGAGCGTACAAACGATCAGATTTTCCGACAACAGCCTGTCATCACACAATTCCCATCGGATAATCCGATCGTGTGTACGAGGCTTAAGTTTTTTGTGTTCAAAATGCTTCATGCTTTTCTCCACTGTGGGTTACAAGTCCACTTTAATATATATTCTGCAAGAAGAAATCCAGATCCACATATCTATATATTATTCAAATGCCCATTCACCGTGATTGCGTTCTCTTTCATTATACTATGATTAAAGCTTGTGAGAATTCAGCAGGTAAGGAACACTTCTTCTTCTTTGACTAATTGCAGCCTACATATTTGATTAAACAATAAGGATGAGAGCGGTATGTATTTTAATAATTAGCCTTATCAGATCTGATTCTTTTCATGCTTTTATTATGGATTACACTGATTAAAAATCTGGATTTTAGCAGATGAAACTTGATATGTAAATTATTGTGCATTTTTTTACTACTTTGAGTATACTTGAATTTCTAAGCAGATTTAGTGCCGATTCTTATGCACAAGAGATGTTGCCACAATGCACTGCCATTCATTCTATAGGGCACCCCGATGCATGATTACAATAGTAGCAGCTTCAAAAAGAACAGGTTGCTTTAGCGGTACATCCTAACTCACAAAACCACTTACCTTACTTAACTTATAGTAAACCTGGACCCAGGTCATGCACACTACATATTTTGAACAAGCAAAAAAGCACTTTAAACATGCTCTCATTCATCTCTGTAACTAGTATTATAGGGAAATTTAATTGCCAATGTTCACAACACAGTTTGTTAAACCTTAGCTCTTTCCTTGTTACATTTTGCTGCAGCAGAATCTTTGCAACATTACATTATTATTATTACATTTTTACATTTTATTGGGTAAAGACAGGGAAACAAAACATGACAAAGGTTACATAACCAAAAGAGAAATATGGGACACAGGTCCAACACATTGGGGCTGATTTACTAATGAATCTGCGCTGCGCCGGTACATGCCTTAATTAGTGCGCTGGATGAAGCCCTAATTAGGCGCATGAACCGGCGGCAGCAGCAGCGCGATCTGATTGATAACTAAAGCCGCCGCCGAACTCCCTGTATAAGTCTATGGGGGGAAATCTTAATAGTGAATTTTAAAGGCTAATCTGCAAGTTTTGTCCTAAAAAGTGTTTGGGGACCTCAGTCCTGCCCCAGGGGACATGTACCAATGCTTTTTTTATTTTTTAAAACGGCCGTTTTTTCGGGAGCAGTGATTTTAATAATGCTAAAAGTGCAATAATAAAAGTGTAATTTTCCTTTAAATTTCGTACTATGGGGGGCTCTAATGTCAGCATGTGAAAAAGCGCATGTTTCCCGTGGTTAGAACTGTCTCTGCACAAAATGTCATTTTTCAAAGGAAAAAAGCCATTTAAAACTGACTCGCGGCTATAATGAATTGTCGGCTCCCGGCAATTGCAGGAGAATTCATTCATTAAAAAAAGGGAAAAAAAAGCGTGGGGGTCCCCCCAAATTCAATAACCAGACCCTTTAGGTCTGGTATGGATATTAAGGGGAACCCCGCCGTCAATTTTTTAAAAAAAATGACGTGGGGTTCCCCCCAAATATCCATAACCAGACCCTTCGGGTCTGGTGTGGAATTTAAGGGGAACTCCACTCCAAATTAAAAAAAAAATGGCGTGGAGTCCCCCCTAAAATCCACACCAGACCCCTTATCCGAGCACGTTGACCTGGCCGGCCGCAGAAAAGAGGGGGGGACAGAGCGCGGCCCCCCCCCTCTCCTGAACCGCACCAGGCCACATGCCCTCAACATTGGGAGGGTGTTTTGGGGTGCCCCCCAAAACACCTTGTCCCCATGTTGATGAGGACAAGGGTCTCTTCCCCACAACCCTTGCCCGGTGGTTGTGGGGGTCTGCGGGCAGGAGGCTTATCGAAATCTGGAAGACCCCTTTAACAAAGGGGCCCCCCAGATCCCGGCCCCCCCCCTGTGTGAAATGGTAATGGGGTACCTTGTACCTCTACCATTTCACGTGTAAAAAAAATGTAAAGGGTTAAAAAAGACAAGAGCCGGTTTTTGACAAGTCCTTTATTATCTTCTTTCTTCTTTTCTTCGGGTTTCTTCTTCCTCCTCCTTCTTCTTCCTCTGCTTCTGTCTTGGGTCTTCTATTCCCGCATCTTGCCCGGCGTGTTCTTCCATCTTCTGTTCCTCCCGCTGTCCTTCTCGTCCGCATCTTCTTCTCCTTCTTCTTCTTCGCCGGAGGCGCCGCTTCCAATTGAAATCCCCGCTGTCTGCCGGACCACGCCCCCCCCTCTGACGCCACGGGCAAGCTCTTAGGAGTGTGCTGCAAGTGCGTCCGAGGGGGGCGTGGTCACATGTCAGAGGGCGGCCAATTCAATTTGAAGCTCGTGCGCGGCTTTTTCTTTGCCAGAGTCGCCGCTTCCAATTGAATTGCCCGCTTTCTGGAACATGTGACCACGCCCCCCCTCTGACGCACTGGCACCACACGGGGACTTTCCTAAGAGCTTGCCCGTGGCGTCAGAGGGGGGGCGTGGTCCGGCAGACAGCGGGGATTTCGATTGGAAGCGGCCGCTCCGGCGAAGAAGAAGAAGGAGAAGATGCGGACGAGAAGGACAGCGGAAGAAGATGGAAGAACACGCCAGTCAAGATGCGGGAATAGAAGACCCAAGACAGAAGCAGAGGAAGAAGAAGGAGGAGGAAGAAGAAACCCGAAGGAAAGAAGAAAGAAGATAATAAAGGACTTGTCAAAAACCGGCTCTTGTCGTTTTTAACCCTTTACATTTTTTTTCTCGTGAAATGGTAGAGGTACAAGGTACCCCATTACCATTTCACACAGGGGGGGGGCCGGGATCTGGGGGGCCCCTTTGTTAAAGGGGTCTTCCAGATTTCGATAAGCCTCCTGCCCGCAGACCCCCACAACCACCGGGCAAGGGTTGTGGGGAAGAGACCCTTGTCCTCATCAACATGGGGACAAGGTGTTTTGGGGGGCACCCCAAAACACCCTCCCAATGTTGAGGGCATGTGGCCTGGTGCGGTTCAGGAGAGGGGGGGGGCCGCGCTCTGTCCCCCCCTCTTTTCTGCGGCCGGCCAGGTCAACGTGCTCGGATAAGGGGTCTGGTGTGGATTTTAGGGGGGACTCCACGCCATTTGTTTTTTAATTTGGGGTGGAGTTCCCCTTAAATTCCACACCAGACCCGAAGGGTCTGGTTATGGATATTTGGGGGGACCCCCACGTCATTTTTTTTCAAAAATTGATGGCGGGGTTCCACTTAATATCCATATCAGACCTGAAGGGTCTGGTTATTGAATTTGGGGGGACCCCCACGTCATTTGAATAATTATTTTAAAATTCGTACCATGGGGGGGGGGGGGATGTCAGCAGGTGAATAAAGTGCACTTTTCCTGCGGTTAGAAATATGTCTTTGCACAAAATGACATTCTGAAAAAAAAAAAAAAAAAAAAAAAGCCATTTAAAACTGACTCGCGGCAATAATGAATTGTCGGCTCCCGGCAATTGCAGGAGAATTCATTCATAAAAAAAACGAAAAAATAAAGCGTGGGGGTCCCCCCAAATTCAATAACCAGACCCTTTAGGTCTGGTATGGATATTAAGGGGAACCCCGCCGTCAATTTAAAAAAAAAAATGACGTGGGGTTCCCCCCAAATATCCATAACCAGACCCTTCGGGTCTGGTGTGGAATTTAAGGGGAACTCCACCCCAAATAAAAAAAAAAATGGCGTGGAGTCCCCCCTAAAATCCACACCAGACCCCTTATCCGAGCACGTTGACCTGGCCGGCCGCAGAAAAGAGGGGGGGACAGAGCGCGGCCCCCCCCCTCTCCTGAACCGCACCAGGCCACATGCCCTCAACATTGGGAGGGTGTTTTGGGGTGCCCCCCAAAACACCTTGTCCCCATGTTGATGAGGACAAGGGTCTCTTCCCCACAACCCTTGCCCGGTGGTTGTGGGGGTCTGCGGGCAGGAGGCTTATCGAAATCTGGAAGACCCCTTTTACACAAAGGGGCCCCCCAGATCCCGGCCCCCCCCCTGTGTGAAATGGTAATGGGGTACCTTGTACCTCTACCATTTCACGAGAAAAAAAAAGTGTCAGTGTAAAAAAAGACAAGAGCCGGTTTTTGACAAGTCCTTTATTATCTTCTTTCTTCTTTCCTTCGGGTTTCTTCTTCCTCCTCCTTCTTCTTCCTCTGCTTCTGTCTTGGGTCTTCTATTCCCGCATCTTGCCCGGCGTGTTCTTCCATCTTCTTCCGCTGTCCTTCTCGTCCGCATCTTCTCCTTCTTCTTCTTCTTCGCCGGAGCGGCCGCTTCCAATCGAAATCCCCGCTGTCTGCCGGACCACGCCCCCCTCTGACGCCACGGGCAAGCTCTTAGGAAAGTCCCCGTGTGGTGCCTGTGCGTCAGAGGGGGGCGTGGTCACATGTTCCAGAAAGCGGGCAATTCAATTGGAAGCGGCGACTCTGGCAAAGAAAAAGCCGCGCACGAGCTTCAAATTGAATTGCCCGCCCTCTGACATGTGACCACGCCCCCCTCTGACGCACTGGCAGCACACTCCTAAGAGCTTGCCCGTGGCGTCAGAGGGGGGGGGCGTGGTCCGGCAGACAGCGGGGATTTCAATTGGATTGGAGCGGCCGCTCCGGCGAAGAAGAACAAGAAGGAGAAGAAGATGCGGACGAGAAGAACAGCGGAAGAAGATGGAAGAACACGCCGGGCAAGATGCGGGAATAGAAGACCCAAGACAGAAGCAGAGGAAGAAGAAGGAGGAGGAAGAAGAAACCCGAAGGAAAGAAGAAAGAAGATAATAAAGGACTTGTCAAAAACCGGCTCTTGTCTTTTTTAACCCTTTACATTTTTTTTACTCGTGAAATGGTAGAGGTACAAGGTACCCCATTACCATTTCACACAGGGGGGGGCGGGATCTGGGGGGCCCCTTTGTTAAAGGGGTCTTCCAGATTTCGATAAGCCTCCTGCCCGCAGACCCCCACAACCACCGGGCAAGGGTTGTGGGGAAGAGACCCTTGTCCTCATCAACATGGGGACAAGGTGTTTTGGGGGGCACCCCAAAACACCCTCCCAATGTTGAGGGCATGTGGCCTGGTGCGGTTCAGGAGAGGGGGGGGGCCGCGCTCTGTCCCCCCCTCTTTTCTGCGGCCGGCCAGGTCAACGTGCTCGGATAAGGGGTCTGGTGTGGATTTTAGGGGGGACTCCACGCCATTTTTTTTTTTATTTGGAGTGGAGTTCCCCTTAAATTCCACACCAGACCTGAAGGGTCTGGTTATGGATATTTGGGGGGAACCCCACGTCATTTTTTTTAAAAATTGATGGCGGGGTTCCCCTTAATATCCATACCAGACCTAAAGGGTCTGGTTATTGAATTTGGGGGGACCCCCACGCTTTTTTTTTGGTGTTTTTAATGAATGAATTCTCCTGCAAATTCCAAGAGCTGACAATTCATTATAGCCGCGAGTCAGTTTTAAATGGCTTTTTTCCTTCAGAATGTCATTTTTCACATGCTGACATTACACCCAGGGCCGCCATCAGGGGGGTACAGGCAGTACACCTGCAGGGCCGCCATTAGGGGGGTACAGGCATTACACCGCCCGGGGGTCCCCAGGGGCCCCCAGGGGCCCGGATGGGAACCACCCTAAAACAAAAAAAACAATTTTTTTTTTTTTTTTTGTTTAAGGGCTCCGAAGGTCCCCAGGGGCCCGGAGGCCACTAAGGGCCCCAGATGGCAAGCCCTTTTTTTAAAATAAAATATATATATTTAAAAAAATATATATATTTTTTTAATATATTTTTTTTTTTTTTTTAAGGAAAGGGCCCAGAGGTCCCCAGGGCCCTGGAAGGCTACCCCCTTGTTTTTTTACTTTTTTTCGATAAATGTTATATTTAAAAAATATATATATATGTATTTTCTCTCTTTTGTATTTTTATTTGATAAAGAGCACAGAGGTCCCCAGGGCCCCGGATGGCTACCCCCCTTTTTTATATATATTTTTCTTTATTTCTTATTTCTGTCAAAATTTTTGTAAAGGGCCCCTCCGCTCCTCAATTTGTGGCACCACCCCCCCCCCCCCCCCGCTTCTCAATTTCATGCGGCAGCACCCCCCCCCGGTTCTCTGCTCCAGGGGGCCCATGCCTGAAGCTGTGTAAGGGGCCCCAAAATTCATGATGGCGGCCCTGTACACCTGTAAGGGGCCCGGGGGTCCGGAGGTGCCCAGATGCCTGGAGGCCCCCCAGCGCCCCAGATGGTAACCCCCCTCTTTTTTTTTTTGTATATATATTTGTTAGTTGGTTTTTGTAGGATTTTTTATTAAAGGGCCAATTTTTGGAATTTAATATTTTTTAGCAGTCTGGAGGTCCCCAGGGCCCCGGGTGGCAACCCCCCAAATTTTTTGTTATTAAAGGGCCAATGTTTTGGTTTAGGGGTCTGGAGGTCCCCAGTGGCCTGGTCCCCAGTGGCCCGGAGATCCCCAGGGCTCCAGATGACAACCCCCCACCTTTACAAAAAAATCAAAAAAAAAACATATGATATATTTTTTGGTTATTTTTTAAACATATATATATATAATATAATTTTGAAAGCTCCCAGAGGGCCCCTTTTTGCTTCTAAAAATGTTATAAACATTTTCCCCAGGTTTGTTACTTTTTACTTTAATTTCTTTTTTAAAGTGTATTTTGTGCGTGAAGTCGAGAGAGAGGAGCTGGACTTGCAATCGCCATCCTTCTCCATGCCCCCGGTGGCAATGGTGGGTGTGAGGGGGGCCTCACCCCACCTGCTACACTTGGGAGCCCAATGGGACAGAGGGACTCCCCCTATGAAGGAGTGTAGCCCACCCAGCCAGCCCTGTAGGTCCTTCACCTCCCTTTATTTTAGGAGACCTCATGGCCAAAGTGTGTGCAAGTGTGGTGTTTTTTTTTTGGGGGGGGGGGGGGGGGTGGTTATACTAAGCACAGGCGTACCTTGCATAGCACACCCACCGGGAGCTGGGCTGACACCACCAAACTCAATTCATATGTAGCCGAGACCGGGATCCGAACCCTTGGCTGCAGAGGTGAACGGCTTGTCAGCGCAGTGCCATTCACGTTGAGCCACCACAGCTCCCACACAATGTTATTTTTTTTTTAGATTTTTGGTAGTTATTTTTTATTAAAGGGCCCAGAGCTCCCAAGGCAACCCCCTTTTTTATTATTTTATATATGTAGATATTGTAATTTATTTTTCATTAAAGAGCCCAGAAGTTTCTTTTTATTAAAGGGCCCAGTGGTCCCCAGGGCCCCCGGATGGCTACCACCCTTTTTAATATATATTTTTCTATATGTATTTTTTAGTAAAGGAACCCCCCGCTTATCAAATTGCGGCAGCCCCCCCCCCCTTCTTAATATCAGGCGGCACCCCCCCCCCTATTATCTGCTCCAGGGGGCCCATGCCTGAAGCTGTGTAAGGGGCCCCATAATTCCTGATGGCGCCCCTAATTGCCTCCCCCCCCCCATGGTACGAAATTTCAAGGAATTTTTCACTTTTATTGGTGCACTTTAACCACTTCCATACCGCGCCTATTCTGGCACTTCTCTCCTTCATGTAACAATTATATTTTCTTCCTTGAAACTTACTCAGGACCCCCAAACATTATATATATTTTATTAACAAACACCCTAGGGAATAAAGTGGCGGCCATTTTTTCGGACACATTTCCAACAGTATTTGTGCCAAAAATTTTCTAACGTTTTTTTTTTTTTTTGGCTTTCCAAAAAAAAACCTGTTTCATGAATGACAAAATAAGAAAGCAGTAAAGCTAGCCCAATTTTTAGGGATAAGGTAAAAGATGATGTTACACCGAGTAAATAGATACCTAACTTGTCACGCTTTCATATTGCGCACACTCATGGAATGGCGCTAAACTTCGTTATTAAAAATCTCCATAGGCAACGCTTGACTTTTTTTCTCAGGTTACCACTTTTGAGTTACAGAGGAGGTCTAGTGCTAACATTATTGCTCTCGCTCTAACGCACGCTATGATACCTCACATGTGGGGTTTGAAGGATGTTTACATATGTGGGTGGGACTTGCATGCGTGTTCGCTTCTGAGTGCGAGCTACTAGGGACAGGAGCATTTAAATTCCTTTGTTATTTTATTTTTTTACTTAATATTTTATTTTTTGCACTTGTTTGTCCCTTTGTTTGTATTATTTTTCACTTTTCTTCCTATTACAAGGAATGTAAACATCCCTTGTAATAGGACTAGTGTGTGACAGGTCCTCTTTATAGAGAAAGGCGGGGTCAATTAGACCCCACATCTGTCCTCCAGGCTGGAAAGCATGGAATTGGTAAAAAAAAAAACATCTCATGCTTTCAGCTGCAATCATGTTCGTTCAGCACAGTAGCGTAGTGTGTAGCATGTTCACCTAGCAGCAAAAGGGTTGCTGGTTCGAATCCCGCCCGTGACACTATCTGCCTGGAGTTTGCATGTTCTCCCTGTGTGGGTTTCCTCCCACAATCTAAAAACATGCTGTAAATTGGATCCTGTCTAAATAAGCCCTAATGTGCAGTAGGAGATTTAGGTTTTGTGCTGCCCTAGGCCTGACCAAATTTTGGCACCCCCCTAATAGAAAAATGACCCACCCTTCCTGTCAAGGCCACACCCTGTTTTTTTATGACCCACCCAGGAATTTTCAGGGGACACACACAAGTTCTGTGGGGGGGGATTTGGGGGGGCCCTTAATTTGCCTACTTTTTCGATCACTTCCTGTTTGGCTATGGGGCAGGAAGTGAAGGCCAATCTCCCCAAACGGACAGGGATAATACAAAATAAACTGACAGAGCTTCTAACCCCCCCCCCCCCCCAACTCTATCCAAAATGAAAGAAATCCAAAAAATAAAAGTGATGATTATTGTTCCAGTTTAACCCCAAATTTCAGATCATTTTATTGAGAGGCTTAAGAAAATATAACCATGCCAATAGGCCACGATCCAGCGTTGCTAATATGTATGAATGTGTGTTAGGGACCCCCACAAACACCACCCAATGTTAAATCAACTATTTTCATGTTTGTTTTGGGGATGCCTGCACCCCTGATAGGGTAAAGACACCTCACAAATGTTGTCACTTTCTACTTAATTCATTCACTTCCTGCCACACAGCCAAACAGGAAGTGAGGGAAACACCTGAGTAATGTTTTGTTGGGGACACACAGATCAATATAAATAGTTTCCCATTTTGGAAATGGCATTTTGCTGTGTACACCCCAAATTAGTAGGAATCTTGGACTTTGGGGTCCATTTACTAAAGGCAAATCCACTTTGCACTACAAGTGGACAAGCAAGGAAGAAAACTCAAAACTTGGCGGGATTGGAAGTAAAAACCATCAGTGCTTCCCTTCTGATTTTCATTGCCTACGCTTCTACTGCAGAGCGGCTTTGCCTTTACTAAACCCCAAAGTAACTAATCATTTGGGGTGTACACTGCAGTGCAATTTGCTTAATGGTGACACTAGTTAGATTGACCTGTGCCCCGAAGAAAAGACCATTGGTAGGGTTTTAACCTCACTTCCTGTTCAGCTGTGTGACAGGAAGTGAAGCCAATTTTAGGAAAAGGGACACAAAGCCCAACCTAAAAACACTAGCAGGGGTTCTAACACTCAATTGGCTTCCCTCAAACAACCCACAATTAGAATAGGATTGTCTTGTGCTAGTTTCAAGCACAGCGCTGTAAATCAGCACTTCAAGCCTGTCCAAAAAAAACACACCACCCCCCCCCCCCACCTCCAACAGGCCCTGTTTGCAGCTTTTCCTACATCTTGCACATGTGCTTTAAAAAGTCAGTCTGGACATCAGTTCTAGGAAACAATACTTACCGCTTTGTCCTTCCTTTTCTGGTGACTAAACATTTCATGCATACACACCAGGAAAGAGCTTAGAGACAAATCACACTTGATGGTTTAGGCCCAAACTATTTCAGCTGCAGCGGTTGAAATCCATAGCAGGAAAAAAATAATCACAAAACAAACTTCAAAATTTGAAAGTAAATTTTATTGGTCCACAAAACAAGGAAAGCAAAACAAAAAATTACAAATAAACACACCAAAAATATATAAAAACACCTAAAAACAAAAAAGACCAACGTTTATTTCACAGTCATTGGAAAATAAATCATGCTTTTGAAATAACAGGATAGACCCACAGGATTAAAACATTAGTCATTAACATCTTGAGAAACATTTAGCAAAATTATGTAGCAGAGAAAACATCAAAAAATACAAAACTTGCTCCAAAACATCTCTGTTTCACTCCGCCATTCCTTCCAGCCAGCAAATCTGCCCCCTCTGAGGGGCAGCTGACACGTGCAGTATCCACGCTTTTTATAACATGTGTGCTAATGAACCAATTGGAAACACATGAAGAAATGTCAGCCTCTAGTTTGTGTGCACTTGGAACTGCTTACACCTGTTAAGGATGTCCTTAAATTACTAAGCCAAAAAAAGAGCTTTCTGAGCATGCTCAGAAAGATGCAAGTCATTTTCAGGATGAAACTTCCAACTTCTTTTTCTAACTGTTCGAGCATGCCCAGTTCACTCGAAATGCAGTACCAGAATCAAATCTGCAATGGCGGATGAAAGCATTAGAGGTGTTAAATTTTTTTTTGGTCCCCCTGAAGTGATGCTTTACAAGCTGAACGGGAGGTCTTATAGAATTTTTACGTAACAAACCTAAATAGTAATAATTTAAACGCCCCTGTCCCTAGTAGCTCGCAGTCAGAAGCGAACAAGCAGCATTTTTATTGTTTCCGGTTACCAGTTTAGATTTACAGATGAGGTCTAGTGCTATAAATATTCCTCTTGCTGTTACGCACGCTATGATACCTCACATGTGTGGTTTGAAGAATGTTTCCATATATGGGGGCGGGCCTTAAATGTGTAAGCCCCGCCCACATATTGAACCCCCGTTCAAACCCCACATGTGAGGTATCATAGCGTACGTTAGAGCGAGAGCAATACTTTTAGCACTAGACCTCCTCTGTAAATCAAAACTGGTAACCTGAAACACATAAAAAAGCGTTGCCTATGGGTATTTTCAAGTACTGAAGTTTGGCGCCATTCCATGAGTGTGTGCAATATTAAAGTGTAACATGTTGGGTATCTATTTACTCGGTGTAACATCATCTTTCACATTCTGGCCATAAATTGGGCTAACTTTAGTGTATTCTTAATTTGTAACCACTTGAGCCCCAGAGCATATTACTGGTCACTGACGGGGCCATTTTTTGCATTTCAACACTGCGTCATTTTGACTGACAATTGCGTGGTTGTGCGACGTGGCCCCCAAAAAAATTGGGCGTCCTCATCCTCCCCCCCCCCCCCCCTAAAAATTCATTTTTTTTTTTTTGTTGGTGGTGGTATTTGATCACCTCTGCGTTTTTTCTTATTTTTGCTTGACCCAAAACTATAGCGACAATTTGGTAACTAAAAAAACATCTTTTTTACGGTTTGCTATAATAAATCTCCCCCAAAATATATTCAAAAAATGTTTGCCCTCAGTTTAGGCCGATAAGTATTCTTGGACATCTTTTTGGTTGCAAAAAATCACAATAAGCGTTTGATTGGTTTGGGCAAAAGTTCTAAGTAGGGGTTGGTCTTATGGGTTTTTTTTGAATAATTTTTTGTTTTACTAGTAATGGTGGCTATCATTTGTTTTTTCTGTCTAATGCGACATTGTGGCGGACACATTTTTGTGAGATTTGGCATTTTTGTAGCGAGCAATGGTATATCAATGCATTGCTTACTATAAAAATGACACTGGCAGGGAAGGGGTTAACACTAGGGGCGCGGAAGGGGTTGAATATGTTACCTGGGTGTGTTCTAACTGTAAAGGGGGTGGGACTGTGTAGGGGAAATGACAGATCGCTGTTCATACATTGTAGGGACAGACGAGCAGGCATTCCCCCCCCCTGACAGGACCGGGATAAAGGGGAACTCCACCCCAAATTACCAAAAAAAAAAACGGCGTGGGGGTCCCCCTTCAGGTGCACAACAGGCTCTTAGATTTGATCTGGAACATAAGGGGTTAAACCCACGCCAAAAAACGGCGTGGGGTTCCCCCTCAGATCCAGACCAAACCCTTCTCCCAGGCACGCAGTCTGGCCGGACAGGAATGGGGGTGGGGACGAGCGAGCGCCCCCCCCCCTCCTGAGCCGTACCAGACCACATGCCCTCGACATGGGGGAGTGTGTGCTGTGGGGGAGGGGGGCACTGCCCCCCCACCCCAAAGCACTCTTGTCCCCATGTCGAAAGGGACAAGAGCCTCTTCCCGACAACCCTGGCCGTTGGTTGTCGGGGTATGCGGGCGGGGGGCTTATCAGAATCTGAGAGCCCCCTATATTAAGGGGGCCCCCAGATTCTGGCCCCCCACCCTATGTGAATGAGTATGGGGTACATCGTACCCCTACCCATTCACCGGGTGGAAAAGTGTAAACACAAAAAAAAACACACAGAAAAAAATAATTTATTAGTCAGCTCCGGGGGTCTTCTGCCGGGACCCCCCACCACCAGCCCATTGGGCCCCGGGCTTCGCCGTCTTCTGCCGGGGGGGGACACCCACCGATGATCTCCGCCATGTCCAGCCAGGCCCCCACCCCAAAATTAGCTCTTTCACATCCGGGGGGGGCCGGCCGAAAGAAGCAGAGAACAACGGGGGCGGAGCCCCTCGGTCTTCCAGACGTTTTCTGCCGGGGGGGCTCCAGCCCCGCACCGGTCTTCGCCGCCGCCTTCCGCCGGGGGGGGACACCCACCGATGCTCTCGGCCATGTTCGGCCAGGCCCCCTACCCCAAACAAAGCTCTTTTACATCCGGGGGGGGCCGGCGGAAATGGCGGAGAACAACGGGGGGCGAAACCCCTCCTCGGTCTTCGCCTTCCGCCGGGGGGGTACACCTACCCCCCCCCCGGTCTTCGCCGCCGCCTTCCGCCGGGGAGAGAGACACCCACCGATGCTCTCCGCCATGTTCGGCCAGGCCCCCTACCCCAAACAAAGCTCTTTTACATCCGGGGGGGGCCGGCGGAAATGGCGGAGAACAACGGGGGCGTCGCCACTCCTCGGTCTTCTAGCCGTCTTCTGCCGGGGGGGGGAAACACCCACCCATGCTCTCCGCCATGCTCGACTGTGCCCCCACCCCAAAATGAAGCTCTTTTACATCCGGGGGGGCCGGCCGAACACAGCGGAGAACAACGGGGGTGTCGCCCCACCTCGGGCTCCTCCCAGGGCTTCTTTCGCCGTCTTCCGCCGGAGGGCGCCACTCTCCGGGCTTCTCGACGTTGTCTTCCGCCGCGGGGGCCAGGCCTTCTTCTTTGCCGCCCCCTTCGATTTTTTCGGCCTGGACGGGGGTCGCACATCCCATCCAGGACTTGGACGTGGCGGGCTTCTCGTCGCTCTCTTCTGCCGCTGCCCCCTTCACCACGAAGCTCCGTGCTTGTTTGATGAGGGCAGCGGGCTTCCGTCGTCTTCTCCGGGGCGAGGGTCGTACATCCCACCCCGGATTTCGTCGCCGTCTTCTGCCGCTGCCCCCTTCACCACGAAGCTCCGTGCTTGTTTGATGAGGGCAGCGGGCTTCCGTCGCAGTCTTCCGCCGCGGGGTGACACTCGCGGGCTTCTTCTTCCATTCGATGTTGACACGGCGAGGTCCGGCGCTGAAATGCCTTCTGAGCGGCGGGCAAGGACTTATATTGGCATTGGGCGTGGGCGTGGTTATGCCAACATGTGACCTCAACCCATGTGACAGTGATGTCACGTCACATCACTGTCACATGGGTTAAGGTCACATGTTGGCATAACCACGCCCACGCCCAATGCCAATATAAGTCCTTGCCCGCCGCTCAGAAGGCATTTCAGCGCCGGACCTCGCCGTGTCAACATCGAATGGAAGAAGAAGCCCGCGAGTGTCACCCCGCGGCGGAAGACTGCGACGGAAGCCCGCTGCCCTCATCAAACAAGCACGGAGCTTCGTGGTGAAGGGGGCAGCGGCAGAAGACGGCGACGAAATCCGGGGTGGGATGTACGACCCTCGCCCCGGAGAAGACGACGGAAGCCCGCTGCCCTCATCAAACAAGCACGGAGCTTCGTGGTGAAGGGGGCAGCGGCAGAAGACGGCGACGAGAAGCCCGCCACGTCCAAGTCCTGGATGGGATGTACGACCCCCGTCCAGGCCGAAAAAATCGAGGGGGGCGGCAAAGAAGAAGGCCTGGCCCCCGCGGCGGAAGACAACGTCGAGAAGCCCGGAGAGTGGCGCCCTCCGGCGGAAGACGGCGAAAGAAGCCCTGGCCCCTAGTAGGAGCCAGGCAGAAGCCGGCGACGAAATCCGGGGTGGAATGTACGACCCTCGCCCCGGAGAAGACGACGGAAGCCCGCTGCCCTCATCAAACAAGCACGGAGCTTCGTGGTGAAGGGGGCAGCGGCAGAAGACAGCGACGAGAAGCCCGCCACGTCCAAGTCCTGGATGGGATGTACGACCCCCGTCCAGGCAGAAGAATTTGAAGGGGGCGGCGGAAGACCCTCAAAAGTGAAAACGTTCACCAGGTGAATGGGTAGGGGTACGATGTACCCCATACTCATTCACATAGGGTGGGGGCCCGAAATCTGGGGGCCACCTTATTAAACGGGGCTCCCAGATTCTGATTGGCTCCCGCCCGCATACCCCGACAACCAATGGCTAGGGTTGTCGGGAAGAGGCTCTTGTCCCGATCGACATGGGGACAAGAGTGCTTTGGGGTGGGGGGGCAGCGCCCCCCTCCCCCAAAGCACACACTCCCCCATGTCGAGGGCATGTGGTCTGGTACGGCTCAGGAGGGGGGGGGCCGCTCGCTCGTCCCCACCCCCATTCCTGTCCGGCCAGACTGCATGCCTGGGATGAGGGCTTGGTACGGATCTGGGGGGGAACCCCACGCCGATTTTGGCGTGGGTTAACCCCTCACGTTCCGGACCAAGCCGGAGAGCCTATTGTACCCCTGGGGGGGAAGCCGCGCCGGTTTCACATTTGAAATTTGGCGCGGAGTTCCCCTTCAGTGTCAGCGCAGCCCGAGAACAGCTCGGAGCTTGCCGTACGCCGCTCCAGGCAGTGCAAACACTGCTACGCCGCCTGGTATTTACCAAGGATTTCCCGGCGTTCTGAAGAGGCGCGCGGTGAGCTCCGATTTTTCCCTCTGCGCATGCCCAGTATGCAAGTGAACCTTCCGAGGTTCTAGCGTACTTTGCAAGCGCCCGGGGATCGGGTCCCAAAAGTCACTTTCCCTTTCAAATCGGCCCGCCACACAAGTTGAAACACATGTCACCACACTTCCCCTGCATCACCCCCCTCCCTCCCCTCATAAACTCCCGCCCGAATCCCCGATGTTTACATAACTAAATGCCGCACGCCAGCTCTGTACTGGCGTGCTGTGCGCCCTCTTCTGGGCGCATTAGGCACTTTAGTAAATGAGGAAACACGCTGCACTAGCAGCGTGTTTCTTTGGTAAATGTCAAAAACAGGTTTACTCCTGCTTGTGCACCATGAGTCTTGGCGCACAGGCTTGGTAAATCAGCCCCATTATATTACTAAAAGTATGGGGACGCCTGCTTTTACACTCACATGAACTTTAATGGCATCCCATTCTTAGTCAGTAGGGTTCAATATTGACTCAGCCCACCCTTTGCAGCTATAACAGCTTCAACTCTTCTGGGAAGCTGTTTACAAGGTTTAGGAGTGTGTCTATGGGAATGTTTGACCATTAATCCAGAAGCGCATTTTTGAGGTCAGGCACTGATGTTGGACGAGAAGGCCTGGCCCACAGTCTCCTCTCTAATTCATCCCAAAGGTGTTTTATCGGGTTAAATAGTTACATAGTTAGTCGGGTTGAAAAAAGACTCAAGTCCATCCAGTTCAACCACAAAAAAATAAACAAACAAAATAAAAAACACAGTACAATCCCATACCCCCAACTCCATACCCACAATTGATCTAGAGAAAGGCAAAAAATAGGTCAGGCCAGTCAAGTCTCTCCACCCCAAATTCGCTCATCAATGTCTTTATGGAGCTTGCTTTGTGCACTGGTCCAAATCATTTGGTGGAGGGGGGATTATGGTGTGGGGTTGTTTTTTCAGGGGTTGGGCTTGGCCACCTTAGTTCCAGTGAAGAAAACTCTCAAGGCATCAGCATACCAACACATTTTGGACAATCTCATTCTCCCAACTTTGTGTGAACAGTTTGGAGATGACCCCATCCTGTTCCAACATGACTGTGCACCAGTGCACAAAGTAAGGTCCATAAAGACATGGATCAGCCTGGAGTCTGTGCCTTCTAAAACAAGTCAGAGATGGCAGCTTCCATACTCCTAAAGCTGCATGTGCACTACAGCACCTAAACTTGAGTTTAGGAGCTTTTGGAGTTTGTTTTGTCAAAGCTCCTAAACTCAATTCCAAACAAGCCTATGTGTCCATGTACACATAGGCTTTTAGGATCATTTAGGAGCTGCTGCAGTTAGGGGAGGTTCAATCACCCTCTACCGTTTTTACCGCCGGCTGCAAAATGCGGAAAAATCACGGTACGATTTTGAAACCTTTTGTGTTTTTCCGTGGCCAGCAGCCAAAGTAATTTAAAGGGTCACTAAAGGAAAAAAAATGTTTTGCTGAAATGACTGTTTACAGGGTATAGAGACATAAAAGTTAACTGATTCCTTTTCAAAATGATTAAAAATAGATAAAAATCAATCATATAATGTGCCTGCAGGTTAGTTTCACTTTTGAACTGGCTTCATGTTTCTGCAAAGTAGAAATAGACACACAGAACAAAAACAAACAAATCCAGGGCAGTGTTTTGTTTTTAAAATTAATCTGATTGGTTCTGGGAAGTTTTAGACACACAGTAATGACAGCTTAAACCATTGTGAGAAAGCTCCCAGTATGGTGGTTATAAGAAAACAGACAAGCAGGAAGTGTGGAGAACAGAGCAGGATTACAGCAACTTCAAAGCAAAAACGAACAATAAGGACATGAAACCAGTACTGCAGTAAGGTAAAGGAAGCTATTTAGCTAAAAAAAAAATGTTCTTTAGTGATCCTTTAAGTGTTCATGAACCCGAACAGTTTTCTTTTTAAACTTTGTTTTAACTAAGCCTATTCCAGGACACACCACCAGGTGGAGATAAAGAGGTTCATAAATGTTATATGTTTACTCAGCAGTGCAATAAATATTTTATAGCTTGTTAGATTGGTATGGTTGGAAATAAAAGGTTACATGATCTTCCTTTTAAAAGGGGACTTTTAATATTTATTTTCTTTGGTCTCTGAGATCTCTTATTACATTCTGTTAGAAACAGTTCATTGTCGAGCGTTACGCTGGTGGCACTGATGATACTTGGGGGTTCAAAGTTGTCTGAAGCTCTCTAAGAGAAAAAACACTGGCACAAAAATAAGAAGGAAACAAGTAAAAAGATTCTCAGTGAGTCTCTGTATAATACAAGTGATCCTTTACTTTGTTTGTCCTTAAAAAATATTTCCATAGCCAATTTTTTTTTATTTTTTATTTTTATGGACAAGGTAAAATTTATAATTCCAGTCTATGACTTCTCAAGGATAAGGTTTCCCTTTATTTTTTGTCCTAAAGAACCAACAGGACGAAAAATCCCCACTTTGCTGGTTGTCAGTGGAAAAGGTGTCTCCAGTATCTCTTATGCCGCATACACACAATCGTAATTTCCGACAACAAATGTGAGCTTTTGGTCGGATGTTCCAATCCGTGTGTAAGCTTCTTTGGACATTTGCTGTCGTAATTTCCGACCACAAATGTTTGAGAGCTGGTTCTCAATTTAACCGACAACAAAAGTTCTTGTCGGAAATTACGATCGTGTGTATCGAATTCCGATGCACAAAAATCCTACGCATGCTCGGAATCTAAATTTGACGCATGCTCGGAATCATCGAACTTCATTTTTCTAAGCTCGTCATAGTGTTGTACATCAGCGCGTTCTTGGCGATCGGAATTTCAGACAACATTTGTGTGACCGTGTGTACGCAAGACAAGTTTGAGCGAACATCCGTCGGGAAAAAAAATCCACGGTTTTGTTGTCGGAATGTCCGATCGTCTGTACGTGGCATTACTGTTCTTGAAACAACTGTAAAATGTTGAATTTCTTACCATCTTATGTCTCAGTGATAAGAACAGAAAAAAGGGATTTTTAAATACAGCTTACCTGTAAAATCCTTTTCTTGGAGTACATCACGGGACACAGAGCGGCATATTCATTACTATATGGGTTATATGGAGTACCTTCAGGTGTGGACACTGGCAATCTCAAACAAACAGGAAGTCCCTCCCTATATAACCCCCTCCCCTAGAGGGAGTCCCTCAGTTTTGTAGCAAGCAGTATGCCTCCCAAAATGTTCCCAAAATGAGGGGTGGGAGCTCTGTGTCCCGTGATGTACTCCAAGAAAAGGATTTTACAGGTAAGCTGTATTTAAAAATCCCTTTTTCTTTCTCGTACATCACGGGACACAGAGCGGCATATTCATTACTATATGGGATGTCCGAAAGCAATGCTTTAATGAGGGGAGGGAGACATCTTCCAAAGAAGGATTTAATTTAGAGGTATACTCAAATACTAGTAAATCCAACTTAAAAGAGAAATGTAAATCTCAAATCAAATCAAGGGAGCCCCCTCAGATCCTGAGGAGCTTGAATCGCGGCCTGTAGTACTGACTGCCCAAAGGCTGTATCCGCATTCCTTCTTACGTCCATTTGATAAAATTTTGTAAACATGTGGACTGACGACCACGTTGCTGCCTTGCATATTCGAGCCATAGAGATCTGATGATGATGTGCTGCCCAGGAGGTGCCCATGGCCCTGGTAGAATGGGCCTTTGCCGACAAAGGAGGAGGCAACCTCTTCAAACCGCAGGCCTGAACGATTAATTGTTTAATCCATCTTGCGATGGTGGATCAAGCAGCTGCCTGACCCATCTTGGGCCCTTCCGGTAAAACGAACACCACATCTGTTTTCCGAACCTTCTCTGTAGCTTTAAGATAGGCCTTTATGGCCCTGACAATATCCAACGTATGCAGCAACCCCTCCTTTCTAGAGGTGGGTTTTGGAAGAAGGATGGAAGTACCACATCCTGGTTCAGGTGGAAACTGGATATAACCTTTGGTAGAAAGGAAGAATGAGGACGGAACCCCGCCCTATCCTTATGTAAAATGAGATATGGTTCCTTACAAGATAAGGCTGCCAATTCCGATACTCTCCTGGCCGAAACTATGGTGATCAGAAATACCGACTTTCTAGTCAGTAAAACCAAGGTACCTTAGCCAACGGCTCAAGGGGTTGTTTCTGTAGAGTTGACAGAACAAGATTTAAGTCCCATGGACAAAGTGGTGATTTGACCGGAGGATTAACACGTAAGACTCCCTGTACGAAGATCTTAACCAGCGAGTGGGCGGCCAGCGGCCTCTGAAATCACACTGATAAGGCTGAAATCTGTCCCTAGATCGTGCTTAATGCCAGGACTTTATCCACTCCTAGCTGGAGGAAACGTAATACTCTATCAATGGTATACTTGCGGGAAAACCATCTCTTAGACTCACACCAGCCTACGTAGGCCCTCCAAACCCTGTAACAAATTACCCTGGAGGCCGGCTTTCTAGCCTCAATGAGGGTAGGGATTACCTGCCTAGACAGACCTCTACCCCTGAGAATCAGGGATTCAGCCGCCAGGCCGTCAAATTTAGACGCCGTAATGCAGGGTGGAGGATCGGGCCTTGTGAGAGTAGGTCTGGCCCTAGAGGAAGAGTCCAAGGGCCTTCCGCTGCCAATTTCAGGACTAGTGAGTACCATGCCCTCCGGTACCAAGGTGGGGCTACCAGGATAACCAGCCTGTGGTATGATCCTGCGCCGCAGGCGGGGTAGTAACTGCAGTGGGGGAAATGCATATAGAAGTTATGATTGATGCCAAGGGCAAACCAACACATCGGTTCCGCAGGCCATAGGGTCCCTCGTTCGAGACATGAACCTGTCTAGCTTTTTGTTGAATCCTGATGCCATGACCTCCACGTCTGGCACTCCCCACTTCTGGCAGATTGTCTGAAAAAAACTTGTGGATGCAGAGACCACTCCCCCGGCGACAGGGTTTGGCGACTTAGGAAGTACGCCTGCAGGTTGTCCACCTCGGGAATGAATGTCGCCGATATGCAGGGTACATAAACCTCTGCCCACCGAAAAACCAAGCTCCTCTCACTCTGAGTGGCTTGACTCTTGGTTCCCCCTTGGTGGTTCACCTATATGCCACCGCTGTGGCCTTGTCTGAATGACTTCTCACCGAGGACCCCTGTAATCTGGATGTCTATGCCAGGAGGGCTAGCTGAGCCGCTCAGAACTCCCAGACCTTGATGGGCAGCTGCCTCTCCGCCTCTGCCCAAGTTCCTTGGCGAGTGAACTTGTTCAAGACCGCTCTCCAGCCTTCCAGACCACTGGGCAGAACCAAGCTGCTAGAATTGCTGCCTGTAGGACACGAGCGTGGAAGCGTGTGGTATTGCCTCGAACATGGCCATCGCATACATAGGCGAATAGTTGGCTCTTTTTTGCTTAGAACCAACTGAATCAATCTCTTGATAGCCTCGACCTTTACCAGGGGCAGGAACATCCATCTTCTGTTCTGTGTCTAATCTCGTGCCGAGATATTCCAACTGCTTTGTAGGTTGAAATGCTGATCTTTCCCCGGTTTAGGACTCAGCCGAACCTCTCGAGGTACTGAACCATGAGGGCTTCTACACATTCCACTAAGGAAGCGAGTGATCTTATGATTAAGAGGTCGTCCAGGTATGCTAGGACCGAGATCCCTTGGATCCTTTGGACTGACTAGAATAGGAGCTAGGACCTTCGTGAATACCCGGGGGCCGTAGCCAGCCCGAAGGGGGGCGCCACAAATTGGAAGTGACGCTGTATCACTGCGAAGCGTAAAAACAAAAATATTTGATGTGGCTGAAAGACCTGGTACATGAAGGTAACCCCCTTTTATGTCTATAGAAGCCCGATCCTTCTGGAGTGTGGCGGCTGCTGGCCAAACGGATTCTATCCGGAAAGAGCGAACCCTTAGGTAAGCATTTAAACCTTTTAGGTCCAAAATTGGTCTGACATTGCCGATGAGCCTTGGTATGACAAACAGATTGGAATAGAAACCTAGCCCCTGTTCTTGGGCTGGTACCTCTACCATTATGCCCTGGTAAAGCAGGTGATCCAATGCTGCCCGCATTGAGGCCTTCCTTGTGGAGGAAATTTTAGAAATTCTAATCTGTAGCCTGCGGCCACAGATGATCGGACCCCCTCTGTCGGGGACCGATCCCCAGAGGCCTGTCCTTGCGATCCATTGTTAAAAGTTTGATCGCGCAGGAGGACCGTACTGCCTGAAATTTGAGGGCCCTGGAACCGGGGGGAGCTGCCCTTTTAAACGCAGGACCCCGGAACTTCCTTTGACTGGTAAAAGGGTACTTTTGCCACTTGAAACAGTCTGAATGTATTTATCCAGATCTTTCCATGGAAGGGCAAACCTGCCAGCAGTCTTTTACATGGGGCTCGGCCGCCCAGTTCTTCAACCAAAAGAGCCTTCTCATATGCACTAAAAATAGTGACAACGAGACGCCTGCTGGATGGAGTCTTTTTATAGCCTCTACCGCAAAGCACAGAGCTCTGGGAATATCCAATAACTCCTCTGCCTATCGGGCAGGGATGTCTAAGCATCTGTTTTGTCTGGTTCCTTAATGCCTGAAAAAAACTCCAATTGTAGCCACTGCTGGCTGTAGCCAGGGATGCTGGAAAAAATGTCTCTAAACGTTTATCGACCGGGACCTTAAACATTTGTATGTTTCCCCTTAGGCCAGTTAATGATTTATTCACCCATGAGATGGCTGCGTCCACCGTTGGGAAAGCCCCCTTTCTTTAGAAAAATGTCTTTTCCATAGGGTAAATAACAGAAAACCTTCCAGGTGGTCTCCCATCCAGGCACTAACCAGGCCCTACCCTGCTTAGCCTCCGAGATCAGACGAGATCGGGCGCTTTCCGGGAGATGCGGCCTCAAGGACCTCACGGGTAGTTGAAAAGCAGTGCCCGAACCGGGACCTGAACCCTGGACCCTCAGATCAAAAGTCCGATGCTCTACCAACTGAGCCATCCGGGCCCCTTTTAAAGAGCACTTGGTCAGGGGAAAGAGTGCCTGCAAGCACAAATATTTCCTGGCAGACGTGCATAAAGACTACCCTCTCGTCAGCTTTAGGCGGCAGAAAAAATTCTGTCCGGTCGTCCCAATCCTGGAAAAACCAATTCATCTAACAGAGGATGGGCCAGAAAAGCTGCGTTGCTTAAAGGCGCTTTTAAAAGAACCCAAAGAGGATACCGCAGGAACCTGAGGCTCTGGAAATGGCAAATTGAATGCCAAGCGGACCATGTCTGTCAAAGACTGGACCCACAGACTCTCCGCCTGGGAGGCTGAAAACGATTCTACAGTGGTAGATCCTCTAGGTTCTGTCCCTTTTGGCGATGGGGATCTAGTCCGCTTCTTGCCAGAAAAAGAGCCAGCGATCATAGCTGTTAACCTCTTTTCTCTAGCCCCCCTAGGGTGACGGCTAGCATCTCCTCTGTGATAACACAGGGTTGGGCCGACCTGGGCCAGCCTCAGCACCAGACCCCCTTAATGGCTTATCCAGGGTGACCCCTATAGGAATAACCTGTGGGGAAAGTATTGGCATATTATCAGAACCAGAGGAGGAACCCCTTTGTCTTTGCCTTTTCTCTTTATTTATTTTTATTTTTTTGTGTTTTGATCCTGAACCCTTGGAAGCCATAATACAAAACCGAAGGACTCCGCTTACAACAACAGACTGTTATAGCCAGGAGTACAAAAAAATAAGGTTTAGGGGACAATAGGATCACTAATGCCCCAAAACCGGTGGGGCTCAGTATGTTTTCTTTTATATATTATTCACCACATACAGCCCCACCCCCAACATGTTTGCCAGCATTCAACCTGTTGCCAAGGGGATTTTGGCTTAACAAAAAGTATTGGAGCTGACTCCAGCATGTAGTACCCATTCTCGCCACCGGGAGTCACTGTGCTGCCAGCTCTACGTCCTCTCTCTCTCCAGCTCAGCTCTGAACTGAGCTAAGAACGCGCCTGCTGTGTATAACAGCAATTAAAGGCACGCCCACTCTACACTGCAGTCACACTCCCCGCCCCCCCCCCCCCCTCCCGAACGGCGCGAAAATTTTCTATATGCATGCGCGCGTGCACGCGCGCACGCGCGACTGTCGGGGGAGGAGAGCCCAGGAGGAGACGCACTCTGGAGCCCAGGAATGCAGGTTGGAGGACGCATCAGGCGGCAGATTTGAATCCCGGCAAGGTAATGCTAACACAGGCCCCTAAGGAGTCCCTTTAGCCTAGAGACAGATCTTTTTTTTTTTTTTTTTTTTTAAAAGATCTTCAACCAGCGAGCAGCAGGTAGCTAGCAAACATACATAGATAGGTAGGGGGATCAAGTTATGGGGGGAAACATTTCAGGGCATCCTGTCTATCAGACATAGTGACCATGGTGCCAATGCAGAGCATACTCAGGCTACCCCCCTTAAGATCTCCCCTGGAGAGCCTGCTGTCGAACCAAGTCCCGCAGGCTCCCCTCTTACCTGCTCCATGCCGCAGGACGTTTTGCAAAACGGTCCAATCTTCTCCCATCTCCGTGGGTAGCGTAGTAGACCTTCAGGCCCTGGGGTCCTATGAAGGTACCCACTGTCCTGGACCTATATAGCACCCTGGCAAACAGGAACTTATGGTCTTTACAAACTCCAAGTCCTGGGCCCAGGGTCCAGCCCTCCAAAGAGGAGCATTATAGGCAAAACCCCACGGTTTGGGGCCCGGGTACTGTCCACTTTGGCACTGAGGCTCCTTGGACAGATCCGGTTAGCCCGCCCTTAATCCCAAGGATGTGGAGCAAAGCTATTCCGTGACCAACACCTAAGACACTGGCGAAAAAACTGAGGGACTCCTTCTAGGGGAGGGGGTTATATAGGGAGGGACTTCCTGTTTGTTTGAGATTGCCAGTGTCCACACCTGAAGGTACTCCATATAACCCATATAGTAATGAATATGCCGCTCTGTGTCCCGTGATGTACGAGAAAGAAAAAGGGTGAATCTCCCCACAGGGAACACAATAAGCAATCAAATCCTAACAGGGGTTTAAACACTTACCCACTTAAATCAAAATTAAATATATAAATAATGTTGGCTTTAAACCCCTGAATAATTATTATAATAATTGTATATTATATTGAAACCAATCTGAAGGTGTTAGCTAAAAAATAAAAAATAAATTAAATTAGGCATGAGCAGGGCTTTTTTTCAGCAGGAACGCGGGAGAACGCAGGTCCGGCACCTCCAGGACTAAATGTGTGCAAGGGGTGCTGGGGTGTGCTGAAGGGTCTGCTGATGCTGGCTGCTGGGGGATCTAGTGTAGCTGGGGGGTCTATTTTATCATGGGGAGGGTCTATTGTTGCAGAGGAAGTCTATTGTTACTGGTAGGAGATCTATTGTTGGTGAGGGTGGTTCTTATGTTGCTGGGGGGGAGGGTAGTTGTTACTAGAAGAGATCTACTGTTGAAGGAGAGGTCTATAGTTGCTGGCTGATGGGGGGTCTCTTGATGCTGGCTGTGGGAATATCTGTTGTTGCTGCCGGGGGGTGAATTGTTGCTGGGGGGTCTATTGTTACTGGGGGGTCTATTTTTGCTGGGGAATATTTTGCTACCGGTGGTCCCTTATTGCTGTAGGGAGATCTATTGTTGCTGGAGGTTCTATTGGTGTTGCTGGCTGCAAGAAATCTATTTTACTGCTTTTCTTGTTATTATTAACAAATTTCATACAAATTACTTGGCACCAAAAAATTATACTTGGTTCTGTATTCTATAAAGGACAGTACTGAAAAATGGGAAGGGGTGGAGCCAAGGAATGGTCCTTGGAGGTGGGTAGGGGGAGGAGAAATGGGGTGACTCAGAAAAGGTCTGAGTCACCTAATCTCTGCACCCAATCTCTGAGAAAAAAAGCCCTGGGCATGAGAATCATCTGTCCTGGGATGGGGCATTGCAACTAATTTGTTCAATCTTTCTGGAAGTTTGTTGGCGATGGATAGCCTTTAATTGTACGTTCTGTGGAAATCTTTATTTCTTAGTTGGAGGATCTGAAACTTCTGATCTACATTTGTAGTCATGATTCAAGAAGTACTGTAGACAGTGGGTCAGCTAAATAGTCGGATAGCTAACGTTTTCAAAGGATAGCAAACCTAGCTGCTGTGTTTCTCTCCTTTACTTGAAGCTTATTTTTTTTTTAATGAATACTAAATGATCTGCAATGCATCCTTAAAAGTCCCACTTCTATGGGACAGTGTCCCAACTTTGTATAAATGTACTGCAATAATTATATTTATAATAAATATTATAATAATTGTAATTACTGTATATACTCAAGTATAAGTCGACCCGAATATAAGCCGAGGCACATAATTTTACCACAAAAAATGGAAAAACATATTGACTCAAGTATAAGCCTAGGGTGTCCATCTGCATGCCTCACTGTGCCTCACTTTGCCTCACTGTGTCCATGCCTCACTGTGCCTCACTTTGCCTCACTGTGTTCATGTGCATGCCTCACTGTGTCCATGCCTCACTGTGTCCATGCCTCACTGTGCACATGCCTCACTGTGTCCATGCCTCACTGTGCCCATGCCTCACTGTGTCCATGACTAGACTTACGTTTAACATTGGAGTATATAGAAGGGGTGCCCGGATTTGAAAAAACGGTGCTCCCAGGCCGTAGGTCTCCCAGACAGCAAACTTTCCACACTTGTAGAGGAGAATTGGGGCTACATGTGTGCCAAGTTTCATTACCAGGTTCCCAAAGTTACCAGAGAAATTACTGTTTAACATGGGAGTCTATGGAAGGGGTGCCCGAATTTGAAAAATCGGTGCTCCCTGGCCGTAAGTCCTCCAGACTTGTAGAGGAAGAGTGGGGCTATATGTGTGCCAAGTTTGGGCTCCAGGGGACCTATGGCCGGCTGGTACTGGGTCCCCAAAATCCAGAAGATCAGGCACAAAAAGGCAACTCTAGTATAAGCCGAGGGGGCATTTTCAGCACAAAAAAATGTGCTGAAAAACTCGGCTTATACTCAAGTATATACGGAATATCCAAACCCAATCACAAAAAACATGATAGTTTCAAAAGACATTTTCAATATATTTTAAATTGTAGATTTCATTACAATGATGTCTGGTGATCCTACCATGAAGGTCCTTGTTCAGGTACTCCCTCTTGTCCCCTAATTATCATCCGATGCTGTCTCCTTTGTAACATGTTCTCCCAATACAGTCTACAAGTGCTAGCTGGTCGGTAAGTAGGCTTGGTTATTCCCTGGGCATTCCCCAGGTTCTTGTTGTTATCTGTTTTAGCCTTCCATTGCTACTTACTGCGATTGCCAGCCATAGATGGGGGCGGTGGATACATTTTGTTTTACCTGTGGTGTTTATATTGGTCCAGCAGTGCACCAACACCTTTGCAGCCATTGTGCTATATATGCTGGGTGCTTGGTGTGCTCCTGTACCTTTAAGGAGGGGTGGCTCCCCTTCAGTCCACCTGCCCCTATCTATCCATTAGAATGCATGTGCCTCCATTGTGAGGACACTCACTGTTAGTGTTAGGACCACAGAATTATGGGGTGCCTTGGCGCGGCTCTGTGGCTCACGCATGCGTTTGCAAATGCGTGCGGACAAAACCCCTGTTTTTAACGCACACTGTTAGACAGGTTAATTGGTTGTTCTGCTAGCTGGTCGGTAAGTAGGCTTGGTTATTCCCTGGGCATTCCCCAGGTTCTTGTTGTTACCATGCTGACCGACACACATTGCACTGGCATGTTCTACTGTTGTCACCACCAAGAAACCCACCCTATAAAATGACTTGCTATCCAGTTGCTGAGGTCTGTGTGGACAGTGATGCAACAAGGAGGATGCCAAACATTTTTACAGCAAGCGTTTCATTTAAAAAATGGTGATTCAGGGAACCATGGGTGACTCACTAACTCCCGAGACATTTTGATTGTTGCCTCCTAGATATTTGATGTGTGTCAAGGTGTCAAGACTCGTATGGGAAACTAACAATAGACTGCTAACCCAACTGGCCATCTTCTCCTACCTTCCTTTCCTCCCACTTTTGTTTTCCACTCCATATCCTGGTTTTCTCCCCCCCCCCCATTTTTTTTTTTTTTACTGTAGCTGCTGACTTAATAAGGACACTTAATAGGACACTTAATAAGGACACTTACCTGTCCTGGGCGCCCGCGATGTCGGCACCCGAAGCCAATCGATCCCTCGGCTCTCGGATGCTGCCACTGCCAACTTTGGTAAGGGAATCAGGAAGTGAAGCCTAGCGGCTTTACTTCTTGGTTCTCTACTGTGCATGCGTGACACGCGCTGTACGATGCCACTGGTCTCTGCTGTCTTCTGGGACCTGTGTGTCTCCCAGAAGACAGCGGGGGGAGGGGATACCCTTGGGTGGCTCTGTATCTATGCCCGGAAGTGGGAGCAAAATACCTGTATTAGAAACATCCCCCCTCCCCCTGAAAGGTGTAAAATGCGACACCGGAGGGGGAGAGAGTTTGGAAAAGCAGAAATTACATTTTTGGGAGGAACTCTGATTTAAGACGTATCATCATTTTCCACTCCTATGTTGCTACTACTTATTTATTTCATTTATTGAACACATTCAGTAACATTCTTCATGCTCCTTTCATATGTTCTTTTTTTGTCATAAGTCTGACAAGACCTCTCTGCATTTGTATACTTGAACAATGTGCACTCCAGTGATTGTTGTGACTGCAAGGTGCTTATCTGGATACTTCTTGAAGTGCCGTACTGTTAGACATGTGCATTCGTTGCATTTCCGAATGCATTTTCGTCCAAATTTCAGGTATTTTCGTTATCATTTTAACAAACGATAACGAAAGCACAGAAAACGAAAAACGGAAGATCTGACTTAAACAAATGCTTTATTTTCGTTTTCGTTGCGGCCGAATGTGCCTAACCTTAACTCTATTAGTCCAATATTATTCTACATAGAGAGAAAAGATTTGACATAGAGAGACATGAAGATTCGACATTGAGAGATATGAAGAGTCGAAACTTTTCTTTTTTTTAAGATTTTTTTAAGATTCTGTTTTTTAGAACATTCGACAGACACCATAAGCTTTCAATGACAGATTCGACATAGAGAGACATGAAGAGTCGAATCTTTTTTTTTCTTAGAAAATTCGAAAGACACATAAGCCTTCAATAACAGATTCGACATAGAGAGACATGAAGATTCGACATGAAGAGTCGTTTTTTTTTTTTTTGTTGTTTTCAAAGATTCTGTCGAATCTTCTTTTTTTTTTTTTTCTTAGAACATTCGACAGACAACATAAGACTTCAATGACAGATTCGACCTTAATTTGGATTTTCAGACAAATGCATTTTTTTAACAAAAAACAAAATAAATAAAATCTAATTTCGGGAGTAACTAAATAAATTAATTTTTCGGAATGAAAAAACGAACTTACGAAAAAAAAAAATTCAGTGTGCGCATGTCTACTTACTGTATGTTCTATGCATGTACTGGATATAAATAAAAAGGCTGAAGACAAAGAAAAAAAGATGATTGTCTCTGATACATATTTTAGTCATCCATGAATGTTATTAAAATCTCTTATATAAAAATGTATCTAAATGATATTTGCTGACCCTTTATCGGACTATCATTGGTATATCTGGTATATTGGGCAGCAGTTCTGGGATTTTCTGTGTTAGATGTTAGAGCCGCACACTATTTGATGATATAAAAATATGCATTAACCACATAGCCATACATTAGTTTGCAGCTCCATCCACCCTAAGTACGCCTGATTAACCTACCGCAGTTAGCGGTTTAGCGACTGAACATATATTTAAACTGGATGCAGCTCAGTGTGTGCTGTTCAGCCACTTAAATAGAAAATGACACTTCAGTCATCTGATTATTTCTGCACTGCCTGAAAGAGCTTCCTCCGCCAGCAACCGAGATGACAGCACAGTCTGGCAGTCAGATTGATTGTCTGTATTATAGAGGGAGATAACGTGCTGCTGGCATGGAGGGAAATAGAGGAGTTAAAGCCAATAGAACATATAGAACATTTTACAGGCTGCACATACCAGTGTCAACCACAATTCCAGGCACTTTTCATTTTTCATATACAACCAGGCATTTTTTTGGTGATCGGTTAGCACATGGAGCACAATGCAGACACCAATAGCAAAAAAATAAAAAATACTTTCTTGATACATATAATTTTTTTGTTTTCATTTTTTTAAATTGGTAAATGAATGGACAACATACGTTTTCAAATTGCTGTAAAAATCAATTGCACATTTATACCCTACAATTGATACGTCAAGCAGTATATTCCTGTAGTAATGTGACTCACATTTCTTGAGTATGATTTACAAAATGAATTTTTGACAGTGGATGGAACGCACAGACATTGGGGATTTGGGATAGTATTAAAAAATAAAGGGAAAAGGGCGGGGGGGGGGGAAGGGCGGGGGGGGGGGATAAGGGGACAAAATATATAACTGGTAACCACCGGGGATCAAGGTAGCCGGACACTGAGGGATTGATCACCTGTCTGTTGGTACCTGGGCGACAAGTTGAAGGAGATCCAGGCGTAACTCACCTTAGGAGGGATATCTCCAATAATTCAATCCACAGAGGGCCTGTGGCAGAGGTGTCTTTCTGAGGCTCACCAAGGAGGGTCTGTGGCAGAGACTTTCTCCTCAAGTTTAAGTCCACCAAGGAGGGTCTGTGGCAGAGACTTTCTCCTCAAGTTCAAGTCCACCAAGGAGGGTCTGTGGCAGAGACCTCACCCTACAATTGTCCGAGTGATACTCCGGCTGCCAGGTCAGTGAGAGAGGCCTGTCCGGGTACGCTAAACCCACTCCGGTGGCAGTGGCGCATAGAAGTGTTACGCTTGGGAGCAGGACTGTTTCCTATTATCACGCCTGAATCTGCTACTCTCCCTTCTTCTTCAACTTTACTTTCCTTACCACAAGTTTACTGTTTTTTTCCCAGCTGGGTAATAAGAGCACAGCAAAGAGTACCTGTCGTGGACATTCCTTTACTTCTACTATATGCAATACGCATCATTCACCCCCTAGGAATTCAGAGTGCTACAAAAATAATAATGGAAGGGACATCAAAACACCTGAAGAGACTTATAGCCTTTATATTTGTTGCAGCAAGAATATCTATAGCCAAATTCTGGAAGTCCCCCACGATCCCTTTTCACCTACTGAAAGCCAAACTATCATGGATAATGGTGAATGAACGCCTCTCTGCCATTTTACAAGATATGGTGGCATGGTTTGACAAAAAATGGGACCCTTGGATCACTTATCTCACAACTACATAATGAGATGAGAAGCCTCGGGAGGGTCTTCCTCCAGAGCCGTAGTGCACCCCCCTTCCCTCCCTACCCTCTATTCTTCCTTCTGCTATGTCTGTTTCTCTCTTTTATTTTTTTATTTGCCTTTTTTTATGGACCTTTAAACCACTTATGGGCCATGAGATCACGTGGAAGTTCAGTCAGCGGGTCGCCAGTTTAGTTTAGACTAGACCTTAATGGGTGAACAACGCTATATCAAGACTCAAGTGCATATGGGTTTAACAGTTATGTAACTGAACCTTCTACGACTTGGTAGTAATGTACAATTGTTTTTCATTACAATGGCAAATGCGGATATTGTATTGGTAAAAAAAATTATAAAAATATTGGAAATTAAAAATAATAAAGGGGCAGTATGAGAAAAATTCTACATCAGTCCATGATTAATGATTTCACACCCACCCCACAATCCCCACTCAACTGCCCTTATATCAAAATGAAACATATACATTGAAATAGCATCATGAATTGAATTACAAAATTAAAGTTATGAGGAGCGGTGTTCACACTCTTAGATGAAAAGTGTATCCATGTGGGAGGAAAAAAAATTGTTGAAATTGTCTCCACCCCTAGCATACCTCCCCACATTTTCCCTCCTAGAACAATTCCTACACCCTGCCTCCCCCAAATTCCCCTTCCTCTCAACATAAATCCCCTTCTCCTCAATCTCTTTGTGGTGCCCCCCACCGCACATAATACCACAGTGCCCAGGGCATCCATTCCTCCTGCAAACCCCTTGTCCCAGCCCTTCTCTTCACCACCTTGTTGAGGGAAAGTGCACAGAATGGAGAAGAGTTTGACAAGTGAGTCGGACTGAGTTTTAGAATAGGTTCAGTTTATCCTGTATATGTACAACTGAAGCCCTGTACACACGGCCCTGAATCTCGTCAGGAAAAAAACGTTGTTTTTCCTGACGAGATTCTTGACAAGAATCTCTTGCCGGCCGAGTGTACAGACACTCAATTCAAAAGAACCGCCGTTCTTTTAAATGGCATGAACACGTCGCCGCCATCTTGCTACACCCTACCTATGCCTTGGAAGCTACCGCGCATGCATTAAAGTCATTTCGAGCATGCGCGGGTTTCCATGGAGAGGTAAGTATACACACGCTCTGGTTTCTCAGCAGGAAAACACAGTTTTCTTGACGAGAAACCTCAAAGCCTCTGACGCGGCGTACACACGACCGAGGTTCTCGCTGAAAACCAGCGAGAACCTCGCTGGAATGTGCATTCCAGCGAGGACCTCGGCCGTGTGTACGCTCTCGGCGAGCTTCCCGTCGCGAAGCCCGTCGAGCAGAAATAGAGAGCACGCTCTCTATTTCCTCGACAGCCCGTCTGGATGAATGGCTGGTTGCCATTCCCGACGGGCGGGTCGCCGATTTCGACGGCCGGCAGAGAGCCTCGACGCGCGGAACGATGTGTTCTGCCCGTCGAGGTTCTCTGCCGTGTGTACGCGGCCTCACACATGCACAGGTTAACTCAGCAAGAAAGGTGGTGGCTCAACGCGATTGGCACTGCGCTGACAAGCCGTTCACCTCTGCAGCCAAGGGTACGGATCCAGATCTCGGCTGCATGTGAATTGAGTTTGGTGGCCTCAGCCTGGCTCCCGGTGGGTGTGCTATGCGAGGTAAGCCTGCGCTTAGTACACCCACCCCCCTCCCACAAAACCACCACGCTTACACGCACTCGAAATTGGGTTAACATGCACGCACTTTGGCCACGCGGTCTCGAAAAAAAAAAGAGAGAGGCGAAGGATTAACGGGGCTGGCTGAGCGGGCTAGAACCTCTCACTCCCTCATAGGGGAGTCCCTCTGCCCCGTTGGGCTTGAAAGCGGAGCAGGTAGGGCGGGCTGTGTGGGAGGACCCCCTCACACCCGCCATTGCCAACCGGGGCAAGGAGAAAGATGGCAGATTGCCTCTGGGGGAGGTCTGCCTACTCCCAAACTCCTGCAGTCCAGCTCCTCTCTCGAGTACACGCACAAAATACACTTAAAAAAAAAAAAAACTCAGCAAGAAAGCTCTGACAGCAGTTTTCTTGCTGGTTCTTGCCAAGAAAACCAAGCGTGTGTACGAGGCTTGAGACAAGGGTGCCCACTTGTCCCGGATTGCCCAGGACTGTCCCGCAATGTCCCACTGTCCCGGGCACCTTCATTTCCGGGACAATACAATGTCCTGGAATGAAATAGAGGACACAGCCACCCCCTACTAATTAATAACTATATTTACGGAACTGGTTGCTGCCTGTCATCTTGCAACCAGTGATAATTTACTCTCAGACAGTGAGACCGGGAGCGAGGCAGCATGTGCCTAGTGCAACACTACTGTCCCAACCCACCTTGGCACCTCCTCCTTCTCCGGCACCCAGTGGCAAGCAGCAGGGAACTGGTGTGATCTTCACTCTCCAGATAATGATGCCCCTCCTTTCCTTCTACGCATGTGGCTCATGCAAAGGGAGTGACAGCAGCACTCTATCTGGTGGCAGGCTATGGGTGGCAAGCGGCACTGCATCTGGTGGCAGGCTATGGGTGGCAAGCGGCACTGCATCTGGTGGCAGGCTATGGGTGGCAAACGGCACTGCATCTGGTGGCAAGTGGCACATTCACCTGACAAATAACCAGCTGCCAAATTCCCCATCAACCCCGACACTACATTTCCCCTGCTACCCCCTCATATTTTTTTGGGGGAAGGTGTTAGGGTGACCACGTTTCCCAACTACCATTGAGGGACACCCTCCCTTCCCAAAAATCAGCTTGTGCTGTAACCAATCACAGCACACTGATTGGACACTAATTTCTCAAATCACAAGCAGGGGGCGGGGATTGTTCTCCTCTAGGCAATCCCGTCCAGGACAAGTACTGTCAGTGAGTAAAGCGGTGATGTGGCTGCCTTTTTTGGGGGCATCAGATTGGCCCTTGTGGGTGGCTATGTCAGTTTCATTCCGGGACACTGTATTGTCCTGGAATGAATGTGCCCGGGACAGACCTGCAAAATGCGGGACCGTCTCGGGCAATCCGGGACATGTGGTCACCCTAGGGGGTGTGTCCCTGGATGGAAGTTTGAAAATGTGGTCACCCTACTTGAGACGTGCACAGAGCAGCAGCTCCAGGAAACACTACAACCTGCACTTTCTGTAGTGCCAAATAGCTGGACCATTTCAGTGTAGAGTTTGCAGAGTGGAAGCGTCAGTCATCTGTGTAAACACACTAAGCACTGGCACAGATGTAAAATGAGCAGAAAAGACAACAAATGAAAGTGAACGACTGAAGGGTGTAGAATATGCTTATTCAGTTGGAAAACAGGATAGTAAAACGTAATGAAGAGAGAGAGAGCACTGCGTGGCGGAAAGTCATTTTATAATAACCGGGGCTGTAACACAAGACCATTACATCACCGGGAAATGATAGGGAAAGCACGATGCAGGAAATGGAACCTTAATTGGGGAGGAGGTGTAGAGAAAGTGGTTGGAGGGGATATTTGGAAGGGGCCGGCTGCACAGTGCAGTCATTATGACCTTTGCTGGAAATGTTACTCAGAACGAGGTATCATAGGATGAAACGTTTTACAGATCATCTCTTTAGAACAGACAAGCCAGGCATGAAATGATTGAGCAAACCAGGAAGCCACATCAGAACACTGGACCAGAGTCAATGGAGGCTTTAACTACCTGGCAGTATATTACAGATGAAGTTATTATGAAGACAATTATGAATCTGTCTTCTTGCTGGAACCTGTGTCTGATCAATCTCCACAACAGCAACTTTATTATGTGTCTAGGCATTGTGCTGGCAAGCGGGATATGGTTAGATTGCATATTATCATAAATTAATCCAGCAAATCCCCTGCCTCCCCACCAATGAAACATTTCCAATGTTCTATCTGTACTGCTCCATATGTACTAATAAAACATGCTTTAAACATGTTCTTGTAAATTAAAGGAAAACAGCTAAACATAAAGATAGAATACACATAACAGAAATGTTTTGTCTGGTATTTTTTTTTTTTTTTCTAGTTCAAAAGTTTTATTTGAAACATCATCATAAAATAACAATTATAATATGTCAGATAAGAGTTTCATAACAACTTCTTTTAGTACAGAAAATACAGGTTAATACATTAATACTATGAGTATACATATTAACCACTTAAAGGGGTTGTAAAGGTAAATGTTTTCCCATCCTATGCATTAAGGTGAAAAAACATGCGACAATACTGCCCCCCGAGCCCCCATTATACTTACCTGAGCCCTCGAAAGTCCCGCGCTCGCCCCCAACATCCTCTTTGTCGCTCAGCCTGCCTGTTGATTGGCTATAATGGATGGATTGTCAATCACATCCAATGACGCGGGCCGAGTGATACAGTGAGCAGCAATAGCTGCTGGCTGTATCACAGGAACTCATCAACACCATGCAAGCTTGCATTAAGGTGTTGAATCCTTGCGAAGGTAGGAGCCGAGACAGCCGTCGAGGGACCCCAGAAGACCAGGTTCAGGAGCACAGTGGAGGTAAGTATAATATTTGTTATTTAAAAAAATAAAATAATAACTTTACAACCCCTTTAAGCCCCGGACCATTTCACCATCGTGTGTATGCTCCATAGCAGTTTTCTTGACGAGAAAACTGCCCGCAAAAAAATTAGAGCCTGCTCTATTTTTTCTTGTTGTTTTTGCCGTCGTTCTTTTTCTCGTCGCTAAAAACGCTAGTGTGTAGGCTTTTCAGAGTGGGGAAAAAAACCGCACATGCTCAGAATCAAGTATGAGATGGGAGCACTCGTTCTGCTAAAACTAGAGTTCGTAATGGAAAAGCGTAAATCGTCTCTCACCAAACTTTTAACACCAGGATCAGCAAAAGCAGCCCAGAGGGTGGCGCCATTTGAATGGAACTTCCCCTTTATAGTGCTGTCGTACGTGTTGTACATCACCGAGCTTTGCTCGAGTGTTTTTTTCATGAACGTGTGTATGCAAGGCAGGCTTGAGAGGAATCACGACAAATCACGTCGAGAAAAACGCTGTCTTTTTGCATGTCAGGAAAAACGGTCGTGTTTACAACAACTTTAGTAAATCCCTGTGTACCTGTAAAGGCACTTGTATCTTGGGATCCATGACCTTCATTTCCCTCCAAGTCAATATTAATCCCCACCTCCTATTGGGAATAAGCCCCACCCCTTTAATTAAATTGCCTAGTGCTAAAGCCTTGATTACTCATGGGGGTGTGAAATCCTATCTCAAGAAGTTATGGCACTATCTACTGCCCTGTTTTAGGTTTCAAGGACCTCCAAATATACACTGAAGATTGAAAACGAACGGTGATTTTTATAACATTCAATTACAATATGACTTGTGTCGCAATTGTATACTGTATGCTATATTATTATTATTATTTTTCCCCACAAAAGTGGAATTACCCTTAAGGCTCTTTCCAAGCCAGAATAGGTTGACGTAGACACCGTGATTGCTCCAAGTCCTGGCAGAACTGTCTAGCTGTATGAATGGCTTATTCAGGCAGAAAAAGCATTTTTATTTTGGATGAAATGAGTGTATACAATGTTCAGGCAACTCTTTTATATTGTTATAAAAGCAGGTATGCTTTTACAGTAATGTTTCTGTAATGAAAGAAAGCAGACCCTTCTGTGGTTGGATCATTTCCTGCTGTACAGCCATACAGTATAACGCCAACTATAACTTGTGCTCAGAATTACACACACATACATAGTAGGCACAAGCTGCTTCAGCCAGGCTGGGCTCATTCATGTACTGTATGGACAACCTAAGCCTTTCCCTCTTCCAGGAGCTTTGTTTTTAGTATGAGCCAGGATCAAACAAAAAAAGGTACATAATCCTGCTTCACCAAAGAGACGAGTTGTGCGGGGATACTCTAGATTCTGAACTTAAAGTGTTGCTAAACCCAGGACACTGCATTCACTATATCTGGTTTCCCACAGTACACATGTAAATGCAATTATTTTAGTAAATATAAACTGCTAAAAAACTTTTCTCATCAGCAGTGTATAGCAATCTTGTGACTTCTATCAGTGTCTGATTAAAACTTGGAGGAGGAGTTTTTATTCTATTCTGACTGAACTATGAAGATGCAGGACCCTGACCCTCTGTCTGGATAGTGCTGATTGACACAAAACCACATTCAGAAAACATGGCACTTCATATAAGTATACCATAGAGTCCTCGATATTATAGATAGAAGCGATAAGATAGCCACGGTGATGTCAGAGGCTTGGCTCCTCCCCGTAGGCGTTATGTCCTGGGCAGGAACCCGTGTGCTCTTTATGACTGTCCTGTTAACTCAGATTGATGTCTTTAAGGTGAGCGGCCACAATTATATTTGGTGGTGGAAGTGTACACCCTTTTGCACTTGGATGTGACTTTCGTTATAACTTTTTGGGGATTTGTTGACATTAATTAGTATGTCCATTCAGAGATTCGTTTATCTAAATCTCCAAAAATAAATTTTTCTCCAGAAAAACAAATCGTAACGCAACAAAAGCACATGTCTAGTAGAGACATTAGATTGCATGCTCCTTCAAAAGCAAGGACTCATATGAATGGTTATGTAAAGTGTAGATACCTGCACTCCTAATATATCAAATGTGAAAAGTAACAATACATTACCATATCACAATTTTGTGCTGCTACTTTAAAAATAATAATATTTATCAAACACGTGAAAACACAAAAAGTCATAGAGAGCATATAAATATAAATGCATATAAATGTAAGTCCACAGTAGTGCAAAATCTTCAAACCAAAAATAAATTGATGATCAAAAAAAAATGAAAGTGTATAAACCACCATGATATCCTATTAAAAGTTGAAATGTACACATGATTGGAAATTCCGATTTTTTTCAGACGGAATTTTGGCTCAAACTTGTGTTGCATACACACAGTCACACACAATTCAGACCGTCAAGAACGCGGTGATGTACAAAACTATGACGAGCCGAGAAAAATTAAGTTCAAAGCTTCCGAGCATGCGTCAACTTAATTCTGAGCATGCATGTTTTTTTGCGCATCGGAATTGCATACAGACGATCGGAATTTCCGACAAGAACTTTTCCTGTCGGAAAAATTTGAGAACCAGCTCTCAAATTTTTGCTGTTGGAAATTCAGACAAAATTTTTTCTATGGGGCCTACACACGGTCGGAATTTCTGACCAAAAGCTCACATCGAACTTTTCTTGTCGGAAATTCCGGTTTTGTGTACGTGGCATAAGTCACCAAAAGTTCAAAGTGTCAAATTCGACCCACACCCAAACGACAGCAACTCACCGTAATGTATTTCCCACATTATCATAAGTGGGCAAATACACTTAATAATCAATGTTGTTGTTCTCCTTAGTAAGCCACTCCACTTTTCCACCCCTCTTACAGTATGAAATGACATGGAATTCCCTTGAGATGACCTTATTGGACTTTGTTTAATTATTTTATTTATTTTTTTATTGATATGAATGGTTGTATACACGATATACTTTACCGTAAAGCACAAAATCAGCGAAGGATGAAATAGCCTCTATTTAATTAAAAATCCAGGGTAGGGGGGCTGACAAGACCTGTGTCTGGCATCAAGCTTTACCGAAACCTGCCGCAGGCAAATGTAGAGGACTCAAAACAACTTCAACAACTTTTAAGAGCTAGAGCAAGCATACACTATATCAAGGTTTGGTACAAGAATTTTATATACAGTGTATGTAATTGTAAAGTATAAAGACGAAGAAAAGCAAGCCAAAAGGTTAATCACCCCAGGAACTGTAGGACTTCTTGAGGGTAAATTCTAGACCACCCACAAAATTACATTAAAGTATTTAGTGGAACTTAGCCAGGAAAACTCTTCGTTTTAAGTTTATGAGTTACCAAAAAAGATTTTTATACTATGCAGATGCTACATTGAAAAAAGGAAGAAGCACATTAGAGAGGTTGCATCTAATCTTTTATAGGGAGATTAGTGTCCTAAAGGGAAGGAGCAAATTGATGCCGGTAACTTGTTTAATGTAATAATAATTTTAAGCACTCAGGCTGATAAAGTAAATGTCATCTTCATAGACAGAGCAAATTTCTTTTTTTTTTTTTCAAGGTGTTGCTTGGAAATAGAAAGGAAAGTCCACGTTTAGCTGCGCAGTTACAGTAAATTTAAATCACAAGAAGCGGACACATTTTTGGAATGGACTTCAAGTAGTTACAACTACCAGTAAACCCTCCCCCAGGGGAGGCAGACTATATTATTTCACTCCTAATTCTTAATGTAAATGTTACTGCTAAATAGAAAAGATGTGTATAGGCAATAATGGTGCTTTGTAAGCTTACTATAGGCAGCAGATTGATCAGATATACAATGGTGGAATGAAAGGTTTTGCCCCCATGTACATTTCAAAATTGATTAAATTAATTATTTTCCTCAAATTTCTACAAACAATACCCCATAATGTCAACATGAAAAAAAGTTTGTTTGAAATCTTTGAAAATGTATTTAAAAATATAAAATGAACAAAATCCCATGTACATAAGTATCACAGCCTTTGCTCAATACTTTGGTGAAGCACCTTTGGCACCAATTACTGCCTTAATGGGTCACTAAAGGAAAACATTTTTTTTAGCTAAATAGCTTCCTTTACCTTACTGCAATCCTGGTTTCATGTCCTCATTGTTCATTTTTGCTTTGAAGTTGCTGTAATCCTCCTCTGATCTCCACACTTCCTGGTTGTCTGTTTCCTTATGAAAAAACTCATGGGAGCTTTCTCTCCGTGGTCCCTGATCAAGGAGGTGTGATTACTGTGTGTCTAAAACCCCTCAGAACCAATCACTTTCATTTTAAAAACAAACACTGCCCTGTATTGGCTCTGTGTCTCTGTACTTCACACAAGCATGAAACTAGATGCAAAACGAAACTGAAACTGTAGGCACATTATATGATTGATTTTTATCTATTTTTAATCATTTTTAAAAGGAATCAGTTAACTATTATGTCTCTATACCCTGTAAACAGTCATTTCAGCAAAATAAAAAAAAATCCTTTACAACTCCTTTAAGTCTTTTTGAGTATGATGCTACAGGGTTTGTGCTCTGATATGCACTGTTAACTGTGATACCTTATATAGACAGGTGTGTGCCTTTCCAAATCATGTCCAATTAACTTAATTTACCACAGGTGGACTCCAATCAAGATGTATAAAAATCTTAAGGATGATCAGTGGAAACAGGATGCACATGAGCTCAATTTTGAGTGTCATGGAAAATGCTGTGATATGTGTAGGCATAAGCCGAACACCCCCGCTTCATTTTGCGAACAGGCAAAAAATGTGTTCGAACATGTGAACACCGTTAAAGTCTATGGAACACGAAGATGAAAAATCAAAAGTGCTAATTTTAAAGGTTAATATGCAAGTTATTGTCATAAAAAGTGTTTGGGGACCTGGGTCCTGCATTAATGCAAAAAAAAAAATGGCAGTTTTTTCGAGAGCAGTGATTTTATTAATGCTTAAAGTGAAACAATAAAAGTGAAATATTCCTTTAAATTTCATACCTGTTTTTTTTTTATAGTATGCCTGTAAAATAGCACATGTTTCCCATGTTTATGACATTTCTAAAGGGAAAAAAGTAATTTAAAACTACTCGCGGCTATAATGAATTGTCAGGTTCCGGCAATACAGATAAAAGTCATTGAAAGTCATTGAAAAATAAGAAAAGCGTGGTGGTCCCCCAAAATTCCATTACGAGGCCCTTCAAGTCTGGTATTGATTTTAAGGGGAACCCTGAGCCAAATGAAAAAAAAATGGCGTGAGCGCCCCCCCTCCTGAACAGTACCAGGCCACATGCCCTCAACATGGGTAGGATGTCCCCATGTTGATGGGGACAAGGGCCTCATCAACACAACCCTTGCCCGGTGGTTGTGGGTGTCTGCGGGCGGGGGGGTTATTGGAATCTGGAAGCCCACTTTAACAAAGGGGACCCCCAGATCCTGGCCCCCCAATGTGAATTGGTAAGGCCTACCATTTCACAAAAAAGAGTGACATGTGTGAAAACCTGGTGGCCAACTACAAGAAACGTCTGACCTCTGTGATTGCCAACAAGGGTTTTGCCACCAAGTACTAAGTCGTATTTTGCAAAGGGGTCAAATACTTATTTCAGTCATTAAAATGCAAATCAATTTATAACTTTTCTGAAATGCGTTTCTTTTTACTTTTTTTGTTGTTGGTCTCTCACTGTTAAAATAAACCTACCATTATATTAAATGATAGACTGATCATTTCTTTGTCAGTGGGCAAACATATAAAATGAGAAGGGGACCATATACTTTTCCCCCTCACTGTATATAGTGTATATATATATATATATATATATATATATATATATATATATATATATACACACACAGTATCTCACAAAAGTGACTGCATCCTTCACAACTTTGTAAATATTTTATTATATCTTTTCATGTGAAAACAGCTTGTATAACAGTGTGCATTTGCTGTCCCCCTCAAAATAACTCAACACAGCCATTAATGTCTAAACCACTGGCAAAAAAAAGTGAGTAATTCCCAAGTGAAAATGTCCAAATTGGGCCCAACTAGCCATTTTCAAAGTCTCAGGTGTGAATGAGGAGCACGTGTGTTAAATTTGGTGTTATCGCTCTCACTCTCTCATACTGGTCACTGGAAGTTCAACATGGCACCTCGTGCCAAAGAACTCTCTAAGGATCTAACAAAAAAAATTGTTGCTCTACATAAAGATGTCCTGGGCTATAATAAGATTGCCAAGACCCTTAGTGGCTGGGTAAAGATACATTTTGAGCTTTTTATAACCCATTGTTATCCTGTTTGGACAATGATTCATTGGGTTTGTAGCCTCCTGCCAGATGATTCAGTGCTGTCCGACCGAACTTCCTTCTCTACCTACAGCGGACTCAGAAAGAGGGAGGTGCTTAGAACCAAGAACACTAGGATTCAGACCTGTTCACAAGATAATGATGCTGTAATCTTCAGGAATTTAGCTAGTGTTGCAGCAGGGAACAAAAGATTAATAGAATTTCAGGTTCAGCCATATATAAGAAGGTCCCTAAATATATTCGTGACTCAGCAGTCTGAAGCTAGAATTTTTCTGTTCCACTGTCTAAGCCCTTTAAGTATCAGGGCATGTGATTAAACCAGTGGTCTGACCTCTGCATATCATATTAAGCATATCCAGACTACAGGAGATCCCGGGCTTAGATTGGTATGTCAAGCAGATGGTGTTTTCATGCAAAATTAACACCAAAAGTTGTTAAGCAGTATTTGTCGCTATGTAGACGGTTGTGGTCTATGCAGGTGGAAAGTATAAAGAATACTTTTGTAAGTCTGTCTCTGCTGGCAGAGCTGAAAATGGAGGGTGATTTTTTACTTTTCAGTCCCAAAAGATGCTTTACAATGAGATGAATAAAATGGATCTATTTTCATTTGTGCACTATTTTAATTTCATTGTGTTGTATAGTTATACAATGCTTAGAGTTGGATTCTTCACTCTTGATCTTGGTAAAGTCAAGGAGCCTCAGAAGATGGTACCTCTGTGGGCCTGATTTATGAAAGCAAATAAAAAAGGCGATAAATCACTACAATACACTTGCATTATCCACGTGTCTGCATGAGCATGCTGATGTACAAGCACCCAGCATCCGCGTTCTCTGAACAGAATTAGCTGATCATTCCCTTTTTGTTTTGCATATAGTGCAGTTCTTTTTGGCTATGCGTGCTAAACATCCAAATAATGGTTGTGCCTTTTGTATCTATGGAATTAATTTGTCAACATTTTTTTTAAACTGTAAAAACTATTTTAAAATAGTGACACCGGGTAGCAAAGCAATGAAATTTGCATGTGCCCAGCTATGGGTAATAAAAACCCAAATACACAATGCTGTCGTAGGGAGTGTAGGCAGTGTACGGAAATGTATCTATCATTAAAGTCTCTGTACAAAGCACCAGTGTATGGAATCTCTATGATGGTTGATAGTAGTAAAAAGCTGGCCCTTGGTCCTGGGCTGTACAATCTTCTTCATTAGATAACAGGGTAAAATACACATTTTGTAAACCTAAGTGTTGACTTTTTAGTTTTTACTACTATACATCTGCAGGGCATACAGGAGTCTTTCGCTGCCGCATCGTCTTTTGCACACAAGTATTTGGATCCATCTGGGTTGAGCATGGTGAGTTTTAATTTGGACTATGATGGTTGATGCCTGAATGTCTTAGCATGCCACAAATATCAGCACACAGGCAGCACAATACCTCTTAGCTTATGCTTATGCTGTTTTTTTTTATTTGTTTTTGTTTTTTACAGTGTGCTTGATTGATATCAGTACACTATTCATATGGTTCTATTTTACATGGTTGTAAACCTCTGAAACAAAAAATTACCAAAGCATACCCTTCTATAGTGTGTACTTTATCCAAAGCACCTACCTAGTATGATTTCTGTCTCCTCTCTCATTCCTCTGCTATCTGCATGAGTCACTTCTGACAGTCTATGCCAGAGGTCTCCAAACTGCATCCCGAGGGCCAGTTGTGGCCCTTTGCTTGCCTTTAATTGGCCCTTGAGGCCCTAATCTATCCTCTGATACCAAATGGATACAATTGCTCCCACTGATGCCATCAATGGGGTTACAATTCCTCCTACTAACACCAATGACGGGACACTATTCCTCCCACTAACACCAACTATTAGCCACTATTCCTTCCACTAACACCAACTATTGGGCACTATTCCTCCCACTAACACCAACATTGGGGCACTACTCTTCCAAATCACACCAAAGATAGGGCATTGTTTAATCCTGGACACCAGGACATGTTCTACTCTAACTGGAAACAGTCCGGCCCACCTAAAGTCTGAAGGCTAGTAAGGACTGGCCCTTTGTTTAGAGAATTTGGAGACCTCTGGTCTATGCTGACACCAGACAATCCCGGGAGATTGCACTGTCCCCTCATCACACTGCAGATAACTGACAGCCTCCCTCAACTGTTCATGGTTCCCTATAAGGTCGTGTAGAAGGATGCATCCATTTTCTCCACTCAGGTCTCAGATTACAATCATCTCTCTGCTCTATGCTGTGCAGTGTGTGGCATCAGATTCCCATCACCTTCTTTCTGAAGCTCAGAAACCAGTAAACTACAGAGATTCATGTGGGATAGCGCTACACAGAGATGAAGCCTCCTGTATTAACTGTACTTGTTTATCAGTGCTCTCACCTTTACAGCCATTCAAATTACCAAACTTTCACCATTTTGGTGGACCAGCATGCAGTATAGTTATGGTAAAGATGCAGCATAGGTTCTGTAAAGGTGCAGCACAGGTGCAGTATAGATGCAGGTCAAATGCAGTGACAGTTTGGTATAACTGCAGTATAGGGTTAATATACGTGTGGTATTGGCCTCATATAGATGCAGTATGGATTGGGTGCATTTGGTGACTTGCTCTTAGTGGCTCCATGTCAGTAATGGGTGGATAGCCCTCTCACCAGTTCCCAGGATGCTGCTATGGGTGCTCAGCGTAGAAGGGGCCCTCTCCAGCTCTCCCTAAGTGCCTACAATGAACCGCATTGGAAAGCAGAGGGTGAGTGGCAGTGCTGCAGGAGCTGTGATATTGGCGGTGCTGTGATGCCCAGTTGTCCTTACTCCCAGTCTCAGGTTGGCATCTCCACTGGCTGGTGAATACCCAGACAGAGGTTCTCTCTCTATAATTCCTTGGCTCCAAGAAAAAGCAGTTTCTCCAGGTAGTTCAATAAAAAAAAATCCTCTCTCCACTCCTAGTGCATAGAATCTATGGGATTTGAAGTCTAAAAAGTCTATGTGTCCCACAATATGTCTGTTGTTCAAAACTACAACTCCCAGGATTCTCAGTGCTCTGCATAGAAGTCTTTGGCCTTGCTTGGCTTTAGCTTTCCCCTATTGGCGAGAGGAAAATTATGCAGCATAACATCTGTATCCTAGAAGAAAGGGAAAGTACAGTAAACTGATTATAAAGGGGATTATAAAGGGTGATATATCTCCTTCTCCATATTTCTGTAATCCAGCATCTGGCTAGGTATACTGTACTTTCCGCATCACATCAAAGTGTGCTTAATCTGAGGCCGTTTGTCCAAAGGTTACAGTTGAACCAGAAATAGATCCTTTAACATGATAATGATCTGATCTACACAAGCAAATCCACCAATGAATGACTAAAAAAATATGAAGTTATGGACTGCCCTAGTCAAAGCCCTATTTGATTTGCATTGAATATTTGCAGGAGGATTGCAAAAAGGGCAGTGCATGCAGGAAAACCCACAAACATCTTACAACCCAAGGAGTTTTTGATAGAGAAGTGGTTACAAATTTTCACTGACCAATGACAGAAACTGATGGGTCTGAAGCCAAGAGTCTACATACTTTTCCACGGAACATCATTACAACTAATGATATTTTTGTTGAAAAGGCAAATTCTCTTGTGTTTTTATTCAAGTATATCGCCTTTTTTTCACTAGGCACTGTTTGAATAAAGAGCTAATGCTTACCTTTTCAAATATGTTTAAAAGGTCAACAATTTCCATGGGGTGTGCTTCATTTTTCACAAGACTGCAGATCATCAAGAAGCCCTTCTGAAATGTAAATACCAATTAATAATGATGTATAAAACAACAAGGGCATATAAATAAAAGAAGACTTCACAGATACAGGAAAATAGCAATATATAATACTGTAAATTGAATTTTAAACCCCAAAAAAGTTCAAAATATATGCAAAATATTATAATCCTAATACCAATATAGTGCTACCCCCCTAGGGGCCGCTGGTTATAGCTGGTTCTTTCCAATTAGTACAGAGGCTGTCTAACCCCACAAGCACCAGTTAATGTACACCGGCTCCAATAACTTGGTCTAGGGGATGTCTTTTTAATATTTATTGCTTAACCACTTCAGGCCCGCGCTACCGTCGGATGACGGCAACAGCGCGGGCCTGAATATCCAACATGCCGTCATTTGACGGCATGTCATTCTGGCGTTCCCAGCGCGCGCTGTAGTGCGCGCTGTAGTGCGCGCTGTAGTGCGCGCTGCGGGGAAGCCCTGTGTTGTCCGTGTCCCTTGGACACGGCCAATCACAGATCGCGGCAAACGGCCAATCAGAGTGGCCGTTTGCGATGCGATCTGTGGGCGAATGAGAGATGATCTCTCATAGATCATCTCTCATTACATTACACAGCGTCCTGTCTCTGGAGGGGAGGAGCCCGATCTGTGTTCCTTCCTACATAGGGACACAGATCAGTCACCCCCCCCCTCCCCCCACAGTTAGAACACACCTAGCATACACATTTAACCCCTTCCTCACCCCCTAGTGTTAACCCCTTCAATGCCAGTCACATTTATACTGTAATTAGTGCATATTTATAGCACTGATTGCAGTATAAATGTGAATGGCGGCAAAAATGTGTCAAAAGTGTCCGATGTGTCCGCCATAACGTCGCAGTAACAATAAAAATCACAGATCGCCGCCATTTCTAGTAAAAAAAAAAAAAAAAATAATAATTCTCTCCCCTATTTTGTAAGCGCTATAACTTTTGCGCAAACCAGTCGCTTATTGCGATTTTTTTTTTTTTTTTACCAAAAATATGTAGAAGAATACGTATCGCCCTAAGCTGAGAAAAAAATGTGTTTTTTTTTAATTGGGATATTTATTATAGCAACAAGTAAAAAATATTGTATTTTTCTTCAAAATTGTTGCTCTTTTTTGTTTATAGCGCAAAAAAAAAAAATCGCACAGGTGATCAATTACCACCAAAAGAAAGCTCTACTTGTGGGGAAAAAAGGACGTAAATTTTGTTTGGGAGCCACGTCGCACGACCGCGCAATTGTGAGTTAAAGTGACGCAGTGCCGGAAGCTGAAATTTTACCTGGGCAGGAGGGGGGTGTAAGTGCCCAGTATGCAAGTGGTTAAAGAACTATAAACATGAGAGGTATAGTGCATGGGCTACTCCAAAATGCTTGCACAGTAACCGGAGGACAGGTTTCTCCTATACATAGATTATGCTGACAACAGGGGGGAAAAGCCATTAATCTGCGACCCTATGAGATTTGTCTCAGTCCATAGCTACCTCTGGCAATTACACCCCAGTACACAGTCACCTGGGATCACAAGTCCAAAGACAGTTGCACATCTTCAGCTTCCATCAGACACTTCCCACTATGGGAGACAATCTTTTTCTGACCAGATCCCATAGGGTGAAGTCCCACAACCAGGTCTTTACTCACATTATCCCAGGAGCTGTCTGCCACCCAGTTTCCACAGGTAGATCCTCACTCAGGGTGATTAAAGATCCTGGCCCAGATTCACATACAATTAGATTCGCGTAGAGTATCTGAAATACACTACGCCGCCGTATTTTACCTGGCTCTACGTGGAATCCCGGTAGATTTTGTCCAGTAAACGCCGGCGGCGTAGTGTATTTCTCCCGGCGCAAGCCATCTACGCGAGTAGGGGGCGTGAAGCATTTAAAATAGGCGCGTTCCCGCGGCGATCGAACTGCGCATGCTCCGTTCAGAAATTTCCCACCGTGCATTGCGCGAAATCACGTCGTTACGTCATTTTTTTTGAGTAGCGTCGTTTACGGACATTCCTATTCCCGAACGAGTTACGTAAAAAAAAAGAAAAAAAATTTAAATTCGACGCGGGAACGACGGCCATACTTAACATGGGCTACGCACCGTTAGCCCAGCAAAAAGCTGGTCTAACAGTACGTAGAAAAAAATAGACGAAAGCGATTGCGAAGACCGCTCGTATCTTCGTGGATTGCCGTAAAAACTCATTTGCATATCCCGACGCTGAAAACGACGCGGACTCCTCCCAGCGGCCGCAAAAATATCACAGCGTAGATCCGAAGGCTTACGAAGACGTAAGCCTCTCGGATCGAAGCCCGAAGCCGCCGTATCATAGTTTGAGGATTCAAACTAGTGATACGGCGTGCGAAATTTGAAATTACTCCTGTCTAACACCAGTTAGACAGGCGTAATCGCTCTGTGAATCTGGGCCCCTTTCTCCATACTGTTGTGGAGTCTTTAGACCACAGTCTCCTGCTCCCTCATAACACTGTAAAGGAACCTTTACCGGTTATATCATAAAAGTACGGAGATCTTTTTGACATGTTAACATTTTTGCCTATCAATATATGATGTTGGTTGACATTTGTGATGCCATACTATCTTGTAAATCTGCTTACCCTAAGTAAAGATTACAACAAAAAAAAAAGATCCTTTCTCCAGACCAGGATTTTGTGGTAGTGCCCTCCAGCAAATAAAACCCTTTTGTAATTCTTCCCCAGCACCTGTTCAGGCCCAGACTGTAGTCCTTAAATCTGCCTAGGCCACCTGCACATTTCTCCCCTCCTCACCCACCTTCTTGACACACCTTTCGAGGGATTGGTCGAGGCATGATAAATATTCAACTGATCATTTGAATCTCCTTCCCTGTCCTCTGGAAGCTCCTTTCAGGGGCAGGGGGAAGCAATCAAACTCTCAGCTCAGAAAACCCTGATCAGACCAAAACAAGCTATCGCTGCTCTACTGACTACAGTGGAATCAAAAATGAAATTTACCTAGCAGCCTAGCTAGGAGGGTGCCACACCAGTGATGCATACCAAAATAGCTAGACATGAATACTGTATTTATATACATTTCCACTGACCACCTATGAGTGAGTGAGTGAGTGAGTGAGGAACTTGTATAGCGCTGTACATGCAAACTATACACCAATCAGTGTGAATCATACAGTGCAAACACTCAAGCAAGCTAACTAACATAAAGATTAAGTACTACGGTAGCATCCCAACAAAAAGAGAAAAATATTTGGCAAACTATTTAAATTCCAGGAACTTTTAAAATTCCAGGAAATTCCTTATATAATACTACAATAATATACCAAAGGTGTTCACAGAATAGCTTCTTATAAAAAAAACATTTTGGCTGAAGATAATTTGCTCGCAGCATAAAATACTTTATAAAAGTGGGGTGCAATCATGCAATCATATTTATATACAATTTTTTTTCTGTTACTTTTTTGTAGCTTTTGAAGAGAATAACATACGGGTACATGTGCACATATTTTTTTTCTGAATGTACAGGCAGTCCCCGACTTACAAACACCAGGTATCGAAGTAAAAAAAAATGAGTTATATCCTAAAGTTTGACAACATTTTTCACTCTTGAATATAGTTAATGCTAAACTAAAACACAAATATAAGAAAAATGAAAATAAAATAAACAGAAAATGGTGATCTGGGGGGAAAAAATTAAGCAATCACTTATTTCTTAGAACAAAGTAACACACACTTGAAGTAAAAAAGATCCAGATAAAAAAAAAAAAAAAAAAAACTGAAAACAAGGGGCCAGATTCACAGAGCCATTACGTCGGTCTAACTGGTGTTAGACTGGAGTAATTTTAAATTAAGCGCGTTTTCGAGCTAGTCGAAAACCTCAAACCATGAATGGACGGCTGCGGGCTTCAATTCGACTGGATTACGTGTTTGTACGCCTTCGGATCTACGCTACAATAAAATTGCGGCCACTGGGTGGACTTCCCGTCGTTTTCCGCGTCGGGGTATGCTAATGAGCTTTTGCCGGCGATCCCCGAAATTACGATCTTCATTCGCAATCTCTTACGGCACCTTTAGTCATCTTTTTTTTGCGTAACACTATACCAGCTTTTTGCTGCTCTAATATTAGACAGCCCATGTTAAGTATGGCCGTCGTTCCCGCGTCGAATTTCTACGTTTTCCGACGTCTTTTATTATTTTTTACGTAAGTCGTCCGGGAATAGGAATGTTCGTAAACAACGCTACTCAAACAACGAATGACGTAACAACGTGATTTCGCGCAATGCACGGCGGGAAATTTCTGAACGGAGCATGCGCAGTTCGATCGCCGCGGGGACGCGCTTAAATTTATATGCTTCACGCCCCCCAATCGCAGATTTCGATTATGCGGCGAGAAATAAACTACGCCGCCGTAGCGTACGGGCAAAAATCTACCAGGATTCGGTGTAGAGCCTGGTGAAATACGGCAGCGTAGAGTATTTCGATTACGCAGCGCAATATTAAGTGTATATGAATCTGGCCCAATATTTGAAGTAATATAGATTTTATAAGTGGGACAAAAAAAGTAATTAAAGAGCAAAACTCAAATTGCAAAAAAATTTTTTTTACAAAAATGTATTTTAACCACTTAAGACCCGGACCAAAATGCAGGTAAAGGACCTTGCCCCTTTTTGCGACACTGCGTCGCTTTAACTGACAATTGCGCGGTCGTGCGACGTGGCTCCCAAACAAAATTGGCGTCCTTTTTTCCCCACAAATAGAGATTTCTTTTGGTGTTATTTGATCACCTCTGCGGTTTTTATTTTTTGCGCTATAAAAAAAAAATAGAGCGACAATTTAAAAAAAAATGCAATATTTTTTACTTTTTGCTATAATAAAAATCCCCCAAAAATATATAAAAAAACATTTTTTTTCCTCAGTTTAGGCCGATACGTATTCTTCTACGTATTTTTGGTAAAAAAAATCGCAATTAGCGTTTAGCGGTTGGTTTTCGCAAAATTTATAGCGTTTACAAAATAAGGAATAGTTTTATTGCATTTTTATAAATTTTTTTTTTTTTACTACTAATAGCGGCGATCAGCGATTTTTTCCGTGACTGCGACAATATGGCGGACACTTCGGACAATTTTGACACATTTTTGGGACAATTGTCATTTTCACAGTAAAAAATGCATTTAAATTTGCATTGTTTACTGTGGAAATGACAGTTGCAGTTTGGGAGTTAACCACAGGTGGCACTGTAGGGGATGTGTGCCTATGTGGTTTGTTTACTACTGTAGGGGGGTGTGGCTGTAGGTGTGACGTCATCGATCGCGTCCCCCTATTACAGGGATGACGCGATCAATGCTACAGCCACAGAGAAGCACGGGGAAGCCGTGTGTACACACGGCTCTCCCCGTTCTTCCGCTCCAGGGACGGATCGCCGCACTGCAGCGGCGATCGGGTCCGCGAATCCCGCGGTCCCGGTCCCGACCCACGGCTGGGTACTAAAATCAACGTATATATACGTTGATGTGCCCAGCCGTGCCATTCTGCCGACGTAAATGTACAGTAGGCGGTCCTTAAGTGGTTAAATTGAACTTAATTTAAAATACACAATTTAGTAAATGTTTTTTTTTTTTCGCAATTTGAGTTTTGCTCTTTAATGACTTTTTTTGTCCCACTTATAAAATCTATATTACTTCAAATATTGTTTTAGTTTTTTTTTTTGTTTTTTTAATCTGGATCTTTTTAAAATAATACCTGGGGATCCTGCAAGGAATGTCTGATGCCGCGTACACACGACCGTTTTTCGGGTTGTAAAAAATTACGTTTTTTATTAATGTCATTAAAAACGATCGTGTATGGGCTCCAGAGCATTTTTCACGATGTAAAAAATGGGCATTAAAAATTTCGAACATGCTCTAATTTTTCACAACGTTTTTAACATTGTCGTTTTTAACGTCGTAAAAAATGGTCGTGTGTGGGCTTTAACAACATGAAAAAAACATGCATGCTCAGAAGCAAGTTATGGGACAGGAGCGCTCGTTCTGGTAAAACTAGCGTTTGTAATGGGATAGCACATTCATCACGCTGTAACAGACTGAAAAGCGCGAATCGTCTTTTACTAACACAAAATCAGCATTTGCTAGAGCATTTTTTTTTTCACGATCGTGTGTAGGCAAGGTCGTTTTAATGATCGGGTTGAAAAAAACATATATTTTTCTGGACCAATAAAAACATAGGGCCAGATTCACAGAGCGATTACTCCTGTCTATCTCGCGTTAGACTGGAGTACTTTCGAATTACGCGCGTTTTTTCACTACTCTGAAACCTCAAACCATGAAATTACGGCTGCAGGCTTCAATTCGACTGGTTTACGTGTTCGTACACCTTTGGATCTACGCTGCAATACAATTGCGGCCGCTGGGTGGAGTTCCTGTCGTTTTCCGCGTCGGGGTATGCAAATGAGCTTTTGCCGACTATCCACGAAATTACAAACGTCTATCGCAATCTCTTATGGCATCTTTAGTCATGTTTTTGCTGCGTAAAACTATACCACCTTTGTGCTGGTCTAATATTAGACAGCCCAAGTTAAGTATGGCCGTCGTTCCCGCGTCGAATATCAACGTTTTCCGAAGTCCTTTTTTATTTTTGACGTAAAACGTCCGGGAATAGGAATGTCCGTAACTACTTTTAGCTGATCTCCTTGCATTGCAACTCTGCATTACTTAGACACTAGTTAGTTTCCACAATCCATGACTTAACTTCACAGTTCACACAAATACGTTTTAAATTCAAACTGTAGCACTGACGTCATTTTTTCTTATTAAACTTTAATAAAAACTTAGAAAGTTCGTTTAACTTTAATTATAAAACGTATCTAGTATATTGACTGTCAGTCACTTTATAGTAGGCAAATGGGCATCACTTTAGCCAGTCACGCAGACATACCAGAGTGTTTACATTATCTGGAAGCAGACATGATCGCACTGAACAGTCTTTCACACGGAACAGATGTTGCCGATACACAAAGAATTGTCTGCACAAAACTGCTTAGGACAGAAAAATAATGGTTATTTTTCCCCCTTCCCCTGATGGAGCCTGATGCATCCTCCTGCTCTACAGATGCAAAGGTACCTCAATCCAATGGGTGCAGTTTGCTCGCATCCAGCAGGGTAACGGTGACGTCAAGACTTTTGATCGATCAAAAGAATTCTGATCGATCAAAAAAATTAAAGATTAATCGAGGAATTAATCTTTAATTTCCCCAGCCCTACTCTATTATAATGTTTTGTACTCATTGTATGCCTTATTGTATTTTCTGTTTTATAGACAGTTCCTCCTGAAGAAGTTAGTAGTTAGTAGTTGTCTGTGATTGCATTTTATTGATTTTTGTATGTAACTTTATATGTATTAAAAATTATTTTTTAGATTAAGTACTTGTTTTTGTATCAGTACCAAGTTAGTTCATTACAATCTAATTGATGAGTACTTGTCTATGGCCAGCCTCAGCAACTGCCCTTTCAATCCCATCTTGGTCTGTTTCACTTCCTATTATGGGGTGACAACTGTTTCTCAGAATATGGCGCTGATGAAGATTTTAATTGTTTTTTTCTGAGACACATAGAGCAGGTGTCGTCTAGTGTTATATATGCTGAAGCAAGTTGATATACAGAAGTGGTTAAAGGAGGCTTAAAAAAATCAGCAGTAGTAAAAACAGTGGCCCAGATTCAGATACAATTACATTGGCGCAGAGTATCAGAGATACACTACTCCGCCGTATTTTACCAGGCTGTACGCCAAATTCTGGTAGATTTTGTCCCTTACGGTATGGCGGCGTAGTGTATTTCTCGCCGCGTAATCGAAATACGCGATTAGGGGGCGTGAAGCATTTAAATTAGGCGCGTCCCCGCGGCGATCGAACTGCACATGCTCCGTTCAGAAATTTCCCGCCGTGCATTGCGCGAAATAACGTCGTTACGTCATTTTTTGTTTAAGTAGCGTCGTTTACGGACATTGCTATTCCCGGACGACTTACGTCAAAAATAAAAAAAGACGTCGGAAAACATTGAAATTCGACGCGGGAACGACGGCCATACTTAACATGGGCTGTCTAATATTAGACCAGCAAAAAGCTGGTATAACTTTACGAGGCAAAAAGATGACTAAAGATGCCGTAAGAGATTGCGATTGACGTTCGTAACTTCGTGGATCGCCGGCAAAAGCTAATTTGCATATCCCGACACGGAAAACGACGGGAACTCCACCCAACAGCCGCAAATTTATTGCAGCGTAGATCCGAAGGCGTAGGAACACGTAAACCAGTCGGATTGAAGCCTGCAGCCGTATTTTCATGGTTTGAGGTTTCAGAGTAGTGAAAAAACGTGCGTAAATCGAAAGTACTCCAGTCTAACGCAAGATAGACAGGAGTAATCGCTCTGTGAATCTGGCCCAGTATTTTTAAACATTACATTTATTTTATGATACACTGCGCTTTAACAAAAACGAAATGTCCTACATTTGTGGTTTAGATCTCCTTTAAAGAGATAAAATTTGACAGTAGTAGGGTTTTAGCTTTACATGCAGACCTGTGCAATTACTGATCTGAAGCAGAAACGTAACGGACCTCTGTGGGCCTCACTGTAACGATCCATGAAAATTCACTTACAAATTAAATCAATTTAAGGCTATTTAGTAAAAATCATTTGGCTTCAATTTTTCTTCTAAGGAGGCCTAGGAATATAATTAGTTACACTGTTCTGATTTTGAATGGGGTTTCATTGTTCACTTGACATTAATCTATCTATCTATCTATCTATCTATCTATCTATCTATCTATCTATCTATCTATCTATCTATCTATCTATCTATCTATCTATCTATCTATACCTGCCGTGTATAGGGGGACAAAGTAACCGAGCAAGGTTCTTGGTTTTCCCCTCGGGTTTCCCGGCGGTAAAAAGTCAGCCAGGAAACCCATACGTATGTACTAGGCATAAGAGGGAGAGGCTCTGTTGTGAAGTAAATGAAGAATGGACTGAGAACTCTGATGTGAAGGGGGACTGAGGACCCTGATGTGAAGGGGGAATTTCTGATGTGACGGGGAAACTCTAATGTGCAAGGGGGATCTCATTTTAGACTGGGAAACCTCAAGATTTAACATACTTGCAAAAGGTGCCGTGACTGAAAAAAGGTTGAGGAATACTGCTTTAGAAGGTAGGAAGGTAGGAAGGTGTCAAGCCAAAAATCTACTGTGAACTAACATATTGCATAGGACTGAAAGATCGAAAAACATCTGAAACAGACGGCTGTCATCTCATGACTTTAAGTAGAGTAGACAGGTTCAGACATAGCTCTATTATTAAGGAAAAAATCCTATTCGATGTATAGATACAGCTTTAGTTTTATATTTGTCTAAGACTAAGTTCTTTACAATAAAAAAAAAAAAGGCAACCTCATGGTCCCCATCCAGTAGCTGAAAGAGTTAATGGCGTGAAATTTGTTTTGAGTGGCGATGTATTAGCTGTCACCAAGGACAGCAGCGTACAAGGCACCTGTGAAATATATGAAAAGAGGGCCAGGAATTCAGTTAATTAACCACATCAGTTTCTTAACATGATCAATTTTAATTAAACTGAATTTTAATAGAGATCTGTGTAGTCTGCAGAGAGCAGTTGCTAATTCTGCAGACCATGTGTTGCTTTTCACTTCAGATTTGCTTCCATCTAATTAATATGGATAGGGCATTAAGCCTTTTGGACTCTAGTGGTTTTTTCATTTCATGACTATTAATGATTTTAATGAACTGGACTAATTCTGTAGTTCTCATTGCGGTGTTCTGGGACCTTGCTAGTCACAAAATCCAGGTCTATAATTGTGTTCCAGGTGCTAATTGTGGTTACTGTTGCTGATGCCTTTGGCCTAGCCGGGAATTAAAAGGATAGGCCAAAGCTGTCACCTAGACAAGTGGAAAATTCTTTCTAAGTCCCAACCCAAAGCTGTGCTTACATCAACAAAACCAACCTAATTTGTAGCACGCCAGGCCATATTTGTTCTTCAAGTTTAAAAGATCTTGACATTAGGCAGGGGACAATTTACATTTAAAACACTTTAGTTCCAGTAAAGCTGGACATCAACCATACAACTTGATAGAGCAAAGAAGGGATAAAGCCTCTGCCAGGTTTTAATTGCTGTCTGTGTCTCTAATGGGCAACTTACTTCTCACTTCCTGTCTGAACAGGAAGTGATGAGAAATCTACACCGACAAAGCCAAAGCAAAATTTTAGTAAAGCTGTATTATTTCTGACAATGATTTAATACTGTAAGGCCTCGTACACACGATAGGATAGCCAGAGAACAACGGTCTGATGGACTGTTTTCATCGGTCAAAACCAATCGTGTGTGGGCCCCATAGGTTGTTTAACCTTCGGTTAAAAAAAGCCAACTTGCTTTAAAATTAACCGATGAATACCTAAACGATAGGTCAAATCGTTAGTAGGCACGACCATACGTTAAAAATCCACCCATGCTCAGAATCAAGTCGACGCATGCTTGAAAGCATTGAACTTAATTTTTTTTAGCACGTCGTTGTGTTTTACATCACCGCGTTCTGATACGATGGGTTTTTGAACTGATGGTGTGTAGGCACATCAGACCATCAGTCTGCTTCATTGGTTAACCTATGACAATGGTCCTTCAGACCGTTCTCATCGGATGGACTGATCGTGTGTACAAGGCTTAAGGGTTCCAGTGACACCTGTACCCTTCATTTCTTGTATGGGTGTCACACAAACAGGATGAGATATAAAGAAAAGCTCTGCAACAAGTCAAAGATGAAAATAAAAACGTAACATTTTTAACAATTCCTTGCTTTATCCAAAATTGAAAAATTATGTGTATAAGGTAGGGTCAGTATCCTGGCCACATTCCAAAACCCAAAGGCATGAGTTAATATTGAAGGTTACTGTGGTTACTCAAAGGCTCAGCTGCCCATCAAAATCAGATATGCCACAGTGCTATACCAACCAGTCCACAAGAATCTCCCTTATTCTCCTGCAGTGAAATCAACATTGTCATAATAAACAAATTGCCCATATGATGAACAAATATAGAAAAAGAATTAAGAAAACTAAAATACCTTTACCCAACCTGTTTCACCTTAAAGCAAGGCTTCATCAGGGGTGTACAATGCATAACGTGTGTTTAAAGAAAGCGCATAGCAAATGGTGGCTGCTTGGAGTACAGATGTATTTTCTTTTATTAGTTTTCTATATTGTTTCTATTCTATGTGCAGTTTATGAATGGTGGCTAAGTTTTACATCATGGTGGGTTTGGTGTGTGGGTTTAAAGCATCTTTGCTGACATTTCTAATATAATATTTTCCAGGTAAAGGCACAGGTTACAGTACAAGTATACATCAGGTTGTTTTCTACTTGTTTTGAACTTTTACTGTACATGGCCAAGAAAAACAAGCAAGATTGCAATTATAATGTTTATTATTTGCCTTTCTCCTGCTGTCCTTTGATACCTGAACTAGGTTAATAGAAGGTTTTGCCAGTACAAATGTCCTCCTACTATCCTGTCTGATACAATCATCTGCAGATACTGGGCTCTCTGCCTATGGTAGTATGAACATCTCTAAACATTTGTTTAGATATGCATGTTTCCCATTCCAGCTCACACTTAGCCAACAAGAATCAGCAAGGGCATTCAGACATAAAGCTATGTCTTCTTTCATACAACCCCAGGGAACAATTTGGGGTGTATTTATAAAAACAAACTTGCATGAGCTTTCTGTTAGGTATGGTAAAAAAAAGAAATGTGCCAATGGTAAAAGTGAAGTAAACCATTAAGAGCTGTACTTACAAAAAATTGCATAGCAACTTGTCCATCAAAACTGCATGTAAATTAGTTGTGTGCAATTAGGGTAAAATGTAATGTTCTCTGCAGCCTGAATGTGTGAATGAGGAAAATACGGCACCATTGCTTCTAAATGGAGCTGAGGAGCATACTTATTTTCTATGATACCCAGCGCCATCTAGGGGTCTTATTGCTTTATTTTCCTATTCACACTTTCATTTTGCAGAGAATATAGGCAGTGGCGTTGCTGGGGGGGAGGGTGTGGGGGGTGCAGCAAGACCCCGGGTGACACCTGGCTCAGACTGGTCTGACTGGCATAGTCACCGTGGCTTCCTCCTTCCCTTCCGGGATCTCCTCAGTCTCACATGCTGCATTCATATCCCTCTCCCTGCTGGCTGCACCCACCCTTCTCCTTGGTCCTGAAGTTAAATACACAGCTCGGAAGGAGAAGCCGAGGAGGGAGAAGAGGGCACTGCACTAAAGCACCTGGGCGACATTGGCAGGTAACATCTATGCTGCCAGCAGTAATTTTAGGGAGGGGGGTTGAGGATATGCACTAGGCGTGGTTAGAAATGACTTGTGCTAGAAGTAGAAGGAGGGGGGCAGGTTTTAAGTTTAACCACCCAGCACAATTCCTCTTCTCTCTCAAAGCACCTCCTAGCGCATATCTTCTAACCAATCCCCCCAACCCCCCAAATCAAAGATCCCATCTCAGCTCCATCCATCCTCCCAATCCCTTTCCAGGTCCATCCACCCCCCACCCGATCCAATCCGGGCGCCATCCACCACCCCGATCCCATCCCGACTCCATCCATCCCCATACCATCACGACTCTATCCATCCTCCTGATCACATCCACCACCCTGATCCCATCCAGGCTCCATCCACAACCCCGATCCCATATGGGCTCCATCCATCAGCCTGAGGATAGGAAAGGAGCTGTCCAGTGACCTGCCAGGGGTCCCTGTCCTCTGATTCTCCAGCGGTGATCCCTGTCCTCTGATGTAAGGAGGAAATCTGGGAAGGCGAAACTCTTAAGCCACTTTGAGTATCTTGGCGCGCGATGGGTGTATCTGCGCGCATCGGTGGGAGTGGTGGGTGACAGTGGAGGGGAGGGCCGGGTCAAATTTTGCATCGGGGCCCACAAGCTTCAAGCTATGCCTCTGAACTTATCAACTAGGAGTTTCAGGAGTTCTAACTCCTCTTTAAGAAATCGTAGAAAGAATGCATACTATAGTGTCAAAAATACTATCTGTAAATTTTGATTTTTTTGCTCCTTCGCCCTGGCTCTACAAAAATAATTGCACTGTCTGCAGCTCTAGACCTACTGCTCATTTTGATATGCATTTTTCTAAAGATAACTTAAATACACATTTTTTTATATCATATACTAAAATGTTATTTCCCATGTTTGTGATATGTAAATTTTTACACAGCAATAGATATTTTGCTTTGTAATTTAATCTGGGCAATTATTTGAGCACGTAAGAACCATCTACCAGGTTCCATTAAAATGCTGTTGCTGTTTAACATATGCATCACATGACATCACCAAAAAGATTTTGTATGGTACTAAGTTTCAGCATTGGCACACAGTACACATTTTTGTGGGTAAACACAGCTGGGTGCCAAGAACAAGATCCAAAGTTCTGAGCCATCGATAAGGAAAAGCCAAGACTGGGAGCAAAATGTGGACCCATTAATCAGTCATACAGTCACAGGATGTCAGCATGATACCCCCGCACTCGCCATGATGCCCAGAGACCCAAGACCTCTAAAAGCCTTATCTGTAACTGAATGCCTTCCATTCATATAAACACAGTGCAGAACAGAAAAATAATTCAGCTGCACACAACCACGTTTCCACCAGCTATAGACAATTCTCGGCTAGTTCTACACACACACATGCTTGCACTTACACACTTGCTAGAAAATACATACAACAAGGATCCTTCCTTCAAACCTCAAGATAGTAATTTGAGGATAGTAATCTCCAAATGGCCCCAGTCCTCCCTTGGGAATATGTTTAATGTAGCCACTGGGAAGACTAAGGCCATTTGGAGATTACTATGTAACAATATTTTATATATGGAATACAAAAGGATTACATTTCTGCAACCAAATAAAACAATTACTATATATACACTCTCTGACCACTTTTTTAGAGACCCTGATCAATTGCTTGGTAACACAAATTGCTAATCAGCCAATCACATGGCAGCAACTCAATGCATTTAGGCATAAAGTCATGGTGTGGTGAAAACCTAGCATCAGAATGGGGAAGAAAGGGTATTTAAGTAACTTTGAACGTGGCATTGTTGTTGGCTGGTCTGAGTATTTCAAAAACCTCTGATCTACACACGCACAACCATCTTTAGGGTTTACAGAGAATGGTGTAAAAAAGAGACAATATCCAGTGAGCGGCATTTGTGTGGATGAAAATGCCTTGTTGATGTCAGAGGTCAGATGGGAATGGGCTGACTGGTTCGAGATGATAGAAAGGCAACAGTAACTCAAAAAAACACTCGTTACAATCAAGGTATGTAGAATACCATCTCTAAAAGCACAACACACACACACAAAAATATATTGAACCTTGAAGCACATGGGATACAACAGCAGAAGACCACACCGGGTTCCACTACTCTCAGCTAAGAACAGGAAACTGAGGCTACTGGAGAGGGAAGTGTCATGGGTGGAGGTCAGCAGGACAGGAGGGGGGCAGCAGGAAAGGTGGGGGGCAGTATCACAGATTAGAGGCAGTGCCTCGGGTGGGGGACAGTGGGGCAGGTGAGAGGCAGTGTCACAGGTGGGGGGGCAGTGGGACAGGTAGGAGGCAGGGTTACAGGTGGGGGACAGCGGGACAAGTAGGGGGCAGTGTCACAGGTGGGGACAGCGGGACAGGTGGGGGGCAGCGGGACAGGTGGGGGGGAGTGTCACAGGTGGGGGACAGTGGGATAGGTGGGGGGCAATGTCATGGATGGGGGGCAGCGGGACAGGTGGGAGGCAGTGTCACACTAGGGAAGCACCAGCCCTCCCATCTCTCACCTGTCCAGCAGTGCCAGGAGGGGTAACTGAGCCTGTGTCCCATCTCCATCAGGATCTCTGGCAGCAGCTGCAAGAATGGGGGGCTTCTCCACCCTGACCTCCTCCTCCATGGGTCCCTCTGCTGGCACCAACTGGCCTCACCCACCCTGCACAGCCTGATGTACACTGGTACCAGAGCGGAGCCTGCCAGACTGTGACAGTGGGCCCCGACCTGCATGCACAAGAGGTGAGGGCTCCTCCACCCGATCTCCTCCTCCCTGGGTCTCTCCTACCTGCACACATAAAAGAGCAGGTTGTGACTCGTGGTCCGGGCCCCTCAAATGCGAGTACCCCTTACATGTGTACCGGCTATACCCCCCGATGGCGGCCTTGTCTGTAGGCATCCTGCAGGTGTTTTTTTTCAAGGGACGTGCCTCACTCAATGCTTTGTCTCTGTGTAGAGGCAGCCATTTTGGTAAAGGAACAGGTAGTTTCACTATTGTAACGGAATGGTCCGTAATACCCAGAGACTTTTAAAGGATGCAGGGTACTCCTGTGTCAGCTTCACCAATCACTCTTGGGTCTAGGTTCATCCTATGTCCAATAGGGGCATAGGATGACTGAGAAATGATATCTCGGATTACATGAGATGGGACAGTAATGATAATTCATGTATTGCAGGATATCTTGAAATATTACAAGTTGTTTATTCTGAACCCAACAGGTCAATAGGACAGTATTCATTCATGTGGGGACACATAGGGCCAGATTCAGGTAGATTGGCGCATATTTAGGCAAGCGTAGCGTAGAAAATATACGCTACGCCGACGAGGTGCAGAGCGACGAGCACACTATTCACAATTAAAATATGCCCAACGATGCACCAGCGAAACGTAATTTCGTTGGCGTAAGGCAGCGAAAGTGGAAGTGGGTGTGACCTTATTCAAATGATCGTCCAAGCGTGGTGCAATGCTTTACGCCCGGCGTATCTAAAACTACGCCGGCACAACTTTCTGGGATACTTACGCCGAGCGCATAACTACGCCCAGACATGCGCCCGTCCGGCGCAAAAGTCCATCCTGCTTCCCCCCATCCTGAAGCAAGGTACTTTTGCTGGGCGATGGCGGAAGCTGGCAATGGAGGCAAGGAGAGGAGGAAGAGGAATTTTTTGACGGTGGAGAGGGCTTTGATTGTGGCTGGAATGGCCAAATATGACCAGTTCCTCCATGGTGCCCAAAGTGCCCAGACCAGCAAGGCACGGAAGAGGGAGATTTTGGAGGAGATCACCCTTCAGGTGAATACGGTCGGGCATGAGACCAGAAAGCCTGATGGGAGTTTGCCAAAAAAATAAACAATCTAAGACGTCGGGTCCGAGAGGAGCTGGCGCATAGAAGGAGGCACACCAGGGGCACAGGTGGAGGACCAGCCACATCTGAGCAATTGACTGATGAGGAGGAGGTCATTGCCCAGTGCCTGCAGCGGGAGCAGGTGGAGGGCATCGAGGGTTTGGCCCCCGGTGACCAGACCTTGAGTACAGGTGTGAGGGTCCACCAACATGTGAATGTTTTGTGTCATCCACGCCATCCCCACAGGAGAGTGCCCACTCCTCTCATCTAGAGGAAGTGGTGGAGGAGCATGGGGACCTCAAAGGGAGTCGTGTACCTCATGGAGGATCCCATCATCCCTGTACCCTCCCAACCCTCCTTCCCCATCAGGGGAAGCCCCTCACCCTCCTCCCCCATCAGGGGTAGCCCCTCACCTTCCTCCCTCATCAGGGAAAGACCCTCAAGGGCCTCCCCGTATACACGGCCCAAAGCTTCTCCTGCCCCCAGGAAACCCTTGCCAGGGATCAGGCCCGCCAGACCTGCCATATGGGTGCTGTCGCTGTTGAGATGAGGCATGTTGCAAACAGCCTTGGCATCCACATCCCAGATTCACGACAGCATCCAAGATGTGAGCTGTAATTGTGCTGCTGTGGTCACCAGCCTGGGGGAGCTGCAGGCCACCACAGCAGGCCTCGCGGCTGAAGTGAAGAGCCTGGCAGTGGCCGTCGAGGAAAATACTGCTGTCATTGTGGCGGAGGGGAGGCAGACCAGGCTGCTGCTTGCAGACACGAATGCGGTCCTCACCCGCATTGCCCTGGCATTGGAGGGCAGGCAGCCAGCCAGGGAGAGTCCAGGGGATGCTCCTCCACCTCCTGATGCACCCTGGGTCGTGGAGGAGAGGTTATCCTCACTACCGTGTGAATGTGGTATGAATGGACAGCAACATGATTGGGGCCTTGGCGTGGCATTGCTGCTCTCAAGTCCTGCATGGTGGACTTGAGCTAATCCAATGTGATGTGGATGTGGTGTGTGTGTGTGTGTAATCTAGGGACCACAGTGGTGTGCATGCGTGCATTGTCCATGTGCTATGATGAATGTGTGTGTTTAACGTGCAAAGATGCCTACCACGAGGACCCTCCTGACTGCTCTTCCCTCAGCAGACGGGGTAGCCTCGGGCAGGGTTGGGGGTTAGGTCATCACATATGTCAAGCTCCAGGCCCTTTCTCATGGCGTAGTTGTGCAGCACACAACATGCACCGATGATCTGGCACACAAAGTTTGGGGAATACAACAGGGCCCCCCTGGACGTATCCAGGCATCGGAAACGCGACTTCAGGAGGCCAAATGTGTTCTCCACCACTGCACGGGTACGTATGTGTGCTTCATTGTATTTTCTCTCTCCTCTGGTTTGGGGATCCCGGAATGGAGTCATGAGATGGGGCCCAAGTGCATATGCCGAGTCACCTGGAAGGGAAAAGACAGGAGGATGTTAGCCGTGCTTGTGCCTCTCTTGAGGTCTGCATCATGGGGTCGGACAGTCATGCCTGACTCCCATGTCACTCACCAAACAACCAGCTGTCCTTATACACGTTCTGAACGGAGGGGGACTAATGGGGACTAAAGAAAAGGTTTTGTTTCATTTAAAGTCCGAACCTTTAGTCCCCATTAGTCCCCCTCCGTTCATATGATCAG